>OZ010673.1:29185237-30385237 GCA_963932185.1 Troglohyphantes excavatus | reverse complement strand
GCGACTTTTTATTATTATTTCGCATAATAATTTAAATACGTAGCCTTCTCCATCCATTAAACAGTATACCAAACAATGTTTCACACAACGAGATCAAACATGTTGCATTCTAACATATTCTAAGTTAAATAGAGCATGTTTTTTATGAAAGAAAAAAAAATTTGAGATTGTATTTAGTATGTATATAATGTAAACATCATTAGAAGGCCTTTACAGACACCGAAATTTTGTTTATATTGATGGACAGCATTTTCTTTTCAAATCGCTTTTTAAAAACATGAATGACAAAAAAATATATAGTTTTCTACTCTCTTTACAATATTTTTCTAAACTTTAACGATTTCTCGTCAACATTTTTTTTTGTAACGTTCTATATTCGACATCCCCTATCACGTGTGTTCCTTTGCATCAAAGAAAAAAAAGGGAACAGGGGGTTGCGATATAGAATTCCGGAGAAGGAAGTTCGTTAGGTAGGAAACCTGCACCCCCGCCGGAAGGAATCGGAAACAAGTACGGGTGCGGTTCGGAAATTGGGGGAAGACCCGAGAAAGGGAAAAGGACTTCGGCCTACCTCCAAAGAAACGCTCGGGAAGAATCTATTCAAAGGGGATGTTAGAAGTATAAATATATATAACAGAAAATATGGTAATGGATAGTGAAGAAAAATACTGAATATATATGTTTATATAGTCGATTTGTTTATTTATAATACAGGTTGCTGAAGTCATGGTCCTCCAAACTATACCGGAGGTTTAACAAGTGATATACTACGAAGTACTTAAGAAAACAAAACAGCATTTTAGTTAGTCCAACTAATAAATACCATAATAAATTTCGATTAAAAGAATAAGTTTACTAAAAAATTAAAATGGCAAAAAGGAACAAATAACTAATTTACTGCTTCATCTTCTCCAAAAGCAAATATTACACATAAACGAAATAAACAATTAATTAGTTGCATTCCTAACTAGTCTTACTTTTTGTAATGTATCAATGGAATTGTGTTTCATCTCCTCCCTTTTATGAGTTTTTGAGAAAGAGAAGTCTAATTTATCATTGCAGAAACATGAAATTTTACTTCTCCACCTTGTTTTCCAGAATTAATTTTTTAATCTTCTTTTAAATCAACAAAATAATCAAATAAAAATTGCGTTACATGAAAAAAAAATAATTTAACATGAACATTCGCTGATTTAACATTAAACACACATACATGAAACATACAATGAATTAGTTGCATTCTAAACTATACTTACTTTTTGTGATGTATCAGTGAAATCGACTTTCATCCTTCCATCTCCTGTATTATGACTTCTTGAGTGGGAGAAGTGAAATTTCTCATTGCGGCCCCTGTTCAAAGAGAAATTTTACTTCTCCTCCTTGATATTCCAGAATTAATTTCTTGGTCTTCTTCTAAATCAACAAAATAATAAAATAAAAATTGCGTTACATGAGACAAAAAATAATTGAACATGAAACATGAACATGTATTGATTTGACATAAAACACAGAAACATGAAACATACAATGAATTAGTTGCATTTTAAACTAAGCTTACATTTGTGATTAATCAATAGAATCTACTTTAATCTCCTTTTTTTTATGACTTCTTGAATGGGAGAAGTCAAATTTCTCATTGCGGACCCTGCTCAAAGTGAAATTTAACTTCTTCACGTTGATATTTCTGAATTAGCTTCTTGATCTTCTCCTAAAACAAAAATTACATTAATGAAACAGACAAACACAAAACATGCACATGCATCGATTTAACATGAAACAAACAAATAATTAGTCAATCCTAAACTAGTTTTACTTTTTGTGATCCATCAATGAAATCGTGTTTCATCTCCTCCCTTTTATGTATTCTAGAGTGGGAAAAGTGAAATTTCTCATTGCAGACACTGTTCAAAGAGAAATTTTACTTCTTCACGTTGATATTCCAGAATTAATTCATTGATTTTCTCCTAAAACAAAAATTGCGTATATGAAACAGACAAACGTAAAACATACACATGCACTGATTTGACATAAAATATACACACATGAAACAAACAAATAATTAGTCAATTCTAAACTAGCCTTACTTTTTGTGATCTATCAATGGAGTCGTACTTCAAGTCCTCCCTTTTATGTCTTTTTTAAAAGGGTGAAATTTATTTTTACGGACCCTGTTTAAAGATAATTTTACTTCTCCACGTTACTATTTCTGAATTAATTCATTGATCTTCTCCTAAAACGAAAATTACGTACATGAAACATGCACATGCATTGATTTGACATGAAAATTACACACACATCAGTGGCGGCCCGTGGTCGAAAATGTTAGTGCAGCCGAAATCGTGTGAATCCCCCCCCCCCCCCCATATTTTTCCCAAAACCATACATGAGCGGAAATTCTTTATTATTCACTACTGAAATCAAAGTTTCCTTTCAATTTTTACAAAATGATAACATGCGAAAAAAATAGAAAACACTTACTTATTTTTTGAAAATTAAAGCAATCCTGCTTTCTTTTAATTGTATTTCTTTCTTATTGCCGGCTCAGGAACATGCGAATCGGTCACTTTTAATATTAACTTAAATAACGAAACAACAGCAGGACCATGTCCTGAAACAACAGCACACAGTAAATGTATCACGAAAACCATTTCCGTTTGAAGATATTCTCGTTTCACCTACGAGCCAATCAGCATATCGAACCTCAAGTGCAGCTAAAACAGAATATTAATTTCGGCTGTACCTTCTCACAAATGCAGTGCATTAGCATGGGAGGAATCTCCTTACTACGCAGAGGTTGTCATGACAACGATGCAGCCAATTTCGAATTTCTCTTTTTGGCTGCAGTTTGATTGAATGGAGTTTTTCCCCATCCAAAATTGTGCATTTCGGTAACATGCTTGCTATTTATCGGATATTTTGTTTACTACCGTAGAAATTTCATTTTCAATTTTAATCTTCATTGAAGAAAAATAGTAAAATATTTGATTTTAGTTTTAAAATACCCTAATGAATTTAGGTGCAGCCCGGCTGTACTTGCTGTAGTGGGCGAGCAGCCACTGACACACATGAAACAAACAAATAATTAGTCGCGTCGTGAACTATGCTTACTAAACTATGCGGGATTTGCCTTACAGTATTTTACACGCATATGAGGTTAATTTCCTATCAAACTGAAGAAAATTTATGACAACCATGATATCTGTCACTCACTTATTTTGTCGAAAAAAATTGCCCTAAAAGCATAACATAATATAACTGTCCTGATGTCACCATGTAGCAAATTTTAAAAGCGGTTCACTTCAAAAAGCTCCCACTTTAAGTTTCTTCAAAATTAATTTCTCGTCGCTTTCTGCACGAAGAGTTGTGCGATGAAATTTTCAGTGTTATTAAGTTTAAGGAAATAAAGAAGTGATGTCCCCCCAAAAAAATTTGCATAATCATTTTGAATTGGAACTAAAAATGCTGTAAATGCCTCTAAAGTTCTGTAAATGCTTCTGAAATCGAAAATATAACTGCGAACTTATTTCCTAAATATTATAACATGCATGTTTTGTACAATATCGTAGATTTATAATACCATGATTGGAGTAATTTTTTTGAATAACTTACATCAATTTGTAAACATATTGTTTCTAATTGGTATTTTTAAAATCAAAATTATATTACTTCATTATTAAAATATCAAATATGTTTATAAAAATTGAAAATACAAATATAAGTAATAATTTGCTTTATATATTGAAAGTATATAAATGAGCTTATAAAAATAGTTAGTTATCTTTACTAATTCAATTTCTTAATAACAAAAACAACTAACTTCAGCTAAATATTTTTTAGATTTAGTTCAATTTTAATATGTGCTTAATTGGAGCATAATCCATAATTTTAAAAAAAATTAACTTACCTTCACTTCGAGTGTTACTAAGTGGCAGTGGATTTCTACAGCTAACATCAAATTAATCTTTTCATACACTTATTAAGCAGGTTTCATATCTTAGATATGTCCTTTTCAAATATATTAAAATTCTTAATTAAAAAGCTAAGGCTGACTAAGAATAGCATAACTACATCATTTCTTAATTAAAAATAAAGCTCTTTACGCTATAATATCTACAATCAACTTAATTATTATCAGAAACACACATTCAGACAGATACTTTGTAACAGAGAACTATTAACAGTACAATTCTTTAAAATATAATTACATTTCGTAATTAATATTCTTGGGATACAATAGAGTTTTGAATAGGTAATAATGTAAAAATAACTTACAAAGGTTATATTGTTTCAATCTAGATCACCTAAAGAGCCGAAAACTGTAATCCCATTGTTTAAACAATAAGCTGTTTTAAAGCTTACTATTCAATTTAATTTCTATTGAATACTAAATAGCATATTAATTTCTTTCGTAATATTTGTGATAAACCTGTTAAGTTTTTTTTAATATCAAATATTGATGAAATGTATAATAATTTAGTAATCTCAACACTTAGTTTATAAAATCTCAACACTTTTCTTATGTAAAGAATGGGTTTTTAATCCTTAAATTAAAAATAGGATATCACAAGATTTAGTTATCATATTTTTTAACGTTTCTTATTTTTAACTAAGAAAATGTCTTTGTGGCATTATATAAGCCCATATCTTAAAATAATTCTATATTTTCTCTAAAAATGTATTTAATTTGAATTCGTAGTTTTTGAATAATAAAAAGGGTTAAACAATATACATAAAAAGATTATTCAAATAAAAAACATTATCAGTAAGAATTTTTTTTACAAAAATAAAGAATTATGTCAAAAAAATATTTAAAACAATTTTTATGCTTATTGTGATGAAACTTACAATACATTTTAACTAAAAAATTAATCAAATCCCAAAGAAAAAGGGGATTAAAATATAATGAATTTCTTATTAATTAAACTTTTAGTACGGAATAGTATTTTAAGGATTACTTTAAATTTTGGAGTTTTCTTATAATTAGTTGTACATGATACAAACTCAATACTTAAATAAATCCACTCAAAAAATAAATCTGTTATGCGCGAAATTAAATTTAAGAAAAATGTTACTGTTTTCCTTTCCTCGTATAAAAATGATACGATTTGTAAAATTCATAACGTGAAAAGGTCCCAATCCTTTATTTTTGATATTAATTACGCTTCAGACATTTTGAAATGTAAGTAAAAAAGCTTCTTAGAGTTTGTTTCCCAGCAGACTAACATCCGCACAAATAAATTGGGTGCCAAAAAGTCAAAACTATTTCATTTCTTTCTTTGCTTTTTGTCTTTTTATGTTATGTTTAGAGTAAAAGTGGTGTGTGTATGTTTTTTTAAAGAAAGAGCATTGTTTTTTGAATTATCTATTGAGGCTGGGAGATGAACGTTTATCACTACATATGTTACCAGCAAAGTACGAAATCCAGGCATACATACCTGGCGTTTTCAGGTATGAAATAAACTAATTATTTTAATCCGTTAATACTTCACCTAGGAATTCTATAGAATTCCTAATTCAATAGAATTCCTAATTCTATAGAATTCCTAATTCTATTTAGGAAAAGTGTAAGATTATGATATTATGAAAGTGAAAGTATGAAGGTTATGAAAGTGTGAAATTATGATATAAAACTCAATTTATGCTTTTAGGAGGCTATATTTTGATAATATAGCTCCCTATCAAATAGCACGATTGTAATAAAAAAACATTGCTTTTTGAAATATCTATTGAGGCTGGGAGATGAACGTTTATACTACATATTTTACAGGTAAAATACGAAATCCAAGCATTCATTCGTTTTCAGGTACGAAATAAACTAATTATTTTAATCCGTTATATGTCCGTTATATACCTCGCCTAGGAATTCTATAGCATGCCTAATTCTATTTAGGAAAAGCGTGAGATTATGATATTATGAAATTATGAAAGTGAAAGTATGATATTATGAAAGTGTGAAATTATGATATAAAACTCAATTTATGCTTTTATAAGGTTATATTTCAATTATATAATTCCGTATCAAATAGCACGATTGTAATAAAAAAAAACATTGCTTTTTGAAAAATCCATTGAGGCTGGGAGATGAACGTTTATACAGCATTTTTTACAGGTAAAGTACGAAATCCAGGCATTCTTTCGGGTGCCTGGCGTTTTCGGGCAAAGGTGTTTCCAAGCATTGGAATTGACATGCAATGTTCATGTAGATGAACAGAAATAGACTCCACCTGTGCATTGATACCGAAATCTCAGTTTTGCTAAAAATGAACCAACAATGGTTGTGTTTTTAGCTATCGATATAATTTACTTTTCAATTTGATATATGTTATCTGCTTAATAAATTCAATGCTTTATTATAGTCAAATTACTTAAAGCAAGGCATTTATTTTTGTGCCAAAACTGCATTTGAGTGACTGTCAAGGAAATATAAATCATACATCAAAATCGTATTAAAATATTCGATTGCAGTAATCAAAGTTGTTTTTTAAATGTTAACAAATCAAAATAGAACATTCTTTTGAAAATTCTGAGCATTTGAAATATAGAATACACAATAAAAAAAATTGTATAAAAATTACGCTAATACAAATTTCTTTCAAAAACGAACTATAAGCAATGGCAGATACAAAGTAAACAATATTTTATATCTATTAATATACATCTCTCTTAAGTTATTGAAAATACAATGTAATAAATCGATTTAATTTTCTGAAATGTTGTATCAAATGGCATTTTGATTTGATTTAGCTGTTCATCTACATCTCATTGACTACAATTATTCATAAATAAATTTCAATACAAACTGTTAAATAACTCGCAAAATTGCCTTATATCACCTCTATTTAATTATTATAAATTAATTATATTATAATGCGTTTATTTAATTTAAGATACAGTTTTATAATAATAATCCATCACTTTTAGGATATAAGTTCATGTGTTGGCTGCAGTTAAAACTTAATAGACAAAGTTTTCCTCATATGCCGAGCCATTGCCATTCATTATCACATTGCAATATACAATTGTGACATTAATATAACCAACCATGGTAAATTAAATATATAGTTGCATAAAACTTGTGTTGTAACATGTGTTTTAGTTTCATAATGTACATATTTAAAACGTTTCGAATTTAATTTTTTTAATGTCTTTCTAAATCTTAAACTTAACTTATTCCATAAATATAAGACTATTATAGTCGTACCAAATAAAACTTCTTAATTACTTGAAAATTTTATAAAACAAATTCAATAGAACTCAAATCAACTCACACCAGTTCTTCTCAAATCGAAATGGAAAATGGTTCTCAGTATCATTTATGTGTTTATTTAGCCTTAAAAAAGTACTAAAGGGAAACTAACGATAACATTTTTTTCCTTCTGTTTTTCTCTGCTTTTGGAAGCAATTAAGAAGGAAGGGAACATAAGCCGCTCCCAGCAAAAGGCTTAAGAACTTTTTTCTATAGGATGGAAATAAACTAAACAAACACAACTCGAGGAGCGTTCGAAAAGTTACCTTTTTCAAGAGAACATAGTTAAAAAAACTTATTGAAATAAATACTTTCTTCTTCTTCCGTATCTATAAGATACTTCTCTGATTTTATAATTGTGTACCTGCATTAAAAAACTATTGAGGAAATTTGTTTTTTAAGAATAGATGCGTACGAAAAAAACTTTTGGTTTGAATCTGAGGTAGATTATTATGTAGTTTAAAGTATATTTAAGTAGTGGAGTAAAAACTAAAAAAAATTAAAAAGCTTTTGCTTCATATTAACAACACTGTTAAAAATTTTAGTTCAACGTTGCACCATATCTTGGTGCTCTGCAGCAATTTATACCATATTATGGTGAAATCTGGGTTGAACCAAAAATCTTTTATCGGAAAAAAGCGTAGGTTTCACCAATAATTGGTTCAACCTCTTTAACTGCAACCGAAAGGAATCCTCTTCAAGAAAGACAACGAAGAACAAGGGCCTCCTTGGACCAGTGGATAACGGCGTTCAGCTATGAATCAGATGATTCCTAGTTCGAGCCCGATCGGTGGACTTGACAAAGAAAAATAAAAAAAATTGTGATTTTACGATCGGAGAGTTGCCAGTATCAATACTAAAAAAATCGAATTTTGAGTTTTGTTGCAACGCTTCATCAGTAAATGGTATGCGTAATAGCACCGTAACATGATGAAAATAAGCACCAAATGTTGGTTGCAGCTAAATGGGTACCAAATTTTGGTGCAAGACCGTAATAGTTTTTTAACAGTGAATATGAACCCAGATAATATTTAAAAAGGTATTATAACATTTGATGAATTATACAAAATTATATCAATTAAAAATATAGGTAACAGCTGGTAAATGAATATATATTTGTTTTAGAAGAAAACGATGTTCAATTTATAAAAAAATCTTTTAGTTTTATATTCAACTTTTTCATGTATGCAAATTATATCCAATTAATTTAACGAGCAAAGTAGAATCGTTATAAATTTGTTTTAATTAATTTAAAGTTTTTATTATTTTTTTTCCTTTTATAGAGGTGTGAATAAATCATCAAAACTATTTTGAGTATTCTTTGTAATAATCAACTAAACTATTAAATAAATATAGCTTATAGTGTAAAACTTTTAGTTAAATTAAACATGAAAAAAATCAAGTTTTCATGAAGTTTCTTAAAATTGTAGTTATCCTATATTTAACCGCTTGCGCAAGGTTATCCGTTTCAAAATGCAACATATTTTGGTGCACAATTTGTGTTGAAAGAGTATCTACAATTTGCATATGGGTTTACATATACGTTCCAAAATTAAAGTCTATTAAATAATAAGACTATTTAAAAGTTTCTTATTGTAATTACTTCTAATTGTTTCATATTACCCATTTCATCATAATACATGTAAAATGGTGGTTATGAAAAAATATTATGTGATTCATTTAAACATTTGCATTGATAGTAAAACTTTTAATAGCTTTCAACCTAATTTAAAATTAGCCATTTTAAATACTTAGATTTTAAATTACTTTCGTGTCTCCAGCTTACCCGTAACTAAAAAGTATTTCTACGAAGGAAACAAAGTTTCCCCAACATCCTTCTCGCCTAAGAATAAGAAATCACACTGTTTTCACAGCTCTTTTCTTTGTTCTATCTGAAGAGCCTTCCATATGAGAATCCCGTTTTCGAGTACAGACAAGATATCGTTTGGCACATCGACAGGGCATCTGGCAACGAAGCTAAATCGAATATCGGTCTTGATAAAAAAAATTACGCCCAAAAAGGTTTTTCGGAATGAAATAGTTATGATCCAAAGATCTAGAGCAAAGAGGTTCGTTCCTCTTTTATAGAGCAGTATAGACGTCTGAAAGGTTTTGAAAACGCTTCAACTTCGCAACTAGTTCAACATTTGCCCAACACTCAATGTGGATGAGTGTGTTAATAACTTTCGCCTTTCATCGAATGGAGTTTCTATTGCAAAGAAAGTTGGTTTTAGTGTTTATTTAGTTTATGTAATCTTTCTTTGCAAGAAACGATGGGAAAAGGAATTGGTTTCCATTATATTCCAATTAACGGAAAGTACATTGGATGATTTTTAATATTTTAAGGTTGGCGCAATCTATATTGACTAGTTCCACAGGCATTTGCTACTTTATCAACAAAGTAAAGGTATTAATTTATAACTATTTAACCTTAATCTAAAAAATTTCAGTTAAATTTCTTAAAATATTACCTCAACAGTATATCTATCATTTATTTTTTTACTTCAATTAGGTCCGAATTTCGATTTGAGTTTAGTAATTATTAATTGTGTCACCAAATACTATTATTTAAGTTATAAAACTATATATTTAAACTAGATAGCTATATATATTTGGCTGTAAGCGTTGCATCCAGATTCTAGAATTTAACAATTTTTTTTAAAGTACTACTACCTAAATATAAGTAACCTTCTTTGCAACTATTTTCTTGTCATAGGTTGATATTAAATACATGCAATTGAACTCCAGTACAAAGCAACAACAGTTTAAATATCTACAGTAAAAAAATCGAAACAGCTAAGTTAAATACATGTGAATTTTAAAAAAATATTAATATGCATTTGTGGTTCACAGGATTAAAATTCATGAAACTTACTAGAAACACGTTCAAGGATATAAAGTAAAGAACTGTTGTTACAACTAGATACTTTTTCAAAAACATAGATTATTTTTAGTTTAAAATACAAGAAAAATACAATCTCTGAAAGCGATTCTTGATTTGTTTTAATTATTCGCAAGATCATTTATATTCAATATGTATATACTTATACTAAGGAGAGTGAAATCTCCACACCAAAAGCTAAAAGTAAATCTTGAGTGTAAAATTAATATTATTATGCGTGCAAACATCTAATTCTGAATACATACTTAGAGAATACTTTCTGAAAAACTTTACTATTTCAATTAGCCCCTATTATTTCTTATGTAATTACTTTTTTTATTTTAAACTTTCTTATTAAACTACAAAAAACAAATTACTTAGTGTTTCTAAATACTAAATGTAAATGCAATGCACTCCAAATCATTCATTTAAAGGCCCATTTCCTACTAAGACGTGTAATTAATTATGGCAGTTATTTCATTAAAATTACGTGATTTTAAATTAACATAAATGATATAAATGAAAACTCTAATTTAAATTAGTTCCTTTCAACACAAAATAAAGCATTAACTGAAAAGAACCCTTTGTGCAAAAACCGTTAAAATTCGTTCTAAATACGCGCACGATACTTGAATACTAGAAAATTCTCACTATAATTAAAACATGCTTCCTTACCGTCCTCTCATCCATAATTCATTATTATCAAGGATTTAAGGTGGAAGATAGTAATGAAAATCTTCCTTCAAATGCATGGCAAGACCTCTGCATGCTTCGCTACTTCTTAAGTAACATAATCTTCCACTGTCATGCTTCAAGTAAGGAAGAAAAAAAGGTCACTAAAAATTATTTTGGTTCTTTCAAACAGTGAAAGTAATTAAAATTTCAACGGTCTTGGCTTCGGTAGGCTGTGGATTAAATCAGAGGTAAGTTTCAATGAACATAATTTCCATTTGACAGGATTACGCTCGGTTTTTAAGTTTTTCCCATCTTCGTAGGGTTTCCGTTGTTTTTAATTAAATATGCCCGTCTGTTTCGGAAAGTTTTATGCAAATGCTGGCTTTGTTTTGACTTTGTGGGGAACTGGAACAGGTGCGGGTTTTGAGAAGCTAGTGTAAATTCGTAATCAGTGTGTTTTGTGTTTTCCCGGGAAATTTCCATGACAGTTCTTTTTCGAATGTTTCGTTAATTAATTTCTACTAATTACTTCTGATGTTAGAAACGTCTTTTTTTATTACAATGTTCTTTATTCAAATTCTAATGGAATTGTTACATATTTATCCATTTCGAATGTTATTAACTATGCTATTCTTAAGAAATTTCTTAAATATTTTGAATACCAAAATCAACTAAGTTTTTAAGTCTTAATATTCAAATAGCTATAGTTCGACTCCGGCTAAATGATTGCTGTGACGTCACTTTGTTTACATGTTTTTTATAAGACAATTACACAGTTTAAAAATTTAGTTCAACTTTGCACCATATCGTGGTGCTATGCAGCAACTTACACCATGCTATTGTGCAATCTAGATTGAACCAAAACTCCTTGATAGACAATAGCGCAGCTTTTACCAAAACAAAACTGCAACCGAAACTTTCGCTGAATCTACAAACCGGGAAATCTCCTCAATCGTCTTGCATAAGAGACCCGGTTGCCCAATGGATAAAGGCGTTCAGCTAGTAATCAGAGGATTGCTAGTTCAAGCCCGTGTGGCGGACTTGACAAAAAAAGTAAAAAAAGTAGTGATCTTGTGATAGGATGGTTGCCAGTTTCGCTACAAAAATACTAGAAAATAGTCCAGAACATACAATAAATTAATTTCACGACTAAATGATATCCGTGGTAGCACTATAAAATGGTGGCACTAAGTACCAAATAATGTTGCAGCTAAACTACCAAATTTTGGTACAAGGTGGTACTAAATTTTTAACAATGTAATCAATTCACCCAAACTAGTTTACTGGTCCTCTGGAACCAGATTAAAGGGACATTACCCATTCGCCAATTAATAGAAGCCAGACTATAACAGTTATTTCGCCTCAGGAACGCTTATTAAACATTGGTCATTCACAAAACATGAAGTCGTATCTATAATTCCACAACTTTTTACAGGCGAGTCATATGAAAGTTTCGGTTTACCATGTGCTATATAGTTGTTATTGTGTTATAACATTAAATCTCCGGTGCAAAATACCATACATAAACATTATGATTATACATATAAATACTATACTTGGTCACAAAATACTACTTATCAAAACAAACATTATTTTCCAAATAACTCAGAACCCGCATTATGTTATTTACGTCATTGTACGCGACGATATAGTGACGCTTTGATTAAAAAGCTGTTGTTCCGTCACGTTTTTTACATGATATTGATAGACCAATTGGTTAACTCGTTTGTTGATTCACTGAAATCAGTTTTGAGGAGTGTTACCCAAGCGCCAATTAATTGAAGCCACACTGCATGGATTTGTGTTGCGTATAAACACAATATTCAATATTTCAACAACGGTTAGTGTTACAACAGCCATTAATGCACAAGATAATCGTGTATATTGGATGATACAGCAATATTAGCATTAAATTGGAGCATTCAAAAAAGTTTTCTGCCTTGTTCGATTGTGATTTATTTAAGTATAAAAAACGACGCAAACTATTTTCTTTCAAATTGCTATAGTGGTGTGATTTTAGGTATGCTAAAAATTCAGATTAGTATAATTTTCATGGAACTTACCTAAGACAGTTAAAAGTATTTTAAACTATTTTGTTCCAACACACGCTACTTGTAATTCATTCGTGGTTTTATACACAAGCTATCAAATGAATTGTAACTTTCTTTAAAAACACTGTTCTTAAACTTACATTTACGAAATCGAACAATGGGCACGTGATTTTGCGAATACAAAAGGCTAAAATATCCCCCAATGAAAACAACTTCGCGATTTCGCTCTTCCACTTTGCCGTCACAGAGTTTTAATATAAATCTCTTAAGACAAACCACACTTTAACGTCAGCTCCAGTTCGAACTTTTCGCTACCAACTCTTCAAAGAACTCAGCCATCTCGCCAACTGTCTAAAGATTACTGATGCCTCACCCGAAACGTCAAGACATTTCCAGAAATTTCCTGGGAGAGACTGACATCTTAAAAGCAACGCCAAGAGCGACGCTGCATTTGGAATGGAAGAAGAAAGAATGAGAATGACCATTTCCCGCCCTTAGGCATTTTCCATTCCATTGTCTTTTCCTTCCATTGTATCATCCATAGAATGTGCTTATTTTCCACAAATGGTCCTAAGAAACGGGACAGACTTTTTTTTGCCAAGAAGTATTAGAAGTATAATCCCGCCAGGGAGATGCCAAGACATCACGTCTAAGCTTGCGGGGTGTTCTTTTGGTCTTTGTATTTGAAAAGTTTTTATTAAGGTACTGGTAAGATTTGTTTAAGGGAAAAGAATATGGATTTTGAGACATTTTCTTTAACTTAGGCGATAACCGATTACGTCATTGGGACTTGTGACTTGTTTTTTGGTATTACTATAATAATTGTTGCTAAAAACATAAAAAAATAATTACAATAAAAAAGTGTTGTTTTTTTAAAACCCGCTTATATTATTACTAAAAATTTAAATTAAACTATTGTTCTAAATTGAATAGAAATAAAAGTTTGGGGCGCTGAAGTAAATGCATTTAGAATGCCAAAGTGTGGTCGTCATAGAAATTTTCATGCATCAAAATATCACAAGTTTTTTGTTGTTGTTGTTTTTTGTAAATGCAAACAAATTGACTGTTGGACATGATTTAAATAACACAAAAAATTAATTATTTTCTCAAATGTACTTCATAACATTAAGTAATTAAAATAAAGAACGAGATCAAAGCATAAGTTTAACAATATGTAATTTATATACAATTTCAACATACCCATTTTATCCCTTTACCCATTTTCTGCAAATTACTCTATATCCTTTTCCTATTCGAAAAAGAACACATTTTTATACGATATTAAAAAAAGATCAATTGAATATAGTATATTTAAAATATGCTTTTACTGTTTCAGAACTCGCTTGATTTCTCCCCCACAGACATTCCTCTTCAAATTCAGAAGTGAAATTTCTCATTGATCATATTTTTCAATAAGAAATTTCCATTTCTTCCTTTTTGTAGATGTACCCGTGTATTTATCTAGAAAAGAAAATACTTTTCCTAATATATAAATATATTTTTTTTTAAAGATAAATTTAAAATCTTATGTTTAAAATATGCTTACTGTTTCAGAACTCGCTTGATTTCTCCCCCATAGACCTTTCTCTACAAATTCAGAAGTGAAATTTCTCATTGATCATATTTTTCAATAAGAAATTTCCATTTCTTCCTTTTTGTAGATGTACCCGTGTATTTATCTAGAAAAGAAAATACTTTTCCTAATATATAAATATATTTTTTTTTAAAGATAAATTTAAAATCTTATGTTTAAAATATGCTTACTGTTTCAGAACTCGCTTGATTTCTCCCCCATAGACCTTTCTCTACAAATTCAGAAGTGAAATTTCTCATTGATCATATTTTTCAATAAGAAATTTCCATTTCTTCCTTTTTGTAGATGTACCCGTGTATTTATCTAGAAAAGAAAATACTTTTCCTAATATATAAATATATTTTTTTTTAAAGATAAATTTAAAATCTTATGTTTAAAATATGCTTACTGTTTCAGAACTCGCTTGATTTCTCCCCCATAGACCTTTCTCTACAAATTCAGAAGTGAAATTTCTCATTGATCATATTTTTCAATAAGAAATTTCCATTTCTTCCTTTTTGTAGATGTACCCGTGTATTTATCTAGAAAAGAAAATACTTTTCCTAATATATAAATATATTTTTTTAAAGATAAATTTAAAATCTTATGTTTAAAATATGCTTACTGTTTCAGAACTCGCTTGATTTCTCCCCCATAGACCTTTCTCTACAAATTCAGAAGTGAAATTTCTCATTGATCATATTTTTCAATAAGAAATTTCCATTTCTTCCTTTTTGTAGATGTACCCGTGTATTTATCTAGAAAAGAAAATACTTTTCCTAAAATATATTTTTTTTAAAGATAAATTTAAAATCTTATGTTTAAAATATGTTTACTGTTCAAGAACTTACTTGGCTTCTTATTAAATATAAAGATCTACCTCTACAAACACATAAACAAATTTTTTCATTGTCGATCTATTTAAACGAATAATTTCCTTTCTTTCCTTTTCATATTTGTATACAAGCATTTATTTGAAAATGAAAAAACTTTTAACAAAATATTTTTAAAAATACATTTCAAATTGTGTTTTTAAAACATGCTTATAGTACAAGAACTTACCTGAATTCTTATTAAGTACATAAACCACCTTCTCCACGTACGAAAGGGAAATTTCTTATTTCCCATCCATTTCAATGAGATATTTCCTTTCATTCCTCTGATAGTTAAATACAAATATTTAACTAAAAAAAATACTTTTTATAAAATATTTTAAAATATATAAATTTAAAATTGAATGTTTAGGATATACTTACTCTTCAAGAACTTACTTAATTTCCTGTTAAATACAAATCTTCGAAAATTTTCAAAAACGTTCTTGGACACAAACAAGCTGAGCTTAATAGAATATTCATAAAACTACATTTTTGAAATATTTAATTGCATTACAAATTTTAATTTTATCTTCTTTATTGCGATATAATTTATTTTTGTTTAGCAAGTCATAAAACTTGTCTATTTTGAAATAAGTAAGTAATCTAAAGTACTTACTAGTAAATCTACTTGTTAAAGGAAAAAACTTGCTTAAAGGGAAAACTCTAAGCTCTCCTCCTCAGAGGCATCTATTCCTCCATGCATCTTCATACGATGCATCTTCGCATTGGAAATTCGTATTTAACCTGCACATAAAAAAAAACATTCCACAATAACATCCTGCCATCCACCTGCCTGTTTGGAAATGAGTAAGTAATCTACTGTACTTACCATTATATCAACAGGTTGATGTAAAGAAAGAAGTTGACGCTCTCCTCCCCGGTAACATCCATTTCTTAAGGCCTCTTCGTACGATCTCAGCTTCAGGAACAATGCACCTCTTTAACCTGCAAAGAGGAAAACAAAGATTCCACCATCACTTCCTGCCATCCACCTGCCTGTTTGGAAATGAGTAAGTAATCTACTGTACTTACCATTATATCAACATGTTGATGTAAAGAAAGAAGTTGACGCTCTCCTCCCCGGTAACATCCATTTCTTAAGGCCTCTTCGTACGACCTCAGCTTCAGGACCAATGCACCTCTTTAACCTGCAAAGAGGAAAACAGAGATTCCACCATCACTTCCTGCCATCCACCTGCCTGTTTGGAAATGAGTAAGTAATCTACTGTACTTACCATTATATCAACATGTTGATGTAAAGAAAGAAGTTGACGCTCTCCTCCCCGGTAACATCCAATTCTTAAGGCCTCTTCGTACGACCTCAGCTTCAGGAACAATGCACCTCTTTAACCTGCAAAGAGGAAAACAGAGATTCCACCATCACTTCCTGCCATCCACCTGCCTGTTTGGAAATGAGTAAGTAATCTACTGTACTTACCATTATATCAACATGTTGATGTAAAGAAAGAAGTTAACGCTCTCCTCCCCGGTAACATCCATTTCTTAAGGCCTCTTCGTACGACCTCAGCTTCAGGAACAATGCACCTCTTTAACCTGCAAAGAGGAAAACAAAGATTCCACCATCACTTCCTGCCATCCACCTGCCTGTTTGGAAATGAGTAAGTAATCTACTGTACTTACCATTATATCAACATGTTGATGTAAAGAAAGAAGTTGACGCTCTCCTCCCCGGTAACATCCATTTCTTAAGGCCTCTTCGTACGACCTCAGCTTCAGGAACACAGCACCTCTTTAACCTGCAAAGAGGAAAACAAAGATTCCACCATCACTTCCTGCCATCCACCTGCCTGTTTGGAAATGAGTAAGTAATCTACTGTACTTACCATTATATCAACATGTTGATGTAAAGAAAGAAGTTGACGCTCTCCTCCCCGGTAACATCCATTTCTTAAGGCCTCTTCGTACGACCTCAGCTTCAGGAACAATGCACCTCTTTAACTTGCAATGAGAAAAACAAAGATTCCACCATCACTTCCTGCCATCCACCTGCCTGTTTGGAAATGAGTAAGTAATCTACTGTACTTACCATTATATCAACATGTTGATGTAAAGAAAGAAGTTGACGCTCTCCTCCCCGGTAACATCCATTTCTTAAGGCCTCTTCATACGACCTCAGCTTCAGGAACAATGCACCTCTTTAACCTGCAAAGAGGAAAACAAAGATTCCACCATCACTTCCTGCCATCCACCTGCCTGTTTGGAAATGAGTAAGTAATCTACTGTACTTACCATTATATCAACAGGTTGATGTAAAGAAAGAAGTTGACGCTCTCCTCCCCGGTAACATCCATTTCTTAAGGCCTCTTCGTACGATCTCAGCTTCAGGAACAATGCACCTCTTTAACCTGCAAAGAGGAAAACAAAGATTCCACCATCACTTCCTGCCATCCACCTGCCTGTTTGGAAATGAGTAATTAATCTACTGTACTTACCATTATATCAACATGTTGATGTAAAGAAAGAAGTTGACGCTCTCTTCCCCGGTAACATCCATTTCTTAAGGCCTCTTCGTACGACCTCAGCTTCAGGAACAATGCACCTCTTTAACCTGCAAAGAGGAAAACAAAGATTCCACCATCATTTCCTGCCATCCACCTGCCTGTTTGGAAATGAGTAAGTAATCTACTGTACCTACCATTATATCAACAGGTTGATGTAAAGAAAGAAGTTGACGCTCTCCTCCCCGGTAACATCCATTTCTTAAGGCCTCTTCGTACGATCTCAGCTTCAGGAACAATGCACCTCTTTAACCTGCAAAGAGGAAAACAAAGATTCCACCATCACTTCTTGCCATCCACCTGCCTGTTTGGAAATGTGTAAGTAATCTACTGTACTTACCATTATATCAACATGTTGATGTAAAGAAAGAAGTTGACGCTCTCCTCCCCGGTAACATCCATTTCTTAAGGCCTCTTCGTACGACCTCAGCTTCAGGAACAATGCACCTCTTTAACCTGCAAAGAGGAAAACAAAGATTCCACCATCACTTCCTGCCATCCACCTGCCTGTTTGGAAATGAGTAAGTAATCTACTGTACTTACCATTATATCAACATGTTGATGTAAAGAAAGAAGTTGACGCTCTCCTCCCCGGTAACATCCATTTCTTAAGGCCTCTTCGTACGACCTCAGCTTCAGGAACAATGCACCTCTTTAACCTGCAAAGAGGAAAACAAAGATTCCACCATCACTTCCTGCCATCCACCTGCCTGTTTGGAAATGAGTAAGTAATCTACTGTACTTACCATTATATCAACAGGTTGATGTAAAGAAAGAAGTTGACGCTCTCCTCCCCGGTAACATCCATTTCTTAAGGCCTCTTCGTACGATCTCAGCTTCAGGAACAATGCACCTCTTTAACCTGCAAAGAGGAAAACAAAGATTCCACCATCACTTCCTGCCATCCACCTGCCTGTTTGGAAATGAGTAATTAATCTACTGTACTTACCATTATATCAACATGTTGATGTAAAGAAAGAAGTTGACGCTCTCTTCCCCGGTAACATCCATTTCTTAAGGCCTCTTCGTACGACCTCAGCTTCAGGAACAATGCACCTCTTTAACCTGCAAAGAGGAAAACAAAGATTCCACCATCATTTCCTGCCATCCACCTGCCTGTTTGGAAATGAGTAAGTAATCTACTGTACCTACCATTATATCAACAGGTTGATGTAAAGAAAGAAGTTGACGCTCTCCTCCCCGGTAACATCCATTTCTTAAGCCCTCTTCGTACGATCTCAGCTTCAGGAACAATGCACCTCTTTAACCTGCAAAGAGGAAAACAAAGATTCCACCATCACTTCTTGCCATCCACCTGCCTGTTTGGAAATGTGTAAGTAATCTACTGTACTTACCATTATATCAACATGTTGATGTAAAGAAAGAAGTTGACGCTCTCCTCCCCGGTAACATCCATTTCTTAAGGCCTCTTCGTACGACCTCAGCTTCAGGAACAATGCACCTCTTTAACCTGCAAAGAGGAAAACAAAGATTCCACCATCACTTCCTGCCATCCACCTGCCTGTTTGGAAATGAGTAAGTAATCTACTGTACTTACCATTATATCAACATGTTGATGTAAAGAAAGAAGTTGACGCTCTCCTCCCCGGTAACATCCATTTCTTAAGGCCTCTTCGTACGACCTCAGCTTCAGGAACAATGCACCTCTTTAACCTGCAATGAGAAAAACAAAGATTCCACCATCACTTCCTGCCATCCACCTGCCTGTTTGGAAATGTGTAAGTAATCTACTGTACTTACCATTATATCAACATGTTGATGTAAAGAAAGAAGTTGACGCTCTCCTCCCCGGAAAACATCCATTTCTTAAGGCCTCTTCGTACGACCTCAGCTTCAGGAACAATGCACCTCTTTAACCTGCAAAGAGGAAAACAGAGATTCCACCATCACTTCCTGCCATCCACCTGCCTGTTTGGAAATGAGTAAGTAATCTACTGTACTTAACATTATATCAACATGTTGATGTAAAGAAAGAAGTTGACGCTCTCCTCCCCGGTAACATCCATTTCTTAAGGCCTCTTCGTACGACCTGAGCTTCAGGAACAATGCACCTCTCTAACCTGCAAAGAGGAAAACAAAGATTCCACCATCACTTCCTGCCATCCACCTGCCTGTTTGGAAATGAGTAAGTAATCTACTGTACTTACCATTATATCAACATGTTGATGTAAAGAAAGAAGTTGACGCTCTCCTCCCCGGTAACATCCATTTCTTAAGGCCTCTTCGTACGACCTCAGCTTCAGGAACAATGCACCTCTTTAACCTGCAAAGAGGAAAACAAAGATTCCACCATCACTTCCTGCCATCCACCTGCCTGTTTGGAAATGAGTAAGTAATCTACTGTACTTACCATTATATCAACATGTTGATGTAAAGAAAGAAGTTGACGCTGTCCTCCCCGGTAACATCCATTTCTTAAGGCCTCTTCGTACGACCTCAGCTTCAGGAACAATGCACCTCTTTAACCTGCAATGAGAAAAACAAAGATTCCACCATCACTTCCTGCCATCCACCTGCCTGTTTGGAAATGTGTAAGTAATGTACTGTACTTACCATTATATCAACATGTTGATGTAAAGAAAGAAGTTGACGCTCTCCTCCCCGGAAAACATCCATTTCTTAAGGCCTCTTCGTACGACCTCAGCTTCAGGAACAATGCACCTCTTTAACCTGCAAAGAGGAAAACAGAGATTCCACCATCACTTCCTGCCATCCACCTGCCTGTTTGGAAATGAGTAAGTAATCTACTGTACTTAACATTATATCAACATGTTGATGTAAAGAAAGAAGTTGACGCTCTCCTCCCCGGTAACATCCATTTCTTAAGGCCTCTTCGTACGACCTGAGCTTCAGGAACAATGCACCTCTTTAACCTGCAAAGAGGAAAACAAAGATTCCACCATCACTTCCTGCCATCCACCTGCCTGTTTGGAAATGAGTAAGTAATCTACTGTACTTACCATTATATCAACATGTTGATGTAAAGAAAGAAGTTGACGCTCTCCTCCCCGGTAACATCCATTTCTTAAGGCCTCTTCGTACGACCTCAGCTTCAGGAACAATGCACCTCTTTAACCTGCAAAGAGGAAAACAAAGATTCCACCATCACTTCCTGCCATCCACCTGCCTGTTTGGAAATGAGTAAGTAATCTACTGTACTTACCATTATATCAACATGTTGATGTAAAGAAAGAAGTTGACGCTGTCCTCCCCGGTAACATCCATTTCTTAAGGCCTCTTCGTACGACCTCAGCTTCAGGAACAATGCACCTCTTTAACCTGCAATGAGAAAAACAAAGATTCCACCATCACTTCCTGCCATCCACCTGCCTGTTTGGAAATGAGTAAGTAATCTACTGTACTTACCATTATATCAACATGTTGATGTAAAGAAAGAAGTTGACGCTCTCCTCCCCGGTAACATCCATTTCTTAAGGCCTCTTCGTACGACCTCAGCTTCAGGAACAATGCACCTCTTTAACCTGCAAAGAGGAAAACAAAGATTCCACCATCACTTCCTGCCATCCACCTGCCTGTTTGGAAATGAGTAAGTAATCTACTGTACTTACCATTATATCAACAGGTTGATGTAAAGAAAGAAGTTGACGCTCTCCTCCCCGGTAACATCCATTTCTTAAGGCCTCTTCGTACGATCTCAGCTTCAGGAACAATGCACCTCTTTAACCTGCAAAGAGGAAAACAAAGATTCCACCATCACTTCTTGCCATCCACCTGCCTGTTTGGAAATGTGTAAGTAATCTACTGTACTTACCATTATATCAACAGGTTGATGTAAAGAAAGAAGTTGACGCTCTCCTCCCCGGTAACATCCATTTCTTAAGGCCTCTTCGTACGATCTCAGCTTCAGGAACAATGCGCCTCTTTAACCTGCAAAGAGGAAAACAAAGATTCCACCATCACTTCCTGCCATCCACCTGCCTGTTTGGAAATGTGTAAGTAATCTACTGTACTTACCATTATATCAACATGTTGATGTAAAGAAAGAAGTTGACGCTCTCCTCCCCGGTAACATCCATTTTTTAAGGCCTCTTCGTACGACCTCAGCTTCAGGAACAATGCACCTCTTTAACCTGCAAAGAGGAAAACAAAGATTCCACCATCACTTCCTGCCATCCACCTGCCTGTTTGGAAATGTGTAAGTAATCTACTGTACTTACCATTATATCAACATGTTGATGTAAAGAAAGAAGTTGACGCTCTCCTCCCCGGTAACATCCATTTTTTAAGGCCTCTTCGTACGACCTCAGCTTCAGGAACAATGCACCTCTTTAACCTGCAAAGAGGAAAACAAAGATTCCACCATCACTTCCTGCCATCCACCTGCCTGTTTGGAAATGAGTAAGTAATCTACTGTACTTACCATTATATCAACATGTTGATGTAAAGAAAGAAGTTGACGCTCTCCTCCCCGGTAACATCCATTTTTTAAGGCCTCTTCGTACGACCTCAGCTTCAGGAACAATGCACCTCTTTAACCTGCAAAGAGGAAAACAAAGATTCCACCATCACTTCCTGCCATCCACCTGCCTGTTTGGAAATGTGTAAGTAATCTACTGTACTTACCATTATATCAACAGGTTGATGTAAAGAAAGAAGTTGACGCTCTCCTCCCCGGTAACATCCATTTCTTAAGGCCTCTTCGTACGATCTCAGCTTCAGGAACAATGCGCCTCTTTAACCTGCAAAGAGGAAAACAAAGATTCCACCATCACTTCCTGCCATCCACCTGCCTGTTTGGAAATGTGTAAGTAATCTACTGTACTTACCATTATATCAACATGTTGATGTAAAGAAAGAAGTTGACGCTCTCCTCCCCGGTAACATCCATTTTTTAAGGCCTCTTCGTACGACCTCAGCTTCAGGAACAATGCACCTCTTTAACCTGCAAAGAGGAAAACAAAGATTCCACCATCACTTCCTGCCATCCACCTGCCTGTTTGGAAATGTGTAAGTAATCTACTGTACTTACCATTATATCAACATGTTGATGTAAAGAAAGAAGTTGACGCTCTCCTCCCCGGTAACATCCATTTTTTAAGGCCTCTTCGTACGACCTCAGCTTCAGGAACAATGCACCTCTTTAACCTGCAAAGAGGAAAACAAAGATTCCACCATCACTTCCTGCCATCCACCTGCCTGTTTGGAAATGAGTAAGTAATCTACTGTACTTACCATTATATCAACATGTTGATGTAAAGAAAGAAGTTGACGCTCTCCTCCCCGGTAACATCCATTTTTTAAGGCCTCTTCGTACGACCTCAGCTTCAGGAACAATGCACCTCTTTAACCTGCAAAGAGGAAAACAAAGATTCCACCATCACTTCCTGCCATCCACCTGCCTGTTTGGAAATGTGTAAGTAATCTACTGTACTTACCATTATATCAACATGTTGATGTAAAGAAAGAAGTTGACGCTCTCCTCCCCGGTAACATCCATTTTTTAAGGCCTCTTCGTACGACCTCAGCTTCAGGAACAATGCACCTCTTTAACCTGCAAAGAGGAAAACAAAGATTCCACCATCACTTCCTGCCATCCACCTGCCTGTTTGGAAATGAGTAAGTAATCTACTGTACTTACCATTATATCAACATGTTGATGTAAAGAAAGAAGTTGACGCTCTCCTCCCCGGTAACATCCATTTCTTAAGGCCTCTTCGTACGACCTCAGCTTCAGGAACAATGCACCTCTTTAACCTGCAATGAGAAAAACAAAGTTTCCACCATCACTTCCTGTCATCCACCTGCCTGTTTGGAAATGAGTAAGTAATCTACGGTACTTACCATTACATCAACATGTTGATGTTAAGAAAGAAGTTGACGCTATCTTCCCCAGTAACATCCATTTCTTAAGGCCTCTTCGTACGACCTCAGCTTCAGGAACAATGAACATCTTTAACCTGCAATGAGAAAAACAAAGATTCCGCCATCACTTCCTGCCATCCACCTGCCTGTTTGGAAATGAGTAAGTAATCTACGGTACTTACCATTACATCAACATGTTGATGTAAAGAAAGAAGTTGACGCTCTCCTCCCCAGTAACATCCATTTCTTAAGGCCTCTTCGTACGACCTCAGCTTCAGGAACAATGCACCTCTTTAACCTGCAATGAGAAAAACAAAGATTCCACCATCACTTCCTGCCATCCACCTGCCTGTTTGGAAATGTGTAAGTAATCTACTGTACTTACCATTATATCAACATGTTGATGTAAAGAAAGAAGTTGACGCTCTCCTCCCCGGTAACATCCATTTCTTAAGGCCTCTTCGTACGACCTCAGCTTCAGGAACAATGCACCTCTTTAACCTGCAAAGAGGAAAACAGAGATTCCACCATCACTTCCTGCCATCCTCCTGCCTGTTTGGAAATGAGTAAGTAATCTACTGTACTTACCATTATATCAACATGTTGATGTAAAGAAAGAAGTTGACGCTCTCCTCCCCGGTAACATCCATTTCTTAAGGCCTCTTCGTACGACCTCAGCTTCAGGAACAATGCACCTCTTTAACCTGCAAAGAGGAAAACAAAGATTCCACCATCACTTCCTGCCATCCACCTGCCTGTTTGGAAATGAGTAAGTAATCTACTGTACTTACCATTATATCAACATGTTGATGTAAAGAAAGAAGTTGACGCTCTCCTCCCCGGTAACATCCATTTCTTAAGGCCTCTTCGTACGACCTCAGCTTCAGGAACAATGCACCTCTTTAACCTGCAAAGAGGAAAACAAAGATTCCACCATCACTTCCTGCCATCCACCTGCCTGTTTGGAAATGAGTAAGTAATCTACTGTACTTACCTTTATATCAACATGTTGATGTAAAGAAAGAAGTTGACGCTCTCCTCCCCGGTAACATCCATTTCTTAAGGCCTCTTCGTACGACCTCAGCTTCAGGAACAATGCACCTCTTTAACCTGCAAAGAGGAAAACAAAGATTCCCTCATCACTTCCTGCCATCCACCTGCCTGTTTGGAAATGAGTAAGTAATCTACTGTACTTACCATTATATCAACATGTTGATGTAAAGAAAGAAGTTGACGCTCTCCTCTCCGGTAACATCCATTTCTTAAGGCCTCTTCGTACGACCTCAGCTTCAGGAACAATGCACCTCTTTAACCTGCAAAGAGGAAAACAAAGATTCCACCATCACTTCCTGCCATCCACCTGCCTGTTTGGAAATGAGTAAGTAATCTACTGTACTTACCATTATATCAACATGTTGATGTAAAGAAAGAAGTTGACGCTCTCCTCCCCGGTAACATCCATTTCTTAAGGCCTCTTCGTACGACCTCAGCTTCAGGAACAATGCACCTCTTTAACTTGCAATGAGAAAAACAAAGATTCCACCATCACTTCCTGCCATCCACCTGCCTGTTTGGAAATGAGTAAGTAATCTACTGTACTTACCATTATATCAACATGTTGATGTAAAGAAAGAAGTTGACGCTCTCCTCCCCGGTAACATCCATTTCTTAAGGCCTCTTCGTACGACCTCAGCTTCAGGAACAATGCACCTCTTTAACCTGCAAAGAGGAAAACAAAGATTCCACCATCACTTCCTGCCATCCACCTGCCTGTTTGGAAATGAGTAAGTAATCTATTGTACTTACCATTATATCAACAGGTTGATGTAAAGAAAGAAGTTGACGCTCTCCTCCCCGGTAACATCCATTTCTTAAGGCCTCTTCGTACGACCTCAGCTTCTGGAACAATGCACCTTTTTAACCTGCAAACAGGAAAACAAAGATTCCACCATCACTTCCTGCCATCCACCTGCCTGTTTGGAAATGAGTAAGTAATCTACTGTACTTACCAATCAACATGTTGATTGGTCATTGATGGCCTATATCAACATGTTGATGTAAAGAAAGAAGTTGACGCTCTCCTCCCCGGTAACATCCATTTCTTAAGGCCTCTTCGTACGACCTCAGCTTCAGGAACAATGAACATCTTTAACCTGCAATGAGAAAAACAAAGATTCCGCCATCACTTCCTGCCATCCACCTGCCTGTTTGGAAATGAGTAAGTAATCTACGGTACTTACCATTACATCAACATGTTGATGTAAAGAAAGAAGTTGACGCTCTCCTCCCCAGTAACATCCATTTCTTAAGGCCTCTTCGTACGACCTCAGCTTCAGGAACAATGCACCTCTTTAACTTGCAATGAGAAAAACAAAGATTCCACCATCACTTCCTGCCATCCACCTGCCTGTTTGGAAATGAGTAAGTAATCTACTGTACTTACCATTATATCAACATGTTGATGTAAAGAAAGAAGTTGACGCTCTCCTCCCCGGTAACATCCATTTCTTAAGGCCTCTTCGTACGACCTCAGCTTCAGGAACAATGCACCTCTTTAACCTGCAAAGAGAAAAACAAAGATTCCCTCATCACTTCCTGCCAACCTGTCTGCTTGGAAATCTACAGTGATTAACCTACAGTACTCGGAATATTTTATTTAAGCTGTTTCAACAATAACATTCGTTTTTTATAATCCAATAATTGTTTTAAAATTTTTGAAGGTTTTAATTTTTAAAAAAAAGACTGTTATTTTAAAATTATAAACAAAATAAATATAATTTAAATGGGTTTTTTTTTAGTTAATATATTGTTATTCGAGCACATTTATTGAAAAAGAGCGAAACCAATACTTATATTGAAAAGTATATTTTTTAGATGATATCATAATTTTTTACTTTTGTAGTTTTAATTTAGACTTATAGAATTAAAGTGAGGTTTTATATGTTGATAATAGTTTTTTGCATACACCATATACTACGTTTGTTTAAAGTATGATATTTAAAAATATTTCATAACTACGTTATAAATGATTATGGATCTATACGAAATATCTATACATTATCTCCTTTCAAAAATATATGACGGAAATTTGTAAACTATGTCTGAAATCCCATATCTTTACCTTCAAACCAAAATTATGAAATCCCATAAGTGCTTGCTCTTTCCAACAGACCTTGTTTCATTTCTGTTCGCCCACCCATAAACTTTTACACCCCAAAGTAAGATTGCAGGGAAGGGAGATGCAATAAAACCGAAACTGTCCCACTTCCAGAAGCTTTCGACTCTTATGTGTCAGTGTTCCCAATAAGCCATTTCTTCAAGCCTTTTCCTAAAGGGGGCCATAAAACTGTTGACGATATTTTGAGAGCCAAGAAGGTAGGACTTGTCAGGTAATCTAATTGATTAAATGGGATTTTCGTTCTGAAAGGCACGCTTGTCAACTGAGTTTCCTAAAATTGTGTAGAATCATTTAATAGTGGGATGGATGGATTCGAAATAAAGTACATAAGAAGCAGTTTGGGGGGAAGAATACTTGTTCACCAGATACTTTCAATGATACATTAAAGAGAGATGTTTCTTTTGCCTTATTTTAATTTTGTGTCAAAATTAGGATTAATTGTAAACATGGTATTCTTATTTTCTCAATCATTTTATCTTATATAATATATTACCTTTAGCAAGATAATGGTTACATTTTCTTTTACGATTCGTAATCGCAAAATGCTTGCAATAAAGCCTCATTTTAATGGCTAACGAGAAAAGAATTTTTTTAACACGTAGGATTGATAACGCGGGTAACAACTAGTTAATCTATATAAATATAAACTCATAGATTCTGTTATTTCCAAAAAAATATACTTGTAAATATTATTTAATAGACTGTGCTTGTTGTATCATAATATTTATCGACTCGATTTTAACCCCTTTCCAAATATCATATTGGCTTCAAATTTGGCGTAATTGCCTAATCCCGACGATAATACAATATTTAGGCCGGAAGGTTCAGATTGCGTCTCTTGACAACCTTTTTTCTTTGCGATAATGAATTTGTTCTTCTTTGAGAATATGGTAATCCGGGATCTACTTCGGATGCAATCTGATTATTCCCATTTAGCCATAACAATTAGCAATTAATAATTTGTACTAAACAATTCATTATATCGAATAATTATATATCGCTTACGCAATAACACACGTTATCAGCACAGTTCACGAGCGATATAAATGCATCATCTCGTAAGACGGATTTATAGCAAGCATGACGAACTAGTAATTTGATTAACACGTAAGTTCTCACTCAAATTCTCTTGTTCATATCTTTTACCTGTAACACTACAACTTTTGCCGTATCGCTTAAACTTTAATGATATTTTACTATGGATTCAATGTACAACTTCATAAATACCACGTTTATTTGCCATAAATATAATTTGCTACGTTTATATCTCCATAAAATACAAAAATTACTTTTTACTATTTAAATGTGAGCATATTTAAAGAAGATATTTAAATAATAAAAAGTATATGAACAATCATTCAGTTATCTTACACTTAAATCTCTATCAATGTTTAAAGTACATTACAACAGAATCTTGTTATAAACGCTTATAACTCGAAGTCCATTGGGCAGATTCCCATCGAGGTTTTCCCACGGTAGTTCAATTCTTCAAAGAATTTTAAACAATAAAACATTTTTAAAACTTTGAGCTCTAGATAAACATATTTTACTTCTTTTATTCTATACCATAATAATACTATAATCGTTTGATTAAATTGAAAAAAAAGTTAAAGGTTCAATTTAATTTGTAAACAAATCAAAAATAACTTTGATTGAGAGAGCTACAAAGTCGAAGAAACTTGCCCCATTAATAAATAGAATGGGTTTTTCACATTAAGAAAGCTATGTATTTACCTAGAAACTTGCGTCTGCCGGATTGTATTTTATTATTGAGTCGTCCATTCGCCAAACTTGTTAAGAGCTATCTAGATTTTTTTTACAGGAAGAAAAACAAAAACAAAAAAATTATTTTTCTAGCTAACTGCTTGAAATTGGCATTTTAATACAAAATTTCGTTCTGAATCCGATTTCAGAAGTACTTTTCCTTAATTTTATATCGTTTTTGAGATATTTAACATTTTTTATTAATTTACAGAGTTCTGCTACAGTATGAAGGATTTATTTATTAAGTTTTTCAGCAATATGAATATTTCGCTCACGTGAAACATTGCCACCCATCCCTTACACAAAAATAAGTGAAACACGTTGATAGCAGGTTGGTAATATTGATAAAAACAGAGTGAGAAAAGAGCTAGGATTTAACGAATTTTGCAAGTCAAACCAAGTGTACTAAACATGCACAGGTACGAGTTTTGATGCATGTCGAATCGAATGGATTTAAAGCGTACGCGCGACAGTCGGATTTAAGGAGATTTGCAGCAGTTTCGGACTTTCGAAGTTTGTTTTCGAAGGTTTAGAAGTATTTTGCAACTGTTTCAGCTACGGATCCCGTAAAGGTTGGTTCAACAAACAAAATGGCGTGAAAATCTCGATTTTTCGACTTTTTTGGTTTTTCCAAGTTTTGCAATTGGATCGATTGTAACTCGATTTACGTTTTTAAATTTATATTACTTAAAAACTCATTAAAAAGTGTTCATTTTAAGTGCCTAACAAACTTCACAATTCTAACACCATAAATAGATACACAAGTTCTCTTTCCAATTAATCGTAACAAAATTTCTACATTGAATACATTTTGTTTAAACAAAATTAAATTTATAGTTGTGAATATGCAACATTTCAAACGAATACGAATACCACGCGAATAAATCTTCCATATTTTTTAAAATAAATATATATGTTTACTTACGTCGCTTTTACCCTTCACAAGATAAATGCACCCGTCGATTAATTAACTTTTCTAAATTCTAATTAAATATCTTATATGGAATCACAGATTTTGTGTCAAAAACGCATTAAATCCACAACTATCTGCTCGAAAATCTACAAAGCTTCTGGCGAAACAGATAACGAATTAAGATATTCATTGTTGACACTTGTGAGTATTGTTAAATGAAACTATTTACTAAACAGAGAGGATTCACATTATTGTACTTAAGAATAAATGTAACAGTGCAATATTTTAACATTGTAGCAATTTAACATTGTATCATATGAGTGATAGAACGCGAGGTCGTGGGTTTAAATTAAACAAATCCCATTTTAATCGGGAATGGAGAAAACACTATTTCTATAATAGGGTAATAGACAAATGGAACAACTTGCCAGTGAATATTGTTAATTGTACAGGAGTAACGGATTTTAATAAGGTAGATATGCATTGGGGATAGTTAGGATATACTAGCTGGAACACCCTTGTTGGGCCATGAGCCTGTTGTTGGTCTTCAGTATTTGTATTTGTATAAGTCAATATAGCATTTTAATATTATGATACAATTTAATGTATACCATATATTCTGATATTGGTTGATGGGTATACACCGCCAAATAAATAAAAATGTCGCCAAATGAATAAAAATATGGTCATGTTAATCATCAGTTGAAAGAGTAAAATATATTGAACATTTTGATGTATTACAATAATACAAAAAAAGACATTGTAGCGAAAAAAAACGTCTAAACTCAAAATAAATTACCTTACGTTTTTTAAGAACTTGCATTGAAAGTTAAGCTCCTAATATAGACGTTAGTTTCAAAGTAAAAAAATAACTAAACATTAATTTGATAAGAACTATATTTTTGTAATATGAAAAGTACAGGAAAAAACGATTGCGGCCGATTCAATGTGATTGTGACAAAAATTAAAAACTAAGTTTCATGCATCATTAATAGAATTTTAGACAGCTAAAGTTTTTCAATGGACTACCATCTTTCTTCCCGTTTCAAAACTTGGTACAATAAAAGTACATCCCTGTAGCTAACATAAAAAGGTGTGATCTCGCTCTCAACAAGAAATTGACCCTCATTATTTTTCCCTTCTACCCTTTATATGATGTCACTTTTATCGTCATTTTGAATCTATAATTAAACCATAAGACTAAAATACATGACTTCATTCTAAATTTCACTTGAATTTATGTTTTTTTTAATAGTGTTTACCTGATGCAAGCAAAATTTAGAAGAAATATCCAAAATAATAACAAATATGCGTCTAAAATTTAACAACAAAAAATGTCTGTAAAAAAGATACCTTATTCATAAGGTTATAAATTTTATGGTGTTTTGTAGAAGAGGTATCTCGGGAAATTGGATTTCTGTCCATTTGCCCCTGAGGGTCGTAAAACCTAAAAATATCGCAATAAAATATTTAAAATATTTGACCATGGAAGTTGGCGAATTTTTTCGAGAAGCTATAAACGGTTTTTGTAGAAAAATATATATACGCATACACTTTATTTTATTTTGTCAGAATATCATTGAGTATGAGACAGTCATTCGATCTTTTTAAATCTATATTTTTATAGATGTTTGTAAATTTCCATGTTTGTTTTAAAACTAAAACAAATCACCACTCCTTAGAATGCTAAATTAATCCTTGTATTGTTTTAAACTCTTTTAATGTTTACACTCTTTTATTTTTTGCCTTGTCTTTTAACGTTATCATATAGATTAGTTATGTGGGCTATAATGTTAACCGACTGAACAGCACACCAACCAAAACTTTAAAATAAAACCGCCAGGAACTTTAAATTAAAACCGCCAAATCGCGCGCCAAAGAGAAAGATTATCAATTCGAATGTTATGTAATTTTTTATGTATGTTCGCGCAAGATTTCTATTCTAATTCAGATATTTTGACATTTTTTTTGTTGGATAGGGGATGTTTCACTTGGTCACCATTCGAAAAAAATATTCGGTTATCCGGCCTTTAACTATACGGAATTCTCATTTAACCGGACCGTTTGAAAAAAAATATTGTCCGATTACGAAAATTCTTTTTTTGTTGGATAGAGAAAAGTCCATTTATGTAAAAACGGCAAAAAAAATAATCGTTTATCCGGCTGTTATATATCCGAAAATATCAATTAACCGGAGTTTTTTTAAACGATTTATCCGATTTCAAAATATTTTCATTGTTGAATAAAGATTGTACAACAATAACATTTTATTCACCCAGCATTTATTGGAATGGACAAGGACTGTTCTACAATATACATTGTGCAGACAAAATGTGAGCACAAGTTGTTACTTGAATTTCTTGTTGAATAATAGCAGTGGGCGAAGCCCCTTCTAAATTAAAAACAAAAAAGGGGAAAATAAAAAAATCTTTCTAAAAAAAAGGAAAACCGATTTTAAGAAAATGCGCTAAAAAGTAAAAAATAATTTTTAATTTTATGAACGAGTTGAAAAAATTGAATTATTTAATATCAATTTTATACTTATTACAACTTTTTGAAGTTGGTGCCAATTTACAAAAAACATACCTAAATTTTGGCACCGATTTCAAGAAGTATTAATAAGTTTTTATAAAATTAAAAAGTTTTTATAAAATTAATATTAAATAATTCAATTTTTTCAACTCGTATGTAAACTTAAAAATTATTTTCTACTTATTATCGCACTTTCTTAAAGTCGGTTTTCCTTTTTTTTTTTTTTTTAGAAAGCCTTAGTGGGTCTTTACTTCTTGACAGAACCCAAACTATCGTCAATAACCCATTGTGTAGCTTTAGTTTATAAACGCAAATTCACTCAATCAATCAATACGCACGCAGATTTATCCATTATTTTAGAAAAGTTCCTAGTGAAGTTTTCTCCACCCACAGACCTATAAAGTACATAGATATAAAGTATACCAGTTCTCCGTTACATGTTAACTGTGATAATTGAAATCCGTTATTAGTAACTCCGATAATAGGGATTTTAATGTTATGATTGATTACCATTCTGACGTTATAAATTTTAGAATTGCACAGTATTTTCCCAAATTTAAAAAAAAAGTATAATACATCCATTCGAATCTGATTTTTTTATTCCAATTATATATCACCACTTTGATTATCTAGGAGGAGTTTAAACCTAACCATACAACACTTTGACACCCTTCCAGCTGCATTTTGAAAAAATTGAATTATTTAATATTAATTTTATAAAAACTTATTAATACTTCTTGAAATCGGTGCCAAAATTTAGGTATGATTTTTGTAAATTGGCACCAACTTCAAAAAGTTGTAATAAGTATAAAATTGATATTAAATAATTAAATTTTTCAACTCGTTCATAAAATTTAAAAAAAAATTACTTTTTAGCGCAGTTTCTTAAAATCGGTTTTCCTTTTTTTTTTAGAAAGTTTTTTTTATTTTCCCCTTTTTTGTTTTAAATTTAGAAGGGGCTTCGCCCCCTGCTATTATTCACCAAGAAATTCAAGTAACAACTTGTGCTCACATTTTGTCTGCGCAATGTATATTGTAGAACAGTCCTTGTCCATTCCAATAAATGCTGGGTGAATAAAATGTTATTGCTGTACAATCTTTATTCAACAATGAAACTATTTCGAAATCGGATAAATTGTTTAAAAAACCTCCGGTTAATCGATATTTCCGGATATATAACAGCCTGATAAACGATTCTTTTTTTGCAGTTTTTGCATAAATGGATTTTTTTCTATCCAACAGAAAAAGGATTTTCGAAATCGGACAATTTTTTTTTCAAACGGTCCGGTTAAATGAGAATTCCGGATAGTTAAAGGTCGGATAACCGAATATTGAAATAACTAATGGCGGCGTTTCAGTTTGAAAACCGTGACGCCAGTTACACGAGGTCCAATTTGTAAATAACTCAGGGTCTCCATCTGTATCAAATATAACCATACTAAATATGGAACCCTCCCCTCATATACCAAAGAGCAGCCAATATTGAGTCTAACGAGTGTTGCGCGAGGGCTGCGATGCCAAGATAGCGGACGAAAAGTCATCTCAATCTATGAATTATTGGCGGAAACTTGGCGAAAATTCCGTTACTTTCTCCCCCTAACGATTATTTATCGGCGAGTCGATCGGAAACCGAAGAGGTTTTGATAGTTTTATACGAGTTCGTCCAAAAGCTTAACTTCGAAGAGTTCCTTAATTGGATTAGAAAGGACACAGTGTCGATTTCCGTGTTAATAATGGGCTGCTTATAGATTTCACAATCTAAAGCTCTGTTTGCGAATCTCCGGAAGGACAGCAAAGTAAATGTTTTTAATTTTATTATGGGAACGAGAATCTTTGGACTTTGGTGGAATGTTTTTGTGATAGTTGATTTACTTGTTTATGTCCTGAAATTGAAGTAAATCAAACTAAGTTACAAAAGCATATATCGTCGCCTCAGAGCAACAGTAGGATATCAGCAAAAACAGAGTTGCCTATAAAATTGATTTTAAAATTTGCTGTTTGTTCAATGCTGGATATCTAAGGCTGTAGTTCAGGGACTTCAAAGAAGACATAAAAATGTCCGAGTGTTCCACTAAAGAAAGGTACATTTGGTAATATTAGCAAGACAAAAAACTCATTTTCGTTTTTTTTAGATATCTTACTGTTGCTCTGAGGCGACGATATACTTTACTTCAAAATGTTAAATATATCTCTATTTTAAAAAAAAGTAAGCCCTAGGGGGAAAAAGTCGGCCCTAGGGGGAATTTTCAGTTCTTTCAATGTTATTCAGATCGTATCTCAAAATGTTAAAGTCCTAAAATTACGAAATTAAGTGAATTTGTTAAGAAATGTTTGATAAATAAGAAGAATATATTTTTGTTTCAATACTGTTATTAGTTTATAAGTTATTTAATATTAAAGTCGTCGTTGATAAAATTTCGCTTACAAGTAATTTTGTCCGTCGAGTTTCTGAAACACTATTAAGAGGAGAGATCCAATTTTTTTAGGGAGTGTACAAATAGGTTTGAACTGGAAATCCAAGTAAGCATTTTTTTAAATTCGAATTAGTTTTGGATTTATAAATTTTTTAAACCTTTGAACACGCTCCACTTTTTGAAGTTTTTTCGCCCTCATTTTTGAAACGTGATTTCTAAATTGCTATAAGTCATTTAAAATTACATATTTTCTTATTAAAAAAAATATATTAATGTTCGTTAAAACTTCATCTTTCCGATGTTATAAAGATTATAGTTCTATCTTTACAATTAAATTAGATGTGGTCAATTAAGTTAGGTATAAAAAATAGTAAAGAAAGGAAAAATGTCGGATATTTCGAGAAAATTTTAATTTGCGAATTTTTGTCTCATTGTTCCGCTTGCATCCTAAAAAGTAAATGTCCTAAAATTATGAAATTATGCCAGTTTATTAAGAAATGTTTGGGTAATAAGATGAATATTTTTGTTTTTCAATACGATCAGTATATTAGACGTTATTTTATGTTAAATTCATGATTTTAGAACATTTTGAAAATAATTCATACATTTTTGTATACTTGTCTTCCAATTTTCAACAAAAAAATAAATAAAAAATTAGGGGTATAGATTAAACTATTGGCTACAAATGATCCAGAGCGTTTGTCAAATTTCGATTTAGTTTTGTAGTTATAAATTTTTAAATAATTGACGAAATGTCTGAAATAATCGTCAATTTTACGCGTAAAATTTTAAGTGATAAATTAAAACTGCTCTAAGTAGTTCAAAAATATACTTTTTTCCCGTTAAAAAAATATAGTTATATTCGTAAATTCTTCCTTTCTTGAATGGTATCAATACTGAAATTCTATCTTAAAAAATAAATTAGATGTAACTATTTATGTGAAGTACTATAATTATTATTAAAAGATATTTCGGAGCAAAATGCCAACGTTGGCAAAATGCCAACATGTATGTAAATCTAAATCCTGTAGCTTATTATATATTTTAACGGGAAATTATTATTAACGCCAATTCTCAATAATCCAATAATCTTACTTTATATAAATAAAAGTTGGCGAATTATTTAAGATTGGCGCGTTTAACTGTAAACTTTTATACCTTAAAAGTTGGGAATTTCGAGTTTTAAAAATCCCTGAGTTGGGAAAATTTATGCCTCAGGAAAGTTAATATTATTAGCAAATGAAAGCGATGGAAGACTAGAAATTGCCCAGCTTGTATTAAGATGAAACTTAAATTAGACCTCAAAACAGAACACTGCATTGGAACATGCGTGAAATAAATCAATACTTTCGAGATAACTGTTTAATATTACCTATAAAAAAGCTGACAAATGTCTATAAGTTGGAACTGGGAATTTTTTAGCACTGTTGCGTTTTGAATTTCGAATCGTTAAGTGTGGTCTGGTTAAGGAACGTCGCACTAGAGCTGCACATTGAACTACTGGCGTTGGTTCGAACAAAGCGTCCTTGATTGGTTATTGGTACGTATTTACTTACTACATCAAGGACGCTTTGGTTCGAGGCCTTTCTTGAAGAATAGACCCGGGAACGATGTCTCATATTTTTAACAATTGTCAGATAACGAGGACAACACTAGAGTTGGTACCTGACGTCCTTAAGTTGAGAATTTTGAATCGTTCACTTTCGGAATTTCGGATCGTTAAGTTGGGAAATTTCTTGTCTCAACATCCCAAAAATAAATTTGTGTGACGGCACTGCCAGCAATAATTTATATAACTAAAAAAAGTATTGTTGTTAGGACACATTGTCATTGTCTACAGTGTATGAAGCCGGTATTGTTTGCGAAGCAAACTATAGAGGATTGCGTAGTAATCCTCCGGGGGTTATTGAAGCGTTAGCGGAGCAGGGGGCGGAGCCCCCTAGTTATTTATATTAAAATAAAGTTTTCATTCTTTTATTATGCAGGAAGTTTGAATTATTTCAAACTAGAAGCTGTTAAACTCTGTTTCACACACGTTTTAAATTTGTTTCACCCATTGATGGTTGGTTCCCACTGTTTATTCCTTCTCTTTCTATTTTCCCGAAGGCAAAATAACTGGTCTGTTGTTTAGACATCACTGAGTACAACTCCGAATGTTAGCTTTTCTGTTAGTTTCCGCGTTGAAGCATAATTGTCAGAAAGAGTTATTTCGCCAAAGCGATTTTTGATAGTCAACTTTCAATTGTTTAAAGCAATACATATATTAATTTATTTAAAGTATAATATTGTTGTCACTATTTTATGATTTTAAAACAATGTAAACCCTATTTTTTTAATGGCCATTTAAAAAAAATAGCTTCTTTAAAACCGTTATAAATGGAAAACTAACGAAATTTCAAAGTTTCAAGACTTATGTGCACAATTAGAGGTTGAATAGCATCTACGTATAACTATATATAAATTTTCGGACATATCCGCGAGCAGGGGAAGATAGTGTTTTGCGTACCGCAAACACACGCAGGCTCTTTCTTTTTAACCGACTGAAAAGCGCGCCAACCAAAATTTTTAAATATAACCGCCAAAGCGCGTAAAATGAAGAGAGGTTATCAATTCGACTATTATGTATATTTTTTTATGTATGTTCGTGAAAATATTGTCCGATTTCGAAATTCTTTTTTCGTTAAATAGAGAAAAATCCACTTTGGCAAAAACTGCAAAAAAATAATCGGTTATCCGGATGTTATATATATACACATAAAAAACAGCTTTTTACAGTTTTTCCCTATCCAACAAGAAAAATTTTCGAAATCGGGCAATATTTTTTTTAAACGGTTCGAGTAATTGATAATTCCGGATAGTTAAATGCCGGATAACCGGATATTTTTTTCAAAAGGTGCCCAAGCGAAACATCCCCTGTCCAACAAAAAAGAATTTTCAAAATATCTGCATTAGAAAAGAAATCTTGCACGAACATACATAAAAAAAAATACATAAGTCGAATTGATAACCTCTCCTTTTAGCAAGCATTGGCGGTTTTATTTTAAAGTTTTGGTTGGCGCGCTGTTCAGTCGGTTAAAAATTGTGCTATTTCATAAAATGTTGAGGATATACTATCATAGAAAGTAACAAGCATTCTTAATGTATAATATGTATTAAAAGATACGCATAACAAAAAAAGACAAGACACGTGCCCTGGAAGAGATAAAATAATTTATTTTGCAATAATAATAATAATAATAAGGCTTTCTAATGTACATCAGCTAAAGCTGTAGTAGTTAACTCTCTATTTACAGTCTACACAACTCTCTAAAAATGGCAAATGGTGGGTTAGAATGTTGCTCAAAAAGAAGCATAGATTTTTGCTCTAAAGACGCAAAACCGTGGACAGTGATTGGAGCAGGAATGTAGTGTGCAATAGTTTGATACCCATACAATATCAAATACCACCGACCTTTAAACAAACTGGACATCATGTGATCGGTTTTATGAAAGCTTTCGTCTCCATTTTATTGAAATCCGACATTAGGAACTCCAAATATCAAGGATAGTGAAGACCATATATATATATATATATAAGGTGTGCTCGTGTTTCGCTTTTTGAAAGGGGCAAGGAAAGAATTATTTTGACGTCATTTTAGCTCCGCCTTACTATGAGTTTTTGATCATTCTCATTGGCTGTATGTTTCAAGCATTGCTACTTAGGTTTTTGAAGCAAATTTTAACTGTTTTCTTTTAAATAAATTTATGATTAGTTAAAAACAAGAATTCTTGTTAAATTAAGTACTCCTTGACAATAGCGACAATTACTCTTAAAACGACTGTCGAGAGCATTAGACACGCCCACAGACGGTTGTTAAATTAAGTACTCCTTGACAATAGCGACAATTACTCTTAAAACGACTGTCGAGAGCATTAGACACGCCCACAGACGGTTGAAGGCGGAGGAATGCGTCACTATGACGTCAAAAGAATCCTTTTCCCTGCCCTCCATCAGCAAGAGCGAGTACCAGCACACCTTTTATATATAATCTCCACTATCCTTGTCCAAATATAGAGTTTTTAATGCTATGATGTGTTGCCATTTTGGCGTTATAAATTTTAAAATTAAACGGAATTTTCCAAAATGTTATGAATAATAATTTTATTCATATGAATCAAATTTTGTTCTACGAAAATATCTCTCTGATTGTCTTTAAGGAGTTTGAAGCCAACCAAGAAACACTTTTCGTTCTTAAAAGAACTGTTGGGGTCACTAATGGTGCCGTTCAAATTCGATAAGCGAGAGACAAGTTACGTAAGATCCAGTTTGCGTATAGGTCTGTGTACAATACACATTAGTTGCAAGGCGAATAAAGTCACATACTACCAAAAGATAAATTACTTATTCGAAATATACAAAATGGGTTTTTAAAAAAATTCTGCTTTGCAAAAGCTAGCTAAAATTTTGATTTTGAATTTTGTTACTTTTGTTAATTCAGAATAAGGTTCAAATAGTTTTGACAAAAGAAAAATAAACAATTTTCGATTTTTTTTTTTTAATACTTTGAGTGTTTTTAAAGTTTCTTATTTTAAATTACCTATATGAGATGTTGCAGTGAGAATAGGAGTTACTATGTTGTGTTACTTTACTTTAAGCAAATAACAAACAAGTTTATCTTTCAGATTGAATTAACAAACGTATGAACTTTTTCTTTTATTTTAATATTACATTTTAAAAATAAAAAATATGCCGGATTTTTTTTAACTGTTTTGCAGTTATCTGCGAAACTTTTATAATACAAAAATTAAGGACCTGCGCTTTAAAAAAAATAATCTGTCAAAAAAATATTCAATTTTAAGAATTTTTAAAGAATATGAACCCTGTTTTAACATTAACAATACAAAATAATTGCAATTATTTTTTTTAAAGAAATTTATACAAAATTCAAAATCCTCATTTCAGACAAAACTTTTTCTAGCTAAACCCAATGTTCTTAACATAAAAACCTTCACTCACAATTAACATAAATCAATATTTACAACCAATACATTGACTACTTTATAAACATGAATATCCAACACCAACAGACACATGTGAATTAAAAACAAAAATGCTTATGTATAAAATAAACATTGCACTGAAAGGAATGTAAAATTGAAATCAAGAAAGAACAAATAATAAAAGTATATAGCAGTATATATTCTTAAATATATCATAAATCACTGGTAGGGATAATGGCTTCAACTTACTGTCGCACATTTATTAAATTTAGCACTTAGTGGGTATTCAGTCTTATGAGATATAGGGTGAGTATGGGCATAATGTACCAAAAATTTGCTTTCACAATACAAATATAGAAAATAAAAATAATTTAAGAGTATAATAAGAAACTTCCTAGCTACACAAGTAACAAACGAAATAAAAAGGTGCATTTAATTTATTTTTTTCAAATGTATTTTTATTACTGTTATTTGATTAAGTCATGAGAAAGTTTTGATGCAATTATTTTCCCTCCGTGGGCAAAATTTAAGTACCAATGTGTACAACATATCAGACTGGAGGTTTGGTTGGTTGAATTTACGTTACATTAGAGTTACTCAATGAAGTATTGTTGACAGTTAGGGATCTATTCAATAGCAATCAATGCCTATTAATTTTGAACCATGGTCATAGGATGAGGAGAACTTATTTGGGATAGACCTGACTGCCTACGCTTCCATACTTTTAATTAATGTGAGAACATTTGGGTCATGACAAATTTAACACGTTCAGTGTGGTATGGAGTCAATTGACCCCTTCTCTAACTTTCCTTTACTGCTGAGCATGTGGGTGATAAAACTTTCGAAAATTTCTATAGCTGTTTTAGCTTTGCAGCTTTACATAAATTTGAAGATAATGTGGCTGTGTGTTATAAAGTCCAATAATCTTTCAAAATTCAATAAAAAAAATAGCATGGGCTCAAATTACAGCGTACCATATTGAACATGTTAAATTAATCAGGGTTGCCACTCAAAATTAAAATTCCCTGACTTTTACAGGTTTTCCAAAAAGTTTTCAAAAAAATTCCAGGAGAAAAAATACGAAAAATTCCGTTTTTTTTTTTGAAAGATAAATTTTAAGAACTGTAAAAGGGAAGTACTTGCAAATAATAACCTATCAAAGTATTGAAAACCCCGAAAAATTATCATTTTTATAAAATTTCATCAATGGTGAATAAAGGAATTTGGTAAGGCATATCCATCTAAAAAATTTTCAAAAATTCCCCGACTTTTCCAGAAAAGTTGATAAATTATTCATTTTCCCTGACTTTTTAAGTCATTTTCATTTTTCCTGACAATTCCGGATTTTTCCAGTTTCCAGGTGCATGGGAACCCTGGTTAATGAATATCGATTCATAGACTGTTGCCCTGTAATACTGGTTTACAATTATGGAGTGTGTAACATATCAATGCAAAAGTTAAGTTTCTAATTATTTCATATGACTAGACTAATAATTCAGTAAGATAAGGCATACAAACGACCAAAATTTTCATAATAACAATATTTTCAAAACGTTTAGTAAAGCGTACAGATTGTTAATTAATGTTCATAATATTTTGTACAATTCATGAGTTTATCTCAAAACACAAATTCCCGTTATTTTTGTAAATATAATTGGGATGCTTTTATATTTTATGATTATGCTCACTTACAAATACTACAAAAGTTTACTGTAACAATGAAATATAAAGAATTTATGTAACAGAAATAATTGATTTTTTTTACAATAGAAAATAAGTGTTTTGGATGAATAATTTATAAAAAAAAAATGTGACCTGATTTCGAAATACCTATGCAAAAAAAATTTAATGTTTATAATTTCCTATTGGAGAAAAAATATAAATATAATATCCAGGAATATTAAGATTATAAATTGTGAAATATAAATAATCTTATCTAAGAGATTGGATTTTTTTTTAATAGGAAGTCACATTGCACTTCAAAGTGCATATTTAAAAGTTGAAAGAATGCGTGGAATTCATGCACATACCAAATTAAATAATAACTTTTAATTCTTTAATTGCACATTCCTAAAAATGTGTCCTTACAAAATACTATACATTCATTAAAAGATTCTAAGAATATATATGAATTGTCAATGAAGATTCAAAAAGATAAGTTTTCAAGTGAACATCAATTAAAACATGTTCTAAAAATATGTAAAATATATGCGTTAAACTTTTGTTTTTAATATATTCCCAAGTAAACTGTTAATGACAGAAAGTAAAGTATCAATATTACATGCAACATAATGTAAACAAATTGAATCGACTTTAAATAGTTTTAAAACAAGAAACCAACTCATAAAGATAACAACACAAAATCAATCCCCCATTACATTGTAGCATGCTAAAATATTTTTTTAATTTTCCAAAAACAAACTTTGACCAAGGAATTATTGCTATATACCATTGCATAGCATATTAGAGCACAGGGTATTTCATATATACATTTATGTATTGCAACAAATATTTTTAATGCTTGGAATAGACATTTAAATTATAAATTTTTAATATTAGTTATAACTTTGATATTATTTATAATAAAATAGCATCTTTAATTCTAACTTTTGTTATGCAAAATAATTAAAGATATTTTAGTTAGAATGTTTTAAAGAAAAGGACAGAACGCATGTTTAAAATTAAATGCAGATATTTGTTTTTGATATAGTTTTTTTTTCATTACATAATCTAAAAATACAAATAGCTTAGCTGTTACATACAAATTAAACTACTTCAAGTTAAAATAAAAGCACAATGCTAAAAACATGTTTACTATGCCAGCACCAAATATAAATAAAATAAATAAGTTAGAAATACTAGAAAAATACAGAAAAAAATAAATAAGATATAAAAAGCAGTTAAAAACTTTAAAACATACTAAAATAATTTTAAAAATAAAAAAAATCAGAATTTACTTATTATTAATAAGTATCTATATACTATAATATATAATAACAAAATATTGTTATTATGAAACAAAATGTACACCATTTTAAGTAAAACAAGTAGAAATTTTTACGTATAATAAAAACTCGCTACAATAAGTTAAATTAAAAAGTTAAGTTTTATGTATTACTTAATAGCAAACACAAATTTGAAAATGTATAAATGTAGCCTTCATTGAAAAGCTATCACGTGAACTATATATTGCTTGTACACATATAAAAATCGGTGGGCAATATTTGTTCATGAAATTCATTAATATAACATACAAAACATATATTAAAAAAAACATTTATTGGGTGCAAATTGAGCTGAATATATAAAATTTAAATAAAGCAAATGCAATGTAAAAAATCATGTGCATTGTAAAAGTTTTAAATTGTGAAAGCATCAAGTGTGAGTGATAACATTGACATATCTCATCTTGTTGTTTGATTTTTCAAAGTGAACATTTTTAAGTAGTTGTTAATTTACAACAGAAATAAAAAACGATATATAAGAGATATTTGATTCAAATATATAAGACACATTTGATTCAAAATATAACTATAATTGAAATACAAGAAATTTTAATTACAATTTAGTTAATTCTCATAAAAATTCAATTAAACTATCCCAAAAAAATGATAAAATCAAAATAATAACTAAATAAATTACATTAAAATAAGTTAATTGAAGCTAATTTGTTCGGATCTTGTATAATAAAAAAAAAATAAAAAAGCCACTAAATATTATTAAAACCAGACTTGTTTTCAAAAATGACATGATAAATATGCTTTCTTAAAAATAAAGTATTAGCATTTATACTCAACACCTACTCAGAACTTGCCAAGTATAAGGAATGTTTATAAAGCGCTAAATCGTTAATTCAATAAGAATCTGTATTTATAGACTTTTAAATTCCACACAGTACTTATACCATTAGTTTTTTCTGTTAAAATAGATATATACATATTGTCATATTTATAAATTTGGTTTGGAGGGATAAGCAAATGTATTTTTTCTCTATGTGGTTTATTTTTATATATATATATATATATATATATATATATATATATATATATATATATATATATATATATATATATATATATATATAGTAACACTTTTATATTTTGTTGCTGCAAAGTTTCAAATATATTTCTTGTAAATAGCTATAAATTTTCAAATCTTTTCTAGCAAGCAAATATTCTTGGCAGCAATGAAGTCAATTGGATTTGTTTTGATATAACTTCATTAAACCTATTTATTTTATGAAATTCTCAGTATTTAAGTACTAAATTAACCAACATTGAGCAAATATTTTTATTCTTAAGTACTAGTGAAATATATTTTTAAAAAGGTCCATTTAACTTCAAAGTTTGATTGATTACTTCATTAAAAAATTAACACTTCATTTATTGTAAGTCAGAATAAAAGTATTAAAAAACCAAAGTTGTCCGTTGGCTGATAACTATTAAAACTATCTCATACTGCTATAAAGATGTATTTACAGTTATAAACAATGTAATTGATTTAAATATATTTCTTGCATATATATAAGTTTTTTTTAATGCACAAAAACATATCAGTACTTTTGTTTAGAATTCATAAAGTATGAGTAGATTGGTGTCATATGACAATTACATATTTAATGCATACTTCTGACCCAACATTAATATTTAAAAATCACCTTATTTCACACAAAGTCTATAAAATATAAATAGAACAATTATAAAAACAATGAAAAAATTATTAAAATCGTAAAGATGTAAAAATGTGTAATACAACAAAAATAACTACAAAGAATGACTAGAAGTGTTTCAGAATGAGAATTGAATTGTACTTAATAATTAAGAATAAAAAACAATGATAACAAAGTGCATGTTATCAACCACGAGGAATACAAAACAACAGTTTAGACAGAAATTTCTTTCAGGAGGGGACATAAATTTGCATTTTGATAAACAAATAAAAGTTTAGGATTATGATATTAACCCTTCGCACACCATGTCACTTCACCGGCAGCAAAATAACAACCCTCCCCCCTTGTTCTTCAAGCGAGAACTATATTCTAGCGTTAACTTGTTGTTATCTCACTACTAACTATTTTTCATTTAGAAGCACACAGATTTTGTGTGAAAAAACAGAAAATTAAACTATGTACATTCCTTTTGCATAAAGATATTCTTAGTGTGTACAAATGGTTAATACAAACAATATAAAGTAATAACTATTTGTTCTAGAGATCTATATTCACTTCCTGTTCTAGAGATCTATATTCCTATGCCCCTGAAATAAACTTCTGTTATTACAATATGCTTTAACTGATAAAAACTAACAATAAACAAGTACTGCTGCACTGGAGTCCAGGCAAGACTTAAAATTTGTACAACAATAAGGCAGGTTTAGTTAATCAAGCATCCATAATGCAGTGATTCTCAATCAGTGTCGTTTGTACCATTTAGAGGATAGTGGCTTTGATATTATTTATTATGCAGTGAAATCTTCGTATTAATGTCACATATCTGGACTATTGACAATGATATCCGTATCTACCTTGTATCTACAATGCATCTGTATCTATCCTGACAGGAAAAACCAGAAGTATTGTCTGATAGATTTGAACCATGGTCAGATAACAAGGATATTACCAAAACCATCAACCTAATCTCAAAACATCCATAACTACATTTAAGCCATAACAGATTTAATGTACACCAGCCCTCTACATTGCCAGTCTTTAATTGAAATTACCTGGGATCAAACTCGAGAACCTCTAATCCTTAATTCAGCACCATACCTTCCAAACTATCAATGCCCCTTTTACTTTTAGAAGATTTATATTTATAAATGCGCAAAATATTTATAAATATTTTATATTGCATAAATATTTATAAATGCGCAAAGATAAAACTCCATGTATATATCTAATTCTAATGTGGTATCAATAGTTGACATTTTCATTATAATATTATTATAGATGAAGTTTCAACTGGCAACATAAAACAAAAAGCACAAAAAGTTGAGAAACACTGCCTTTATGGTCCCAGGTAAGTATTATATCAATTTATTTTACAGACATAACACTAAACATCACCAACTCATATTTGATGATTAAGTATTGCTTATATAAATCTAAGGCAAACAAATATCTGTACCATAAGAATACTATATTAAAATGCAATGCATTTTAACTCAGCATTTAGCCTATACAAAAGTAGAAAAATAAGTACTTTGCACATAACAAACACATATTTAAATACAGGATATTAATATAAATTACTATACAATAAAAGAGCATTAAAATGATTAAAATCGTCGTATATATCATTTAATAGCATTAAATTATTCATGTATATCATTTGATTATTTATAACATAAGGGTACTTATGTTGTTTATAGGACAATGTTGTAGAAGTTTTGATTGTATATGCATAGATATTTGGAGTGAAAGAATCTGCAAGTTATACTATATTCACACTTGGCTCATTAAAAAAAATCATTATATGAATTTAATTATTTTGTATCATCCTAAAAGAGAAACAAGTGTCCCTTACTAGAATTGAAATATTTTGTATGTTAGGAATTTAGTTTAATCTGCACAAACAATAAAATGTTTCTAAAGTTCATCTTGAACTTAATTTTATAAAATGTAAGTATGCTTTACTTAAGAAACTTATTAGAAACTTACTTATTAGAAATACATCAATTAACTAAATAAAAACTATTAATCTTAATTACATATTTCAAGATTAATAAAAAAAAATTGTCACAAAAATAATTAAATAAATTGTATTACAATTTTAGGAATTTGATTCTCATATATATTTTAGCTTTTCGAAAATAATTTCATTTTAATTAAATACTTTTAGAATATGTAATTCATTTCGATATACTCTTCAGTTCACAACAATCACAGTATTTTAAATATGGCAATATTTATCTCAGATCACAGTCAGTGATATATGAAAAGAAAAACAAAAATACAAAAAAAAACATGAACATGTCGGAAATATTTACATTTCAGATTGAGTAAAGATCAGAACATAAAATGGCACAAACCTTAGAAAAAAAAAAAAAGAAAAAAAAAAAAAACTTAATTTAAACAGAAAAAAGTAACCCATGTAACAAATTTATACACAAATAATTTGAATAATCAACATTTATGTATAGAACCATTACTGGATAAATTATATACTAAAAAAAATTTAATCTGATTATCATTCAAAATTCATTACTATATAAACTATATGCAAGCATGAACTGTTACAGCATATGTAGTTTATTTTCCTATATTCATGTTTTTATTTTTTGCAATATACAATAGGCAATAATCGTAATTTATTAAAAAAAATCAATAACATTGATCTAAATAAAATTATGCAGAATATTTATATAAATAAGAAATGTTGGTCAGAATAACCAAGCACAGAATTGAGATACATTTTCATATGCTACACTTGAATATTACAATTTCCTCAGCTCTAAGAGCGCAGCCTGCTGCTTGAAGAATGTGCAAAAGCTTATGAAAAATGAGGTAATTAATACTACATAAAAAGTCAAGTGCCCTAAAACACACTCAGAAAGTAAAGTAAAATACTTCAAACTATCTCAAGTAGCCCCATTACAAGTCCGAATCCTTTTGATTATATTTATATCATCTTCCCCAAAACTACAAACTCTAAAAACAAACTCTAGCTCTAAAAAGCAATCAAAAATGGACCTAATATTTCAAATCCGAGTATGATTCACACTCAGCAATCAGCGGCACTTTTTCCAAAAACCTTATCCCAACCGTATATGCCACAATGGAAGCGTGATCTAATTTACCAGGAACCATGGCCAACTTCTGGCCAACCTTGCGTCTCCTCATCCTCTGCCCCACCGCATTCACTTCCAAATCATCATTCTGATACAAGTCTGGATCTTCCAGAATTCTCCGCTTGGCGATGGTCAGCTTCTCGGCAAAATCAATCATTTGCTCGCAGATCTGTCTGGCAGTCTCGCACGGTCCATCCCCTGCGTTCACCCCATTTACAATGAGATCTTCCATCCTCAGGAGTGTCAGCTCATGCCTCTGATGAGCCTCAACGACTGGTAAGTTGAGATCGAGGATAAAAGGCTCCTTATCAAGGTTCTGTGTGTCCATTGAGCCTCGGACGTTGTCCATCGTGGGTTCCGTTGGTGTTTTGGATCGCTTGTTGATTTTTCTTGGGATGCAGAACTTACCGACGACGGGGTCGAAGTTGTCCGAGATTCCATCGCTTGAGAGGAACACGATGTCGTCCGCCTCTAACTCGGACATGGAGACTGTGAGGTTGCCAAGTTCGGGGTTGATGCCGTCGACCGGTCCGAGGGCTCCCAGCGCATCTCGCATGTCTCTCATTGCATAGATATCATGGGAACCTGGGGAAAAGTATAACAGGATTTGTATGCATTTTCCAAAAATTCAAATAAGGAGTTTCTAAGAACTTTTCAAGAACCTTAAAAGTAATTTATAAATACCTTATTTGGTAATGCAAACAAATTATCTACATTTGTAATGAAGAGTTAGCTCTAAAGTCAAGTATAGGCTTCTTAGCGAAAAATTTAAATCAATATAAAATAGACGCAATCAGCAAAATGCTATCAGGTGCAAAGAAACCATGTGTGTTTACTCAGATACAAAGTTGCGTTTAATTCTTATTAAGATCAAACATTTTTAACAGAGGTTTAATAAAATTATTTAAATAATAGTAGTTTTAATGACTTTTTTTAAGAGCATTTAATAACTTCTAATTGACATTTTGAGTAAAAACAAGAAGTTTCTAAGTACTTTTTAAGGGAACTTAATGACATGGAACAAAATTAAGAGTTTCTAAAGACTTTTAAGTACCATAAGAACCCTGTACAAGAGAGAAAATCACCTTTTAAAAAACATTTGGGAAAATTAGTTTAGTAATTCAGTTGAGTTAAGGCAAAAAATAGGAAAAATTGTTACTGATGAGGCCCACAGACTAGGCCGCCTTTGGCTCCAAGCCAAGGTGTCCATAGAGACTAGTTATTATTATTTAAAGATATATTGCTTATCTTTTAAAAAATTATCTTAACAGTAGCTTTAGATACTTCTAAAAATGTTTATCTACAATCCCATATTTCTAAAAACATAAATAAAGATTTTTGTTATGAATTCTAGAAATGATGTTAAAATATATAAAGTTAGTGTCTGTAATTCAAACTCTGTACAGTAGTAAATTGTTGTCTGCAACAATTTTAATCTCTTTCAGAAACGTCCTATGAACTTGAAACTTAGCATATTTGCCTAATCTATTAACAATATTATATTTTACAATAATTAACAAATAATAATTTATACTAATTAATAATGAATTTCATTTTATATTTTTTATTGAAATATTTATATTAGTAATTAGCTGCTACAAGTTTATAAAAATGCGTCTTCTCAGAGAGAAAAGTTTCAAAAAGGGGACAAATAGCAACACCAACATGCTATTTTACTTATATGAAAAATACAATAAACAAAGGCAAAAGAATCTACAATAAAAATAGCAAACCACCCTTACCTTGGGTGATTTCTCTAACCCCATATTTGGGGCTATAGATGTATGCCAGGCTGTCCCCAACATTGCAGGCACATGCAATGAACTTATTCGACCTTTTCAGTTGGGCAACAACAACAGCGCAGAGAGTGGTGAGGGTTCCGTTTTCTTGCAGGATGAGATTGTGGGCTTCACTGAAAGACCTCAGTAAGCTAACGTAGATATCCTGTCATCAAAAAATTCTCTATTAAAATTGTTGATTAAAGAAAAAGGTTTAATGAATGAAACATATAAGATTTTTTTTCCACAATAAAATAAAAAATTTGACATAAATTTATCTAAACTTAATAAACTAGTGTAGCCTTTCATGGGCTGTGTTGCATGGCATACATTCAGTAGAGTTGAACTTATATGATCAGAAACACTTATGCAATTTTACAATTACTCTCTTTGTTATGCCATAAGTGTTACTGACAATATAGGTACATCCATACTGAATTCCCCATTAATCTTCTTTTGTAGTTTTTTATATGTAGTTTTTTTCAATAAAACACATGCAAAGAACGTATTTCAGATAGTGCACAATAAATCTGTGCAAGTCAGCAGGTATAGATAGAACATTTATTACATTATTTAAATATAAAGGCCATGAACATTTGATGGGTTGGATAGTTAAATTAACATTGCACTAGAACAACACAATGGGCCCAAGCGCGGATCCAGGTGGGGTGTAAAGGGGAAATTACCCCCCCTAACATCCAAGATTATATTTTCAAAAGTCACCTTAGGCAATGAAAAATTTCAAATTAAGGGGTCAAATTTGGTGTTCATGATAACAATATACTGTATTACCCCCCCTAACAATAATCTCTGGATCCGCCCTTGAATGGGCCATACACGATTAATCATACATGAGAAAGAAAAATTCTGGAACATTGCCAGGAAATTTTAAACTATGATCAGATGATGAAGAACAACACACGAGTCTCACACTCTAAACTTTTACACCATCACCAAAATATGGGCATTTGGACTAGGACAGGTTTAACATACACTAGCCCTCTCTATGCAACAAATGTTCAATTTAACAAAGATAATCCAACTACTACAAGCCCGCTGCTCTTCCAACTGTGCCATCACAAGCCAATAAAAAAAATTCTTAATTCCATAAATATACTAACATAACAGAAACCAGCCTACCAAGGTTGTCACATCTCCAGCTCCTTCCCTGTACAGGACTTTGTTCAGGTAGTTAACACATCCATGAATGGCACACCGGGCAGCAAGGCAGGATTTCTCACCCCAGTTCACTCCATCGGCCAAAACTAGGAGAGCGCTGTTCTCCCGCATCACTATGGCATATGCATCGGCAATTGGATTACCTGAAAATAAAACATTATTTGTATAAGAGATCTGCCATTCTTTTGAGAAAACTCTGAATCGAACAGAATTTTTTTTAATAAATGTCTTAGTTGGTTTGGTTTTGGTTAATTAACGTCGTACTAGAGCTGCACAGTGGGCTATTGGCGACGGTTCGGGGTCAATCTCGAAGGAAAGACCCGGGAACACATACACATTCATACATGCACCTCGTTATATTTTAGAACCATGGTCAGATGACGAGGAAACACCTGAACTTGCACCCAACGCCTTCAATAGACGTCGGGACTTTGGACCACGATCAGATTTATCGTGCACCAGTCCCGTATACACGCCAGTATAATTTTTTGAATATTCTGGACGACTTTCTAGTATTTTTGTAGTGAAGCTGGCAACCCTCCGATCGCAAGATCACTACTTTTTTACTTTTCTATGCCAAGTCCATTTCCCGGATTCGAACCACCAATCCTCTGATTAGTAGCTGAACGCCTTACCAACTGAGCAACTGGGGCTCAATAAATGTCTTAGAGTAGAAACTTTATGGAGTAGAAAATCAACCGTAGACACTGCCAAAATTGAACTTCAATTAACATGTTCAGTCCTTTACCCCCTTATCTAACTATTTCCTCGTAATGAGCTTGCGGAAGGAAACCTTTCAAAAATTTTTATAGCTGTTTTAGCTTTGAACCTTTACATAGAGTTGAAAACAGTACGGCTGTGTGTTATAAAGTCCAATAATTACTCAAAATCAAATAAAAAATAGCACAGGGTCATATGACCCTGTACCGTACCGAACGTGTTAAGTTACTGAATTTTTAGATTAATAAATTCATGGCCTGTCGCTGTTTACAATTATGGTGTGGGAAAACATTATTTTTCCGAATTATCAGATTTCAGGGTGCTGGATACATTTTAACTTACGAAAAAGTACTGGGTCGGTTGACCCTGTGACATGCAGATTGTTACTGCAAGGGATTAATCAACACTATTTAGCACATATGGATAAATACGGATTTGGCCGTCTGCAGTGAAAGTGTTTAATTTTGGAAAATAAGATAAATTGCAATTTTAAAAAAATTACAGGCTTTTAAGATTAAAGAACTTCAAGTGAAAGGTTTTGCAGTTCTATTGTTAATAGCAGTGTTTGTATATATACTATAAAAAGTCAACACTGTGTAGCTTTTAAATGTCAATACACTTTGCCACAAGGAGCAATTTTAAAGGAACAAAGCACACTTTGCAATTTCCAACTAGACCATCTGACTTCCATGTGCATGTATGTAACATCACAAACGTTTGTACTGGTTTAATTGGTGTCAAAACTAAAATTGTAACTTAAATTTTTCACTAATTATTTCATTACTCAATTTGTTTCTTATGCAATATGAACTTGCCTTACAAATTCAAATGCATTCATTGTTTTAAAAACACAAGACATTTTAATATAAAAAATAAGTTTTAAAACATTTTCAGCAAACAAAAATTAATAAAATAAGAAAAATTAACAAGTAAGTAGTATATTTTTATTAAAGGTTTTATTGATTTCATGGTTCAAGATACTCATTTAGTGATCATACTAGCACTTTCTTATAAACCAGAGACTATCCTTTGAAATAATTACAATTTTATAAGAGAATTGTAAACTAAGCAAAATCTTACATGGTACAAACAAATGAAAAATATAAATCAGTGACACACAAGTCACTGCATTTCATTGAAATCTTTTTAATGCAAATTGCTTAGAAAGTTATGCATGTGTTTATTGGTAAAGCTACAATGTTACGATAGGTTTTGTGAGAATGTCATATTTGTTAAGAGTAATGTACAATTGGTACAAAAGGTATTGCAAAATTAGACACCAGTTAATTATTTAATCTCTTACTTAAAATTATGTAAAAATAACAGTATTTAAATGGTATAAATAAAGTTAATATATAAATATTGCTAAAACATTTTACCTGCATTTTCTTTGGTTACTGGATGGCACTCATAAAGTGTGGTTGCAATACCGTAAGCAGATTCACAGGGTGAAAACCAATCTTTAATACCGGCTATTTCAACATTTTTTTCCTTTAATGTGTTGTCATTTAAACGACTATTTTCTGCATCAGACCATTGTAAACCTAAAAAGTGGCATTTATTATAATAATCAAATCATATAAAAAAAATCAATAATCTGAAAAGGACACAAAATTACTTAAATTTTTATCTATTATTAGCAAATTGGTAGGGCCGCTTATAAATCAGTTAACAAATAGTCACATTTTAAAATTTGATATATATGACAGAAAAGTTAAAATGCTTAATCTGAAAATTTCAATTTATTGATATTACTTTTTTTTATTCAACTATAAGTCTTTTTGGCATCATTAATCAAAAGTTTTTATATTAAATTATAAAAATATTTTTATGCTAAAACCGAAAATATTGTAAAAATTGTTGAAGTATTTTAATGAATTGATTTACAATTTTAATCTGAAAATAATGAATCAATTATCAATTTTTAAAATCTGGCCACTCACTAAAATTTTGAAATTATTTAGAAATCTCAGTTAAAATATTTAATTTTTAGGAGAGATTACTATTTAACACTGTAACTAAAGCCTTCAATATAAAATTTAATTTAAATCTAATAATACAATTACCATCATCATCAACTACATGACTTCCTTCCCGTTTTAATGCATCTTTAAACTTTCCTAAATTCTCGGAACTGTCTCTGTGGTCTTCATCGATAAAATGAACATCTGCATCTGGAAACAAAGGCTTTGGTTCAAGGTCTATTGTTGTTAGCCCTCCCTGAGGACCGGTACACGCAGATAGAACAGTCTTTGACAATGGGGCTAACTCCCTCACAGGTAAATCATAGCAGGATTTCCCATATAGAACTTCAGGATGGTACTTTTTCACTTCTCTGAAAAGAGTAAATACATAATTTTACACCTTTGAGTTATAAGATATTCGTCCCTTTTGTTAAAGGTTCCCACGGGGTACAACATCAGATTAAATAGTGGGTAAAAATTTACTGTACGGTCAGCCTTGGCGATTTTTTTAAAAAGTCGCCATCTTGGCGACTGTTTTCCAATAGGGTTGCTGCAATTCCTTCTCGGGTGGGAGGAAGATTTACATTTAAAAAAAAAATCTCGCCAAATGTGGAAAAAATCACGCCAAGGGTGACCGTACAGTAAATCTGACCCAAATAGTGTTTAGTGAGCAAGGGCATTAAGATCATGCTGAAAGGTTACCATTTTGTTCATTTATGGCTACTTGGAGAATGCACCTAAATTTGGCAAGATAAATCTTTATACAGTAGAAAGTCCGAAATCCGAACAGCTAACAACCGGAATGGGAACAGATGTAGTATAGGACATTTTGCATGTTTTTTTTTTTGTGACGAAAAATTGTTGTTAAACAGTTCCGGGAATGCACAAAAATGATTATGCAGCGCGATGACGTCATAGGGTTGCCATATTGAAAGTCGCCACAAGAATCGGGAAATACCAACAATGGCCAACAATTATCGCCCATATAAAACACGCCAAAAAAATACCTCGCGCGCCAAATGTCCTATACTACATCTGTACCCCGGAATGATCTAAAATCCGGAACTTTTTTCATTTCTTTAAAGAAAAATAATAAATTTTAAAAATTCTTAACTTGTTTTTCCATAAACAAACTAATTGAATGGAAAAGAGTGAAAGGAGGCGTGGGTAACATTCACCAGATGGAGAGTTAATTTAACCTCACATAACCTAAAATTTTTTGTTCAAAATTCAGTCCACGCTGATGTGGCAAAAGGACACAAAATGTCATCCACATAATAAAACTAAGATTAAAAGTTGTTTGGTTGACATTTGGCAACTTAGCTATAGGTGAATTCCGGGAAAATGTTGCCATGGCACTTAAAATTTTAAACTTGATGTTGAGTCATTTGTCATATACCATTTTTTTCAGAAAGATATGAACTTTTTGAATCTTAACATATTTTTTTTAAATTAACACGACTTTTATAAAATCAAGGTCAAAGTCACTTCTTTACTATATGTTTTTGCAGTGCGGAATATCTACATTTTGCTTCATACTATAACTTGACTAAAATCCCTTATCAAAATAAAATAAATAGGTTAACTTTTATACTTTATTCATGTAGTTAATCTTTCTATTAATTTTTTTTGCAAAAAAATATTTTTTAACCTTGAAATCAATAATTTATTAAGTCAAAGTATAAATGTCCTTCCGTTACCAAAATACTATATTTCAACCACCTCACTAAGAAACCATTGGGTCTACAACTTAATGAATTTTTGTACAAAGCAGATTTATGACACTTATTAATTAGAAACAGCAACAATTTTATTTTGTTTTTAATTTAGATGTTTTTTAATGGTAACGGAAGGACAAAAAACATGGTAACGGAAGGACATCAATGTGGTAACGGAAGGACATTTTTGTATTAGCTGATTTTGACTGAACTTTCCACAATTAAACAAACTAATTTTCAGTTATTATTGAAATTCAAACACATATAAATATTATATATACTTATTAACTGTATTTTCTATCTTAATACCCTCCCCCGCTAATTTAATAAGTATGTCACAAATACATTGAGTTTCAATTAAAACTGGTACTACTTTTCTATTCATTCACTATATGGGTTCTTTCTACAATAAAGCCATAAAATGGGAAAAAGAAGAAAGTTTTAAAGCGATTTCTTACGACGACGTTAAGTGACGCATACAGAATTTCAGCAAGAAAATATTTATATTAATGTATCACTATAAAAAGTTCACAAGCTTAGACCCCAGTTTGTTTTGTTACAAATATACCTTCTACTTAAAGTTTGTCTAAATTGTTTTGTTACCAAATATATAAATACTAATGAACAAAATTTTGCACATTTAAAATGACAGTAATGCAATGAAGACAGAAAGCCATAAAAAAAAGATACAAGAGTTCATTTAAAAAGTGCCTTTATGCTCTTGAAAACAAATCTGCACATTTTTAAAGTATATTTTTATTAAAAGATATGGGAATCTTGTCTTTTAATAAAAGAATTCAAAGAAGAGGTGAAAATTGTAGTTGTACAAGTTGATTTAACATTCAAAAACCAACTTAACATTCATGTTTGATCAGTATAACATCATGGCTACATTGAAGCATTTTTGTCATTAATCAAGGCCAAAGGTACTGTAAATGTCCAAAGTGGTTAATGGGAAATTTACCACTATTGCCCCATCAGATAAAATAATTGATTTCTCCATCAGACAAAGTAATTCTCTCAAGATGGAACAATATCCTCCTCTTCCTGACACACGCAATACTTATTATTTAAAACCAATTTCAAAATATATTATTGAGTATTGTGAGTACTCTAGTTCTATAGAAAGAAAGGTATTCAAAGAAAACATACAATCAAATATAAAAGATGCAGACAAGGCACATGGGTCAAGCAATGCATTTAGCAGTTAGTGACTTTTAGTTAGTCGAATGGCAAGGACTAAAAAGTATTATGTTAGGCAAGTGATTCATTCAATGATGTCGTTGTAGAAGTATTATGTTTAAGAAAATAAAATAATGAATGACTAAATTTATATTTCCTGAGAAAGAAGGTAACTGCCGGAATTGACTCAAATAAAATAACCAAAATTTGGATAAGCCAAAATTTTAAACAAATGGCTCTGAAAAAAGAATTTGTTGCAGAATTAGATTTAAAAACAGCTGAATAAGCAGAATTTAACACCTATTATTCTTTTTCAAAATATTAATGAGTAATTGGTTGTAAAACAATCCAATTTTACACACTTGGAATTTTTGTCCTTCCGTTACCGTCCTTCCGTTACCTTAAAAAAACATCATATTTTTGGGCATAATATAATAATTTCTAAAAACTGCACTGCAATTTATAATAATTGAACTCTCCTTTAAGTGTTCTAATTTTTCTAGATTTTTCTTTTTTACGGTTTAGCTGAACTTTTAATAAAATGGTGTAAGTGTGGTATACCACTTCCAAAAAACGTCCTTCCGTTACCATTACTAAAATTTAAATTTAAAAAAAAGTTATAAAGTGCTAAATTCTAGATTTTGCATTTTTAATAAAATGCAGTAAAGTGTATAAAAGTCTACCTATCAGTTATTTGAAATAAAATATATTTTTTAAATTATAACCATAAGTTGTTGTACAAACTGGCCTTCCGTTACCGCCGGAATTCACCTATATATTAATTTTGATCGAAAATCCAAAGAATATTTTTCAAAAATAGTAATTACACAATAAAAATAATACTTAAAAGAGATTTAATAACAAATAATATAGAATAGAAAATTATTAATGACCTAGGAATCACAAGCAAGCATCCTTTAAAAACGTTTTGACAAAATTGGCTTTCAAAATTAACTCTCAGACATGATCTCAGTTTTAACTAATAATAGTTTTGGTAATTTTAAAATTCAAAAATTGAACAAAATTTGAAACTGTACACATTTTTTATAAAATTATAAAAATTGAGTCTGGTCATTTTTTTTAAAGATTAATCTTAAAGAAGAGGGAAAATAAATTAATGTGAAGGAATAACAAACGGTCACAGTTTCACTATCATTTAAACGTTAATTTGGATTGTAACTCTTACTAAATTTACTGTTACTCATCACAAAATTCAAACGATTACTCATCACATACTTATTTTTTCTGAATATGTACAGATTTCAATGCAATGTCAAATATTCTACAAAAAATAATCATCGCAAAATATTGGAACCGACATTTATTTTTTTGGGGAATAAAAAAAAGAAAAATAACCTACCCTAATAAATACTTATGAATAAAAGATCCAGTAGAAGTTGGAGATGTGCAGGGCGATTTACAATCGGACTTCTTTTCTTGTCCGGTGGAGAGTTGGCGGAGAAAACCACCCACCTTTTCTCGAAAAGTGGGCATCATTGCATTAATTATTAATACAAAAAAATACAATATTCTACACAAAGTTACAATATAACACTTAAATATATAAAAGACTTAAAATATGACATACAATAACAAACATTGTGTAACTAATGCGTTGCCATATTGAAGAATGTAACCATGTAATTATAAAACATTGAGTTTGGTTTGTTTATATCACTTCCACCCACCACAAAAATAAATCATAAAATCATTTATATTGTCAAGTTTAAGTTTTTTTATTAATTAATTTTTTAGTCGAACTATTTTTTTTACAGTTTTTGTTATTCATTTTTTATTTGCCTCAACTAAAAAATCAATTGGAAGGCCTTAAATACAATTAAAACTTTTTAATCAGTAATATTATGTTTATTAAAACATTTATTAGAGCCCATATATTTTTATTTCCTTCAAAAAAATTAGATGAAAATATTACAAAATAAGTGCTACCGCTGAGCCACTCTTGAATCTCCTGATGCTCACCACCATTTTCATTTTATAATTCGTTATATGAACCTGGTTCAGTTGTTCTTATATTTATGTTACCAGGTTGAAAAGTGTAAATTTTGATTATTTGATTTTGCCGAAAAAAACTCTCTGATCCATAGGTAAGGTTTTCATACTATTGTAATGATGGTTTCAATAATTTTAGAAAGATATTATTAATAATTAAAGGAGCCTCAAATGAGTAATCTTATCATCGCAACAGTAGTCGTTGACGCTTGTGTTCATTAAAGTAAACATGGTCATTTAGCAGAATAATGTAACTTTCTTTCGCCGGTAAAATTTATATTTACATCCGATTGTTAATATAAAAACTTCCTATTTTTCTCCCTGAGCTGCAAGTTTAAATTTGCATTTTCATGGTAAGAGTTTTTTGTTAATTTCATTGTTTTCAGTTAATAGTTACGCAAGAAATAAATAATTAACTCTTAAATGACGTCAACTTGTGGGAATTTTATATTGAGATTTGAGTAATTACTGATAATTCATAAGCATTTCCAACTCATCTAACTATACTGACTCAGTTGCTGCAACATACCCGATAGCTTTTCAAATTAACGGATTTTAACCGTTTTGTCAATTTGTGCAATCGTCTGATAAAATTGTAAATAGATTTCAATAGAATTTTTCTTTAAAAAAAATTACGGGAAATGTTAACTTGCAAATAAAATAGTTCAGTACTACAAAAAAATATTTAATTAAAAATATTTTTTTTTTAAAGTTTTTTTCAAAATAAAATATTATGAATTTTTAAAACAAGAGCCTTAAATGTATAAGGCAAATTGAAAGTAAAAATTAAACATATGTATATGAAAACCCAAGAGTAATATCGTATTGAACCCGATGTAAAGTCATTGGGAGAATTTTTTGAATTTAGCACAATTTAATTTAATTCAATTTATAAACTTTATTTTAAAATGCCAATTTTTTTGCAAATAGGGATGGTACGAATATTCAGCCGAATAGCCGTCGTAGAAACAGGGTATCAAAACAGGATTTGGAAGAAAAGTTCAAATTAAAAAAAATTGTTTAATTGTAATTACTAAAAAAAAATAGCTGATTTAAAATAAGTTTCTGTTAAATGCAATATTTTTTAATCACTTTCAGAAATATGCAGCTTTTTTAATCGATTAAAATTGAAATATCTTTAAAAAAAATGCAAAACCAATTAAAACTAAACAGTAATATTTTTTATATATTATGACAAAACAGGTGTTATTAATGATAAGATGGCAAGTAACTGTAATGAACACCACCTGTCAACTTTATGTTAAATAAATAACCTCATTTTTCTTTTAATTTAAAGATATTCACATAAAAAGGATTTTATGTATTTTAAGTTCAAATAGATTAAATAATTATTATTTTAATAACATTATTATATTTAATAGTATTACTATTCTATAGTAAATACAAATACTATGTTATGATAATTTTACATCTCAAACCTATCACCTTTACCACGGGTACTTTGGTTTACCTGTATAAATATTTTTATTGGCCATTGTTATTTGGCTTGCTGAATATTCAGTATGTGACCTCAAAACTAATCAAATATTTGATATTCTGTCATCTGATCTATTCTATCAAATCATTATTCATCACGTCCCTAATTGTGAACAAAATTGTACAGTTACAAATTTTTAAATGCTGGTAATATGTTATGAAATATAAATTCAGGTAATTGCCAGAAAAATCAATGTTATATAATACATATATACCAAATCATGCATAAAGACGCAATGGATAACAGGCTCCAGTCATAATTTAAAACTAATAGTTTAAGAGTGGAAGAAAACTCCATTAATTCTTCTGTCTTGAGTTTTTATAAATTCTTGTAGCTATCCTTTCTCTTTTAATCATGGATGTGATCACTGGTGCCAGAACTTATTTCAAAGAGGTATGACAGGAAAAAGAACTTACATTTTTACTATTTCACCTTTTTATAATTTGTTTCTGGAATCTTTTTTAAAACACATTATTTGGATGAAAGTAGATATAGCAGCCGCCATACCAGTGGATTTGATTATGACAATTATGGATATTAAAAATATTAATTTGGCCGAATATTATTATATTCGGTTGACTTTGAGGCCGAACACTGAATATTCGTCAGCCGAATAAGCACTTCCTTTAAAATGCTTCATACAGGTAAACAACTCAAGTGCTTGAGATAAAGGTTTTAAATGTAAAATTATTATAATGTATATGCACTATAGTAATAAACTATTAAATCTAATAATAATTCAGTGTTCACGCTAAGCGTATTATAATTTTTTAAAGATATTTTTAATTTCAATTTTAATCCCCAATTAAAAAAGCTGCATATTTCTGAAAGTGATTAAAACATAGTACATTTCACATAAACTTATTTTAATTTACCTTAGATATTATTTTTTTTCAATACTTACAAGCAAACAATTTTTAAAATCTGGTTTATTTTGTAATCCTGATTTCATGCATTGTTTGTGAGCTGATAATTGGACAAATATCAAAAGTATTCAGACTAATCAAATATATTTAGAGTTCAGCTAAAATTTTAATTTTACTAAAAAATTTCAAATTTGGTGTACATATCCTTAACAATTAGAACTTATTACAAATATTTCCCCTTAAAAATCTATCTTTTTTTCTCAGGTTCCTTTACAGGCCTAATGCACTTCAGGGTGAAACAATCTAGTATGATTTAAAGCTCACGAACTCCTACCAAAATGCAGAGAGAACGGCTATTCCCCTGCCAAGAATGTGGCAAGAGCTTTCACCAAATGAACCAACTGAGGCAGCACATGATTATCCACATGCCAGAGGAGGAGCGCCCCTTCAGCTGCTACATATGCGCCCGCAAGTTCAACAGACTCCACCACCTCAAGCTCCACATGATGGTCCACCTGGGACAGAGCCCACACACCTGCGAAATCTGTGGGCGGACATGCAACCAGCTGAGTGACTTAAAAAAGCACCAGATGATACATACGGGCGAGCGACCCCACTCGTGCCCCGTATGTGGAAAGGGATTCATACAAGTGGGAGGGATGCGGCGCCACCTGCAAAAGCACGGGGATTCGGAGATGTACCTGCAGTGCAAGATCTGCGGAAAGGATTTCTCGAAGCTCGGTTACCTGAAAAAACACATGTTGGTCCACACCGGGGAAAAGCCCTTCCCGTGCGAGTTGTGTGATAAGTCGTTCGCCCAAGAAGCTGGCCTAAAACAGCACCTGTTGTCGCACAGTGGCGGGGTGATGCATGCGTGCGACATCTGCGGGAAGACATTCAAAAGGATGGGCAACCTCGAAAAGCACATAGTGTCGCACTCTGGGTCTCTGCCGTACAATTGCGACTTGTGCGGCAAACAGTTTCTGCAACTGGGGAGTTACAAGAGGCATGCGCTGGCTCACTCCAGTATTGTGACGGACAGTTTCGAAGGGCTGGGGGCGGACGACGAAATCTCGACCAATAGCGGCAGCGAGAACTTTGCCACTAGTCTGAGCGGTAGTTCGTGGATTGTGAATGGCGACCAGATTATTATTAAATCCGAAAACCTGGCGTCGTTTGAAGACGATACGAATGTAAAGAATGAAGAAACTTTTATGATACTCATCAATGATTCTAATATAGGAGATATCACGGGTGATGTTATTGAAGCTATATAGGATAAGTGATAATTATGAAGTTAAAATCACTTTGTATGGTATCAAATTGTAATTGAACACTTCCTTACTCCGACTAATATTTTTTGTTTGTTTTAAGTCAATAAATTATTACCATAAAAACATTTTTCAATCTTTCATCTATATTAGTAACAAACTATGCTAATATAAATTCTTTTTGACATAAGGCTTTTAATCTCTTCTTAAATCGTATCTGACAATGGGTATATAGAATGGAATGTATGAATTTTAATCATTTTGTATTGTGGTACCCATAAAATTGTATGGATGTTTACGAATTTTCTTTCACAAAAAAATTATTGTTTTAATAATTAAAAAAAAACAAGCACCTTAAAAAATATAACTTTGAATGTTGATTAAATGTTAAATTGTCTCTCTTCATTACATTTGTTTTCTCAAGTGATTTTCAAGTTAATGTTTGCATTTATAAAGCAAACTAAAATAAACTTAGCAATTGATAATTACTGTGTGTACTTAAAATGAAGCAATTTATCACATTTGGTAACCGTTTCTTTATTTTTCTTGCACATGCATTGTTGAGAAGTTTTTAATTTGACATTTCTTCATATTATTTTAGCATACAACAAATATTTTTTGCTAATGTACTTTATACTTAAAAATACTAAAATGTGTCCGGATGTTTCTGGCAACTCATGTTGGTAAAACTGTGCTTGCAAATTTTGAAAAATGTCAATACTGTACAATAATTTTAAAGGAATTTAAATTTACTCCTGATGGAAATCGTTTATTTAGTTCAATTTCTACCTAATTTCAAATTATTAAACATTTCCAGCTTCAATACAAAAATATTTAATAAACAGTATGATCCATAAAATACTATTTAGAAAAACTTAAAAATACATTCAAAGTTTGAATTAAATTATAAATATTTAAAATGTTAACATTGGAATGTTGTTCATGGCAGTTAAATGTTTTACGTGCATTTAATAATCACAGTGAGTTGAAATGGCTTGTGATCAATCATTGATTCTTCATAATTAGTCTTGCATCTTCTTGGCACTTCAGCAAACTGAGAAACACTTTATATTTTTTCTCATGGTATCTGCAAAAAGACAAGTTTAGAAAAGTCTTTTTTAAAAAGTTTCTTATGGTATGTGTAAAAAGATCAAAAGACAAAAGGTTTTTTTTAAATAAGAAAATATAAAAAATAAGCTATATCTATCCTTAAACAGATCTGGATGATTTCTTTGTTAATTAAATGGTGTGAAACGTACATATGCATCGAAATCTAAAGTTGCAATTTTATATTATGTATATTTTTTACTTGTCAAAAAATATCATTTACTTTACATGGACAAAATGTAATATATACAAATGAAATTACATATTTCGGAAACTAATGATCCGATTTTGATGACACTTGGTAAAATTATAGTTTCTTATCAGAAGGGGGTTTCAATGTTAAGGATTTTTATATATAAAACTAGATAATTAAAAAATAAATTGCAACTATAAAAATTCTATCTATATGTATTTTTTTCCAATTGACATAAGGGTCCAATTTTGTCTGTCTCATCATCTGTTGAGTATATCTTAATGAAACTTAACAAGCTTAAAATCGGAAGAAGGTTTTCTAATTATTTGTTATATTTGTCTGAAAATAGCTTTTTACTGTGTGAACCTATTATAATATTTTTTTTTTAATAATAGAGGTTGATTCCATGGGGCTTTTCATGAAAGTACAAAGTTTTTCCAATAAAAAAGAATATAAAAACCGCTATTAAGTCTTATTTAATTAGGACATAAGCTAATTAATTTATATGGTGCATTACTTTAAGTAACACTGTGCAAAGAACAGATAGATTTGCCAGTATAACTATATTTTACAAAGTTACAATTATTTAAATTGTAAAAAAGAAAAAACTAGGGATGAGCCGGTTAGTGGTTTTGCCGAATATCGGACATCCGTTGCACATTACAAACCGGATATCCGGCAGTTTCTTTTTAATGAAAATGTCTTCTCATACACACTAGAAAAAACGAAAATTGGTCAAAAATTACAAAATATTTTTCTATTCTATAATATTCACCAATTCCTTACCTTTAAGATGATACACAGATTGAATAAACATTAAAAAACTTTTTTATTTACAAAGGGTTAGTGTAGGGTGCTGCTAGCAATGGGCGTATGTTTTGTACACTTTAAATTAAATTTCTGAATAATTGTATTTTTACCATATGCCCTTTCCTTCCAAACATAAAAACTCAAGTTTGCTTAAACTTTTGAGAAATTTATTTTTTAATTCAACTTTATATGAGTTGTGAGATGTTATGACCCTCCACCATAACGGTTTGTTAAAAAAAAAAAGAGTTTTAAAGTTAAAAATTTGAAAAGAAGTGAGTTTTTTAAGGGTTTTCGAAGTAAAAAATTATATAAAAAAACTTTTAACGAAGTTTTAGTGTGTACATACACCTTAACAGTTATTTAATAAACTGTTCATATTTATACTGATTTTGAAATGGCCAGATCTGTACTGTACAATGCGTTTGAAAATGTAATTTTGAAATATTTCCAAATTGCTGATCAAAATCGCATCATATTTAAATACTAAAACTAGCTTTTAGAGTGGAGAATAATACAATTTCTAATATACAACGAACAGAGATGTAGCTATGCACTTTGCACACACACCACCACCTATGAGAATTGTTCAAACTCGAAGATACTCCATTATAGTGGCGTGTTTCGAATGTCTGCAGCATATCTTCCTTGCTATCTATTTTCTGTGACTCGCCGCGTCTGAGTCTGAAACGCACGCCTTACCCACCTGAACAGCCCGAGAAAAATTCAAGGGAGTATCTGCACACTGTTAATACATTGGTAGAATTTTCAGGAAAATACTTAAAGCAAAGATAATTGATGGCCACAAAAAAAATCTTCGATGTTTTATTCATCCGGATATCCGGCTTGGTAAATCGGATATCCGGCACTTTACTTCCGGATATCGGATAGTTAAAAATCAGCCCGATACCGGATATGCGTTTCATCCCTAGAAAAAACCTTAATGAAAAGTATTTTCTGAGTTTGAGAAACTGTAGTGGTAAGTGGATAAATATTTTACGGCATTTTTAAATTACAAGTTTAATTTTATAAAGGTTTCTTAAAATTCGATAAAATGAAGTTTTTCCATTGAATGAAGATTTTGCAGACATATTTAAAATATCCAAATATAAGAATGGGGGAGCTAAATTGTCTTCCAGTGTTCAAAAAGGGACACAACTCGTTCAACCTCAAGACAGGTTTGTAGTTAGACAATATTTTCGGGAAGAGCAAAAATATTTTCAGGGATAAAAAAAGAAAGAAAATAGTTTTGTTATTTATTTTCGTAGCCCTTTATAAAATTATGTGCAGTTAGTCAGCTCAACAACTTCCTTTTTAGTACATTATAACTATCCAGTTCATTCTTAGTTTTTAATGTGTTATTTCTTTTCCTTCTCATTATTTAAACATGCAAGTACTTTTACAAAATTTTAAATATCTTCATATATATTACTTTTTGATTACATCTTGACATTGAATTGCCAAACAATACTTTTTATATAACATCAAACCAAAAAGCCATATAATGTGTGATACATCACCTTAAAAGTAAATCAGTTTTATATACATGCTTACACTTTATCTTCAATCTGTGGTTCAATAAGTTTTCCACTTCCACACATAGATGACATGGCATCTTCCACAGACAGGTAGCATTTAGCAGCACTTGCTGCAAGTATGGCACATCCAACCAAAACAGGTTCTGTGGTGTCGGGAATGATCACATGTAGACCTAAAGCAACACAAAAATAATTACACATTTATCAACTTTTCCATCTTTTTTATTCAAACAGAACTATTTAAAATCAAATATAAAAAGGTTAATAAAAATACTTAAACTTTTCGATTTCAAGAGGACAAGTTATCAAGTTTAAAATATTTTATGACTACCAAGTGGGAAAAAATATTATATTTGCAATTTTTATTACTAACTTTTCCAAAAAATATTACTACAAAAATGCTGCAATTGAAGAGGTACTAAATGATGAAACTATTCAAATCTAATTTAAAATAAATTGGGTTAAAATGCATCCCTTAAGCTTTGAATAAAAAATTACATATTCAAAAAGTTTGAAGACTTATGTGGGATCAAAATTATTCAAACAACGTACTATGTCCAATCCATAATTGTTCAAAATCGCTTGCTACTGAAATACAGAACTTTAAATGCAGAACACTTTAACATGGTTCATACAGATTTTCAAAAGTAAAAATTAAGTAGTTTTTAAGGACCTTTTAAATTTTTTGGCGCCGTTAGCGGAGAATCGCACATTGTTGGTGCAAAATTGCCACATAATCACATGTCAGTGGGGTTCTGTAGCAAGTTGGCACAGGATACCACTTCCGGAATACTCGGGCACAGAATTCCCATCCCTTAAAGATGCTACATCTTCTGAATTTCCTCGTTTTTCTAGAATGAGTATCGATTCTTCACAAAACAACAAACGAACTGAGATTTTCCAATGACGAAGTGTAGTGTATTACAATGAAATACCACTGACTAAAAAATCGAACAAAAGAGATCAAAAGTTCACTTTTTTTCTGACACTAAATACGTCCATTCATGCCTTTCTCTCCTTGCCGATTTATACTTACGTAAAACGGTCAAAAGTGTGGACACGATCAGCGTAAAATCCGGAATTCTACATTTCAATAATTTTAATGCACCCGGAATTCTGAGTTCGAAAATTAAAAAAAAACTCAGAATTTCGGGTTAGACGCGGGAAAAATACCACCCATGTGAATTAGTAAAAAAAAAACATGTTTGACAAAAATTAAGGACTTTAAGGGCCCTTAATTAAGGACTTACTTAAATTAAGTAGTTCTTAAGGACTGTGCGAACCATGTTTAAAATTTAAATGCACTTTTACAATGCAGAATCATTGAAGTAAAGGCAACAAGGCTTTTACTTCAATGTACTTTAGACAATAATGAATTTAACTTTCATTTTTCATTATGAACTGTTTATAAACATTGGAAGTATTTTATTGCTGTAATAAACATTGAGAAATGCTGCAGTCCTTACTCTATTGTTCCCACCACTAACTTTTAGGGAATTTTATTTTATGGTAACTTGATGTATGTACATGAGTATAGTATACCTGGGTAAATAATTGGACTAGACTAAACATTTGCTTTTCAATCAGTGTCAGAAACAAAATTTGAAAGAGTTTGATAAAAAAAAATTACTGACACTAAATACATGTATTACAACTAAACAGTGTTTGTATCGTGATATAAATTATTTTAACTTTGTGTTAATTATAATTTTATCATTATTAATCTCATTTATTATAAAGTCATATATTTTTAAATATAAAATTAATTATAAAAAAACGCAACACACATTTCTTAAACATTAATTTTAAATTTCCAACATATTTTGTAAGACAGCATATTTTTCCATCTCTTTCTCATAAATTTGTCACATTCTTATTTTTGACTAATATTTTTATTGTGCATCAGTTGTAAATATTAGTCAAAATAAGACATAAAATTTCCTATATTTGCTCAATTTAAATGCATGAATATCAGAATGATTTTTTTTTCATAAATTAGTATATTTCTTTTGTAAAGTAACTCATTTTTTTTAATTATAATTTTCAGACATCAAAAGATAAATATAAATTAAAATATTGACCAATATTTGCAGATTATGCAAGTCGGAAACCTTGCATTTAATTTAATGCAATAGAACAACTTGTTCATGAAATCTACTTGTCATTTTTGTAAACGTGAAAGAGTTGCATGAATTACTCATCCTTTGAATGCCTAGGTTCCAAACCAAAACAGAAATCTTAAATTCATTCAAAACCAATCAGGGAAGAACTTAAGCTTCTTTGTCTTATGGTAACTAAAAATATTGCTTAAACATAACTGAGTTTCAGAATAAAATTTCTTACCAGTTACATCAGCATGCAATTGCACATAAAGGGGATTCTTAGAAAGTCCACCACAAAACAGTAAAGTCTTGACCACATGCCCAGTTTCTTGCAAAGCACTAATTATGTGTTTTGTGCTATACTGAAAAAAAAATCAGCCCAAAGTGGTGTAGCAAATAAAAAATTATTGTATTTTATTTGTATAAATATTTAATTATTTTGACATTAATTACTAAAAATACTTTCATATAATTTATATGTTTGAATAAATAATAATCAATACCATCTATTAAAAAATAATTGATTTTCCTTTTCACTTTAATGTCTTAAAACTATTTGTATTGTACTTGTCAAAAAATTTACTAATCATGGAAGTTAAAGTAATTAACCTAGATCTTATTTTATAATAATTGAGGTATTATACATATACCTAATCTTAAATACTTAAAAGTATGACTTGCAAAGTAAACCAAGGTTTTGTGGGGGCTTAATTGCAGTCGCGTAAGTGTAGACTCCATTTAAATTTCAGGAGGTTTATTTTTTTTTAACTGATGGTATGGCAACAAAAACATATCTAATTACATAAAAAATTTACATTTAAGTTAAATAAAAACATTGCAGTTAAGAGAGAGAGCACCAGAGAAATATGTAACTCCTCAACACTTTTTTAAAACAAAAAGAGACAAGTTGAAAAATGTTTTTGCTTGAAGGACTGCTTGCTGATATGAAGCCACTTCTGTGGTATAAAATATGTAAGGTGTCAGGAAATATGTAAAGTAAAAAATATGTGGAAGGTGATTGAAGTTTAGACAAGAGAAGAAAGAGTTGAATGAACTCCAGTTCACTACAATAATGTAAATAATAAAAAGCATAGTAAACTAAATTTTAAGTTTGAGGAAAATTTTTAATTCTATGGGAAGTTAATCATTAAAAGAGTTTATATACCTGATATTATAAAGCTTACAAACACATAAACAATACTAAAATTTTAAATTGTTCTTTTAATTAAAAAAAACTTCAAATATAAACAAAGACTCAATTAAAATATAAAGAGAGAAAAATATTATTCCAAAATAAATGTTGAAAAAGGCATTTTTTTAATATGTTTTAAACTAAATAAGAGTTGCATTAAAGTATAATATATAATCCGAAATATATATAAAAAAAAGCATCAATGTATAATATATATTTCGAATAAATAAAACATACTGCTAAAGCTTGAACTGTTGCAACATACAGCTTCACCAAGTCTTCTCTGTCCGAAGATAAAGTCAATCCACAAATCTAAAATAATACAAAATTTGATGTTATTCAAAACTTTGAAAGCCGTTGTAATGCACAAATATTTAATACTCTTTGCCAAAAAAAAGTATATTCTGCTGCTGAATAAATTCAATGAATTGCTTTACGGGAAGGACTACAATGTCATTCACCAGAAAATATTAATACATGATTAGCACTGAAATTAAAATATTCTTATTCCTATCAACTTGCACTAAAGCATCCTTTCAATTTAATTTTTTTATAATTAATGTAATCACCAAAATCTGATGAAATTATCTCTAAAAAAACATCCTTCTGTTGTTAATTATCAATTTTATAATCCTAATATCATCATAAGAAAGTTAAGTTGGTTTAAAGTAGCACAATGGGTTATTAGCTATGGTTTGGGATCTATCCCGAGGGTAAGATTCAGGATATCTGTTAAGACTAAGAAGAAGGTCAGATAAGACTACACCTGAAATGTCACCCCACTCTCCAAACTTCTTCACCACAAAATGAGGATATTTGAGCTAGATTCAGTTCAGGAGATATCTCAAAGAAAAGACCAGGGAACATTGCCATAAATTTTAACCTTGGTGAGATGACGAGGACAACACATGATATGTCACACCAATCTATTAACTTTCACACAACAACCAATGTGAGGATATTAGCCCCATGACAAATTTTTAATGTGAATTTTCCCTTCACAAGTAAATCTTCCATTGGATGCTGAGGACTGAACTTGCGACCCTCCAATTACCAACATGTCGATTTTTCCAACCAGGTCATTTCTCTCAGACCAATGATTTGTAAAAATACATTTTCAAGGGATTGTGTGAATCTTGACTAGAATAAACTTTCAAAAGATAATTATTTTAATTGTCGATTGTGATATAAACAAAATTATCTGACTTACCATTCCTTTGATATCTGGATTGGCAACAGGTGATCTATTTCCATGATAGTCAGGATACACATGATAATCGGAAGTCAACAGAGAAACAGAAGCCAAGCCTTTACTTTTCGTCATCTCCTTGGCAGTTTCATTTAAGACATCAGTAATGTGTCTGTTAAAGAAGTCAGCATTTTAAAAGTTTTTTTCAAGCAGATAACACATGCACTCTTATATTTGTTGTCACTATTTGTATTTAAAAAAAATAAAGATTTTAATTTAATTTTTTTTTTTTTTGGGGGGGGGGGGGAATTAAAAATCCTTAATTTAATATTTTGAAAAATTTTAATCAATTCAAAATTTTATTTGCCTTATAACATCTATCACCAGTATTCCAAGGCTTTAGTATCTAACAATTATACTAAAAAGGTTTCACAACTTAAACACGGAATATTGATGACAATTGTGGAGATTTGCTATAAACAAAACTTTGGTTGAAATTAATGGAGGTTTAAAATTATATTTTGATTAAAATTTGGTAGATTAACATTTCAATTGAGTTGCACAAACCACTTCCGAAACCACAACAATTTGAAATCCTTTTAGAACAATGAACCAATATTTGAAATTATGACACTCGTTTTGAATTGTATGACCTTTATTTTTTAAATAGGTTGGTTGGTTGGTTGGATGGTGTTTAGTGGCACAAGAGCCAAACTGACTAAGCTGCGCCAAACATTGACATAGTTACGAATCTTTAGACATTTAAATATAATTTACTAAACCAGTGTCGTACAGAAATTCGAGCAAGTTTGGGTGCGGATCATCACTTAATAAGTCTTTTAAGATGGGATTTGCAGTGCCGAAATATTTTATTCTCTCATTCTTAAAGTTGGGACAAATACACATAAAATGTTTAACAGACAAAACACAGTTACACCGGAGACATGTCGGTGTCGGTTCAGAAACCAAAAGGTGCTTGTGGGTCAGACGGGTGTGGCCTATTCGAAGCCTAGTCAGAATGACATAATTTTTTCTATTACAAGTCGTTTGTTTGATAGGTTTTAGTGCTGGCTTTACAGAATATAATTTATTACTTGTTTGGTTACTCCAATGAATCTGCCATATTGAACCTTGTGCTTGTTTAATTGCTAGTTTTGAATCTTCAAGAGGTACTAAGTTATATGAATTTGTACGAGCATTTTTTGCTGAATAATCCGCTTTATCATTACCAGTTTTTAAATAGGCCATAAAGTACATAAAATATACAACTGCACAATAAGCATAGTGGTTCCCAAAAGGTGGTACCCAAATGGTTCCAATAGTAGGAGGCCTGTGGGAACGAGACAATGAATAATGAATGAACCGAAAATAAAGATCACTCATCCCATAAAGTTTGAAAATCAGTGCAGTAACTAATGCAGTGTTTTCATGCAATTAAAGGGGTATTGAATGTACAAGTAAGAGACTAAAAATAATTAAACTTCTGATTGTGGTGTTACCTTTTCTATATATTTGAGAAATTCAAGTCCATATTCTTAACAAAAGCTATGTAAATTAAATATATATATAATATGAATTTTAGAATATTTTTCTTCCCTTCATTTTCAAACAAAATTTAAATGAAATATATACATGCCCAGAAAACGGGGTGACCTTCCATGAGCATATATTAAAAAAAGGGGTCCTCAGTCTTATTTTAGTTTTATTAGGGGTTTGTGGCTTAATGTTAATTGGGTTAATTAAAGAATAAAATCTTCATAGAAAAAATAAAAATACATTTTCATTTAAGTCATTGATATGGAACATTAAAAACATTAAATTCTATAAAAAAAAAATAGTTTTATTAAGTCCAGTTTACTTATAACTCATGTTCCAAGCATGTTAACTATATAAAAATAGTAAATGGAAAATTTTCAAAAGTTTATCAGCTCCTGAAAATTATATTGTTTTTGAAAACATTTCATAAACAACAATGCTTTGGTTAGCATTTTTTTTGGGGGGGTCAGGTTATCTACCAAATTTATAGCCCAAAAATGGAAAAAAAAATTGCTAAAATCATACTTAATACCCATTAGTTTCAATTGAGAATAATTGTGTCAACTTTGGGGATTTATGCTACTCAGTTCATTATTTAGAAATATAAAATATTTAATAATTTGCTTTTTCATACAAATTAATTAATAAAAGTGACCCTGTGTTTCTTCATGTATGACATGTGCACAGAAACAGTTACAGAACTGTTTTCAGAAACAGTTAAAAAAAAGGTTTTTTATCTAAAAAAAAATTTACACTTAAAATCTTGATATTTAATTAATAATGTTCTACATCAAATTTCAGCCCTAGTCTTACTTTTGTGTTACAGGAGATTGAAACCAGCTTTGTTCATTTATATACTTTGAAATAAATTTTATAAACAAAACAATGATTTGAGAATTAAAAATAAGATTTGTCTGCATTTGAATTACAGAACCAAAAAAAAAAGGAAGTATACCATGAGCCAGCTAGACAAAACAAAACATAAGATCATTGGACAGTTTATATCACAAAAAAACATACATAATATAAATATTAGGTTTGCTGTTCACCAGACAGTTTATAAACAATTAAATTCTGAGTACAATTAACCAATAAATGCAATTGAAAAACATATCAGTAACACTGTGCCACATTTACAAATGACTACATTTACACATACACAAAAAAAATGCTCAACTCAACCAAAACGAAAAGAAGGCAGACAAAGCAGAGTAAACATTCAGGTTTAAAATGTGTTACATATTTACCTGCAATCCCTACTACTTAACATTTCCTGCTTCAAAGCTATAGTTGCAGGGTGAGTATTGATAACATGATCAAGCTACCAAAGATGAAAAGTTTTAAAAGTAAGAAAATAAAGAAATATTGAATTAAAGCAATAAAAATTTCGAATCGTAATAAAAAAAACAGCACTTGAATGGCTTAACATTGCTTATTAAATATCAGTTAAATATTGATCATTGTCTACAATATATTATGCTGCTTGAAAACAAAAATAGGAAATAGGTTAACTTTGCATCTGCCTTTTTTAGTAAACATATATATTTTACAATAAAATATTTAGTTAGCACTGCAGATTTTAATTATAAACTCATAGCAGAATAAGTACATCATAATGGATTTATTGTTTATTTCCACGTTTTCAAACTTTTTACCTTGCATCATGTATGTTATCAACCCCTGACATACATTACTATTGTGTATAAATATGTATAATATCATAATACTAATTAACCATTCACAAAAATTCTGTTTTCCAATAAGAAATGTAACCCATAGCTTATGAAACAATATTTGTAGTAAAAAATAATTTAACTTAATAGCATCTTAACTTTTAAGTCCCTTTAAAATTTAAGTAACAATTCAATGAATATATAGTAAGGATAGTAAGTAATCATATAATGTAATTCCCAATATTATTTTTAAAAAACTATTTAGTTATTTTAGTAGCCCACTTAAAGTAATGTTTTAAAACATAATGTTAATTAAATACAAATTGCCAAATAAAATATTGCAAAGTGTTATTTCTAAATACAAAATTTGTATAAAAAAATTAAAGTCGCCTTGTTAAATAGTAATTAATCACTGAATTAAGTCATAACTATTATTTGAATAATAAATTAATCATTAAACCTACTTCACTGACAGATATTTCCCACTATTAAATATTTAAAAGAAAATATTAGTTATCAAAGTTACTAAAAAATGTGAAACTTGCATTTAACATGTTAGCTTAATTTGATATCGCTGTAAGGATATTGTATGTAAATAACTCTTACCAGAGCTCCAGCAGCACTTTGACCAGCTTCACTACACCAATAGTTAGGCACCATTGCAGAGTAATAAGGACCCCATACACCAGGTGTAAATATTGGGTTCTTGCTAACCTTAAAAGAAAAGTAATAATTTTGAGCAAATATATAAAATAGAAAATATATTAGATAATCTTACAACTAATGTTTGGATAATTCTTAAATCTTTATAGTCCATTCGAATCAGTAAGAAAAAAACAAATTTTAAATTTCATGAATGCTAAATCATTTTATACTCACTTTATTTATTTATTTTGTGCTAAAATCGAGTTGTTCTAGATTCAATAAAATCAAATCAAATTAAAGTTCCTAAAACAATTACTATTTTTATTTTCAATAATTCTTTAAGTACTTTACAAAAACAAATCAAATAAAACATTTTTTTAATCAAGAGTAAAAGAAACGATTATATATTTTTGGTTTAATATTTATCTTAAAGTGTTAAAAATATATGAAAAGGACAAATCTTTATAATTATGAAAATATTGTCCATATATTCAGTTATAGGTTTAACAGCATCAATTACTGATAAGTATGCATAACCTTAAACATCACTTATTTTTATTGTATTATATCATGGTTTTACTAAATCAGGTTTTGAACGATAACATATTGCCGAAATCCCATAAGATAATCATCATAAAACATCAGAACCTTTTACAAATGTAAGGTGATGATAAGGTGGTGTGATTTTGCATGTTATCTGCATTTAAAACATGATCAAGTTTAGTAGATAAGAGCTATTTTAGGAATTTTTTTTTTAAAGATCCATTTGAAAACTTTTCTATAAATCATGATTTAATAAGAATTAAATAATGTTATATGACAATATCCTGTAATTAGCACTAACATTACAAAAATTATCCATATACCTCCAGTTATGAAAAAGGATAGGACAATAAAAGTACTTGTACTGAAATTTTTTTTTAATTCATCAATAGCTACTTGTAAACAATGAGAACAAATATATTAAGAAAATGTATTACATATGAGGTAATAAAAATTAAAAATCTTACTTTCATATGACAGGTGGATGTTCCACTAATCAAAGCCATTCGTTGATCTAATTTTTCTGCTTTTTCATTGGCTACAGTGCAAGCCAGAACACCTATAATCATTCCATAATATTTAATTAAAAATCAACAACATAAATCAAGCTCTGATTTGAAAGAAAAAAATCTTTAATCAAAGTTAGACATTTAGGGATGTAGCAAGTCTATCAAGTGTGACATAAGAAATGGGGACTCAGTTTTTGTGTGACGTACAAAAATTTTGGAAGAAAAAAAATGAAGAATTTCATTCACAAGTATTGATTTTTATCACTTTAAATAGAACTTGTGATATATTTTTTTGGTAAAATACAAAAATATATAATTTTAGACACTATAGAAAAGAAATCAAAATTGTGTCAAATCAAATATTACAGAGTGCACCAAAAATAGTCATGCCCTTCAGTTACAATAGAAGAAGGTGAAAAATGCAAAAGTGATCAACATAAAAAGAAATTGGAATATGTTTCTAAAAAGTTTATCTCAATCAAATTTTACAAAATGACACACTTAAAAAATTTAAGTTTCCAGTGTTTGTATACATTTGAAGAAAATAAATAATAACTTTTTAAATAACCTTAAGAGCAATTTATAAGAACCTTATATTTTTATAATGTTTTTAAAAAATAATTATATGAAAACAAATATACATTTGTAATATAAATTTAGTTTAAAATTGCAAATAAACTTCTTAATGAAAAAACATTAAAAACAAAATACCTAAGTAAATATAAAAGAGGAAAATAGGTGCAATTATTAAAAGCTTTTGGTTGCAAAGAAGAAGCCACAGATTTTCTACCAAGTTGCAAAGTTGTATTTTAAATTTACATTAAGAACAAACATTTTTAATAGAGGTGTAAAATTATTTAAATGACAGTCATTTTAAGGACTTCCTAAGAACCTTCAGTAACTTGAAATTTAAGGATCTTTTAATTAAGAAGTTTTTAAGTTGTCCATATATTCAGTTTTAGGTTTAACAGCATCAATTACTGATAAGTATGCATAACTTAAACATCACTTATTTTTATTGTATTAAATTTTAAGTTAAACCACAATACTTTAAAAGAAGATAGTTATAATAAATTGAAATTTGTGGTCCACATCATTGTACATAATATGTGTGCAAAAACTAGATGTAAGTAGCATGGAGTAGGGGAAAAAGAAAAAGCTAATGTGATTGTAATATAACATGGAAGGGAGAAGGAGGTACAAGGAAGGAGAAGGACAAAAAATAGTAATACCATAAATGAATGCTCTCTTTCCTATTTTAAATTGTAATTTCTAAAAAAAGTTAATGACTGAATTACATGATAAATGCACATCTTAATGAATGTATATTGAATTACATAACTGTTGTTTTATGTACCTAAACCACCAGAATGTGCATCAATAATGGATGCTGAAACAGGTGTACCAGGAATCAAGCCTATTTCATTAGCTGCTTCAATACTCAGCCCATTTCCACACAATTCCCCAGGTAGCAATACACTTGTTCCTACAGAAAAGAAAAAAAAAATTGAAGGATTTTAAACATTTCTATACAGTTAAATTATAATATTGGGATACATACGAAATCAGAATTGAGTAAATTTACCAATCTTTTCATATTTTTCAGACACTAAGTCACCAAGTCCAATTTCAGTCCAAAAGTCATCTTGCCATCCTCCGTCTTCAAGGCCAGGTGCATATGTCCACTTGCATCCCAAAGAACATAAAGATCTAATTTAAAACACAATATCCCATGTTTAATAGACGATTGATTGTACTCACAAGTGTTATGTACCTAAGAAAACATAATCCTCTTTTTTTTAAGTTTCATTAATTATTTAATCAATAATATATACAAGTGTCCATAACAATAAGCTTTTTTTTATTATTAATACAACTAGCTGGAACACCCGTTCTACGCACAAGACGGAAATAAGTTACAAAATTGATACAAATATAATATTATAGCGAAATAAATAATATTCTTAATTTATCACCCATCAGGAGGAACCACAGTATTAAAAGTTCCAATTTGTAACGAAATTTTATAAGCAAGATCCTGCAAGAACTGGAAAGATTGATAATATGGAGAAGTTGGCTATACAATAACGTGGATATATATACGTTACTCCCGTTGATTAACATCCATATTTTAACCTTTAGTAACATCCCAAAGATTTAAAAAGGAACAACTCTTATAATTGTTAATAATAATTATCTCCGAAAAGCTTTTATTAGACACCTATGTCAACATTTGTTGTTAAGTTTCACAAATTGGTAAGAATATAAAAATAAAACGATTTTAAAAAGTTCACTTGCCAAATATTTTTTCTTTTGTACGGATTTTGCCTTTGCACTGTTTTCGAATTTTGCCCCTGCACTTTTTTAATGATGAACTTTTTTAAATAAAAAAATAATAAGAGTCAAATTTTTTACTGTTTTGTCAAACTAAATTTTTTAGAAATAAATTCGAAACCCAATCCCCTACAGACGATGGACGCAAACGCATTCCCCCTCTAACACTTGTACCACGTGGGGGAGGAGTCCACAACAACAGTTTTTGTTTCCGCCCACATAACTCTTCTTATAGGCATACCATCATATAAAGAAAGGTAGGCCGCATCGACCAAGCCAATTATTAACCCATTCCGTCCTCTGACCTTTGTACCCCGTAACGGGAATATTGCCCTTAACTGCAGACGACTTCGTTCTCATTCCTCCCCAGGGAATCGCGCTATGGGCGATAAATGACCTACCGTCGTATATGAAAATGAGTCGTGTCGATCAGGTTGTTTGTTAACCCATTTTTCCCTCTGATCGTTATACCGCATTAAGGGAAATGTCACCCTTGGTGACGGGCAGTATATGCTTACACCCCAATAATTCTACGGGAAATCAACCTAAGTGTATAAATGACATAACATTAAGTAGAGAAAAGCCGCGTCAACCAGATTGACAATTTATACACTCTCCCTCTTACCTTCCTACAACGTGGAGTTCAAAGTATTTATGAACCAATTATTACAGTACAGTTTGGCTTGTACCAATAGCTTACTTTTTTTATGTAAGATATAAGTAACAACTCTGTCAAATTTCATCTTCCTGAGTATACAGAAAGTTAGAGAATTAGTGATGAGTCAGTGAAAAGTGGTGAGGATTTTTACTTTTGGCAGATACAGTTCGAATTTTTGAAAATCCTTTCTTAGTGAGCAATTTTGACTTAAAGTGTACCTCCATGCCAAATTTAATTTTCGTAATTGTTGTAGTACGTAATATCCCGTTAACCAATCATATTTTCACCATTTTGACATATATTTTATCATTTTTTGACACTAATTTCGCCATTTTTATGTTATTTTTACATATATGATCATATTTTAGTTCATTTGGCGATATTTTAATCATTTGGCGAAATGTTTCATAATTTGATGAATTTTTATTAATTTGATGATGTTTTTATTAATTTGGCGATGTTATTATTCATTTGGTGATATGTTTTATTTATTTGGCGACATTTTGGCAATATTCAGTCATCAGCCAATCAGAATGCTCCTCATAGGTTACGTTATATTAAAATATTCCATTGTTTCAATCTTGAAATATTTCTTTGTTACATGTTCTCCATGTTAATCCTATGGACAGGGTTTTTTTTAAAGTTGTTATTTTGGCAGTTCGAATTTTTAAAAATCTTTTCTTAGTGCACCCCTAGAGCCCAAGATGAATCTGTGTTCCAAATTTCAGCACTCTAGGTCTTTTGGATCCGTAGATCTTGCGATCAATGCATTAATTAATTTTCATCCATTAACTAATAACTTTAAATTATTCAACCACTACTAAGTTACCAAATGTATCACATTAGGTACCAATATAGTGAAGAAAAATATATATATAATTTTATTCCAGTCAATCTTAATGGAGCAATACAAATTTAAAACGAACACAATTTATGAAAAGTGTATATCATGTTAATAAAACATAGATTGTGACAGTTAATAAAACAGAGATAGATGACAAGAATGATAATTACCTCTGTAAACTTCCAGTGGCTTTCCAAGTGAGGTAATCAGGCAAATCAAAAAAATGTCCAGCCTTCTCCCATTGATTTGGCAAGTTCTAAAATATATATTTATTATTTAATGCATAATACATATTGCAAAGTCGCAGATATCGAACTTTATACATTTTCGGCTTTCTTTACATAGGTATTAGTATTATTATTCCCATAGTTAACCTTCGACTGTGGAACTTCATAATTCACTCTTTATTGAATAGATATCTAAAATTAATATAGAGGACATTTTTAAACATCAAAGGCAAAACAATACCTTTTTGAGCCACACAAGCTTGGGTGGTTCCATTTCAGGAGAAATTTTACTCCCCACATATTTTAAGACCTTGTTCTTTTTTGAGTTAATGAAGTTAGCTTCTTCCATTGCTCTGTGATCCATCCAAAGCATGATATTTTGCTTGGGATCACCTGTTAAAATAAAATCATGTAAAACTCTATACATAACAAAAAGTTATTTAAACACACAGAAACCAGTATATGGTTCATGTATTTACCTGTTTTACTTACACTCAGTGACATAAAGTCTTTGTCTAGGGCTACCAAAGAACAGGTTGCATCAAATCCAATACCTTTTACCAAATATGGATTCACATTTTTTGTAACTTTCTGTAATAAAACAGTTGTAAATAAAATTGAGTCTCAATTTGGAATTAAAATGTATAAATTTCTTTAAAAGTTGTAAACTAAATGAACCATGAAAAAGTACAAAAACATATTGGTTGAATCAAATTTTGCTAAAACTTTCTTTGCAAAAATCAGTGTTCATTTTAGGTGTTGACGTCCAGATTGTCCATTTTAGCAAAAATCGATTTTGCATCCTTAATACAGTTCTTAGAAAAAAAAGTGCAATTTTTCTCAGAAAGCTAACTTCCTCTTTTTATTTTTAGATTGAATACTTCAAATGTTAAAGTTCTAAATTTCAATAAACATAACATAACTTTAAAGATATTGTGAAAAAAAATCAAATCCACCTTATGTCTTGTACCAATACGTGAATGTTAGATACTTAATGTAAATTTATTTTATAAATAAATGCACAAGTTACATAAAATGTGCAAGTTAATTTTCTACTTTAAACTCACATCAGTTGCATTTTAAATCTACTTTACTAATATTCATAATTCAGAAAAATTTGTTGTTTGCTGCATTTCTAAACTAAAACCCTACCTTAATAACTTGAATGCACAATTTCCAAATCTCATCAGATGACTGTTCATACATGTTTGGATAAGGGTTTGATGTTTCGATAGGTAAAGAGGAAACTGCTAAAACAAATCCATCCGAGGTTACTAGACCGGCTCTGACACTTTGTGTTCCGACATCAACACCAATGAAGTACTCCTTCTCAGTATCCATATAGAATTAGTTAGATCACCTATAACAATAATAATATTAATTAAGCGTGATTACAAAAAGAAATATAGGTTGGTTATTTAGCTGAATTAACATCACACTGGAGCTACACAATATACAATTTGAGATGGTTTGGGATCCGTTGGGAGCTTTTATATGGAAACTCCACTCTCCAAACTACCACACCGTGAACGAAGTAGGAAATGTAACAAAAAAACGGGACCTTTCCCGATTACATAAATATGTCGGGAATTAAGAGAACATGGCACTTTCCGAACGCAGATGTGTTTTTTCTCATTTGCAACCAATTATCCTGAAGCAATCGCATTGGCATTTCACGTACAAAAGTAGTAGGCATGTTGACAAATGTTCAAAACGTAAAAATGGTATTTTAAACATAACAAACTATTTATTGTAATTTTTGCTACTCAATTATTTTTGAAAAAATTAGTCAATTTTTGTTGCAGGATTCATTTTTTTCAAAAAAATCTTGTCATACACTACATTTTTTTTTTTTTAACATTTGGTTCCGAAAAATTTACATTGAGCAAACATTGGACACTGGGCAAAATCCTTAAATGAACCCCTGCTCCTATTATATAAATAGAAGGCATTGATTTTATTTGAAGTAAGGTCAAATACAGGGGAATGGCATTACCTTCACATCTGTCACATAAGCAAAGATGCAGAAAACCCGATTTCAAAATTCCTTATTCTACAAGGAGATAATCAAAAAATATATTAGAAAAGTACCAAATGATGAAATAGAAGCAAAAAGAGCGCACATATGAAAAAGGACGACGTTTGCTACTTTCATTTAAAAAATAGGCGGGCAGGATGGCCGCCCCTTAAGAAACTCCAAGATTAAACCTATGATAACTAAATAAGAGGGGGAAAAATTGTGGGCTGAAGAAATTTTAAAAAGATTAGCTACAATAAAACGTTTGTGTTTTCCTTTAAAATAATATATTAGTATTATTATGAGTCTTGTTATATTCGTTAAAAACGATAGTGGCAACAAGTATATATTCGAACTTTTGCAATACATGATTAACGTAAAATACAAAATTATAACATCACTCACTTTGAGAAAATGCCGTAAATCTCATATATTATAACCTACTTTAAAAGGAATTAACATACGAAGAGGGAAAGAAAACACAAAATGCATAAGCAAATGCAAATAAAACATTGATATGATAAAGCACGTGATCAGTTGGTTCGACCGGTTCGACAAACTTGCGACTGCCTTTTTCTAACCTCAGTTAACAGTCTAACATAGCTTACATATGCTTCGTAATTTAGAATCTTTGTCAAATAAGAAGTTCAACACCTGATATCGTACCCCACCGAATCTGAATAAGTGTAATGATAATGAACAATGTCCTCTTGCTTTACCAAATAAGAATGAAACACATAATTCTTTTTTTCTTTATTGCTTTTGGTTTGGTTTGGTTAATTAACGTTGCACTAGAGCTGCACAGTGGGCTATTGGCGACGGTTCGGGGTCTATCTCGAAGGAAAGACCCAGGAACATATACACATTCACACACACATTCATACATGCACCTCGTTATTTTAGAACCACGGTCAGATGACGATTTTCTTTATTGCAAAATCGATTGTTTACCCACAAACATTTAATCTCATCACCATAATCGGGGGGTTACGAGTTTGTGTCTCGTTGTACGCCAAACGTCCGCCGCATGTACTAACAGGTGGCGGCGATTGAGTGGTAAAAGTGGGGGGGCAAGATCAAGATAAAACAAGTGTGTGGAGAGAGGGGGGGGAGGAGAGGGTAGAAACCCGTGGTTGGGTGGTAAATGTGGGGGGGGGGGGGAGGGCAAGATCAAGATGAAACAAGTGTGTGTGGAGCGCGGGGGGGGGGGGGTAGTAATAGAAATTATGACCACCAAAACAATAAATATTGCACATTTATATTTACTCTCTATTTTTTTTTAGTTATTTGAAAGAAAGAATACCAACTTAAAATAGGAACGAGACGCCCAGGTCGACTATTAACCCATTTTCGATTATTTTCCAATTTTTTATTTTAGAACGATACGGACTGTTGTAATGAATCTAATTAACATACTTATTGACCTACCTCCAAAGGGATAGGTATCCTTTCCATTGGTGTCAGTGTTGAAAAAGAAATGGAGGAAATTTTCTCTCCTCACCCACCCAATCCCTAGAAAACTTCCTGCACCATTTACAATTCTACATTTGTGGTGTGACTTTTGGGACCCTGAGACAAATACTTACAGTTCACAGGCACGTGGGTATAGATTCAGTGGCCGAGCAACGAATTTCTTTAGGCATCTATCCTCTCCCCCCCCCCCCCCCCCTTTCACCTAGTGGGGGAATCCTAAACCCCACAAAAATCAGCAAACATCTCTCCCAAAAATTTATTAATTTTCGTCCAAATAAACATGAATACGTTGGCAGATAAATAACATCAACAGTTATCATTGTTATTAACTTTATCTAACGAACAATTAAGAAATTTCCCAACTTAACAATTCAAAATTTCCGACTTGACGCCGTCGTGTGCCAGCTCAGGTGTTGTCCTCGTTATATCTGACCATTGTTCAAAAATACGAAGCATTGCTCCCGGATTTTTCCTTCGAGATGGATCCCGAACCCATACTGTCGGCAATAGCCCTATCTGCAGCTCTAGTGCTACGTTATTTAACCAAAACGAACATTCCGATCTAAATTCGCAACTCAACAGTGCTAAAAATTCCCAGTTCCAGTTTATCAAACAGTACAGTTCTCTCAAAAGTATTGGTTTGTTGCACGCATATGTTCTAATGCAGTGTCCGCTTAGAAGTTAAATTTAAACTTACAAGTTGGGCAATTTCTAATCTTCCCTCGTTTTCATTTGCTAATAATATTAATTTTCTTCGAGCATAATATTTTCCAACACCGATTTGTAAAATTCTAAACCAAAATCACGGATTTGTAAAATTCTAAACCAAAATCATTATAATAATCATAGGGTCTCATTGTCATATAATTATTATTATAATTTTTAAATGGATATTTTGGGAAAAGCAAAAACAATTCATCCTTGTATGAATACATCAATCTTTAAACAAAAGTTTTCAAAATATATCTATTCACGATTAAATTAAACTGTACCTTCGTTACACATTTTATGAAGTGCAATAATAGTCGAAATTTACGAATATCAATGATTACTGAAATACGAATGAATTTTCCAATAATAATTTGAAATTAAATTATAAATTGAACAATTAATGCTAAATTAAGTGACTGATATATATTTTATTTCAGCATTACGTACTAACTGATATATTGTATTTTATTTCATTCCACTAATTGTATGTATTATAAAGCAATCAACACATGGTATATTTTTTGCTTTATTTTGTAAGTGGATAATGTATGAAAGATTTTATTAAAATTTATCTGTCTAATCTGTATCTAATCTATCTATATATATAAATGCGAAAAACCCACTCATCACTCATCACTAATTCTCCAACTTCCCGTATACCTATGAAGATGAAATTTGGCAAATTTGTTCCTTATACCTTAAATAGGAAAAGTAAGCTATTTTTGTTCCGATCGAACGGATTTAAGGGGTTGTAAAACCCCTTTTTCGAAACTTCTCCATAGGATTAACATGGAGAACATGTAACAATGCAAAATATAAAATTTAAACAATGGAAATTTTTAATATTATGTAACGTACGAGGAGCATTCTGATTGGCTGATGACTAAATATCGCCAAAATGTCGCCAAATAACTAAAAAATGTCGCCAAATAACTAAAAAATGTCGCCAAATTAATAAACTTCGCCAAATAAATTAAAATTTCACCGAATGAATAAAACATTTCGCCAAATTAATAAAATATCGCCAAATGAACTAAAATATGATCATATATGTAAAAATAATATAAAAACCGGCCCGTCGCACCGGGGGGGATTTAACTGTGAAAAAGAAAACAAAACGAAAAATGCTACGACCAAAAGTGCAAGCCATACGAAAAATATATTATCAAACTGAAGAGAAGTATACAGTATGAATAATATAAAGGTTCAAGACAGGAAGCCCATCGCTAAATAAAAGTTTGTAATTTAGCCTCCGTGCACTCAGTTAGTTTTGTGTTATCCATTATTTATTAGTTTACCTGCCGAGAGGCCAGTTATGTTACCACTCTACCTGTGAGTGAAGTTCTGTAATCTATATATATAAAAACATCGCCAAATGAACTAAAATATGAACACATATGTAAAAATACCATAAAAATGGCGAAATTAGTGTCAAAAAATGATAAAATGTATGTCAAAATGGTGAAAATATGATTGGGTAACAGGATATTCCTATTTTTGTTCCGATCTAACGTATTTAAGGGAGTGTTCAATGAGACAGTGGGATTTTTTGTACGGACCGTTAGTTTTGGACAATTTGGATAGTTTTAGAATTGTTAAACTCCACATACTGATAGGGTTTACCGAACAAAGTAAAACTTCTCGAATGTTAATCAACGGGAATATCATTTATTTGTCAGTATTGTTTTAACGCCAACTTCTCCGTTTTTTCTTTAGTTAAAAATTTTTTCAAAAATTCAAACTCTAACTGCCAAAAGTAAAAATCCTTGCCACTTATCCACTGACTCATCACTAATTTTCTAACTTTCTATATACCCAGGAAGATGAATTTTGACAGAGTTGTTACTTACTATAGAAAAATAATCTATCTGGTAGGTAGAAGCCACTCTGTACCGTAATAATTGGTTCATGAATACTTTGGACCCCACGTGGTAGGAAGGTTAGAGGGAGAGTGTATAAATGGTCAATCTGATTGACGCGGCCTACCTTCCTCTACTCCATGTTATGTCATTTATCCACGAAGGCTGATTGTCCATAGAATTATTGGAGTGGAAGTGTATACTGCCTGTCACCAAGGGTGACATTTTCCTTCATGCGGTATAAAGATCAGAGGGTAAAATGGGTTAACAAACGACCTGATCGACGCGACTCACTTTCCTATACCATGGTAGGTCATTTATAGCCCATAACACGATTCCCCTGGGAGTAATGTGAACGAAATAGCCTGCAGTTAAGGGAGACATTCCCTTCACGGTCAGCGGCGGAATGGGTTAATAATTGGCTTGATCGATGCGGCCTACCTTTCTTTATATGAAGGTATGCGTATACGAGTAGTTATGTGGCGGAATCGAAAACTGTTGTTATAGACTCTGCCCCCACGTGGTACAAGTGTCAGAGGGGGATTGGATTTGCGTATATCTTCTGTAGTAGTGGGTAGGGGATTGATACAATTTTTTTAAAAAAATTGATTTGAAGTTCAATGAAGTAAAAAATATGATTTATTTTTTATTTAAAAAAGTTAAATATTTAAAAAGTGCGGGGACAAAATCTAAAAAAAGTGCTGGGGAACCATCCCTCCTCGCATATTGATAAGGTTTACCGTACAAAAGAAAAAATATGAAAATCTTGAATTTGGCAAATGGACCTTTTAAAATTCTTTTTCGTTTTTTTTTTCTTCTTATATTTTCACCAATTTGTGAAACTTAACGACAAATGTTGACATAGGTGTCTAATAAAACTTTTTCAGATAATTTTTATTAATATTTATAAGAGTTCTTCCCGTTTAAATCTTTGGGATGTTACTAAAGATTAAAATATAGATGGTGATCAACGGGAGTAATGCATATATATCCACGTTATTGTGTAGACAACTTCATATTAGCAATCTTTCCAGTTCTTACAGGACCTTGCCAATAAAATTTCGTTTCAAATTAGTACTTTTAATACTGTGGTTTCCCCTCATGGGTGACAAATTAAGAATATTGTTTATTTCGCTATAAATATTGTATTTGTATCAATTTTGTAATTTATTTCCTTCCCGTGCGTAGAACCAGTGGCGTACGCAGGGGGGGGGTTGAGGGGGGTCACAACCCCCCCCCCCCATCGGTCTGTAGTTTTAAAAAATATTCAAAATATAATACTTTTTTTATTTTGAAAAAAAAAAAAAAAACGAAAAATTAAAAAAATACAAGTGTATTTTTTTTACATTTAAGAATCTACATTTGTTTGCAGAAAGTATAATTTTTGTTTTTAATTTTCTCACTGAAAACTTTCAACAGACCCGATTGGAATGTGGTCGCGGGGGAGTTCGAGCCTGAGACGGCTTTCTATAAGCAGCTACTTATAGGCATGGCCAGAACGCCGTTTAACGAGTCGGCAAAAGTAAACCATTCTCCATTTTCACCCAGACCAGTGGCGTATGCACGGGGTGGTTGAGGGGGGTTGTAACCCCCCCCCCCCATCGGTATGAAGTTTAAAAAAAATTAGTACAAAAATAATGCTTTTTTTTGCCGATTAATAAAAAATTCCAAAACAAAACAAAAAGTTTAAAAAAAAAAAGTTTTTTTTTTTTTGTATTTAAAACCCTACATTTGTTTGCAAGAAAAATGACACAATTTCGGCGCGGGGTACTGACAATTTATGTATTTTATTACTGGGTAGTCCGACCCGATGTCCGCCGACAAGAAGAGATCAAAGAGATCTCCTTTCGTAAATAGGAAGAGTTATGCGTCCATTCTGTAAAGAAGACCCTTTTTAAAATCATTGACTGTTTTGCTAGAGGGGGGTTGGATGTTGCCCCCTCACTTTTTCAATATTGTACTTTTAAAAATGAAACGGAACCCCAACACTCTCCTACTACTACAGGCGATTAGAGGGTTGGGGGGTCACCACCACACTTTTTTTGGATGTTGCACTCTTTTATTTTAAATTTGCACTTAAAAAAAAGCATAATAAATTTTGGTACAGAATTGACGAACCAAAGAAAAATTTCGTACCCCAACCCTAATTCTTTTTGTTACTTATATTACATTTACTATCGATTTTATTTTCTTGTATTATTTTTTCGCAATAGGCAGACAGCTAACAGACATTTAGGCGCCTTACTTCCCATTTCCGTTATTACAAAATATTCATCGTTTGACCGAATTTTTTTTTTAGTTTAGAATATTTTGTTTCAAAAAATTTGTCGGTGATGAAATGAAAAGGTGTTTTGAACAGTTTCTACTTATTGTACTCCTGAAAATTGCACTTTAGTTTTTGAGGCTTTATTTGTTTAGTATTTCGGAAAGTTATGGTGCTTTATTTTGCCTTTTATAGCCAAAATTAAACATGTATCAGATGATTGTGTTAAATTATTTTCTAGAAGAAAGCTCAGGTAATAACAATCCAGTTTAGTTGCTTTTTTTCTTTAAAAAAAAGCGAAGAAAAAGACAACCCAACGAATCAATCAGGAAAAGTGAGATGATTCCATATGTGTTTTTAAAAGACTTCATTCCTATTTTCAGTTCCCATACATACTAATTTAAAAGAATTATAACAATTGTACTACTTTTACCTTAAAATTCAATTGCTAAAATACTTATATTTCGTACAAACGTATGCAATTTTTTTTAAGCGTATGTGAAGAACAGTGGCAGATTCGTAAGTATAAAAATTAAGTTTGCCCGAATTACAAGTAAATTCAAGCATAATAATCAATCAATACTTATATATAAGAATGGAGTGTATGTTTGTGGAATCGAACAAAACACCTCATTTTGAGTTTTCTTCACGAATTAGGATACACTGATTCAGAAAATCCCATTACATATTTTTTTTTGTCTGTCTGTCTGTTCGGATTTAACTAAAAAACGACTGAACGGATTTTTATTAAACTTGCGCCATTTTAACAATATTTTCTCAACTTAAAATCTGCACTTTGTTTCATGTGGATATCTCGAACCGTTCAAAGGTTTTAGAACTTTTTCTGTTTTACCATGCGTTATTCCTATTGGAAATTTACATGTAGATCTTCTCTTCATTGTTAAATTTACCATGATTGTTAAAAATCACCTTGGCAACAAAAAATATTTTTTGACGATAGGGATAAACGATGCATTTTGATTGGGCGATAAGTAAATTTCGACAAATGTTGCCAAATGAATTAAAAAAAGCGCCAAATGAATGAAAATGTCGCTATATAAATAAATAATTTCGCCAAAAAAATTAAAATGTCGCAAAAAAAATTTTATGTCGCCAAAAAATTTATATATTGTTAAATGAATGATAATGTCGCCAAATGAATAAAAATGTTGCCAAATGAGCTAAAATATGGTCCTATATTGAAAAATACCAGCAAAATGGCGGAATTAGTGTCCAAATAATAAAATTAATGTCAATTGGTGAACATAATCGCACAGCTCTTACTTCGCAAATTGACCACGAGCAACGCCGGGCCATATTGCTAGTGGTTAATATGAATAAAATATAGTATAAACTAATCTCTTTTCAAAATAAAAACCGTCTTTAAAAAAAAGCTCTAAAACGTTTTTTAAAAAATCGTTATTAATTTAAGGAACAAAAGTGGAATTTTTAAAAAAATTTAAGTATTAATTTTATGCACATTATCACTTTTTGAAATTGGCTATAAAATTTAGGTATTTTTTTTTGTGAATTGGCACGAACTTTAAAGAGTGGTAAAAAGTACTAAATTAATTCTAAATGATTAATTTTGTTCCACTAGTCCCTAAATTAAAAATTTTGTAGTCTTTAGTATTTTATTTCTTAAAGTTCTTAAAGTAAGTTTTTTTTTTTTTTAAATATTTTTTCTTTTTAGTTTAAAATTTAAGATGAGTACTTCGCCCCCTCCCTCTTTTATTGTTCAATCAGAAATTTGGGTCGTTGCTGACTATATATATATATATATATATATATATATGTGGAGTTAGAGATGGGTGATGGTGAACGAAATAAGGGGCAGTACAAGATTATTACGCCACAACGCTTTTATTCCATGCTCCCGTGGATAGAAATCCACCTTCCTTCATCAACACTTCTCTAGCTCTCTCTTTTACAACTGATCAGTGTTGCCAGCGACACCCAGGTGGCGCTGGAACACATTACAAAGTAACTCCCTCTAGTGGTGTGTATCCGCACTAGGCTCTTTCCACACTCGGCCATTCGACTATTCCGTCTCGGAATTACACAATTACAATGATATTCTACAATACAATACATTATATTTCCATACATGACATTACGCAACTACACATTCATACACTATATTGTTACTTTAATCCTTATTCTATTTGAACTTAAAATTATTTTTTTATTACATCTAAAAATCAATTATTATCTTACTTCAAATTTAAAATCTCAAAACATTATCAAATTTATTATTGCAAAAATTTTAAATACTTAAATCACTTTATCATTAGAGTTCCCAATGTTCTAAAAAAAATAAGTGTTCCAAAAGTTTCGAAGTTAAAATGTTCCAAAGTCTTTCAATACTCAAGAAATTCGAATTTTCAAACCTAAAAAATAATTAACACAAAAAAAAAGTTCTTCACTTTTCACCAATAGATTCTTTTCAAATCCTTTCAAAAATGTAAACCTCACAATTAAATTTTAAAAAATAAACATCAATAGTAAAATTAAATCACAAAAAATTTCAATGATACACCACTTTCATTCTTTACTGGTATTATGCAACACTCAACAACATCATAACACTTTATCACTGCGCATCTGTTGTAAATAAAAAAATAAAACTTATTTCTTTCCACCTCTGATAAAAATATTAAAACGGTTATTCGATTTCCTAAAATAAAAATAAAAAAAACTTTCGCAACCTCAAATAAAAAAAAACAAATCACAAATAAGACGAAAAACACATTTCACAATTCTGCATAACTTTTTCGAAGAACAACAAAAAAATAAAAATTCACTTTTTGAGGGTTCACTTTCAAGGGTTGCTTCACAGAAAAAAAAGATAGTTAACGCCAAGGTCGTTCGCTCCTTGTTTGGTGTGTTGGTATTCTCCAGTTGGCTTCTGTATTTGGGCCATATTGTCGCCAAGGTGGTTGTGTTCGTTGATCCTGATCCGTGATTGGACCGCAGCTCTCAACCATGGATCGGTGATCGCCAAAACGTGACTTCTGTCGCCAACTCCACTCGCTTCCAAATTGTTGGATGGTAGGTTTGCTTCTCTTAAAGCCGTTCCTATGATTTGGGCTTGCTCGCCAATTGCAGACTTGGCATGTTGTATTCCGTCGCCAACCTCGTTCGTTTGCATCAGTTGGTTGATCAACTTGCGAGCTAATTCGCCAATTGTGGTTGTAGCTTTTGCTTTTCGGGAATTTGTATTTTGATTGACTCTTCCGATTCCGTTTTGTTTTTCGGAAATGTTCAAATTGGTTTTGAGAGAACATCTTTGAGTTTTCTTTTTTCGAAGCGATTCTCAAACCTATTTCGCTTATTTTCTTTGGTGCACAGTTTTTTTCAGGCTGACGCGCCGTCTGTGTTTGCAAGTTTTGCGATGATATCACTCGTATCAATCCACATCTAAGTGCGTTCGTACTATTGACTTTATTTTCACTGTCGTCTTTATTTTCCCTGCACTCGAACGATTTATGCCCAATATTTCCGCAAGCAAAGCATATTATTCCTAGTTTTCTATTCACCTGTCGATTTTGCTGGGTAGGCTCCCGCTCCTTCGCGTAAGCCCCTCCCGTCTGCGCGCTGGCGCCGTCTCGGTTTCGAAGACCTGTCTCCTCGTATGCTTTGTTTTCATACGGCTTTGTGCTTCTTCTGAAGTTTCGTGCAGCTTGAAAATCATCCAGTTTGTCCGTTAGAGTTGCTACGTCCTTGATTTTTTGTAGTTCATCTATGAAATGCTCCTGCATCTCCCTCGGTAATTTTCTTTTGATTTGGTCGACTAACATGAGTTCTTTGAGCGCTTTGAATGTGTTTATTTCCATTCCGTTTAGCCACTCGGTTAGGTAGTTCTTTAAAACGTACGAAAAGTCTCTCCACGTTTGACTTGGTTCTTTTCTGGCAAAACTAAAATTTAGTCGGAACTGTTCCGCTGTCAGACGAAACTGCCTAAGTAGGATGGTCTTGATCTGTTCGTAGTCGCTCGTCACATTTTCCGGTTCTCTCGTAATGACATTTGCGATCTCGAGTGGTAGTAGACCAATCAGGTGGTTTACCCATGTATTTTTGTCCACTCCCAGTCGAACTATCTGTCTCTCGAATAAAGCCAGGTACATGCTAATGTCGCCTCCTTCAAAGGGCTTTATCACGTTACGACTGGAGACACTTGTTTGTTCTGTTGTCGACGAGTCTGTTCGACGGTTTTCTGCATCTATTCTTAATTTCGCTATTTCGAACTCTTGTATTTTTTCCTTTTCTACATTAGTTTCTTTTTCTTCTCTTTCCGCTACTATGGCGTATAACAGGTTTTTGGTAATTTCTTCATCATACCCTGTGTGCCCAGTTATGATTTTGCACATTTGTATAACCTTTGGGTTTTCCGGTGGAGTCAGATCCAGTTCGTCTAAAAGCACCATCAAATCTACCTTAAGCGTCTTTGCCAGGTACGACATCTTGAGAGCAAAACTTAGTCACTTTTGTACACTCCACTATTGCTTTTGCACGTCGCTGATCCGCTCTTCACTGACGACGATTTTTTCGGATTCTGCTGTGTTGCGAATCGGATTTCGCTTCCTTATTCGACGACGACCGCAGTTGTCTCGTGGTGCGTTAGGCTTAGCCTCCGGTTCCTTCCGTTTTCCGATTCTGCCGCAACACTAATCCTCTGTTGCTCAGTGATTCACACACGGCCTCGAGCCCCCATGTGGAGTTAGAGATGGGTGATGGTGAACGAAATAAGGGGCAGTACAAGATTATTACGCCACAACGCTTTTATTCCATGCTCCCGTGGATAGAAATCCACCTTCCTTCATCAACACTTCTCTAGCTCTCTCTTTTACAACTGATCAGTGTTGCCAGCGACACCCAGGTGGCGCTGGAACACATTACAAAGTAACTCCCTCTAGTGGTGTGTATCCGCACTAGGCTCTTTCCACACATATATATATATATATATATATATATATATATATATATATATATATATATATATATATATGTGTGTGTGTGTAAAGTAATCTGACACTGAACCCCCCCCCTTACAAATTTCCTGCGTACGCCACTGCGTAGAACGGGTATTTCAGCTAGTCTTATATATAAAGCAGAAATCTCCAAAATCTGTCCGGATGTGTGTTTGTCAGTACTTTATAGGCTCCGTAACTACAAAACGCAGAGCTTTGAAATTCACAGAATAGTTAGTTCAAAAAATAAGAATTTTAACGCGACTATTTTCAAGTCTCTACGATGTTCCATTCGAATGTTATGACATTTTTTAGCGTACGTCATCAAAGTTTTACGAAGTGGCAACAGTAAAATCAGTTAAAATCAACGGAGAAAAGCAAAAATGTAATATAAAAAATATATGAATCAATTGGAATGCCGATATTTACACGAAATACTCCATAACTACAAAACGTAGCTTTATGAAATTTACAGAGAAATTTACTTGAAAAATTTGGCATATTTTGTGATAATTTTTAAGTTTCAACGATGTTCCATTCGTATATTATAACTATTTTAATGTATTCCATTGACTTAACTAGGATGAAAATATCGTATGCAATTTAAAATAAAAAAATTCATTATTGACACTATAAAATTACGTCATAGGTTTTGTTTGATTTAATAATTATTGACAAACGTTGGATCTGCAACTTGGAAACTGCACATTGGGCTTTTTGTTACAATACGGATTAATTCAAAAATTAAAAGAACTAGAAATTTACCTAGGTAAATGGTTTAGAATTGTTTTAAAATGTTATAATTGTATTATCTCTTTTGTTTTGTTTGTATACAGGTTAATTGTAACTATATTTAATTATATCAGATCGAACTTTTAGAACAATTCTGCCAAAATGCGAGTAATTTCTGTATGAACGTCCATTTTATTTATTTGAAAAATATTTTATGCAAGTATTTTTTTTAATTGTACGAAGCTTAGTTTCACTGTGAATTTTCAACTCTATATGACTTTTTAATGTTATTAAAGAATAAAATTCGACAGCTACCAAATGATAATTGAGAAAATAAATATGTTATTTAATGTGCAATGAATATTTCCTTTTAAAACATTAAAATGGCGATCATTAAGAATTAAATGTTCTGAATTATTGTTCTGAATGACTGTTCTGAATAATTGTTCTGAATGAATGTTCTGAATTATTGTTCTGAATGAATGTTCTGAATTATTGTTCTGAATGAATGTTCTGAATTATTGTTCTGAATGAATGTTCTGAATTATTGTTCTGAATGAATGTTCTGAATTATTGTTCTGAATGAATGTTCTGAATGAATGTTCTGAATGATTGAAAGTACATGGTAAGTACAAGGTGAGATTATAATATGCTGTACCGTTTGCTAAACTATCGCCAAGTTATAACAGTTTATTCTTAGGATAAAGTGCGTTCTTGGCTTTAATTTGCTGTGGAAACTTAGTAAATATTTATATGACAGGTATTTTTCGATGCAAATGCAATAACAATAGTAACACAAAATAAAAAAATTAGGAAAAATGGTTTAACAAAATGAGTAAATACCGAATTTTTAATACATTGATGCGGAAATAAAAAAAAAATCTTAAAATTAAAATAGGTGGTTATTCACAGTAATAATAGCATTGATGGAATTTCTTTAAAACATGGGCATTTGGACATAGTAAAAGACAGTTGTGTAGTATATTAAAACATACTATTTTTGGTTGAGTATTTATGCCAGCAGGCTATTAATTTTATTCTCACTTTTATTAAGAATTTGAGGCAGTTTATTCACAAAAAGCGTTTGGGTTTAGTCTGGCTGTAATTTACATTTTTATGTTATGTATTACTGAGGTTAAAAATGCAAACTACTAATTAGATACACAAGTTGTTGGTCAAAGATATTGCAAAGATATAGCCTAAACGATACATTGGAACGGGCATTTGAAAATTGTCAAATCAAAATTACAATATACTGGCAAAAAGGGAATTCGGAATGTTTTGAAAGTTAAATCATGAGGGATCATGATCAAATTTCTGAAATTGGTCATCTTCAAAAAATTCTGCTATCTGATATTGCTGCATTTTTTCACTTCCATACGGCTTCAGAATATTTCAATATCGAGATTGATTCAGAAGTTTCATTAAAATTCATGATAAACTAGAAATTATTGGATTTTTATCGGTGTATTAGCAACCAATTAGTAGTATATATTTTTACATTTTTAACTTCTAATTTATTAAACATAAAAATATTTTAAATTATGAAAAAAAGCTTTGTCACTTTTTAAAGAAGAATTCTAAAATGGTATATACGATTATTCCATTGAGGAGGGTAAATGTATATATTTTCAGTTATTTGTCGTTATTTTATTTACCTCCGTGCGAAGAACGGGTACTTTTGCTAGTTATATATAAATGTTAAAATCAAGATAATGGTATCTTTAAACGTATACTTGCGCGATTTTGAAAATTCTGTAACGTAGATTGCAAACAAACAGACAAGCTTTCTTGAATGGAAACAATAGTGCTTGGTGTTCAACTTCACATTTGTTCTTTTTATTAAAGTAATTTAAAACTGAATTTTGCACAATTCGCTTAATTTTGCCAAAAAGCACAGCAGACGAAGATCAAAAGAAACACATTAATGGCAAAATCATGACCCCTTCCAACCTATCTACAGGCCTATAAATCACGCAATTGTTCGGCGCCAATAGATTACACAATACTACATTTTATTAAGGCCGGATACTACTTTAATGTAAAAAGTTGAGATAGACATAAATAAAAGGAGTTTTTTTTATGTATTTTTAGAATTGAAGGTCATACATTTGCATTTTTCTATGTAAAGAAAAGATGTGCTATTTCTGTTTCCGAAAATAAAAGCGGAATGAGTAGGCGTGAGGCGCTAATCAATGAATAATGTTAGAAGCTGTCTGTCTGGAAATCTGAAAACAAAGCTCCTCAATTTAGATAAAGAATTTATTTTATTTTTAAAATGTGGATTTTTTTTTTAAAGAATAACGATACCACATTTGTTCAAATTTTTTTTTCACTTGACTCTTAATGGAAGGGGAGTGCAATATTAAAAAAGAGCGGGGGCAACATCCGAAAAAAGTGCGGGGGCAACCGCCCCCCCCCCCTGCCCCCCCGAATCGCCGCCACTGTGTACTAAGATATAGAGTACTTTAAAATTGTTAGACGTGGTGCGGAAATTTTAGTAAGTGAGATTCTGCTTGAGTATTAAATAAGAAAATTAGATAGGCCATATCTATCGAGACGGATGTAGGGTTTAAAGCGTGTAACGTCAAACTCAACAGTGAATTTGGAGGCCGAATCTGTGCAAACAAATAACATCCACATTACTTTATCTTTTACGTTGATACCAATTTACAAATACTTAAATTTATTTAATTAGTTTTTGTCATGAAGAATGCCCCATGAAAAATGTCATCAAAATAAAAAGAAAAGCTTCACCATTTCATATGTTTTATTTAAACATCTGGATACTTGAATTCCTTTTCTGGTTAGTTCAGTGGCGTAGCCAGCATTGGGTTACCTTGGGTCAGAACCCCCCCCCATAGCTAGTTCAAAATCGCAATTATTTTTTTGAAAAATAACAAGTGCAAAAAAAAAAAAAATCTCTGATTTCTATAGAGAAAACACACGTCGCATTTCTTAGTCTACAACACATGTATCTCCTGCTCCCTTCCCTTCTGTCCCCTGAAGGGATGATTTTAAGGAGAACAGCGGTCAAACAACCTTGAAGACAGAAAATTCGACTTTTTGTGGGGGGACGATGGGTTGCAGTGGCGGCGATTGGGTGCCAAAAGTGCGAGGGAAAGATCAAGAGGACACAAAAAGTGTGTGTGAGGGGTGGGGGCGAGAAAAAATTTGACCATTGACCGTCTGTAGAAGTGGTTGGAGTTATGTTTTATTTTTAAAAAGTGCAAAATTAAAAAAGTGAGGGGGCAACATCCAAAAAAAGTGCGGGGTTACCGCCCCCCTTGCCCCCCCCCCCTTCCGAATCGCCGCAACTGGGTAGTAGGTCTGTATGGTTGTCTTGGTTGTTTGTACATGTAAAGGGTTGCTTTTCTTAACACTTGAAATGGTGCGGCAGTTGAGCCGAAATTCACAATGCATCAATCCAGAAATTGCTTGCTTTGAAGTAAGGTATTTTCCCTGAAAAGACCCATTAATCCCCTACGTGCTTTAAGAAAGGATTGCAAATGACTCCTGTTAAAAAAATAACGCCCCTAATTGTGATCTTCTTCACTCCCTCACAATGTCGGTGGAAATTTTTCCCCTTCTCAAAAATCAGTTTTCTGAGAGGTTGTATGTCTCTCATTTGCCATTTGAATTTGAAAATCACTCCACTACTGTATGTGCTTGCTAAGATTATCTGAATTACGCATTTTCACGGTATGCCGTCATCAAAACATAAACTATTGGAAGATTCAAGACAAAATAAAGGAGCATCGTGCAAAAAATTTGCTGATATGTTTAAAGTATGTAATCCTTTTCTTATTCAAATATCTTTTGTTTATTGAGATTATCGTTGAAAATACCCAAAACTAACTAATATTTATTCAATTACATTTAAAAATTATTTTTCTGTCACTCAGACGTGTTACTTTTCACGCAGAAACGCGGTTTTTCCGCTTTTTTTTATTTGGGTTTTGATCATTCCCAAGATTGATGCACATTCGTTTGAAACATTTTATGGGGGATTATTAAAATGTTATATTCAACTATTATAAATACGAAGGGCACATAATGGAAAAGTTGGCTCAATTTAAAAAGGGTGGGGTCAACAGATTCTCGTTTAAATCTGTGTTCATAACCTTTTTCTGGATTTTTTTTCTGCGGCGCTGCATCTCATGCTGATGATTAGGCAAGCATTTTTCCATTGTCTAGCTTTACAAATTCCACAAATCAATGTTTTTTTTATAGTACTGTATTTTTTATTCAGTTATTTGATTTTTTTTACGAGCAATGCCAATTTCCGTTATGATTTTGCCGCAATGCGCCGTTTTGCCGCGTCACGCAACCAATGAAACCTCCTCCCCCATGTCGCGCCACAGTCATGCATGATAAAATTAACCGGAAAATAATGATTATTATTCTGTTATTTTTAATTATATAATAAATAATTATTTACAAATTTAAAATTACTACTTAAAAGTTATAAATATTAATTAAAATTACAAATTTAAAATTGCTTCAATCCGGACCCCCTATCAATATCTAGCTACAGACTTAAATCCCAGTAAAATGTCAGCCAGGTTTGTTAGTAATTTAAATTAGGAAATGACTGAAGATTAACCTGCGAAAATTAAGCTTTTAATTTACATGTTATTTATAATTTATATATATATTTAATTAATTACAATTATTAATTAGAATTTTAATTTAAAACTACTGCTTAAATTAAAAAATATAATGAATTAAATTTACTAATTTAAAATTACTACTTAAAAATTACTATTATGATTAATTAAAATTTTAATTTAAAACTACTGCTTAAAATTAAAAAAATATAATTTAAACTTACTAATTTAAAATTACTACTTATAAATTATTATGATTAATTAAAATTACTACTTATAAATTATTATGATTAATTAAAATTACTAATTTAAAATTATTAATTCAAATTAATTTAAACTTATGAATTCAAATTAATTTAAAATTATTAATTAAAATTAATTTAAATTTATTAATTCAAATTAATTTAAATTTATTAATTAAACTTAATTATTAAAATCAATTTAAAATTGATAATTAAAATTAATTTAAAATTATTAATTAAATTTCATTAAAATTATTAATTACGTTTAATTAAAATTATTAATTAAATTTCATTACAATTATTAATTACGTTTAATTAAAATTATTAATTAAACATTGCTCAAATCAATTATTAATAAAAAAATTACTTGGTTTTGGTCGGACCAAAAAAAATTATGAACCCCCCCCCCCTTTGGACAATCCTGGCTACGCCACTGGGTTAGTTGGTTGATTTTCGCAATAGAACTACTTCAAAATGTATTGAGAGATATTCGGCTCTATCCGAAAAGAAAGACCCGGGAACATTAATTTGCAATTTTAAATCACGATCAGATGACGAGGACAACACTTAATCTGGCACACTCTGAGTAATACGTACGCAAAAGAAGTGTATGCGGGAGGGGTTATGGGTTGACATAATTACTCCACAAATGCGTCTTAAAAGTTTTTATATATATGCAAGAAGTGTTTTGATCTTCATAAGGGTTTCGTAAGAGACCAATAATACATCAGCTGCGGCCCTAGGGTGGGGCAACCAGTGGCGGCGATTCGGGGGGGCAAGGGGGGGCGGTTGCCCCCGCACTTTTTTCGGATGTTGCCCCCGCACTTTTTTAATATTGCACATTTTAAAACTAAATAACAAGTCAATTGTTTTACGGCATTGCCTAACCAAGGAAATTTTTTGAACCCAATCCTCCCACCACCACAGGCATTAAGGGGGGGGGGGGGGTCAGGAGTTTCAAACCCCTTTCATTGAAAGTCAAGTGAAAAAAAAATTTTGAACGAATGTGGTATCGTTATTCTTTAAAAATAATTCCTCATTTTAAAACTATAATAAATTCTTTATCTAAATTGAGCAGCGTCGTTTTCAGATTTCCAGACAGTATTCCAATAATTCATTGATTGGCGCCTTACATTTACTCATTCTGGTTTTTTTTCGGAAAAAGAAATAGCATATCTTTACATAGAAAATGCAACTGTTTGACCTTCAATTCAAAAAATAGATCAAATCCCCTGCTTTTATTTATCTGATACATTAAAATAGTATTCGGTCTTAATAAAATCCGTTAAATGAGATGTTTATTGTGTAATATTGGCGCCGAAAAATTGCGTAATCCATCAACACCGACTCAAAGTATTTGAGTCGGTGTTGAATCCATAGGCCTGTAGATAGGTGGGTAGGGTTTGTCATTAGTTTGCCGTTAATGTCATTGTTTTGATCTTCGTCGGCTCTGCTTTTTAGCGAAATGAAGCGAATTGTGCAAAATTCAGTTTTAAATTACTTTAATAAAAAGAACAAATGTGAAGTTGAACATGACAGCAGCAGTAACACAAGCACTACCGTTTCCATTCAAGAAAGCTTGTCTGTTTGCAATCTACGCCACGGAATTTTCAAAATCGCGCAAGTATACGTTTAAAGCCATTATCTTGATAAATTACCATTATCTTGAGTTGTAACATTTATATATCATATTTCGAAATCTTTTACATCATTCATATTATGCGATTGTACTTCAATTTAATTTAGCATAATTGTTCAATTTATAATTTAATTTCAAATTATTATTGGAAAATTAATTCGAATTTCAGTAATCATTGATATTCGTAAATTTCGACTATTATTGCACTTCATCAAATGCGTAACGAGGGTACAGTTTAATTTAACCGTGAATAGATATATTTAAAAAACTTTTGTTTAAAGATTGATTTATTCATACACGGATGAGATGTTTTTGCTTTTCCCAAAATATTCATTTAAAAAGAATAGTAATAATAATTCGACAATGAGATCTTGTTATATGATTTTGCTATTATGATTTTGGTTTAGATTTTTACAAACCCGAGTTGGAAAAATTTATGCTTAAAGAAAATTTATATTATTAGCAAATGATAGGGAAGGTTATAAATTGTCCAACTTGTAAGATTAAATTTATATCAGACCTCTGAACGGACACTGCATTGTAACATGCGTGCAATAAACCAATACTTTTGAGAGAACTGTTTAATATTACCTAATTTATAAAAAAGTTGAAAATGTCGATAAGCTGGAACTGGGAATTTTTAGCGCTGTTGAGTTGGGAATTTCGATCGTTAAGTTTGATTTGGTTAAATAACGTCGCACTAGAGCTGCATATTGGGCTTTGCCGACGATTCGGGGCCCATCTCGAAGGAAAAACCCGGGAACAATGCTTCATATTTTTGAACAATGATCAGATAACGAGAACAACACCTGAGCTGGGCATCCGGCGGCGTTAAGCCGGAAATTTTGAATCGTTAAGTTGGGAAATTTCTTAATCGTTACCAAACAGATATTACAAAGAATCTCAAACTTTAAATTTGTTCTTTAAATTTATTTCATAATTAGGGAGTGATTTATTAATTTTAAAAATAGTTATTGACAATTGTTAAATATAATTAATGACAATGATAACTGATGATGTTGTTTATCTGCCAACGTATTCCTGTGAACGAAAATTAATAATTTTTTAAGAAAAAAAGTGGTGGTGGGTTGGGAGAGATGTTTGTTGATTTTTGTGGGGTTAAGGATTCCCCCCTCTAGGTGAGGGGGGATAGATGCCAGATGCCTAGGGATTGAAAGGGTGAGGATGGGAAATTTCCTTCATTTCTTTTTCAATACTGATACAAATGGAAAAGATACCTATCCCTTTGGAAGTCGGTCAATAAATATGTTAATTAAATTCTTGCAACAGTCCGTATCCTTCCAAAAAAAATTGGGAAATAATCGGTAATGGGTTAATAATCGACCTGGGCGTCTCGCACTTATTTTAAGTTAGTATCCTTTCCTTCAAATAACTCAATATAGAGTAAATATATAAATATGCAATATTTATTGTTTTGGCGGTCAACATTTTTATACCCCCCCCCCCCTCCCGCATGTTTCGTCTTGCCCCCCCACTTTTACCACCCAATCGCCGCCACTGGGGGCAACCGCAACGGTGCGCTGCCTTTGAGGAGACACCAAAATCAAATACTGCACGGATAAAACTTTGCTGTTTTGTTTGTGCATTCTGGTATTCGATAGCCTCTCAATGACATCCGCAGCAATGAAAGAAATAGCATTCACAGCGAGTAAAAAGACATCTGTTTTCTTTCATTAGAAAGAAAACGACTGTAAAGCGAATTCGAATCGAATTCCTTATTACTCTCGAATTAGATAATATTTTTTAATACACCCGTTCATATTTATATTTTCGAATAATTAAATACCGAATAGGCAAACTTTTATATATTTTATTCCAAGTGGGAAAATTCCTTTTCCAACAAAAAATAATCATCCAAATATCTGAGTTAAAATCGCAGTTATGAGCGAATTATGACTTTTATTTTGGCTTTGAGTTAAAGACTGAAATCAATTTTAATAAAATATATATATAAAAAAAACTTTTTAAAGCACATGCTTTTATCAAATGTACTAAAATGCAAAAAATAACCATTCTATACTTCTTGAAAACTGACTTTTGTAACATTACCTTTTCCTCCACTTGCCCCTTGAATTCTTTTCTCTTCAACTACTTTGAAATATGTTGAATATACTTTTGTTGGAACTGACTAAAAATAAAAGCGTGGGGCGCTTATTATTGATATTATATTTAAGATTTACTAAGAATTATTTAACATTTCAAGATGATAAAAGAAGACATTAAGGTTTTAGATATCATGTGTGAGCGCCCCACGCTTTTATTTTTAGTCAGTTCCAACAAAAGTATATTCAACATATTTCAAAGTAGTTGAAGAGAAAAGAATTCAAGGGGCAAGTGGAGGAAAAGGTAATGTTACAAAAGTCAGTTTTCAAGAAGTATAGAATGGTTATTTTTTGCATTTTAGTACATTTGATAAAAGCATGTGCTTTAAAAAGTTTTTTTTATATATATATTTTATTTTCTGCTTTTTAGTTATATAAACATGTATATTACCATTGATTTGTATAATTAAACCTCTTTAAATTATTTCAAGGCTGTAGCATATATTTATTCAAACATTAATTCCACTTACTAACATGCTACATAAATTATTTAATAGTTTACCTTTATTTGATCATAACGTTAAATTACAAAAATAGAACGTAGTCATTTTTTTAAACGAGATAATTAATAACAATATTACTATTTTAATACCTTTTTAATTATTTTGATAGATCAGAAAGAGTTACCAAACTTGATAAATGACGTAATATGCCAATCTTGATGGATGTATCAACCTTGACAAAAAAAGAGTTAAGGCTAGTTGGCTTGATTAGAGTGGTAATTTCTCATTCTCTCCATTTCTATTACTGCCTCAGTGTTACAAGGTTTCTTTCCTGTTAACTTTACGTTGTCTATTTCTTCAATTTGCAAGCCGTCTAATGATCTTACACGACTCAAAGCAACATATGCCTGTCCATCAGCAAAGAGTGCAGGTCCTAGATTAACTACCGCATAGTCTACAGTACTACCCTGCATTTTGTGCACTGTTGAGGCCCTGCTCAAAATCAACGGTAACATTCTCCTTTCAGCCGTACCATAGGAGTATTTGGCAGGAAACTGAATGGATATCGGTTCAATTTTATGTATTCCGTCTCTACCGAAATTCACATGGACTGTTGGCAAGTCAGTTTCATACATTTGTGTACGACGAAAGTGCGGCCATGTTATTTCGGTAATGAAACCAATATTACCATTTTGACCAATCCTTTGGATACATTTATATTGGATCGCAGCATTACCTTAGCTCCTACGAATATGTCCAGTTCTTTTGGAAGCCCGCCAGTTTTGTTGACATCATTTGGGATGACATTATCCATACTAACGTCCTCAGTTTTGTGTGGCGCATCTATCAAACGATCTTGATCCTTGATTTTATATATTTTATGATTATGTTTTTGGAAATGCTGCAGTACTAACTGGTTATGATCGCGAACTTGCTGATTAGTTGGATATATTCGAAGTGCCTTTTCAATTGCAAATTCTCCAGTCGCTTTTCCGCCGACTTTCTGCAGGAGCACGGCAAAGTGTTCTGGTTTTAGTTCGCCGACTCTTAATGCATTCAAGATATTAACGAAGGTCATATCACCTTGTTGTCTCATATTTTCATTTAATTCTATTAAGGTAAATAGGCGCCACAAGTGAATTGATGGTATCATATGTTGAGGCTGATAGAATACGATGTCCTCTTACTGGTGGAAGCTGCATCAAATCTCCAAATACTAAAATATTAAGGCCTCCGAACACATGATCACATTTCTTCAATTGTCTAAGTCGCGAGTCGACGAGTATAAATAAGAATTCGATGTATTTCCATTGCTGTCGCATAACTTTTAGAAAAATACCCGTTAACCCACATAGCTAATGTTTGGAGGAATGAGCAGGAACACTTGTCATTCGAGTTACCAAAAACGCCCTCCAATCATGTCCGGGGAAGCCCAAGGCTTGCCGCGCATCTTTTAAGCGCGCGGAACGCGTGAGCACTTAAAAGTGCCATCGAAATATCCCAAACAACTGTTCGAAGGATCGCCTGTAAGCACCATGATCGACTTCCCAGATCAACGTAATGTCCGCCATTTTGCGTCAACTGTCCATGGTTCAAAAATACGAGGCATTCGTTCCCGATATTGATTTCCTTCGAGATAGGTACCGAACCGTCGCCAATAGCCCACTGTTCAGCTCTAGTGAGACGTTAATTAACCAAACCAAACCGCCATTTTGATTTGGCGCCAAGAAAAAAACGTCATTTTTACCTTGGCGCCAATTTTTGGAATTGGCGACAACGGGGCACCGTACACTAGGAATTTACTATAATTTTTTTAAACATATTAAAAACTTATTGTCGTTTTCTCAACGAATAAAATTATTTCATCTCTATATATCATAAAAATTAAACTAATGCAATAAACATCGCTATATGCAAATTAAATGAATAGTTAACTCACTTGTTTGTTGTTACACAAATTAATTTGTTTCCTATAAATCCTTCTACTTTTAACTCCTCCGAAGTTATAACCTATCAGAGTGTAGTAATGTGCTTTACAAAACCAAAATTGTTTAATAGCGGACAGTTCTGTCAATAATAAAATTGAAGAAGAAACTATTACCATAAACATCTATCATTTGGTTTAAAAATATTCAAAATGGCGACGGAAAGCTTTTCTGTTGAAGCAAAACCAGATCATTGCGCATAATTTTTCGCGCATTCATCTGACGTCATTTTTGTAGATTGTGGGTTCGGGTCTGGCTTTCGCCAGATTTGTCGATTTTAAAGAAAATTCATTATTAATTAGAATTAATTAGTAATTAACAATTTTATGGCTAATTATTGTATTGTCACCGGGATTACGTATGTATGCCAAGTTTCAAATTTTTATGACAATTAGAAGTGGGTTTAAATTGAGTTACAAGATTTGAGGACACATCACACCAGACAGTGTGAGTTAAATAAAAGCATGTAAAAAAATGAAAGAACCTAAATAAATTGTTAACTGTATTTTGGTTCCATTAAATAAATTAAAGAAATTTTACTGCGTTTTTGCCTTTACCTTATACAAAGCGCAGATCATTGGCAATAAAGTGTTTTATAGCTTTACTTGTTTTACATTTTATTTCCTTTCGTATATTTTCGTACTGTAATATTACCATTCTTTTTTAACCGCTGCTCAAACAACTAAAATTTTTATGAACGCTAAGATTTTTTTTTTTTTTTTGCGCAATCTGATTCACAACCCTTCTATCTAGTATAGACATTTCTTAAATAGAATAAATAATAAATGTACAATAACCTGTTTTGCATTAGTAAATGAGCTGGATATTGTTATTAAGAAGTGCATATTTAATGAGTTATAAAATTAGATATTTCTGGTGCAAGTGCGTTCATTTATATTTATAACTTTTAAAGCATATGATTTACTGTTTATTTAAGGAAATCTAAATTATAATATTTATTTAATTACCAATAAAGTTTTTAGAGTAAATGTTCAGATATTTTAAATGGAAACTTTATTAACTCACTTTTGTGAAAATTAAAATACATTCCGCAAATATTTTCTGAAATATATAAATGCATACATAAATAATTCTAGGTCAAAGGGAAATGAATGCATGATCTGTATACAGTAATGTTATACAGTAATGCAAAGGAACTTTTAACAATAATATTAAAAAATATCGAAAAACATTCTACTCAAATAACAGCATTAAATGGTTTTGCAGAAGTAACAGATCTATTGTTCTTGTCCAAAGTTAAAACTATAGTGCATTTGCCTCTTTACAAGCATTCCGTTAGAGGATAAATTTTCTCTTAGCTGCTTGAAGAAAAACTTTCAGGCTCTCTTCCTGTACTTTGTCAAAATTATCGAATAGCTCCCTCGATAGATGTCTCATAGCTCCCCTTTCCCTCAATCTTTTTCTCGAGATTTCGAACGACACTGCTTCCATAGTGCACTCTTCCATCTGCCGGTGTTTAAGTTCTTCGACAGGTATTGAACGCCAATCCATCAAAGCTCCCTCAGAACATTGGGAGTTCATCGAACACATTAAAAAACACTGACCTTTGAATTCTTCCTGCTGTGACAACCAGGTATGGGGAAATCCATATGGAGAATAGCTATCCCAAGAACCAAAAGAGAATAACGTTGGCTCCGCACCAAAATATCTTTCATTAGAGGCCGAAGGATGAACAGACAACATGGGCATTTTAGCCACACCATTTACTATCGGGGGTTTCTCAAAAGATGGGGAAGGCATCAATGACATAAGTTTGGTTTCAATGTCAGCATGGTTGGCCATTCCCAGAGGCGACAAAGAAATAGGTATCATCATATCGCTCTCAGGAAAACAATTATCACGAGGACCCATTCTTTCCATAGGTCCGATGGCAACTATAGGGAACATAGGTATTTCCATAGTGACCAGGGTCTCGCTGCTCATAACCCCTTGTAGACAAAATGCAGCCGCAAATGCCGATGTAACACGAGTGTACTCTATTCTACCCTTCGGGATTTCACCATGGACGCAAAACTCGAAGTACTTCACGGAGCCGAAGACTTTGAACAAGTTCTTATACATGCTTTTTGGGACGTTGGTGTCGAATCCAGATATTACCACGTTCCTCGATCTGGGGTCGCACCCTTCATCCAAGCGTTTACAGTGATGGAATAGGAAGATTCCATCATACAGGGTATAAGTGGTGCACACTATGGCCTGATTCACTCTGTGAGCGCAGAGACTAGCCAAGTTTTCATTGTCGAAACTCACAACGACGGCTTTCATGTGCGGATTCAACAGGTCAGGTATGAGTTTTCTGCCGCTTTTTTTCCAGAAAGGAATATCATGGAAAAATGAGAACACCTGGTCCAGATTCACATCTGCTGGAAGTTCACCGATGACAATGCAGTTTTGAAAGTACTTTTGTTCGGGAAAATATTGAAGTACTTCAGTCCTTTGAAAAGAAAAGATTCATAACCGTCATATTTAATTTTAAATATAAAGGGGGCGTTTTATGTATAATTTATATAACACTACCTGAAACGTGTGGATTCATTAGCTACAATTAAAACTATTTTATTAGTGTTATTAATAAAATGTCAATTTCATAACCCAACATGGCGATTAATAACGCGAAGCCCCCTAGCCCTAGTATGCATTTAATAGTCTTAATAACATTTACTTCATCAGAGGCGTAAAAGTTGCAAAATTATTGGGGAGGGGGGCTCTAAATTTTAATAAAAGGCGTAAACTTTAAGGAAATTTTGAGCCAGTTTTACAAATTATTGAGTGGGATCAGGCCCGTGGGTACAAGTTAACGATATGAACTCCATTGTACTAGGATTTACCAATCTTAAAAGCGCAACACTTTTGAATAACGTTGTTTTCTAAATAGTAAAATATAAAAATAGTGCGACATTTTTCAGAATTTTCTATTTTGACAACTATAACTTTGGAATCACATTCTTAAACATCAGTAATATATTTAGAAAATTTGGTTTATCAGTTATAAGTAGTATTATCCATTCTTGAAACCCATTTTTCACAGTGGCTAATTTGAATAAATAAAATAGACCCAGAGGATCTGAAAACGTATAGAAACGCACACGTAAATATCATTCAAAATTTTAAACGAAAACAATTTTTTTTTCTAATTTTCTTTATCGAAAAAATTATATTTGTATAAAGGCATATTCTAAATTATTGCCGCATATTGGAATGCGTAAAATGTTTAATGAATATGCATTTCATGTAAATAGGTATATTTTTAGCTGGTAGATTATGAAAAAGTATGAAACATAATTTAAATCCGCTACAAATATTGTTATAGTTGTATAACTTTTATAACCATGAAGTATTAAAAAAAAACATTACTTTATTTTTCCATTACATTTAGTTTCGAAAGTCGCCAAGAGAGCGCCAAATAACTACAGCCAAATGAAGAATTTTCAAAGTCTTAAAAAGTAATATTTATAAAACATTGAATATATTTATTACCAATGGAGAATGCATAAACTGTAGTTTTATTTTCTATATATTTCTTTTTTCAATTAAAACGCATTACACGTAGACAAATTAACAGAATATTAATTAGAAAGTCTTAAGTGAACTAACCGGTTTTTCTAAAACCATCTTTAAACATTTCTGATGTGAAAAGAGTTGGGAAGCTTTTTCTATTAAACGTTTCTTAGGCTTAATTTGAAATATTTTGTTTTGAATTCATAAGCATACATTATTTTAACCTATGATCGTCATTTTCTATATGAACTTTATTTCATGTCAATTTGGTTCAAAGTAGCAATATTTGAAGTAAAATATTTTGAAAAACAAAAACAAATTATTTTTGATAATTTAGCATGGCATATCACAATAATGAACAAAACTGGGAACTTGGCTTGTTTATTATTATATTTTTAAAGATGTATTAGATAAAATATGTTTAACAAAATTATTGAACATTATTCGCTGTATAAAAATATTATACGAAGTGTAGCGCAATTATTGAAATTTTCGACAAATCATAAAATTACTATAATAATGTTGCATATTGATTTAAGTATATTACAATAGCTAAATAATAAGTGAATTAAGAATTTAAGGTATACTTACTGAGTTTGAAATGAATCAGACATGATTTATAACGTTATTTAAGAAATCTGCAAAGCATGTTCTATGACACTGAAAATGGCTTCAAATCTTCATGCACGTGCTTATTTTTAGGAAACTCTCACGTTCAAAATAAATAATTCCAAATTTTAAAAAAATAATAATATTACTATAAATATCTTCAAGAAAAGTTATTAATTTTTGTGCTAACATTTAATGCATTATAAATTTCATTTTCAAAAAGCCTCAATCTTCTTCCCAAATTAATGTATTTTTGTCTTATTTGATTTAATTAATGATGTAAATTTCCATAATGACGTTTATACCTTACTAGGATTTATGCTTATCGGCGATGGTTTTTAATTATTATTCTATAAAAAAAGCACTTCATTTTTCGTACGCTGTTAATTAAAAAAATATATATATACATTTACTATCCAACATCGTAAATATAAGTTATGAATTTCCCTTTTGAGGTATTTTAAAATTAAAACTAACTTAATTTGTAAGTATTTTAATTAAAAAAAATACTACTAAATTGTTTATTCAACAGTTGGTTATTAAAATTCTAATAATTTAACAATATTTTCTATATTCAACAGAAAGTTTTTAAAAACTAATTTAATACTTTTTTTGTGGTGTTTTGGCAGAGAAAGGAATACAAAGGAGACATTGAAATATATTTAAACTTTAGGTTCAAGCTAAGATAATATTTAAAGATAAGAGCATTTAAGTGGGTGCCTACAGGATTGACCCACTGGGACGACACAGGACTGATTACATGAAGATTTTCAACATGAATAGCATGTTGCCACCACTAAGTTACAGGTTTATATGCATGGGTTGTTCTAATACAAGGAGGGGTGACGGGAAAATGGGCAATAATCAGTGGCGGCTCGCCCACTACAGCAAGTACAGCCGGGCTGCACCTAAATTCATTAGTGTATTTTAAAACTAAAATCAGATATTTTTCTAATTTTCTTAAATGAAGATTAGAATTGAAAATGAAATTTCTACGGTAGTAAACAAAATCTCCGATAAATAGCAAGCATGTTACCATAATGCACAATTCAGGAGGGGAAAAACTCCATTCAATCAAACTGCAGCTAAAAAGCGAAATTCGAAATCGGCTGCAACGTTTCCATGGCAACCTCTACGTAGTATGGAGATTCCCCCCATGCTAATGCACTGATGCATTTGTGGAAGGTACAGCCGAAATGGATTTTCTTGTTTTAGCTGCACTTGAGGTTCGATATGCTGATTGGTTCATGGATAAAACGAGAACTTACGAGAATATCTCACAACGGAAATGGTTTTCGTGATACATTTACTGTGTGCTGTTGTTTCAGGACATGGTCCTGCTGTTGTTTCGTTATGTAAGTTAATATTAAAATTGACCGATTTGCAGGTTTAAAAGAAAGCAGGATTGCTTTAATATTCAAAAAATAAGTAAGTGCTTTCTATTTATTTCGCATGTTATCATTTTGTAAAAATTGAAAGGAAACTTTGATATGAGTAGTGAATAATAAAGCATTTCCGTTCATGTATGGTTTTTGGAAAATAGGGGAGGGGGGGGGGATTCACATGAATTCGGCTGCACTAACATTTTCGACCACGGGACGCCACTGATCTATAAGCAGTTTGTTATCAGACATGGCACAATTCCGCTCTTTTAGACCTTAATTTTGTCACCTTTGGGATTGATTTAAATCTGCATTAAAATTTCGGCATGTCAGTGTCGTGCCACTGAGGCACATCAGTATAAATCGGCAAAGAGAGAAGGCGTCAATGAAAGGACTTCACGTCAGAAAAAAAGTGAACTTTTGATCCCTTTTGTCCGATTTTTTGAGTAAATGGTTATTACTTCATAAGGCACTTCATCATTGGAAAAACTCGGCACGTTTGTTATTATGTGACGAATCGGTACTCAATCTAGAAGAGCGGAGAATTTCACAAGAATATATAACTCCTTTAATGTGTAGAAATATTTGCGATATTCGTCTTCGCTGATGATATAAATCGAATGTTGAGATGGTTATAAACTAATTTCGTTACATCTGGTGAATGCAACTTTCAATTTGCGCTCTTTTAAGATTTTTTTTAATTCATGGACATTGTAGAAATGCACTAAACGTTAAAAGAATTGCAATCCACGAATGATTCTGGTCCGAAAATTTCAACCGGATTATTTCGGAATCAAAAATGCAATTTTTTTAAAAAAAATCGCCTTCTTACAATATGTTTTTCTATTCAGACATGGTACGATTCCACTTTTTTGGACTTTATTTTTATCTCTGGAATTGTTACAAATCAGCATTCACATAAAAGTGTAAGGTTCTTTGAGAAAGTCTTGAGGAGATAGAGATATAAAGCTTATATAAAAGTACTATGATACCATTACAATAGTATGCAGCATGTTACATATACTATTCTTTTTTATATAAAAATGATTAATTTTACTTAAAAATGAAGGATATTATTGCCAGTGGCGGCTCGCCCACTACAGCAAGTACAGCCGGGCTGCACCTAAATTCATTAGTGTATTTTAAAACTAAAATCAGATATTTTTCTAATTTTTTTAAATGAAGATTAGAATTGAAAATGAAATTTCTACGGTAGTAAACAAAATCTCCGATAAATAGCAAGCATGTTACCATAATGCACAATTCAGGAGGGAAAAAACTCCATTCAATCAAACTGCAGCTAAAAAGCGAAATTCGAAATCGGCTGCATCGTTGCCATGGCAACCTCTATGTAGTATGGAGATTCCCCCATGCTAATGCACTGATGCATTTATGGAAGGTACAGCCGAAATGGATTTTCTTGTTTTAGCTGCACTTGAGGTTCGATATGCTGATTGGTTCATGGATGAAACGAGAACTTACGAGAATATCTCACAACGGAAATGGTTTTCGTGATACATTTACTGTGTGCTGTTGTTTCAGGACATGGTCCATCCTGCTGTTGTTTCGTTATGTAAGTTAATATTAAAATTGACCGATTTGCAGGTTTAAAAGAAAGCAGGATTGCTTTAATTTTCAAAAAATAAGTAAGTGCTTTCTATTTTTTTCGCATGTTATAATTTTGTAAAAATTGAAAGGAAACTTTGATTTGAGTAGTGAATAATAAAGAATTTCCGTTCATGTATGGTTTTTGGAAAATAGGGGAGGGGGTGGAGGGGATTCACATGAATTCGGCTGCACTAACATTTTCGACCACGGGCCGCCACTGTTAAGAATTTTAAAACAACACTTGAAATCGCGGAGTAGCGATGTTCCGATTTTATTGATCAAATTGGTTGCATCCAAAATTCTAAGGCTAGCATTAATATCTTTACATATCATTATCAACGAATAAAGCTTTTATTGCAGTGAGAGAAAATATGATTGTTTATTTCAAATAAGTTAGAAAAAATTTGGACTTCAAAATGTAGCGGCGTTTGCTATATTTAAAGTTCGTCTTTCATCCAAATTTTTTTTAAGTAATGTGTACTATCTTCATAGATTCTATAAACCAATTAATTATTTATTAAAAAACCTAAATTTTGTTTAGTTATTTTTATATGTTTGGGTAATAACGTCAATATCGCACCGACCTTCACATTTTTAGACTGTTTTGTGACGGATGTCCGGTATCGGGATAAAGTCTCGACCTCACTGCGAGATTATACGGTGCAGCAGTTGTCCTGCTTTCGTTTTAATGGATGATAATGCGCGTCCCCATAGAGCTGTCCTCGTTACCGACTACCTGGAGAATAAGGGTTGCGCCAAGGCCGTAGCCAGGATTTTTTTCGGGGGGTGTTATGGGTGACGGTTTAATCCGTTGTTACGACAACACGAAGACAATCTTTTCATTTATAATTTTCCTATCGTATCTAAACAATTTTCAAAACTATTTGATGCAGTTTCTACCTCTATATTTCATATACTGTTCATGCTAAAATATGCCAAATTGTAGTGTTTTGGCAATTTTTTTTTTAATTTTACATTAAAACACGTTTTAAATGCCTATTCTTTGAAATCCATTTTAACCAATAAAGTGGATAAGTAGCAAAAAAAAAACCTATAGTTTTGGAGATACGCAAATTGATTCTATATGTAGAAAATATAAAAGGTTTGAACATATTTAACATTTCTATAACGATTTGAGAAGAAAAAAATCCACAAAATCCCTTTAAAAAATTAGTTGGGGTACATTATGGCTGCTTACAGTATGTTTCAACCGTGACCATGGAAGGAACTGGTTATAAGCGTTTCAGAAGTTACAATTTATAGTTCAGTGCCGAAAGAATCGAGAGTTCAGCCACAGCCGTGGTTCAGCTCACTTCCGTTCAGAACACTCCCAGCCGATGTAGAAAATTAGAATCTGATTGGCTGTGACGTCATAGTTAATTTTTATAGTTCTACACCATCGGTGGTATTAGGCACTATAAGTATATAGTTTTCTTTGATTCAAGAAAGAAAAAAAAGGACATGAAGGAAAAGAAGGGGGAAGAGGAGTGAGTGTTGAAAAAAAGTATCACACAATTTCGTGCGGGGGGGAGGGGGGGGGGGGGGGGGAGGGTTGTCCCGTCGGTCCCCACCCTGTCTACGGGCCTGGGTCAACACCACCGTAACTGACTCGAGGCCTGAGTGCGCTTCCGATGAGTCATCACACTAAGACCGGTATCGAAGAAGCGAATGGCGAAAAAATTTCCGGACGTTTTTCAAACTTCGAGTATATTTTACTTTCTTGCACATTTCGCGTCGTGTATAACGGTGAAAGATCAATGTCTATTTTTAGAATTCAATACCTATTTAATAAACCAAAATTATTTATTTCATTTGTTTTATCAATGTTCATGAACTGAGAAACAATGCAAATCAATTTAATTCTTGAGTGAATGGACTATTTATTTAGCTCATAAACATACTTTTTTTTGTCAAAATAAAAAACATGATATTTTTTATTACACAAGTTCACTAATTTAAGTAAATAATACACTACAATTTTATTTCTCAGTTCCAACTTTTGTTATGAACTTTATATTCGCTTACTTTCAGTTAAAAATATGTGCAAATAAAGAATATTTGTTTTATAAATTTATAAAGTTTACTTGGAACAATATCAATTAAAATAATCTGAAATAAGTGTATGAATGTGATGTTTACTTAAATTATAATAAACAAGCCACTTTTTGGTAGAATTGAATAAACTGGATCTTTTTGCATTAATTATTTTTATTTATTTAAATAATTTTACTTATATTTTATTACTTAATTCAAACTTTTATTGTGAACTTTATATTTGCTAGATTTTTGTTAAAAGTGAGCTTTCAAAAAACATGTGAATTTATACAATTTATAAAAATGTACTTGGTACAATATAAATTGTCTGAAATAAGTGGCTGAATGGGCTGTTCACTTAAATTAAATTATAAATAAGTCACTTTTCGGAGAATTGAATGAACTGGATGTTCATGCCTTAATTTTTATATATTTAAATATTTTTTTTAATTACATTTATTGTTTAATTTAAAAGTTTTTTTGATAACTTTATTCTTGCTTGCTTGTAATTTAAAAAATATGTAAAATTTTAAAATTTTTTTAAAGAAATCAAAACAAAGGAATGTTTTTCAATAAAATTTACATTCAAAATAAACTGTATTTTAAAATATACACTAGATGTAGGTATAAAAATAATTTTTTATCAATCCATATAATTTACATAGTTGGCATAAATTACACATTAAAAAGGTAAAACTTTTCAAAATAACACAGATAAAGCTTAATTTTAATACCACACAGTAATAAAAATATTTAACCATTTTAAAATAAATGTTCAGCCTTAACCATTTAAATTGTCCACATTAACTTGTCAATTCACAGTTTACACCAAAATGTCAAAGTAAAATATAGATATTGTTGTGAAAGTGAAGGAGAATGCACGAGTAGCAAATCCGGATAAATAATTGTATTATTATATCACATTAAACAACAACTGATCATATTTACAAGCTGACAACAATTAAAAAAAAAAAAGGTAAGAAAGTAAACAACGAAAAAAAACCTTGTTGCCACATACGAGAGAACAAAATACATTAAATTAAGGTTATGTTTACAATGATGCCAGCTATATCTGTCGCATTCTCCTTCTTAAAGCTATAGCGACAAGTAAATGCAACTCCCCCTGTTTCTTAGGAAAAGATGCTAAAATCCATCTCAAGTAAATACTTCAAGAAAGGCTCATTAAGTTCTATAAAGTTTATATTTTAAGAAAGTGGGCCACATGAAGCAAAAATGTAGGAAGTACATCAAATGGAAGGAAAGTCATCCAAATAAAATAAACGTTGTCGAGTTCTAAAAACCAAAGGCTAGTTTATTCACTATTGGGGTTCGCAGTGATAGTTGGACCCGTCACAAAAACCTTAACTCCAATAAAATCGATTGTTATGGCTTGGCCCTCAAGCCAAAATGACATATTTGTCGTGAAGTCAATCGACTGCTTAAAAATTACCACATTTAGACTGAAAACATAAAAGTTATGCAATTAATATAAAAAGACAATATATGTAATTAATCACAAAGAATATGGCAAAAAAGGTGTGTGTGTGTAGTAATTCTAATATTAGATAAGGCGGGTCGGTTCCTGCAATTAAGTGCTACAACAGGCCAACCCGAGACCAGAGCTGAATAAATTCTAGCACAAGCCTTTTTCTGTATGTGTAGAGAGCCATATAAAAATGAAAATAAAAGAAAAATACTTTACAAGATTTAATAAGATGACACATTGAGCAGCAAGTAAATATACGTACAGGTAGAGTCTTCAACGTAGCAGTAAGCAGGTGCGCATCCCATTAAACTACCGCTGAACATATTTACAAGCTGATTTCAGCATATTTGATGAAATTCTCCTTCGAGTTGTGGGATGGGAAACAGTAATATTTCTAGAATTCATCAAGAACTTGTACGCATGAGGAGAAATTGAATGAAGCAACGCTGAAAATATCATCAGCTCAGTTGAATATCTGCGTTAAGCTATTTTCTTTTGAAGCAAATGCACTTGCTCCTCGATAAATTTTATAGTAAAAGATGAATCCAACCTATCAGGGATTTTGTCTAGCAGTGGAAGTAAGTTTTGTGTGATATGGTTGGTTGTATTTGTCTGCAGGTTTTCTAAAATCGAAGACAATTCTTTTAACAGTTAATACTATTTGGAAAGTTGATGTTCCATATGCCCAGTTTTGAAAAAGACTTTTAGCTCCAGTGTTTCGAAAACAACAACCGAGGTAGCAATCACAGGCGCATCACAATTGCGAAGGAGGGAAAGATGATTTTGTGGGGCTGTTCTATTATTATCAGGGACTTTAAAGTTTTTCAAGCAGCCCTGAAACTCAGCATAGGATGAGAATTTGGTCGTCAGACTCTTTGGCTTCTTTTCTAAGTTTAATTGCTTGCTGCAATTACTCCTTCTACATCTGAATTTACTTTTCATTTGGTGATTGATTCTCTGTGTAGTTCTGCTACTGACAAATGCACTGGACATCCAAGAAACAAAGAAGGCACTGCGTCCTTCTTTACACGAGGATAACGTAGAGATGCAGTAATTTTCTCGCCAGTCTTGCTGTCATAAATCCAGGTCTCTTTTCCAAAGTCAGCTTCTTTGAAGTGTACTTCACAAACCTTTTATAAAATAAATTAAAGCTTGTTACAAATAAGAAAAATATATTTGAAATAAAGGTACAGATGTAGTACAGGACATTTGGCGCGCAAGGTTTTTTTTGGCGTGTTTTATAGGGGCAATAAATTTATAGTATGGCAATCCCACTTGACATTGTTGGTATTTTCCGATTCTTGTGTCGACTTTCAATCTGGCAACCCTATGCTACGTTTAACGGCAATTTTTCATCGCCAAAATAAAAACGCGCCAAACGTCCTATACTACATCTGTTCCGAAATAAAATACATACTTAAGAATTTTTTTAATGGTGCAGTTTTCAAAATTGTAATGCCCTTGTCAATTCTTTTTCTTGCTGCTTTTAGTACACTTTTAACAAACAAACAAAAATAATGGAATGATTCCTGCATTAGTAATGCATGAACATAACGATGAACTTTTCACACTATATTGAAGTAAACATCCATGAAATAGATTTAAATTTCAAGAATCAATTTTAATTCTCTGTTATTTATAAGTAATTACAAAAATACAACTTACCCTAGAAGACTTAGAAGGTATGAAATCCTTTCTAGTTATCGCTCTAATCCATTTTTTTTTCACGTCTCGACATTTTCGGAGAAATTAAAAACAGTCACGGGTTCTAGAACGATATCATAATTCTGTTTGTAATTACGTACGCAGCACCCAGAAGTCATCTTAAAGATGTAACTGACGTTCTTAAAACTGAAAAATAATTAAACACATTATAAATAAAATGAACTTTTCGCGCTTCGAAAACAACCTTGTTTATATTTGTAACGAATAGATTCAGCCGTTGAATAGCGCTGGGTCTTTCTTTGATGACTCATTCCTTTCTGATCGGCATAGTGCGCAGGCCTTGAGTCACAGTTAAGGTGGTATTGCCTGGGTGCGCGTATGGAATAGCCGACGTACTCGCCCGACCTATTTCATTGAAAATCTTTAGGATGCCCTCGGCCGTGCTGTGTACATGTTTCTCAACCCCAGCCAATGGTTATATTCACAATCGCAGATAACCCACGGTTTACATGCGAATTGGGAGTTAGACCTAAGATTATTGAAGAAACCTATTCACAAGACCGGTTTTCGCCAAATTGGCGGAATATCCACAGGAAACTACACCTCGGTTTATACTACCAAGATTGGCAGTATAAACCCTGGTTTTAGTTCTAAACAAAATGGCCGCTTATACGATCGCTCTATTAGGCTTAAAATATTTTGTTAAAAATCTATTTATAGAAAAATATTTCTCAAATAAGTACTTAAGTCGGTACTTTTTATGCATTGAACACTAAAAATTGCCCATACGAACTAATTCATTGTACTTTTTATTAAAATCGATGCGACATAAATGTTGTCGCTATGAGATACCCGGATGGACAGATCTGTTCTTCGAGTACCTATTTATCGTAGGTTTTGTGGTTCTCTCTCTCTCGTTTGTTTAATAAATGTTGAAGTACTATAAACCGATTCACAAAAATTACTCCGGTATGATACTGAAAAGAAGGAGGGATAATAGGAAGGAGGCCATAGTACATTGAAATTGGTGCAACAAACAATTACATTTTAGTTTCGAATTCTACTATTTGTCTTGCTTGCAACACAAAATTAATACCTAGATTTATCAATTAAAATAAGTTTTAGAAGGGCCAAAAGGTAGTAATGAGGTGCTAAAACCACAAGTTTACCTATTTTTAAAGCCAATTATCTAGGATATTAGCAAGGTGGGGCAGTTTTCAGTTTTGGTGCAACAAGCAATTCGTCAGTTTTCGAATTATAATTTTTGTCTTGCTAGCAAATTTCTAGATTTATCAATTAAAATCAGTTTCGGAAGGACCAAAAGGAAGTTTTGAGGGGCCAAAACCACAAGTTTATCTATATTTAAAGCCAATTATCTGGGATTTTAGCAAGATGGAGCAGTTTTCGGATTTGGTGCGCAACAAGCAACATTACATCGTCAGTTTTCGAATTCTAATTTTTTCCCTGCATTAACCCAATTTCATTGATTTATCAATTAAAATCAGTTTTAGAAGGACCAAAAGGTAGTTATGAGGTGCTAAAATCATAAGTTTACTTATTTTTAATGCCAATTATCTAGGATTTTAGCAAGGTGGAGCAGTTTTCGGATTTGGTGCAACAAGCAATATTACATCGTCAGTTTTCGAATTTCAATCTTTTCCCAGCATCAACCCAATTACATTGATTTATCAATTAAAATCAGTCAGACGGACGAAAAGGCAGTCATTATAGAGGCTAGACAATAAAGAAGTTTATCTATTTTTAAAGCCATCAAGATGGTAAAAAGCCACCAATAATACTATGATTTTAGCAAAGAATTTTATTTTAGAATGGGACATTAATTCTGAACTTTCATTAGTAATTCAATGTGCTTGTATTTAAGTGTATGTGCTAGTATTCATGTATTTAAAAATATTTTTTCATAAATTCGTCGATTCACATTTTTCGTGCGCTTTCCAAAACTGAAATCTCTGAATGTAAACAATTGACACGTGTGCATTGTCGACCAATGAAAGAAGTCGTTATATTTTTCGAAGGCACAACCTCGGAGTAACCACGGTGTACAAATTCCCCAGTCGAGCGGGGGCTGTGAATAAGGTTCCGACGAAATCCCCCGATTTCCTTCAATCCTCGGTTTTCGTAAACCAGTTAATCGCTGGATTTTTCAGAACTTGTGAATAAGAGGGTCACAGTTGCAAACTGCTGTAATGGAGGAATGTCGATTTCTCTACGGTGGTTCACCTCATGGAAAGCATGGTCACACGCAACAAACTTTATATTCAGATGAAGGGATGCTCACATACCATATTAATGTCGGTTTTGGTTTTAAGCATGAATTTGTTAATGGCTCTGATATGACGTAATCTTATAACTTATGAAAATTCAATATTGTTTTCATCTTTGTACGTTATTCTTTTTGTCTCATGCTATATATTTGCTACTTTCCAGTTGCATTTTGTGTCAACCAAAGCAGTACTTGTTGAGTTTTTCGCATATATCCCCAATACTTCCCTTCCTAAAACTATCTATATTATATCGACGACAATAAAATATGAATTAAAGTTATCCTGAATTATATTTAAAGATTTTTAATGCACACTAATGTAATAACTTAATAAATACCTTATACAATCATATTTTGCTGCAATCCTAACAACAGATGCATTTCAAGAGATTGCAAAGTTTAATGACCTGGTAAGCTAATTAATTTACTAAACATTAAATTTTTTTTAACCAGATTTGTGTGGTTCTAACTTAGCATCTTAAATAGCAGTATTTAAAGGCGTTTGAAATAAGTCAATTTTTAACTTAATTTCTATTTATTTAAGGTTGTATCCTAATGTTTTTATGACCAATCAGTTTCCTTTAATTCGATCTAGCAAAATAGGATTCCTTTTGATATTTTGCTCCGAAAAAAAAAAAATATATTAGCACAGCTTTTAACTCTGAATTATAGATAACATAAATTAAAGAAAACTTTCCATTAAAAAGAAACAATTCGGAAAATGTGTAATTTATTTTTAAACTGAATATACAAAAAAAAAAAAGGATTGTTTTTCACATAGATGAAGAATGAGCATTGAAAGAAGTTGATATAAAACAGATGTAATTTTAAAGAAATTAAAAAAAAAAAAAGTCTAAAGAAAAATGAGTTGTTCCTACTCATACCCATATACAAAACTTAAAATACAAAATGTATTACAAAAATGCAGCATTCACTTACTTATGAACATGAATTTTTTACATGAAAAATGGTAAGTAAAAAACAGCATACAAATGCCCTGTTCAGAAAGTTTTACTCTTCTTCTTTGTCCAAAATGGACACCATCACAATATTATCACCACGTACAAACAACTGACTAACATTCCTCTGACCAGTGGTAGGCTCATTATTCCTCTTCTTGCGCTTCCTCTTTTTCTTCTTCTCCTTCCCAGGTTCCTCAGCTGGTTTCTCAGTATCTTTCTCCACCTTGATTTCCTCCAAATCAATTACCTCTACTTCTGGAGCAGCGGGTTCCTCGGTCACAGGGTCCTTTTTCTTCTTCGGCACTTTGGGCTGGAGGGTTGGCAGTGGTGGATCATCAGCATCTATCTTGTTCAGGTATGGGGTCTTGGCCTTACGGGGGCGTAGGTACACTTCATCCACATCCACCATAACCAGATTCCAGTGCTTGTCGAAAGCCACAACGTATCCAGTGCAGATTCCACGTACCTCTTTGAAGTTACGGGTCCACACCTGAGAATAAACAAAATCATTGAAGGGTGCTTTGGGAAAGTATGTCAAGATAAGTGTTTAAAGCCTGCAAGTCGTCTTTGTTATACTGTTAAGTGGAATGACGTTCATCAAATTGTTGACCAACCTATTAAACGTGGTGCCACACCCATAGTTCCCACTCTTTCACTTAAAAAAAATTCAAGTACTTTTCAAGAACTTTTCAAGGACCCATATTTTTTTTTTCAAGGACCTGATGTTGCATTAATATCAGCGCAAGATAAAAGTTTTTCGAAATACACGAAATATTTCAAAACATAAATATTCAAGAATATTAAGTTTAATAACAAATTTATCATTACTGTATGTGCACCACAAAATCTCTAAAATAGGTCATTAAAACATTTAGTATGAATTTTATAAATTTACCTATGTCTAACTTTAAAATTTTAATAAAGGCGAATAGTCAGGAAAATATCATCCTTTACCTTAGCTCTTAATAGATTTTCAATGAGTATTAGTTTATAAAAAATATACAAGTTTACATGCTAATTACAAATATCAATAGAAGATTTGAAATTGTAAAATTTAATGAAAATAAGAAATGCTTATTTTTTTTACTCCAAAAAAAAAAAAAATGACTGCACAAAGAGAACTTAAAAATATTTTATTGAAAAACAGTTATGTCAGTCTTCTAGCAAATGATCGACTTTATTATGATTGCTTTAACAAACTTTATTTTATTTTCTTTAGCTCATCAACCATACTATTAATCTTATAATTTATCTGTTTAAGTTCCAGAATTTTTAATAATAAATTTTTCCATAATAAAGTACCATTTATTAAATGATTTAAGCATTTAAAACAAAAACTCCTTTTATTAACAATATTTTCTATGGAAAAGAATACAAATTAAAATTTTATTTCATTGTTAAAATTTATATTCTCTTGATTGAAAGGGTACTTTCCTTACCTTTTACTGGATTTCTTTCAGAAAGACCAGAATTTTCTCTTTTCTAAAAGCCTTTTTTTAAAGTTTGTATAATTCAGAGTTTTTTTTAGAAATGTTTATAATTTCACAAGAAAAAAATTAAAAAAAATGCACCATAAAATCATTATATGAAAAATCTCTAAAAGTTGTGCTTTTTTAAAAATAAAATTGAAATGTACTTTTGCTTCAGTTAGAACAAATTTAAAATTCAAATTGCACAATAATATTCTTTTTCTATAATAAATTAAGTCCTTGCAAAGAGTCACTACCTTCAAAAAGTTAGTCCTTTTTTTTCAATTTAATGAACTTCGGTGGCCATTTATATAAAGAAAAATTTTTTAATTATCAATATAATATAAGTTCTCGCATCATCATCATTACACTATACTCACATATAAACCAAAAAAAAATCCAAAAATTATTTTATCAAGAAACAGTTTAACCCCAAGTAGGTAAATATTACAATTACAGCCATAGTACAGGCTAAAAACCAAAAAAAAAATCTTAATTTTTTCCAAACAGAAAACTTCGAAGTCCTCAAATTTTCTAGAGCTCCCTGTAAAAAAGTTTTTACAATCTCAAATTTCATAAAGGGAAGAGGGAGAATAGTTTCAAATAATGAAAAAAAAATTAACAAAATATATAAGCAGTAAAACAAATTAGAAGATTAATACAACACAAACAAAAAGAAACAAGCTTCTTCCAAAATTCAATTTTTATAACTCCAAATGACAAGTCCTAAAACTGCAAATTCGTAAATTAAATTATATTTTCGAAAAATTTAATGCAATTTTGTTTAGTAATGCACATCAAATCATGATAAAATAGAATGTAGTGAAGTATAAACATTTATTTATTAGATGCAAAAGGATTGCAAGTCGTTCAAAAGAGATCGCAGCAGATCGCGTTTAGTGAATTTCTACAATTTTAAGGTTTTCATGAATGAAAAAATTCTTAAAAGAGTGCCATTCGGAAATTGCATACGTCAGATGCAAACGAAATTTAGTTAAAACCATCTCAATTTTCGTGCGATATCCCCGTTTGAGGAAGATCGCAAATATTCGAACAAAAGGGATAAAAAATAAAAAGTTCACTATTTTGCTGAGGCGAAGATTGATTCTAGGGATGGGTTCTTTCAAAAAAGGGGAGGAAAATTCCACCGGCAATTTGAGAAGCGAAGAGGATCACAATTAGGGGCGTTAATGTTTTGACAGGAGTCATTCACTTTCCTTTATTGAAACATACCTTCTTTCAAAGCAGGCAATTTTTGGATTGATGCATTGTGAATTCCGGCCGATTGGGGTACCAAGATAATCTTACAGACCTACGTTTTTGCGGAAAAATATTTTTTAAAACTACGGAGCGCAAAGAAGATACTGAAAACAGGAAGGACACATTTTTCACTTCTAAAAAGGGCAGGGCGCATCGGCACTTGCTGAAAAAAAAAGGGGGGGGGGGGGGGGCAGGGCGCGCCGCCCTTTGAAAAACGAATAACAGGAACACTAACTTATTGGCTTTTAGACAGTATATTGAAGATTCATAACAGTCAAGTCTAATAAATCACGTTTTACTTATTAAAAAATAGCATAGAGTGAAATTCTAATGCTATAGAGTACAAACTTTTATTTTAAATGAAAAAAAAATCATGACAAAAAACAAATATTTTGCAGTACAAAGCATTTTAAAATACTAGAATTCACACAATATCCTCAGAACTATTTAAATATTCTAATTTATAAATTGAAAAATTTCTAAAGTCCCGATTTTTGACAAAATTGGCATAACTAATTGAATCTTAAAATAGTTTAAATTTTTTTTTAATAAATTAAAACTCAAAATCGCCTTTCAAAACCAGAAAAAATGGCTTTAAATATAATGCAAAACAACTTTTTTGTCTTTAAAGTCGGAAAAACCATCGGTCTAAAATACCGATTTATAGCAAAATAAAAGAAAATGTAATAAATAAATGTTTGGTGCAGACTTTGCATCTTGCTTTGTGTCTATCTTCTGTTATTGGTTCGATCCAGAATTTATATTCGTCGTTGTTCAACAAAAGTTTATTAAACACACATTTTCCAGGCATTTTTAGTGCCACTTAAAATAAATCGACACAAAATTAATAGGCATATAAGAATTTTTCGAAAAAGCACGTGGGCGAATATCGAGGGTAAATCGGCGAATTGAATTATGAAATTGTCCTTTTGTTAGTGTTTTGGCCGAATGCCGGAAATAAGAAAACTTTTAACATGACGTCAGTCAAAGGGAGGAGACAACTGAGTATTCTGCGCGAAAGAGAAGCGCAATCGCCCAAAACAGAATTTTTTTTAGTTTCGTTTTTCACGGGAGTTTGCTACTGGAAAAAAAAATTCAAGTACTTTTCAAGGACCTCGCGCATTTTTCGCAATTTTCAAGTACTTTTCCGGGGCCCCGTGTTCGCCAAATTAAATTTAAGAACTTTTCAAGTACTTTTCAAGGACCGTGGGAACCCTGCACACCACTATAATTGTTCTAGCTACCTAGTTATGGAAAATATATTAGTTTATTTTTGTGATTTATACCACTTGCAGCCCAGCTGATAAAGACAATTTCTCTGATTTTCATTTTGATAAAATATTAAATTTTTTTTTAGTTAAAATCGAATTTAGAACATTACCTAAATTCAGCTCTTGGTATGTTATCAACAAAGGCTGAAATATCAAAACTACAATTTTCGAGGTTAAGGACCTCAAAATTAATTTTACAAGGATTTTTAATGCTATCAACTATACGATAACAAAAAAGCACAGTAATTCTTTCCAACTGAGCTAATAAAGTGTATTTGTTAAAAAGCTAAAAATAGGTTATCAAACAACATGGTTGGGTTCACAATGCTAAGCCAAGTAAAGAAATAATACCACTTCGCCAAAGACTAAAGCATATATACCCCGACTAACTCCCCATGTTAAGCCGCAAACATAAAACATATTACCCAAACTACATTTTGTAAAAAAATAATAAAAAATACTGTATTGGTAGAATCCAGTGCAATCTTTAATTTAATACAAGAATAATTTATTTAAAGTGAAGATCAGCATAGCTACTGAGTTGTTTAATTTGCATAAAGTTAATCTATTTGTCACTTTTTCAAACTATGAAGCTCAAATTGTTCAGACAAATTAGACAACGCAATATTCAACCGATTATTTTGATTAACAGCTTAATAACATCACTTAGTGCTTTTTGTTAATCTTAGTTTATAATGTAATTTGTTTATATGATTAATTAGCTAAAAAAGTAATTAAATCATAAAAGCCAAAAATTCTTGCCACCAGACAATACCCAAATATGAAGTTCTTCCACTCTCCGGTCGCCAAAGCAAATAGAAGGTTAAAATTTTGTGTGGTTTACATACTTAGTAAGCGTAACAAGTAGGAATGAAATGCATAACCAGTAGGGATGAACCGGATAGTGGTTTTGCCGGATATCGGATATCCGGCGCACATTACAAACCGGATATCGGATATCCGAACTGGATTTTGCCGGATATCCGGCAGTTTATTTTTTATGAAAATAACTTCTCATGCACACTAGAAAAAACGGAAATCAGTCAAAAATTGAAAAATATTTTTTTATTCTGTAATATTTTCAAATTCCTTATCTTTAAAGTGATACCAAAATTGAATAAACATAAAAAAAAGAAAAAAATACAAAGGGTTATTCTAGGGTGCTGCTAGCAATGGTCGTATGTTTTGTACATTTTACAACTTGATTTCTGAATAATTGTAATTTTACCATATGCCCTTTCATTCCAAACATAAAAACTCAAGTTTGCTTAAACTTTTGAGAAATTTATTTTTTAATTCAACTTTATATTAGTTGTGAGATGTGATGACCCTCCATCATAACGATTCGTTAAAAATATAATTTTAAAGTTAAAAATTTGAAAAAAAGTGGGTTTTTTAAAGTCTCTGTTGGTTAAAAGGAGAATCTGCATACTGTGAATACATTGGTAGAATTTTCAGGAAAATACGTAAAGCAAGAACAAAGAAAATTGATCGCCACAAAAAAAAATCTTCGATGTTTTATTTATCCGGATATCCGGCATAGAAAATCGGATATCCGGCACTTTACTTCCGGATATCGGATAGTTAAAAAGCAGCCGGATAGGCCGGATACCGGATAGTTACCGGATATCCGTTTCATCCCTAATAACCAGTAGCTTTTTAACTATCCGATATCCTTAAATAAAATGCCGGATATCCGATTTACCATGCCGGATGAGTAAAACATCAAAGATTTTTTTTTTGGTGATCAATTATCTTTGTTTTTGCTTTAAGTATATTCCTGAAAATTCTACCAATGTATTCACAGTGTGCAGATTCTGCCTAGAATTTTTCTCGGACTATTCAAGTGGGTAAGGAGTGTGTTCCAGAAGCAGTGGGTCAGAGCATGGCCAACTAGACTGAGAGAAGGCCGTGTAAGCTTTTCGTGACTTCACATTAGTCGTCTGAATTTTAAGCGGCCGGCATATGGTTGCGTAGCGCACTCCTGTCTTTTGAAGATTATAAGTTGTAACATTTTGTTTGTATAAAAATTATTTCTATATTTCATTTGAAAATGTAAGCTTGAGAAACACAATTTAATGAGAACTTATTTTAATTAAAAGAAATAACTCGCATTTTCCAAAAATGTCATGACTTTTACATTTTTTCATAGAGAAAAATTACAATGGAAAAATCATAATTATTTTTCTAGTATATTTAAAAAAAACATCAGTTTAACTTATGAGTTTACTTAAACAAAACTAATAATTTTTTTAATAGAATATTTATAAAAATAACGAACTTTAAAATACTTTTGCACTTTCCAAAAATGTAAACATTTTAAATTAACTGAAAGAACACTTGTGATGGTAATATACATTTAATTATATTTTTGAAAATAATTTTTTTTTTTTTTTTGTACAATATGCTTAATAAAAATAATTGTTTTACTTAATAGCATATTTACAAATATAAAGTGTAAAGGATAATTTTATTTAACAAATATTTTGAATATATAAAAAAAGAAAAATATTAAATTGTTAACTATACAATTAATTTTATATTACATATATTGTCTTTTTTATGTACTGACAAATAATTCCACAAGTTAATAAAATTTAAATACTTTACTAAATGTTTGCTGTTTCCTTCTACAGTTTATGTAAATATAAAAGAAAATATCTAAATCTATATAGAAACTGATAATTCACACATCAAGTATCTATTTATTGTTAAATTTAAAAAAGTTTACAAATCATAACTATTCAAATTAAAAAAAATTAAAGCTAACAATATACAAGAACCTATATAAAACACGAAAGCTTTGCATACAATATATAAAAAATGAGTTAAGCATATAGGGTAATTTCTAATTTTTGTCATAACATTCAAAATAAAAACATTTTGAGTCTTTTTTAATTTTATGTTACTAAATGACTTTCGGTGCAGGATAAATTGTATAAATACCATTCGAGTTGTGTTAAACACTTTAATAACACTTCAAAGTTATATATACATTACTTTTACGGTAAAACCTGTTATTGTGGTTTACTAAAAGCAACAACTTTACCGTTTTAAATATTTTCAACGTTCCTCTATTCTTAAGAAAGGTTTACTTTACAAATTATATACGTATTTTGAGAACAGGTCATATTTTAATTTCGAATATTCCTATAGTGTGCTGCTAGAAATATTTGATGTTACTTTATGCACAATTGCAGATTTGTGACAAAACACTTTTTCAAGGATGCATTAGTAACACTTAGATAGAGATTTCATTATTACAAAAGGTACTTACTTTCAAAGAAATAAAATCAAAAACATTAACCGTAAACAAGATAAACTACATGATTATAGCATTAAATTTAATTTGCCAAAAGTAACTGGTGTTAACGCTATACATCTTAATTTTGAAACTTTTTAAGTTTTCGTTTATTACACTCTCCAACTGATTTTGATTTACTTACTTGTAATATTTTTAACGCTCTTTTCTACTGATTCTGTTTTTTTGACCAATTTGAACACATTGATTGGATTTATTCTTTGCATAATTGTTTAGACAAACATTAGAAAATGTTAAAATTCAAAACATTAGATAATGTTTAAATGACAAGCAAATTTTGCATTCACAATAAATATTTGTAAAATCAAATACACAACTAAGTATAATTCACTTAACTTAAACAATAGTGCATGTTGTTTAATGTTATATGACATGTATAGTTTTTCCTATTCAGAAGAAATTAGTTTTTAAAAAATTACAAAACATACAGAAAGTGAAAACACTACATTAGAAAACGGGGTTTTCATTCTTCCTCTATTAAATCAGCTTCGTGTAATGTTTGTAAAGCTTGTTTGGTTAATCGCATTAAATCCTGGGCTGTCATTGAACATACAGGAACTAATACAACTACTTTCTTTGTATTTGGAGAAACACGATGACAGCCTAAAAGAATGAGCATTCTGCCATCGAAGTGAACATATTTTTATTTACACTGTTATCTTAAATTATTGAAAGTACTTTGAAATCAGCTTCGTGTAATGTTTGTAAAACTTGTTTGGTTAATCGCATTAAATCCTGGGCTGTCATTGAACATACAGGAACTAATACAACTACTTTCTTTGTATTTGGAGAAACACGATGAAATCCTAAAAGCTTGCACAGAATGGCTTGCTGCTGGTTACTTTGTGGATTTTTTGATCCGAGACAAGTTCCCTTGTAAGACACTTTTCGTTTGATGTGAATTTCATCTACTAAAAGGTTCACTAATTTTTCTTGTCTTCAGTTTATTGCTTTCCAATAAATGTTGAAAATCTTTGGCAGCCTCGATTTCACCAATGTAAACAAACACACTAAAATCTGAAGTAATTTTAACACTCTTGGAAATGGTCGGTGTAGAATCCAAATTTATAAACAAAATGCAGTTTTTTTTCAGAAATTACAACTTTAACATCCTTTGGCAATTGAACCTTTCCTTCAACACCTTTTACCAATTCATCATAGGAAGATATTTTGGTCGTTCTGTACAAACGTTTTCAGCAAAGTCCCATCTACTTTTGTAGCTTTGAGTCGCGGCTCGCTCTTTTCACTGTCGATTCTTTTTTTGTAAAATATGCAGGTCAGCCAGGAAAAATTGTGGGAATCGCGCCCCGTTTTAATTTAGGGCGATCGCTTTTCATCTGTATAATTTCTCCCTTAATTGGTAGCACGTCGAAACAAATCACGTCGTCTTCAGCGAAAAGCTTTTCGCACACCACACTTCTCGTAGTAGGCCTAAAGTCTTTGCAAGGAATGTTTTTGACAAAAAAATCTTTCAAATTGTCATTTTTAGGAAAAAGAAAGACGGAAACATAAACGTTACGTCCATCATAATTGGAATTACAAGTAGAAACAGCATCTATCAGGCAAAATTTGAAAATATTGATGTATGTAAACAAGCGAAAGAAACAGCAAAACAGACCGCGTTCAAATTCAGGATCGTCGATCGTCAGACGACTAAATTGACGTCACATCACGTGACTTCGAAGCTTACTTGGCCTTGTCAGTCTAGTTGGCCATGGTCAGAGAGAATAGATAGCAAGGAAGATATGCTGCAGACATTTGGAACATGGCACTATAGCTATCATGAATTCAAATATAGGTGGTGGTGTGTTTTTCATACAGCTACATTTCTGTTCGTTGTATTAGAAATTGTTTTATTCTGAAGTCTAAAAGCTAGTTTTAGTATTTAAATATGGCGCAAGTTAGAAATATTTCAAAATTACGTTTTAAAATGCCTTGTACAGTACAGATCTGATTATTTCAAAATCAGTGTAAATATGAACAGTTTATTAAGTAACTGTTGGTGTACGTACACACTGAAACTTTAAAAGTTTTTTTATATAATATTTTACCACGAAAGTCCTTAAAAAAAGCACTTTTTTTTCAAATTTTTAACTTTGAAATTCAATTTGATTTTTTAACGAATTGTTATGGGGGAAGGTCATAACATCTCACAACTAATATAAAGTTGAATTAAAAAATAAATTTCTGAAAAGTTTCAGCAAACTTGAGTTTTTATGTATATTATGAAAGGGCATATGGTAAACTACAATTATTCAGAAATTGAGTGTAAAGTGTACAAAACATACGACCATTGCCATCAGCACCCTAGAATGACCCTTTGTAAATAAAGTTTTTTGAATGTTTATTCAATTTTGATATCACCTTAAAGATAAGAAATTGGGGAATATTATACAATAAAAAAAATATTTTGTATTTTTTACCGCTTTCCGTTTTTTTTAGTGTGTATGAGAAGACATTTTCATAAAAAAGAAACTGCCGGATATCCGGCAAAATCTAGTTCAGATATCCGGTATGTAATGTGTGCTGGATATCCGATATCTGGCAAAACCACTATCCGTTCATCCCTAGTAACAAGTTCCCCAAATGTAATAAAAATCTGAGGTAGTGAGAAAAATGACTGTTGATTTGACATGGCTTTGATTTGTATAGATGATATTTTTGTCGATATTAAAGATAAAAATTTCCACTACAATTTATTTGAAAAGCAGAAGTCACCAAAAAAAATTATATGTTTTACACAATTTTTTTATAATTTAGACTTGAACAATGGGTTTAATTTTAATAAACAAAGTATTAAGGAAAAAATTTTACCTTAATTTTTCGACTGCCATCAATACATTTGTACAATTCACCCAGTGGGCTGGCATTGAAGGAATTTTTCATCTTCTGAAGAACATTGTTGTCATCTTTTGGCAATTCGTCTGCCCCCTTTAACATAAAAAAAAAGAATAAAAGTTAATAATGAATGTTATGTTCATATATTGCAACCTACAGAAACAACTGCTTAACAGGGATGTATTCAAAATATACAGTAAAGTACTTGCATACCGCCCTAGTAAGTATTTACTAGATATTTTATAATATGTTTTTGAGTTTTACTTTTGGCTAATTAGCAAATAACTCTACTTGGTACACACCTACCAACATTTCAAAAACAATTTTTTTCCTCGCGACTTGTACAGAAATTGCAATTGTTAGATGTAACTTTATAGAAGCTTGTAGTTTAATTGTGTTCATTCTAGGGTATTTTTGAAGGGAAGCGCGAGCTCTTACTTTAAAAATTGAATGCTTCTTCCTTTTCGTACATGAATTTGCATCCTTCTTGCACTTCTCAAAACCCTACAATTAACACCTCACCATTTTATGAAAACAACATTCAGTCTAATCATTTATGTTTCAGTAGAAAAAGTTTATTATTCCTATTAGAACAAAATTTAGGCCAATAGGAAATGGAATTTTAAAAATATAATTAATACATCATGTATATATTCTACAAAGGCTTTATTACCAAACTTTTACAGAATACTTTACAATTACATAAAAGTAAAACATCGTTCACTTGATTTTATAAATTCTTTAATACTTCCATTTCGCTTTAAAGTAGGTTGCTATAAAATAATTAAATTGTAGTATGAAATAAATCCCAGTTCTTCAGTAAACTTGGAAAGGATTGATTATAGGGTCATTCCATGTCAAATCAACACAAGAAATGGCATTTTTTTTCATCACCATCTTTGATTTTTATGAAATTTGATGAACTTGTTATACCTACTAAGAATGTAAAAAATGCAAAATTTTAACCTCCTCGGCCTATTAGTTTTTTAGTTATTTGCATTTCAAAATGGCTAAAAACGTAAATCTGCCCTCCGATGGCAGCATTTAAATGACTATAACTCCTTTTCTAATTAACATATAGAAATAAACTTGGTATAGTTTTAAAGCTCTTTAAATGTATTTTAAAATGATATGAAACGCATGAAGGTTTGGTGAAAAACATTTCAAGGTCATATTATTTGACCTTGAATTCCCAAAAAACGAATTTCTTAATTTTTACTATATTTTTTCCCTGAATACTACAACATTTGAACTACATGTATACCAATTTTCAGAGTGGGACAACAATGGGATCATATAAAAAAAATTATAAACAAAAATATGCACTATATTAGGGTCATTCCATGTCAAATCAAAAAAAGTGTGGGAAAAAAAAATGCACAAGAAAATGCATTTTTTTTCCGCACCATCTCCGATTTTTATGAAATTTGGTGAACTTGTTATACCTACTAATAATATAAAAAATGCAAAATTTTAACCTCCTTGGCCTATTAGTTTTTTAGTTATTTGCATTTCAAAATGGCTAATTTTTGAAATTTTTTTTAAGTGTATGATCCCATTGTCGTCCCACTCTGAAAATTGGTATACATGCAGTTCAAATGTTGTAGTACTCAGGGAAAAAATTTAGTGAAAATTAAGAAATTCGTTTTTTAGAAATTCAAGGTCAAATGTCAAATAATATGACCTTGAAATGTTTTTCACCAAACCTTCATGTGTTTCATATCATTTTAAAAGTCATTTAAAGAGCTTTAAAACAGAGCCAAGTTTATTTCTATATGTTAGTTAGAACAGGAGTTATGGTAATTTAAATGCAGCCATCGGAGGGCAGATTTACGTTTTTAGCCATTTTGAAATGCAAATAACTAAAAAACTAATAGGCTGAGGAGGTTAAAATTTTGCATTTTTTACATTCTTAGTAAGTATAACAAGTTCACCAAATTTCATAAAAATCGGAGATGGTGAGGAAAATGACTGTGTTGATTTGACATGGAATGACCCTATAGCTTCTAATTGGAAAGTTCAGTATTAATATAATAGCTTTTGGTAAATTCCTATTGTACGGTGCCCCGTTGTCGCCAAGTCCAAAAATTGGGCCAAGGCCGAAAATGGCGTGTTTTTTTTTTGTCTCCAAATCAAAATGGCAGACATTGCGTTGGTCGCATTGAGCTCTACAATGGGCAAATGGCGACGGTTTACAATTGATTTGGAAGCTTTGCTTTGGTTAATTAACATAGCACTAAAGCTTTAGATTGGGCTGTTGGCGGCATTTCGGCGCCTATCTCGAAGGTAACAATGTCCCTCGGGCAGTCGTTTGGGGTATTTCGACAGAACTTTTATCTGGTATAAGAAAACATCTGCTCTTCACTAACATCAGTGTGCACTCTAGAAATAAACGAGTAAACGGGCACTTTGTTTTTGAAAAGGCACTTCTTGTTTTTAAAAGGGCACTTTAAAAAAAAAGTTTGAGGTGGGTGTGGCCATCCATTGATACATCGGACAAGTGACCAAACAAAAAAAGTTCAGACTTGCTGATTAATATTGCGCTATTGGTGATGGTTCGTGTCTTATTTTAAAGGAAAGAGCAGTACAAAATTGATGTCTCTTTATGAAGATACTACTTTAAATCCAGAATTTTACACTTAAAAATTAAATTTTTCGTTAAAACCAAACCTGCAAGTAGTCTTAATCAGACAACTTACAAAACTGATGAAAACACTACTTAAACCTAAAATTTGGTAATAAAAGGTATAATATTGTAACCTCGGCCCAAACCATCTTCTCTTTAAATTTTAATAAGTGGGTACGGCAACAAATAGGATTTGTGGAATCCCCTGCGCTCGAAATTACCACAGAATCATTGCAATTGCACAACACGCGTAGTTAAAAAGGAATTTGTTTTTCTGCTACCCTAATTCCAATTTAAATAACAAAAATTCGTTTTAATCGATGCCGTTTTTAAGGACAGCTAGGGAAGGAAGGACGCTTGTACTTGACTGAAAAGGGCAAGAACCTCTTCTTGCAGCATTTTTGCAAAAGGGACATCAAGGTGAAAAAAAACTAGGGGTTCCATTTGCCCAGGGGCAAAAAGGCATTCAGCTGGTAATCAGAGAATTGCTGGTTCGAACTCGTGCAGTGGACTTGACAAAGAAAAGGAAAAAAGTAGCGATCTTGCGATTATTGACTGGAGGTTCGGCAGCTTTGATACAAGAATACTAAAAAGACGTTCAGAACATTCAATAAATTATACAAGCGTGTATACAGGACTGGTGAATGTAAAATCTGATTGGGGTTCAATGTCCTAACGCCTGTTGAAGTTGCATCGAGTGCTAGCTCAGGTATTGTCCTCGTCATCCGACTATGGTTAAAAAATACAAGACATCGTTCACAGGTCTTTCCTTCGAGATAGGCTACGAACCGTCGCCAATAGCCCACTGTGCAGACCAAACATCCTTATTGATTTAATACAATTTTAATTCTTTTAAATTCTAAGAATCGAAAATGGCAACACAATGTTTTTTTGTTCCACTTGTTCGGATTTAAGAACCAGACAAAGAACACAGATATATTTTTTTTAAACAAATATTAACATGTATCACAATAAACAGGAACAACTAAACAGAACTATAACAATAATAAAGATTCAAATACAGCGCCTTATAAATAAGAACATAAAAACAGTAAACATAAAGGCGGGAAAAACGAAATTTTTTAATAAAGAGTATATTCTTAATCCTAAACTACATCGAAAATATATTCATTTGCAAATATATTTATGCCAAAAATACTATTATATAAAATTTATTATTGAAATATCTAATTCAAAAGTAGATCGCAATCGAAATTACTTTGGAGATGAATATGTTAAGAGCCTAATAGCACTGTTTAGAAAAAAAATAATGGATGTTAACTTATGGGAAACTAAGAAACGAGATTTTTACTTACTCGACCAAATTGTTCAGGGAGTTCATTTTCATCTCTTGGTTTAGGTGGTGGAGATCGCTCACGTCTTGGTGGACTTGGTCGCCTACTGTCTCGGCGATGTGAAGAAGATTCACGTCTTCCTCCTCCACTGTCACGACGTCGGTCATCATATCTTCCGTGCGAAGACATTGTTAAATTAACTAAATATTTAATAAAAAAACTAAGATAATATTTTCTTTAAGAAAAGAATACACTACAAAAAAAATACCGGCCGGCAACCTTTGTTAACGCAGATGGCGAATTCATTCGTTTTGTTCGAAAGATTTCGATTGCCAGATTTTTATTTGAAATTACCAAACAATTTCCCGCTTTCGACACAGGGTTCCTAGTTGCCCAGTAGATAAAGGCGTTCGACTACTTCAGAGGGCTCCGAGCTCCAGTCCGACGGATAGACTTGACAAAGAAAAAGAAAATTGTAGTGATCTTGCGGTTGGAGAATTGACAGCTTAGCTATCAAAATACTCGGAAGTCGTCTAAAAATATCCAACAAATTATTCTCCAGACGCCTCTTGAGAATGCGTTGGGTACTAGCTCAGGTGTTGTTTTCGTCATATCTGACCATAGATCGAAAATACGAGGCGTTGTTCCCGGATCTTTCTTTCGGCATAGGCCTTTAACCGTCGTACATAGCGGTTCGGGGCCTATCTCGAAGGAAAGGACCGGGAATGATGATTTGTATTTTTGAACCATGGTCAGTTTCGTTTGGTTTTGGTTAATGGGGGAGTTTCACGCCGAGAAGAAGAAGACCGCAGTTCCAACTACATACACTGAGATAGATTGTTGAAATAAAAGTATTTTTCTTATTTTGTTGTAATTCTAATTATATACAAATATAATATAAAGTATTTCTGTACTTAAATTTATTCATATATGGAATAAAAATATTACTTATTTGGTTCGGTTTGTTTAATTAACGTCGCACTAGAGCTGAACAGAGGGCTATTGGCGACGGTTTGGGGCCTATCTCGAAGGAAAGACCCGGGAACGATGCCTCGTATTTTTGTACCATGGTCAGATGACGAGGACAACACCTGAATTAGCACCCGACGCAACCTCAATCGGTGTCAGGACATAGGGCAGTTGCATCCCCTTCCCCCACCTCCCTTCCTCTTTGTTGAATCGGTTTCGTGGAGGAAAAATACAAGTAACAACCGCACAAACTCCACGATGTGATTGGTCGAAATTAACGTCAAACCGGAAACTGGTCACATGCAAACCGGCAACCTGCACGTGATGCCGTGTAAACCAATCACCGTCTGCAGATTATTTAGTCGTTTGCCGCTGTCCTCCACGAAGTCACGTGGTTGCAACAGCTCTATTGGACCCCGATCAGATTTACCGTGCACCAGTCCCGTATGCACGCCAGTATAATTTGTTGAATGTTTGGGACGACTTTCTAGTATTTTTTTAGCGAAGCTGGCAACCCACAGCAGGGGGACGAAACGGTTTTTTTTCTGGTTGGTTTGGTTTGGTTAAAAAACGTCGCACTAGAGCTGCACAGTGGGCTATTTGCGACGGTTCCGGGTCTATCTCGAAGGAAAGACCTGGGAACACATTCACACACACATTCATTCATACCTGCACCTCGTTATTTTAGAACCATGGTCAGATGACGAAGAAACACCTGAACTGGCACCCAACGCCTTCATTAGACGTCGGGACGGGTTTTTTCTGGACATGACCGTTATTTCCAAGGGAATCAAGTTACATGCTTGCAACTTTGTACGCATAATCATGACACTTTAGAGTAGTTGTGGTAAACTTGTAATGAATTTTGGTACACTCTATGTATCTTATTTACAATGTGAAGTCTCGATGCTGTAGTTATAAAAATACCTGCGTTTTCCTTTTAATTAAACAGTAAAAAAAGCCAACATACTATTGTCGTTTTAATAACATTTAAATATTTATTTACATTAAAGTAATATTTAACGAATAATATAAAAAAAATTATAAAAAATTTCAAACAGAATATAAAATAAAATCTTTAACAATGTTTAGTTTTGCAGTCAATAAGTTTAGTGTTGAAGTTAAAGCATTTCACTATCACTTTATTAGTCAATTTCCATCCAATTTCTCATTCTAATTTTATCAAGAAGTTTCGACTCATTTTTTTTTCACGTGGCGGAAAAACAGTCTTAGTTTTCCCTTTAATGATTCCACACATGTTCTTGAAAGTTCATGAGTAACCTGTTGAAGAATTGTATCAAGAAGTAGCATTGACCATGGATGAAGAGATTTCCAACAGACTGAAGATTCTCGTTCGTCGTAAAATTGTTCATTTTTAAGTAACGCAATTTAAGAAAATTTAAAATAACAAATAAAGTAAAAGTAAAAAAAAGTTAATTAGAATAATAAAAGTATGAACGAATTTAAAATAACAAAACTAAACTCGCAAATGAACACAATTAAATTTATTTAATAGATGTTTAAAATAGTTTTTACGAATACGAACACAAATTAATTCACGTTTACACTAATATACGAACACAAATTAATTCACGTTTACACTAATATACGAACACAAATTAATTCACAATTACAGGAATACGAATTTCACTGCACCAGAAATAATTAAACTAATAATGCAATAGATGTTTTCAAGTTAAAGTCCTGCAGGGCCAGAAAGTCAGCGTCGATAAACATAATATGGCTTGTGTAAACACGAATTGTGTCAAAGGTCTGACGCGGTCGGATCCACTGCGTTTGCATTTATTTGAAGTATAATCATTGTAGAATAATGGAATGATGTCCATTTTTTGGACAAATTTGTACATTTTTAGATACGGTCAAAAATAAAATTTGAACTGTATCCAGTCATTACCGCACATTTCGACCCCACTTTCCCCTTTATTTGTTGATTTGAACATGCTGTGGATGGTCAAAACAAAAAATTGAAACTATTAAAATAGCATCTGGAACAGTAGTACGTAATGTTTTCTTTGGAATTTAAAAATATATATATATATAATAATCAACAGCTGATTAATGGAAATAGCCTTTCCTATGAACTTCATACCTAAATCGTAGTTTATTTATTTTGTTACTTTTTCAGCAATAATATATTTTTCTTCTGGTTCTTGTAGATTACATATTGAAAATTAACTATACCATGTTTTGGAAGCCAAATTCGAAACATAAAAATTTAAGCCATATGTTGGGTTTTTAACATTAGCCGTCCCACTGGGAACCCTCCGATCGCAAGATCACTACTTTTTAATTTTCTTTGTCCCATCGCACGGATTCGAACCACCAAACCTCTGATTAGTAGCTGAACGCCTTTATCCACTGAGCAACTGGGGTTCATTACTTATTTGGAAAAAACAAATATTATAAACAAACTTCCCCATAATTGTAAGCGTATAGCGACTAAACAAACAAAAGCAAAGTTGTCTGCTGTAAGGAAGAAATCGAAACTACTATAGTAAGTTACCATGTTGAAACGTCACGTGAATAGACCCCGAACCGCCACCAAAAGCCCACCACACTAGAGCTACACAGTGGGTTTTTGGTGACGGTTCGGGGTCTATCTCGAAGGAAATATCTGGGAACACATTTCATACATGCATCTCGTTATTTTAGAACCATGGTCAGATGACGAGGAAACACCTGAACTGGCACCCAACGCCTTCAAAGACGTCGGGACTTTGGACCCCGATCAGATTTATCGTTCACCAGTCCCGTATACACGCCGTTAATTTTTGCGGATGTTCTGGACGACTTTTCTAGTATTTCGTAGCGAAGCTGGCAACCCTCCAATCATAAGATCACTTCTTTTTTACTTTTCTTTGTCAAGTCCATCGCCTAGGATCGAACCAGGAATCCTCGGATTTTCAGCTGAGGCTTTAACCGCTCGAACCATGATCAGATGACGAGGACAACACCTGAGCTATTATCCGATGAAACCTCAATAGGCGTCAGGACATTGGACCCCGATCAGATAAATAGTGCACCAATAACGTATCCACGCTAGTATAATTGTTGGATGTTCTGGACTATTTTCTAGTAATTTTGTAGCGAAGCCTACCCTCCGATCGCAAGATCCTTACTATTTTACTTTTCTTTGTCAAGTTCATCGCACGGGTTCGAGCCAGCAATCTGATCGGGTAATTGATGATTATATTCACTCCAAGAAAATTAAGACCACTGTTAACACGGAACATGTATAAGAATTTTAAGTTTTTATCATTAAAAAATGCCGAGAAATTGAAATATCTGCAGCATACAAATAAGATATACCATATACGTCGTATGTGAAGAATTTTTTGTTTTTAAATAAAAGTTTTACTATATTTTGTTGTTATTCTGGTTATAGGCAACTTATAAACAGATAAAATATATAATATTTCTCTATTTAAATTTATTCATATTTAAAATAAAAGTATTACTTATTTTGCAGAAACGAATAATGCAAACAAAGTTTTTCATAATAGCGAGCGTAGCGACCAAACGAGCAAAAGAAGTGTTGTCTGATATAAAGAAGAAATCCAAATTACCAGTAGTTTCCCTGTTCATACGTCAAGTAAAATCCCGCATTATAATGGGCGAGTTTCAACCCAAGAAGAAGAAGACCGCTGTTCGAACAGAACATGGAGAAACTTCCGCGACGCCGAAGAAGTTCCGTAGGGTTAGCATGGAACTTTAGCTCCTGTACTATAATTTTTAGTTTTAGTCTTTACATAATACCTCAATATAGAAATATTTACTACAAACACTGAGATAGATTGTACTCATCGTTTATCAAGTATTTTAGTGTTGAAATAAAAGTATTTTTTCGTATTTTGTTGTAATTCTAAATATATACAAATATAATATAAGTATTTCTGTACTTAAATTTATTCATATATGGAATAAAAATATTACTTATTTGGAAAAAACAAATATTATAAACAAACTTTAACTTAATTGCAAGTGTAGCGACTAAACAAACAAAAGCAAAGTTGTCTGCTGTAGGGAAGAAATCGAAACTACTAGTAAGTTACCATATTAATACGTCACGTGAAACTCTCCTATTCCTTAGATTATTGCCGACAAACTGAACTGAGTTTATGTTTGTTTATAAAAATATAAAGTAATAAACCAAATTTTATCTTTGCAACTGGAATCTAAAATGTTTTGATATATTGCGTCACAAATAAAGATAACTCTATCTACAAATTGAAATAGTTATTTTAATGTGCTTCGATAAATCATGCATGGAATTAATGCTTTATTTCGATCTCTTATATTTCCTTTGAAACAAATTAAGGTATTTTTATAACTCTCGCAATATAATTAATTTAATTGTTTTATAAATTAGCTGCTTTATAAAAACTAAATTTACGTATGACAAACGAAATAAATGTTCATAATTTTAATAAATTAAAAACAATAAATTGAGTTTTCCAATTATATACTTTGTTTCAAGATTCGTTTTAATTTGTTTTTGTAGTGTTTTTTAATTTTATTTTTCCCAAATATAATATGGATATGTGTTTAGGCTTTTCTTATTAATATATAAAAAGGGTACAGATGTAGTATAGGACATTTGGCACGCGAGGTTTTTTGGCAACCCACCTGACATTGTTGGTATTTTCCGATTTTTGTGGCGACTTTCAATCGCAACCCTATGCTATGTTTAACGGCAATTTTTCGTCGCCAAAAAAAAAAAACCTGCACTAAATGTCCTATACTACATCTGTTCCATAAAAAGTAATGTGTCTTTTTGGAATATACACCTGTATCTACCTGAGTTTTATTTTAAAATGTCTTGGTCTAGCTGCATTTTTTAAATATAGTTCAAAGCATCCCACACCTTACTTTTCCTGGACCTCGCGTCTGCTAAGGATGGCCCTTGTTGATGTAAATATTGTAACACACTAAATTTGTTTTACATATTTTAGGTTTCCAGACACTTCTCTCTCAGTTCTTCCAAACAAGCACAGTTTTATGATAATTCTTCAGATGCCATACATGATATAAAAGATGAAGCAAAACTTCTGGTTGGAGGTAAAGTTGGGTTATCATAACTATAGTACAATTAAGTAGGTTAGAATCAAAATGTGCCAAATTTATTTAGCTGCCATTGGGAACCAATATTTTGAAATTGAGAATAATAATCTTACTTGAACTTTTAAAATTCTGGTAAATTGTTGATTGGGAATATTTGATAGATATTTATTATTATATTAAATGTTGCTTTGGTTACCACATCTACAAATGACTTACTTTGGCTCTTTTGTTGTCATGCAGAATTGTAAAAAGTTATTGAGGCGTTTTATAACATAAAGGCGGGGAAAACGAAATTTCCCCGCCTTTATGTTATAAAATTAGGGACGATTAGGGATAGGGAAGGGGGGTATATAGGGAGGTTATTTAGGGATGAAACGGATATCCGGTAACTATCCGGTATCCGGCCTATCCGGCTGCTTTTTAACTATCCAGTAACTATCCGATATCCGGAAGTAAAGTGCCGGATATCCGATTTTCCATGCCGGATATCCGGATGAATAAAACATCAAAGATTTTTTTTTGAAGCGATCAATTTTCTTTGTTTTTGCTTTAAGTATTATACTGAAAATTCTACCAATGTATTCACAGTGTGCAGATTCTGCCTTTAACCAATAGAGAATTTAAAAAACCCACTTTATTTCAAATTTTTAACTTTAAATTTATATTTTTAACGAATCGTGGTGGAGGATCATCAAATCTCAAAACTAATATAAAGTTGAATTGAATAATACATTTCTCAAAAGTTTAAGCAAACTTGAATTTTCATGTTTGGAATGAAAGGGCATATGGTAAAATTACAATTATTCAGAAATTAAGTGTAAAATGTACAAAACATACGACCATTGCTAGCAGCACCCTAGAATAACCGTTTGTAAATAAAAAAGTTTTTTGAATGCTTATTCAATTTTGGTATCACTTTAAAGATAAAGAATTGGGAAATATTACAGAATAAAAAAAATATTTTTCAATTTTTGACCGATTTCCGTTTTTTGTAGTGTGTATAAAAAGTTATTTTCATAAAAAATAAACTGCCGGATATCCGGCAAAATCCAGTTCGGATATCCGATATCCGGTTTGTAATGTGCGCCGGATATCCGGTATCCGGCAAAACCACTATCCGGTTCATCCCTAGTTTTATTCTAATCTATACTTGTGAAGTAATACTTTATAATAAGACATAAGATGTTTATTAGGGGGACTTTGTAACATATAGATGGACACAGGCGCTGGCTGACCATAAAATACACTAAGGGGAAAACAACTCTTAACTTTGGAATAGAAACAGTAAAATTGCTTTAAATCAACAAATATTTTGGTAAAAATAAAAATCGGCAATATATATTGGTAAAGATGAATTTCACATATTTTCAAATCTAAAAACATGATTTAAACAACACATGAAATCACAATGGCCGAATCACAGTTAAAATATCGAAGAAAAAAAATCGTAGTGTTTCGCTTTATAACAGTTTTAAACGCATGCATGTATTGTGCGCTAATGTCACAGACTTGTATCTGAATTTATTGAACTAGGCAACACTGGGGTCTCCTCCTCCCTGCGACTACTATGGATCAAATCTGGTACTCCCTTTGAACAGTCAATTATGGTACTTACATGCAAACCTTGGCAATCGATTATGGCACCTCGTTATGTCAACACAACAACATATCAAGCACATTCATGTTAAAAAATATTTTAAATGCATAAAATTACCTTGCTCACTGACAATAATAATAGAAAATAATCGATTACCAAACCCCTCTTTTAGGGTTGGCTAGCATTGGTCTACTGCTTGAAAAGTTAATCTTTAGTCTTGGAATTTGCTAATATTTAGCAACTACATATAAAATACTGGCCATGACTAAAACAAGAATGAAAATTTAAATCTAGATTATTTTGAGTGTGAGGAACATTTCTCAAAAGTATGTGTCGCTATTGAACATTTTAATAGGAAGACAGCCCCTTATACAAATGTTTTGCATATCGTGTAGTAAACTTTATTCCCTACAAAATGGTATATTAAGTTTAACCCTATGATAAATAGCAGCCAAAGAATAAGAGGTAGTCCCCCCCCCCCATTGTATATGATTGGTAAATGATGCATTCTCCCTATTCAAAATATAGTTTTTTAAGAAAATGATAAAATTGACATTAGTTGTTCTTGTTCCAAGCCATAGCGCAAAAGTTATTAAACAAAGATCTGCCTTCAATACAATTTCATACTAACAATGTTGCCTCAATAACTACCCTAGCCATGCTTTTCTGAGCATGCACACTGACACTCCTTAGCAGATTCAAGATAATGAAAGCTAGGCGTATTGGAGAATAGATTGTTTCGGCTTGCTTGGTGTTTTTCGTTGGCTCAGTAGGTAGGGCAGCAATAAAAAAAATTTTAATCGCAATGTATGCTGCACTTTGTGCGAAAGCTAAAGCGTTACAATACTTAATGAGATAACTGCCATTGAGTGAAGTTATCTTTAGTTAGATAGTTTTAATGGAGGTACCTAAATTGAAAGTTGTATGATACTGCACATCAAATAATTTCAAAATGGTGAAATCTTATCTATCTTATCTTATTCTAAAAATAATGCTTACAATAAATTTGATTGGAAGAAAATGGGTGTTGGAAATTTAAAAATGAATATTAAAGTCTATTGGAATTATTTAGTTTTATTTGTGTACCTTTTTATTCAAACCTCTCTCTCACTAATTTTAGTTAGGTTTAGGAACACAATATACATTATTAGGAAGCTCCCCTACCCCCGAAGGATTGCTATGCAATCCTCCTAGATTTTTTCCACAAATCAAATCTCGCTTATCTTGCTATAAGGTAGGACACAATAAGTAGGTGTCCTAGTAACAATACTTTTTTAATTCTATTACTGAAAACTTTAAATTTGGAAAAAAAAAAAAAAATGGAAAACAATGTTACCACTGACATGCCTACCATTATTTATTATTTTTTACGTTATTTTCATTCCTTTCCTGCATTTTAGTTCAATTTCAAACATTGTTGGTAGTATGTTTTGGGTATAATTGATGCTAAGCTAACTGTATTCTTGCATACCGGAAATTTTAATTTTAGTGATGAATTACGTCACACAGATAGAGTTCATTTAATCTAGTTTTTAAAACTTCCAAAAGATGGCACCACTTCAATTTCCTATTCATTTACAGTTTGGATATGTTTCACAAAACTTCTTTTAAAAAAAAAACATAATAAGGTTTATATTCTTCCTAATTTAAGCTGACATCATCAAAATAATTATTCACCAATGAAGTGAAGGGGTTAATCGTTAAAATGGCTTACAAATTGGCAAAATACAAATGTGGATGCAACAAATTTTTGTAAACAAACTGATGTTGCCATTCCGTGTAGAGAAAAGCATCATTTTTTAATCACCTCGTAAGAGAATTATATATGTATAGAAGATTTGCTTCTTCATTGAACTATGACATAACATTTTATATTTAAAATTTTCTTCTTGCTGTCATTGAGCACATGTTAGTTTTTTTATATATTATACTATTTGTATATGAGTATTGATTTTTAATCTAATTCATTATTTATGTTTTTAGGATTTGGATTATGTGGAATACCAGAAAACCTTATTTCAGCATTAGTCCAAAAAGGTTTAAAAAACTTAACAGTTGTCAGTAATAATGCAGGAGTTGACAATTTTGGTTTGGGGCTGTTACTTCAAAACAAACAGGTGGGCTTTAATTTTTTATGCTTGTATGTAATAGGTCAAGATTTGTGGTTGCATTTCCTCTCTTTTCATTACCTGTTATTGCTATAAAAATGAAATATGTTGTGACTCTTCTAATCCTAGCTAATGTATTTACTATGATGTATAGTATTATAATTTACAATTTGGCAACAGTTTATTAATTTTCAAAATTAAATGAATTTTATCCCTTGATAAACATGTACTTGATTTTAGGGCCATGTATGATTTAAAAATATTGTGTTGGCCATCATTCACTACAATTTTAGTAGTTAGTTAACTTTAAATTTGATGTATATTGCATCCTATTAAACTAATTTTTTTTACATAATTTCACTCTCCAGAAATATTTAAAAAAAAAAAAAGATTGTAGGCTAAACGATTCATTACCGATGCACTAGAATCTATGCATAATTCGAAATACTTTTGTTTTATTCTCTTAAAAGCCCACTAATATCACTTACATTTTTATGTTATTTTCTTTCTCATCATAAATCTTAAAAAAATGTTTTTATAAACTTTTTTCGTAAATTAATATGTCTTAAGTGATATTCTTTTTAAAAATTCACTCCATAATGTTATAATATTTTATTGTTTAATTAATCTTTTTTTTATACAGGAAATTTTATTGCAATAAATATTTTAATTAGCACTAATAAATATTAAAAAAATTTCAAAAAGGCCATGCAGTTTTTTTTTTAAATGGTCAAACACCTGGTGAATTAAATTAATTGAATGTGACTTGGTAAAATACACCAAATGTAGTAGTACTGATAGTGCTGACACATTATAGCACTTAGATAATTGCATAGAAGATGTACTAAATATACACAAATATAAATATTATGGTTATGCCTTGTAGTATACAAATTCAGTAAAATTTAATAGTGAATTTTGTAAGAGTTTAATTAAGGGTTAAACAAAAATGATTAATTCCATAAAATTGTATTTAAATCTTTTTTTTTGCGAACTCTTAATTTTTTTGTCTTGAAGATAAAACGAATGATTGCCTCATATGTTGGTGAAAATGCAGAATTTGAACGGCAGTACTTATCTGGTGAGCTTGAATTGGAATTTGTCCCACAGGTAATATTTTCAGGTACTTATTTTTTGTCAAGTTAAATTTTTTGTTTTCATCCAAGTTCCTGTTTAGTAAAAATAATTGCATTAGATTTTAAATTAAATTACTTTTTTACCATACTTTAAATTCACTTGAATGTTGCTAACTTGGATTTTAGCAGTGCTATCTTTTTTGTATCATTAATTTATGTCTCAACTAATTTAATACACATTTAAATTTCTTTTTAATTAAAAACATATGTTTAGATAATGACAGTGATGATACCATATTTAGTTACTAATATGGGCCATATTTAATATTTCTACAAATTTTATAGTAGGCCATTACTGATTAATAATGGTGTGATTATTAATTTGTGTTATTAATTTATGTTAATTCAAAGAATGAAGAAGATCATTTCTAAAATGTGAATTAATATTTATATTAAAATAAATAAAATATGCTGATCCTTCAAGAGGATTGGACTTTCACATCCATAAAAAGAAACTTTTAATTAAAAGCCTTTAATTTAAGTCACTTTATTTCTTATTAAAATGGCACTTGTTTTGGATTTTAATAATTTTAAGTTAAACTTAAAGATTCACTTCAGCTCCAAAGCATTGAGTTTTCTTTGATACCTGTGACATTTGGTGGTAATAGAGACTTCACGGAGCAAAATTGAAAGTCGTATTTGATTGATATTTTAACACCAATTTAATATCTTAATAAACATTTCTTATTTTTGTCAAAGTAAGATGAGAGATGAAAAGGAATGTGTATAAAGAAAATTACACATTAGTTTAATACTACAGTCCCTTATAAAATATATTACAAATTTAAAATAAATAATATGTTAACTTTCCAGAGCAACTATTTAATCATTCAGTATTTTGTTAAAATACAAATACAATGTTAAAATACGCAATAAAAGTCTATCAAATCTGGACATGTTTCGGAAGATACATCTTCCTTCATCAGCAGAAAATGAAAAATCTGTGTGCAATAAAATATAAATAAACCCAGAATTGAAAGTGTTGCCAAAGAACAAAAAAACAAAAAACTATTTCAATTGGTTGGAGTTAACTATTGTGTGCCAACACGTGGGGAATACTGGGACCGCAAATGTTTCATTGACAATCGAATCAATATTGCTAAAAATATGAAACGCCTCCAGGAAGTCAAGTTCAAATGGAGATTTTGGTTTGCAAATTAAATGTGGGTTAGACATTAATTCTAACCCACATTTAATTCACAAACCCATATCTCCATTTGAATTTTCTAACCCACATTTAATTCGTAAACCCGAATCTCCATTTGAATTAATCTTCTTAACGCAATGTTCTATAAGACGAGTTTTTATCTCATTCAGTATTTTGTTATTACTAGAAGAAAACTAAAAATTTGGAGCATGAAGATTTTATAAGCAGCTTAAAAGAACAAAAATTCAAAGGTTCCCTCACTTAAATGTTAGTTAAAGGTGTATTTTTCAGGGTACTTTAGCGGAAAAGGTGAGGGCTGGGGGTGCAGGCATTCCAGCTTTCTTCACCCCCACTGCTTATGGCACTCTTGTGGAAGAAGGAGGTGTTCCGGTGAAGTACACCACTGATGGAAAAATTGCATTGGCAAGCGAGTCTAGAGAGGTAACTATGATTTATACAACTTTGATGTACAAATCTCTGAATACCGTGTTTAATTCTAATTAGAAATTATATATTAAAATTAGAAAAGTATTAATTGAAGCATAGATGCAGTGTTCACTCTAGAAATAAAAAATAAAATAATCTTTCTAAAAAAAAGGAAAACCGACTTTAAGAAAAATGCGCTAAAAAGTAAAAAATAATTTTAAATCTTACGAATGAGTTGACAAAATTGAATTATTGAATATCAATTTTATACTTAGTACAACTTTTTGAAATCGGCGCCAAAATTTAGATATGATTTTTGTAAATTGGCACCAACTTCCAAAAGTTGTACTACGTATAAAATTGATATTCAATAATTCAATTTTGTCAACTCATTCGTAAGATTAAAAATTATTTTTTACTTTTTAGCGCATTTTTCTTAAAGTCGGTTTTCCTTTTTTTTAGAAAGATTATTTTATTTTTCCCTTTTTAGTTTTTAATTTAGCAGGGGGCTTCGCCCCCTATTCACCAAGAAATTCTAGTAGCAACTTGTGCTCAACAATGTAAATTTTAAACAATCCCTAACAAAACCAATAAATGCATGTTAAACGAAATGTCATTGTTGTACAACTTCCGTTAAACAATGAAAATATTTTGAAATCGGATAAATTGTTTTAAAAAACTCCGTTTAATCGGCATTTCCGGATATATAACAGCCGGATAATCGATTATTTTTTTGCAGATTTTGCCTAAGTGGACTTTTCTCTATCCAACAAAAAAAGAATTTTCGAAATCGGAAGACATTTTTTTTTAAACGGTCCGGTTAATTAAGAAATCCCGGATAACCGGATATTTTTTTCAAATTTCTCCCCTTTGAAACATCCCCTATCCAACAAAAAAAAAATTGTCCAAATATCTAAAGTAGAATCGAAATCCCGCGCGCACATACATAAAAAAAAAAAAAAAAAAAAAAAAAACATACAGGTCGAATCTATAACCTCTCGACTTGGCGCGCCTTGGCGGTTTTAATTTAAATTTTCTTGCGGTTTTATTTTGGAGTTTTTTTTTGGAGTTTTGGTGAGCGCGCTGGGCAGTCGGTTAAAAAGGGCAGGGCGCTGTTGGCTGTAAAAGACACCCCGTTTTTGAAAAGGCACTTCTTGTTTTTAAAAGGATGCTTTTTAAAAAAAAGTTTGAGATAAGCGTGGCCACCCGTTGATATATCGGACCCGTGACCAAACAAACAAGTTCCGATTTGTTGATTGATATTGTGCTAGAACTGCATATTGGGCTATTGGTGACGATTCGTGGCTTATTTTGAAAGAAAGACCCATACAAAATTGATGTCTCTTTATGAAGATATTACATAAAATCCAAAATTTGACACTTAAAAATTAATGTTTTCGCTAAAAACCAAATCTGTAAGTAGCCCTAATCAAACCCTTTACAAAACTATTGAAAAGGCTACTTAAATCTAAATTTTGGTAATAAAGGCCTAATATTGTAACCCCAAACAAACTTCACTTTTAAAAAAAACTTAACATTTCATATGCGGGTACAGGCAACCAATAGGATTAGTGGAATGCCCTGTGCTCGAAATAACCGTGGGATCATCGTGATTGTACAACACGCATTGTTAAAAGGAGTTTGTTTTTCTACTGTCATAATTCCCTTAATTCCAATTTACACACAATTTTTTTTTAATCGATGCCATTTTTAAAGACATCTAGGGAAGCAAGGGCGCTTGTGCTTGACTGAAAAGGGCAAAAGGGGCGGCATTTTTGAAAAAAAGGCATGAGGGCGCTATCAAGATGAAAAAAGGGCAGGCAGGACAGACCGCCCTCCAAAAAACGCCTAGAGTGAACACTGATAGATGTATTAAAGGGGGTGGGGGCAATTTTTTAATAAGATCTTTGACACATTTTTTTTTCATACAATTTATGAAAATTTTGTTAATCCTAATTTTAAATAATAACAAAATTGTAATTTCTCAAGAATTTTTGCAATTAACTAGGTAATTAATAAATTATTTCTAATTAATGGTTAATTACTAATTAGCATAATTGGAACTAGTGTTCATTTTTTACATTGGTAAATATTCTGGACATGGAACTATTTCAACCCCCCCCCCCCAATCATTTTTACTGTATTGAGTAAATTACAGAAATACTATACTGAATTGAAGAAATTGAGAACTGAATGTAAGACTTGCCATAGCAAAAGAAATTATTGCACTGCAACTTTAAATCAATTGAGCAACTAAAAAATCACACTAAATGCAAGTTTTTATTTCATTACATCCAACTCAGGGCTGCTAGTTCTCAGATTTCACAATTGCCAAAGTCGTATTGACACAATCCGTATAAAATTATCAAATTGACTATTATTTGCCAAAGCTGCTGGCACTGTAGCGACTGAAATAATATTTTTTTGTGCAATTAAAAGTTGCGCAGTGAGAGGATACAATTTGAGTTTTTCAGTTGCATGCAACTAAATAGTTTAGTTGCATTGTCGATAGGTGGTAGTGTGCGGCTATCCTAAATTGAAGTTTATAGAAAAAGTTATGTAAATAAAATTTTAAAAATTTTTAATGCAATGTAAAGAACTGTAATCCATTTATCTTAATTATTTTAAAAATATTAGCTTATTTTAGGAAATATATAAGCACTATACTTGCTATCAAAATGGCACAGTTTGATGAATTTATAATGTTTTCATTTAGAAAAATTAGTAATATTTTTAGTCTTATTATATTTGAAATTCTAAGGTGTTGTTTTTTGTGTAATGTTAAATGTATATTAACTTTTATGTCAGGATATTTGTTTGCATTTGATTGTTAAACATATTTTATTTTCAGGTTAGACAATTTAATGGCCGTCCCTATATCTTAGAAGAAGCAATTACAGGAGATTTTGCCTTAATTAAAGCCTGGAAAGCTGATAAGTTCGGAAATCTAATATTTAGGTTTGAATAATCTCCTATTCTCTTGTGTTGCATAGCCAAGGTTTCTTTTGTGTTAATTTTAATAGTGCATTTTTAAGTACTTTATACAGTAATATTTATATTTTTTATATAATTTTTTTAACAATTCGATTATATATAATTTCAGAAAATGTTATCGTGTTTTGTAAAATTGGGATGCACATAGAAACTTTTATAATAATTTAGCTCTCAAATGTAGATTGTCTCGTACATAAATTATAAATTAGAATTATACATATTTTAAAATTTGGGGGAATTATTATTTAAATAAATAAATAGAGTTTACTCATTAATATTTAATAAATAAATTATTAGAATTATCAAGGATGAATTATCAGCTCTTTTGCTTCTCGCATATAATTGACTTGGACTTTTATTTTTTGGCCAATCTCATCCTTGAATTATTTTCTGAGAAAATGTGGAAATGATTATGTTTTTCTCACTTGAATCTTGGTCTTGCTATTAATATCTGCTTGTAACAGAACTAATGATATTTTACTTACTTGAAGAAAATGTTATCATAAACTGTTATTTTTTTTCCGCAGGAAATCCACGCCTAATTTCAATGTTCCAATGTGCAAGGCAGCAAAAATTACAATTGTAGAAGTTAGTATAGCGTTTGTTAAACTTTTCCATAATTCAAAAATTCTCTTGATTCTTATAAAAGTTAATTTACTTATCACTTACAATTTTGTATACCTTAAGTGATTAAATTAGATTACTTTCCATTGAAAAAAGAATCATGAACAAAATACAGTTTTTATGCTAAAAAAATTTCTGAAACTCAGATATATGCTTGCTCTTAAAATAGCACTAATCATTGGAGTTAATACTTAAAAAAATGTATTAACTAATACATATCTTTAAAATATTGTAACATAAAAATATATATGACAATTGCATTCAAGCTGTTTGATAAGTTTTTGATAATTATTGCAATTAAATAAGTTATTTTGTAATTTGATAAAGTCAAATTATTATGTAGTGAAACAGTTTTAAAAGATCAACTCCCCTCGTAATGCCAATTATTATTGTAATTGAAGTCTGACCCTTAAGTGTAATGATAATTACATCTCCTGTAATTTATCTTTCTCTTTATCCCTCCCCTGCTAAAAGTTCAGTTTTATAGCATAAAGCAAGAATATGTTTTAAGCGTGAACATCGGAAAATATTTTTTTTAATGTTTGAGATTCAGAATTTAAATCATATAGGATACTTTTTTTGTATAACACCGATTCTTGTATTTTATTATGCAATGTAATTAAAAAAATAAATCAAAAGCTCATAAAAAAATATGATTATTGTATGTAATTTTAATGAGTGAGATTTACATGATACATTCATCAAATAAAACATGTCTAGTTATTAATGCGCAACTGTTTTTAGGTCGAGGAAATAGTGGAAATTGGGGAAATTCCCCCCGATCAAGTTCATGTACCCAGTGTCTATGTCCAAAGAGTGTTTGTTGGTGAAAAGTTTGAAAAAAGAATTGAAGTAAGTTTTTATTTTTGCAATTATACATTTTTCACTTTATAACCAATATTTTTTTAATGCACTTTTACTGACACTTGTTTATATAAGAATTTATATGTTAATAGTTGTGCAGCATTATAATGTTAGGAACCCTTCTCATGTGTTTTTATGTTTGTACATCGAAGGAATATGATACTATGTCTAATGTTTTCGATTTTCTGGTTAAAATTTCTATATTATATGTTTTTCACACTCTTTACAGAGGTAAATAAAACACTACCTTCTTTATTCTTCCACTACCTTCTCGCCAATGTAGACAATATTTTTATGATAGCACTATGTCCAAAGAAATCTACAGACATTTAAAACTTTGATAAGCTCCCCAGTAAAATGTCAAAAATGGACATAGTCTATTTTCCTTAGTAGTGGATGTGTTGATGCTTTTTTTTATGGTATTTTATTTTCACAGGATTCAGATCTTTATTTTCACAGGATTCAGATCTATATACTTCTGTCACTTTATCGTAATACGGACAAAATTTCTCGACAAATTCTATTTTAAGTATTTATTACTAAATACAATATAAAAAATGAATACCATACTTTAGATTGACCTTTCAATATCAAATTTCAGCAGTTAACCAAAAGTAAAAATCATAATTAGAAAAAAAAATTTATACCAATCTGCGATAGTGCAACTATTTTTGAAGAAAGTAAATTGTAAATTATTTAAAATTTAAATAACATTTTGGATAAGAAATGTCCATTTATATAATTAATCCATTGAATGTTAGATTTATATATTTTAAAAGTTAAGTTGCATTATATTTTGTTCTTATACAATAGACATAACATTAAATCTATCACTATAAAAATAATTGATTTTGAATGTAAAAAACTATGTTTTGGAAATATAAATTAAACTCTTTTGAAAGGAAAACCAAATATAATTTAAGTTAATTAATAATTTTATAAATAAGAATATATTGGTATGCACACTAAAATAACACTTGTTTAATCAAAACTTATTTCACATACTTTTTATTATGGGAAAGAAATCCTCAATTTTTTTTTATTCAATATATTTTGAATTTGAATTAAAATATTTTTGATTTAATATATTTTGAGTTTGAATATCTAATTATCCTAATATTTTACTTCTAGAATTTTTTGCTGTTTCTTATTTTATGTTATTTAAAATTGAAAAAAATATTCTACAACATTTTCTAAAATTGTATGATAGTGTTTACAAACTGGATGTCTTTTTATAGTCAAACTGCAAAAAAGTTTTAGAATTCTTACATTATATACTGAACTAGCATTTTGTTTCTGCGTTAATCCAATAAGGCATATACATTTATAAAAAAATCAGTGGCCCCCGTCATGACTTGAACATGCAACCTATTGTTCAAAAGTCCCACATTCTACCAACTATGCTACAAAAGCGTGCTCTAGGTAGATTTTCAAAATATTTTTTTTAAAGAAAATAACGCAATATTTATAAAATCACTAAAATCATTTAATAAACTAAGTAGAATTTTACAAATATAAGCATCAAGTCTTGAAGATGAATATTACTTGTATATAAATGTTCAGTCTACGTTAATTATTTACTCCACAAACAGAAATTTTCTTTTATTGTTAGAGATTGCTCACTCAATATTACATTATTTTGTGATCAAGTTCTTAACAAAATGCTTGGCACTAGTAGACAGTTGTAATATGTTAAAAGTATTGTTTTAAAATATCAATAAATCTTTTTCATTGATTATGTTATATTCTTTGTAGTCTCATTTGCTAAATGTAATTGTTAGTGCAGAAATTATTCACTGAAAAACTGTTAACAACGTGAAATTAGTTTAGAACTGCAAACAATAAGATTTAGTTTTTAATATCTGTAAGTGCTAGCAAATAATTGATTAATCTTTTCCTGTTTTCAGAGACTAAAACTTCGTAAAAATGGAAGCACGAACGGAGTGAAAACTCCAGCTGAAAAGGTCAGGGAAAAGATTATAAGAAGAGCTGCTCTTGAATTCCAGGATGGGATGTATGGTATCCTTTGGCACATTATTTGACTAAAGAGCAAAGTTTCACAAACTATACAAAGGCTATTTAAAATCTCTCCAATTTTCTTATTTAAAGTTAGATACTATAGTAATGATGCTTTTAAAACCTATGTGACAGCAAATTATGGTGTTGTTTCATTGAGAATACAATTAAGATTGAACGATTTTAAACAACAGCTCTCTTTTGCATGTTGATATTATTTTTTATATATATTTATACAGCTGTGAAATATTTACTATTAATTTTTTTAAAAAACTTTTTGGATGCTGACACTAGATGTCTTCTATATAAGCTGGGCAATTTATAGAATAAAAGTTTTTTTTTTTAAATCTTATATTTTGTAAAATAAAATTCTTAATTTCAAAGAGGGTTCAAAATGAGGAGTTTAAAATCATGCATCATTGGCACCTAGCAATTTTTTTTTAGTTGCCAAAAGTTCTGCTTAGGCATAATTTTAAAATAATTCAAATTGCTTAACCAGAACTGTGAACGGTTACGATATTTTTGTAATCATTAAAGCTTCTTTTTCATAAAATTAGAAATATGTTTCCATTTTGTGCTCTAAAAATTTAACTGTCTTGCTGATAAAATGACTGAAAAGTATGATAGCAATTGAATTGGTTATTTTGAAAAAGTGTCAACTCCATTATTTTTCAAAATCAGTGTTTCTGCGGTTTTACATGCCTATAACTTCCACACTTCAGTTCTATGTGAGAATGTGTCAACATAGTAGAACTACTTTGCCTATTAAAAAAATTATCTGGAGATACAACATTATTCATCCCAGACCCATCAAGCAATATCATCTACTTCAATAAACGAAAAGAAAAAATTGTGGATATTAAAAATTTTACGTCAATACATCCCAGATCTTCGTCAGAATTTTTAACATGTAATTTACGACTGACCCACCTCGTCTACTGAAGAATTAAATTTGTTGTTGTTTCTTCTGTTAAATTCCTCTTTTTTTCCTGTTTATGTTCACACATTGTTTATGCAAGTCTCTTAAAAATTAGATTTGTAATAATAAACAATGTTAATTATAAAATATTGTAGTTCATCTTAAAAACCTACATTCCTTTTAAAACCGGGGCATTTCCATATAAGAAAAACCATGTTTTTAGATAACTATTAGACAAAATTTTGGAATCGGGACAATTTCAAATGAGTTTTATCTCTTCCTAAAAAAATAATAATTAGAAGAATTTTTTTTTTAGAAAAGAACAAAATTGCCGTTTTTTTTCTTCTTAAAAATGTAAAAAAGTGGAGTTGACCCCTTTTCAAAATGACCGATTCGATTACTAAAAATCAACATTAGCTGTAAAAAAAAAATTATGACTGGGTGTAAAAATACGGTCATCAAACTGAAATTTTTATAAAAAAGTTATGCGTCAAAGTTGATGACCGAATGTAAAATTACAGTCGTTAAACTGAAAATTTTATGTTCAAAACGACCGCTAATTTTGAACATTGATTTCAGATCTTTGACTGTCCTAAAACATTAATGAGGTTGACCGAGATCATTACAAACCAACAGATAAATTAAAAAAATTGGGTCCATGAATTTAATAGTATTTTACTATTTAGAACAAAAAATATTAATCCTTAAAGAATAGGGTGTATTACAAGATATTTGCAGACAATAAATAAGTAGCGTGTCATCATTTGTTTGATTCTCAATTTTAGCTTTCTTCTTTTTACCCTTTCTGAAGCCACAAATTACAGTTATTTATTATTTTATGAGGTTGTTGAAATTTATTTAAAGTATACATAATTAGTTTTCTCTATATTTGTAGAAGTATGCATAATGATTTGTTTTAGTTTTTAAAAAATGCCTTAGCTTATTTCAGTCAATCTTGGTATTGGTATGCCTGTATTAGCTAGCAACTACATTCCACCAGATATTACTGTTCATCTGCACTCTGAAAATGGTGTATTGGGTTTGGTAAGTTCATTTTCGGTAGATATGTTTTGAAGAATAAAGTTTGTGATTAAAATTGGTGTTCTACTGTATAAAAATAATTCACAGCATTGAAAAATATAAATTTTAAAATGGAATAGACAAATAAAATATTTGGTGCATTTATTATTTTGCACTTTTATTATTTATTTAAAAATTATGTTTAGTACATTATTTTCAATGTAATTCTATTTGAGTTGAATAACGGACCCATTATTGAATTGTAAAAAATCATCCATTATTTAATACAAATTATTAATTCCTTTATTAATACAAGTGTTTGTCAAAGATTTTAGCAATCCGACATTTATAACAAGAATTGTCTTGCTATAAATGTGGGGTTGCTAAAATCTTCTGCCTGTACAAAATAATTCTTTATTAAAAAAATAACTAAGTTGGTATATATAATGACTTTTCAAATTATGTTTTAGGAATTTGCCCAGTTAAACAATTCATATTAATTAAAATAGTTTCAAATGAGTTTTAAACAATAAGTCATTTTTTTGTAATCCAATATCTTAAAACATATTTAGTACTTCAACTCCTTTAAAAAATACTCAAAATTTCCTTACTTATTTTGTTAAATTTACAAATCTTATCTCAAATATTATTTCTTTTATATGTAACTTCTAAAAAAAATTCTGAAAGTTTCTTAGGAGTTCAATACAAATATCTGCAAATTACTATGTAGTTTCACAATTAAATATAATATAAGAGCATCTGCGCATTACATACCATTTTGTAATACAAATATAATCTAATATTATTTTAAAGTTATGGGTTGATGTCACGATCAGGAATTTACTATTTTGATTGCCATTATAGTAATTTTAATAGTAAAATATTTCCTATGTCTGAATTTTTTTTCAACTATATGTTTTTTTTATATATATTATGAAGAGTTTTACTTTCTCCCTAACAAATTATTTCCAAACCTATTTATTTTCAGGGTCCTTATCCATTGGAAAGTGAATGTGATGCAGATATGATCAATGCAGGCAAAGAAACTGTTACTGTTCTCCCAGGGGCTGCATTCTTTCCCAGTGATGAATCCTTTGCAATGGTTCGAGGGTCAGTACTATTTGTATAAATGTTTAGAAGCGTCACTTTGATTTGCATGGATTATGGATATGAATAAATGCCATAATCCAGTGGTTCCCAAACTTTTTTCGAGTTGCAGTGCCTTTTTTTAATTAAGATTTGTCTACGGCACCCTACCCTCCATAAAAGTAATATTAATCATAAGTAAGAGATAAAAATAAATAAAACTCGTTAATAACAATATCCCTCAAGGAAGTTTATATTCACTAGACTTCGACTGTCAACTGACTAACTGAATGGATGCGGCAACGCTTGCTTATATATTCCGTCAGCAAGATCTTCCGGAATAGTTGGAAAGGTCTATTATGCATCTGATTTTAAGGGAATGAAACTAAAAGGAAGAGCTATTTTAGGTTCAGCCTTTTCGATCCACCTAGCTGTCTATCACCGCTGTTATGGTCTCCCAGAGTGGTGATCTTTTAATAAGGGTCAATAAGAAATCAATTGAACCCACTAGCTTCAAAACTAGATATATAACTACTTTTTGATTTACAGATTGTGACATTTATTTTTAGTTTCCTGACATATCTATCAATAGGCGAAGTCATAACATTCCAAAGTAGCTAGATAATATTCATTTTACGGTGTGAAAGTAGCAGCCGATAAGTAAAGAATTCAGCTTAGAAAGCAGATAGATCAAGATGCACGTATGCTACTGCACACCAATCACAGCATAGTAATCAGTTGCAAAACTAGATAGATCCCATAGTTTGGTTGCAAACCCAGTTAGATCCAAAAGAAGAAGACAAATTATATCTCAAAGTAATGCTTATGTAGAGCTAAAATTTGGTTAAGACCTGTGTCTACCTAAACAATTCGTAAAATAAAAGATAAAATTCTTCCATAAATAATGTAATTAATTAGTTTTATGTTTCTGTTGAAATTTTTTCAAAAGTGATCTATCTGGTTTTAAAACTTGGGTGCTTGTGTTATTGATTCATTAAACTATTTTTAGCATTCTATTTCATATTTAAAGTTTTGATTTGCTATCAAATTGTTCTAAATGCTGTTTGTTATAATTTTGATCATGTATTAATATTTAAAAAAAATTTAATAACTAATCAGTAAGATTTTAAAACTTGGGGGCTTGTTTTGTTGATTCATTAAACTATTTTTAGCATTTTATTTCATATTTAAAGTTTTGATTTGCTATAAAATTGTTCTAAATGCTGTTTGTTATAATTTTGATCATGTATTAATATTTAAAAAAAAATTAATAACTAATCAAATAATTACTTTACCTTATCTTGAAGTACATGTGTCTATGTATTCTTATAAATAAAATATTATTGATGTTTAATTATAAAGTTTATATAATTTTTTACACCTTTTTTATAATCTGAGGTAACTTGTTCCATAGTTGTGAAACGTACAGAAACTTAATCATAAACTGTATTGGACTAAGTATTTTTTATTATGTTCATCAATTTGTTCTAATATATATTTTTAATTTGTAGGGGTCACATTCATTTAACTATGTTAGGTGGTATGCAAGTTTCCCGGTTTGGGGATTTAGCAAACTGGATGATACCAGTAAGTACATATTGATAAATCTTAATATTAAAGTAATTTCTTTCATAATCTAATAAATGTCATTGCTTTGTTGAAAACTAAATTGAGTGGGTGAGATTGAAAAACAAATGATTATGTGGGAATCCTATTGGAATCTTTTCCTTTTTATTCTCACCCATCGAGTCTGTCTATGGCACACAAAACCCCTCCTTCCTGTGCACGGAAGTGTCTGAAATGTTCAATATAAGTACTATTCAATCTGTAAATGTGCACCTTGAAAATTTTAATTAGTTATTTTTTAATTAATATTGAAAGTTGCCACTCGTAAGAAACTGCCATATTGAGGGTATACATGGCGCTATCTATGTTTGGCTTCTGTATTTTTTTCTGTTTTGCCATTTTTTTTATGTATAGTTCATTCAAAATTATTTCGGATAATTTATTTTTTATTTTTACTGCCTTTCTTTAGCAAATTTTGTTTTTTGCTAAGAATAAAATTGTTCTAATTTAATTTCCATCAAAATGAATTTATTTTTTTATATTAATTATATATAAACTATTAATGACACTGATCATATATGTGCACTTATTTATTCCAATAACTTTATTTGCAAGACTTTTTTTTAATTAAATAGTAGACATCCATTAATGTGTAATTTTTTTAATTTAATTTTTCTTCATTATATTTTTTTATGAAGTCTAAAGTGAAACAATTATATTTTCCCTAATTATATTAAGGGAATGATCGAGGGTTCAAAACCTGGGGGCAACTCTATTTTTTAATCTATATGCCTTAACAGGTTCTCAGTAATGCAGGAACATATAGCTAGTTCAATTATGAAAAGGAAAAAAATTATCTTATTAATATTGTAGACAAGTAAGCATTTTATTACAAACAATGCTCTTTTGTATTTATCTATGTTGAATATATGTTTAAAAAAATCTCTAGTAATATTTGAGAAGCACATATGGCTTAATTTATCAATCATTATTTTCCACGATAAACATAATTTAAAGGCTTTGTTAAGTAAAGATGCAAGACCTAAATTGAAGTTCATAGTTTTCAGCAAGTCCAGGTTTTTATCATAAATATAAAACCTCCTTACTTTGAAAGTTGCACCATAATCATTACATGAGGCATTTGTGTTTAAGATGGTACAATTTCACTTAGATTAAAATAGTTGCAACAATCTGTTTTGTTTTATCCATCGAAGTTGGTTTACATCGAAACTCATAATTTGAAATAAAATACCAACTAACTTGTATGAATTTCCCTTGCGTTGTATTTTAACCATTTTGTATGGTTGTAAAATTTGCTTAACAATCGCAAAAGATTTATTATTTCAATTTGCTATTTTGACCATTAACATGTTCAGGTGTGGTACAAGGACAGTTGACCCCTTATATAACCATATCCTAATGTTGAGCAAGTTGGCAGTAAACTGTCAAAAATTTCTATAGCTGTTTTAGTTTTGATCCTGTACATAGAGTTGAAAACAATACAAGCTGGTCATTTTGAAAAGGTTGTTGTAATAAGTTACAAAATATTATAATTCAAGCAAATCAACCGGTTGGGTTATATCAGGGTACTGTTGCATGGAGAGTCTACTGTACTGAAATTTGAGCTTTTGTATTCTATTGATGTTTTAAATGTAAGTATATTATTATCATATTGTTATAGATTTTCAAATTGCTTATTGAGATCTTAATCTCATTCTAGGGCCAACTAGTTAAAGGAATGGGCGGTGCTATGGATCTAGTCGCGAGTGGTAGCAGCGGTACAAGAGTTATTGTGACAATGGAACACACTGCCAAAGGAAACACTCCTAAAATTTTAGAAAACTGCACATTGCCTCTAACTGGAAAGAACTGTGTTGATAGAGTTATAACAGAAAAGGTATTTTTTTAAATCATATATTTATTTGGAGATTTATAAACTTCAATAAAAGTAAAGATGGCTACAATTTTAAACATATTAAATTTTATTCAAATCCATTAGAAATATAAAAAAAATTATAGATATTTATTGATAAAAAAAATTATATGGATTAGAATTTTGAAATATTAGAAGGTTTATTAAAATATAAATGCAACGTTAAAATACGCAATAAAAATCCAAGAGATCTGGACATGTTTCTGGATATACATCTCTCTTCATCAGCAGAAATTAAAAGTATGTGTGTACAATAAAATGAAAATAAAATTAGTTAACTCCAACCGATTGAGATAGTGTTCTTTGGTAACATTTTCAATTCTGGGTTTATTTTCATTTTATTGTACACACAGACTTTTAATTTCTGCTGATGAAGGGAGATGTACATCCCGAAACATGTCCAGATCTCTTGGATTTTTATTGTGTATTTTAATGTTGCATTTGTATTTTAATACTCTTAATGCAATGTTCTATAAGACGAGTTTTTATCTTATTAGAAGGTTTGCTCTAGTATCTGTCATCTTTGAAAAAAAGCAGATGCCAGAAAAGCTCACAAGATATTAAATTTTTTTTTAAATAATTAATTATAAATATAACATTAAAACTATGCTTGAAATAAATTGAACTTATTTTTTAATGTACATTAACATGCTACTGAATGCAATATATTTAATTTCCTACAACTATTTTTCTAGGGTGTCTTTGATGTAGATAAAGAAACAGGTTTAACTTTAGTGGAAATAGCTGATGGTGTAACTATTGAAGATGTTTTGACCTCAACTGAGTGTCAGTTTGAAGTAAGGATTTTTATTAAAGATTCTATTTTATTTGTACGTTTTGTTTAATATTGTATATGCTAACAAAAAAAAAGTTTCCTTTATAATTCAACGTTTAGTTTAAGTATGCTATAAAGATCCATCTACAGAGACCATATATTTTTGTTTAAATTATCTAAATTATTGTGTATCCTATAATATGCTATATATTTTGCTTTTTTATATCCTCCCTATTCTTAATATATAATGATTTCCTTACCTCCCTCTTTTTTATTTGAAAATTGGAACTTTAAATTAACATTTTTCATTTTTAAATGCATTATAAAATAATTGTAACATTTTAATTTTTTGGTAGAATCTTTGGAAATAAACAGTTTAATTAAAGCAATAACTGACCTCCCCATGAAATATTAAAAAAAAATATGTATTTACATTTTGTTAAGAATAGAGGCTATGCAGATCAAGTCATTTTAAAATTATTGAAGTTAATTCAATTTTAATTTATAGTAATCTATAATTTTTTTTATATATATAAGTTAATAAATCGTTATATCAAAAAGAACCTTTCATATTACCGAACTCTGGATTGAAGAGTCTCGAGTTTAATTCCACTTAAGTCCAATGGACAACTCAGCACATAGGTATAAATTTTTCATGGTCCAAATATCCTCACATTGGTTATGATGAATGGGGTGCCAATTCAGAGGTGTTGTAATTGTTATCTGGGCATTGTCAAAATTACAAAGTAGTGTTTCTGTGATCTTTCCTTTTGGGGCTGACCTCAAACCTTTGCCAATTATAATCAACTATATGGAAAAACTGCTTATGCCCCATCCCCACCCCCTTCTCCATATAAGATGTTAAAGTTTGGCTGAGAATAAAGATATATTGGAATCTGATAAACTATTTTTATTGGCAAAATGGTAAATTTATTACTTTATCATTCAATAGCAGATTTGTATTTGTGTAATTTTTAAAAATATGTGAAACTCACTTAAAAAAAATGTAAAGATTGTTTTATCTATTATTAGAATTCCTAAGCTATTAATTAACACTACTATTTACTAGAAAAGGGATAATGTAATGAGAAAACTTTAAATTTTAGTTTCTCGGAATATTTTACTGATTTGACTCAAGTTCATAAATTGTAATAAAATTTCTTTTCCACCAATTTATAAAATTTCAAAGTTTTCATAAGTAATTAGGATAAATACCCTAGATTTTAATCTGAAATAAAAGCTGACGTCTAGCACATTATTCAATTTTGCATGCCCAAAGAAAAATAATATGTAGATAAGATTGATTTGAAACATGAACTAAAATGAAGGATTGAATGCTTGTCTGTGGAGAGCATTACATGAATTTAAATTCAAATTTATTTTAATTAAATATATTATAGGTTTATAGATATGCATTGCATTGGAATAAATGTTATAATTTTTGTATTTTAGGTATCCCCAGATTTGAAAACTATGGGCCAAATCTAAGATGTAGTGAATGTACAGTTTTCGAAATCGTGTTATGCAAGCAACTAATGCATATGCTAACTGCTCTAAATCTTGCATGCGACAGGACATTGTAAATAGCTGGAAAATTTTCATTATAAATCAAGTATGTAGGTTTTATAAATTAAAAAGTTGTAAATATATTAAATTTCCATTCAAGAATTGAAACAAATACATTTAATTCCTATAACTTTGTTCTGTTTCAAGTTATAAAGCCAGTTGTTCATATTGTAAAGGGGAAAGTTAACAGTAACAAACATATGAAGAAGAGAAAACATTCACAATTAATATACATAATATTAAATTTATCTGAAAATTTTCAGAAGCTTCTTTTTCTATGCTTTTCTCAATGGATTATGAATTTTGGATGATGCATGATATATTTTTGTCTATATGCAAAATGTAAATGCTTTAAGATGACCTCAACACTAAAAATATGTAGTTGATACTGGGATTATGTTAAGAAAACAAATGTGTTTGTCATAATAGACTAATATCACAATGCATTATTTGAGCCTCTTTTGGTAAATACAATAAGGTTAATAAAACATGAAAATTGGTTTAAAAAAAGGGGTTGGGGTTTTGTGTATGAACAAAGTCACCAGGCTTGAATATTGTATAAGAACTTTTATTATGAAATTGTTATAATGATCAAATATGAATAAATTGTTTGTAGTATAATTGTGTTTTTTCTTGCATCTTTACAATTATATATTCTACCGTAAAACCAGGTCAAGTCTCTTCCCAGCATCACCGATTAGAAGACCCCATTTACGATATAAGTTTTCAATTTTTGGCTCTATCTCACCCAAACTCATACCTTTTAGAAACTGCAATATATATTTTTTATAATTTTTCGTTAATTTATTATGAATTTTTAACTGTATTCAGTCATTTTTTTTTCAGGTGAATAAAAGCATTGTTTCTATTTACCTAAGGTACCTATTTTAAGGTGTTAAAAATTGTAAAAACTCAATACAAATTTTTAATCTGTCATAGTCTCTTGTTCCAATGTTGTTTTCGTTTTGTTAAATATTTTAAATAAATATTTTATTTTAAGGAAAATACTGTAATCAGACTGACATTACCAATAAACGCAAGGAAGACAATCGAAACATTTTCAAAGATTTATTTCAAATGATTTCATAGATGTTTATATACTTCGGAAACAATGCAAAAAGAACTCGTATCAAAAAGACATCAAGTAAAGAAAGAAGTGACAAAATACAATTTACACTTGCAGTCAATCTTAACCTTGAACTCAAATCACACTTCTAAAGATTTACAATCAAACTACAACTTTAATCTACATGTGCTTCAAATGTACAATCCCAATATGTTTTTTGTACATATAATGATACCTATTAACGTCAAATGAAATATTTACAAATGTGAAAAAAAAATTACAGAGTCAACATTTTATGATTCTTAAAATTTTGAGGAAAATTCTATTTAATATGCATACCTGCAATAGCAATAATTTTTTTTTTGAAGCGGCTGTCATACTGTGATGACTTAAGCAGTCAATAAAAATGAAAAGTAATATTTAAAACAAAGTTACGTCTATTTTAATGTTACAAGTTGTGTTTTATTGAGAAAAAATAACTCAACTTCGTTTAGAAATACAATTCTTGTAAACTATTTATAAAGTTCAGCAAATTTGTAACCATCGAAAACAAAAGTTAAGGCCGTATCGTTATTTCATATAAGATTTAGTGTTTTTATAAATCGATGAAATTTTTAGAAGTTAGAAATATAATTTCCAACACAGTAAATATATCAAATGTACACATAATCAGTATATTTCTCAATAAATGTCAGAATATATTATATTTTTGAGTGTATATATGAATTTTTAGTCACAACATAAATGTGATTCTATGTCACCCAAGGAAAAATATAGATAAAAGAAAACTAGAAATTACGACTAGAGGTGTGCCACACCAATATATAATATTTGGTTTGGTGATCAGTATATTTGAACCAGCAAAGTTTATAATCAATTTGCACAACAAGTGCACTTAAAAAAATATTTTGTTATAGTTCCTGGATAGAATTTTTGTCTGTATACAGGTTTGGGTAATAAAATGCAATTTTTAGTACAACTTATAAAATTTTTAACTATAAATTCAATTTTTTTTAAATAATTGTTGATTAATAAAGTATCAAGTACAGTGTTTTATATTTAAAATTTCATTTCTTTAATAGCAACATATGTAATCAAAGCCTAATAAATGTGCAATTATGATTAGATAAAACCTAGTCTAAAAATATGAATTTATTTACAAGATATTCAAATAAAAAACTTGCTAGTTTGAGGTAATGAATAGTTCGCATTTTGTACAAATGTTATCGATACGAATGTCACATATTAAGATTTATACTTTCAGAAAAGTATATATTTTTTTTACATAATTTTAAAAATACAGATTGATAAAAAATTTATTTATATATATAAACTTATCGATTAAATTTATATTACAAAGCAATTTAAAATATACAACTTAAATGCAATAGCAATTAAAAACTGAATTTAAAAAAGTATATACATTTAAAGCCAATCTGTCGAATTCCAATGCATACTTAATTTTACAACCACAGAATTCCCACAGAACACATAAGTAGCAAATAAATTTACACACATAATAGACAACTCAATATTCTGCAATCAGTCATTTGCAAAAGGGGCATATCAATTATAATACTACACATTTGTACATGCTATTCAAATATAATAAAAACATTATCGAAAGCTATACACTCTATAGACTGAATAACCAATTATAAGACTAGTCAAAGACATTGAATTTTGAGAAAATTATAAAAACTCACTCGCATAAAATATAAAAAAAAATAATAGATTCACATGCGGAATTCTCCGTGCTTCGAAGAAAAACAACGGGGGAAATGCAAGATCCTTTTCTCAATCACATGAGGACTTTCATCAGTGTCCTCAGCATTCTGTACAAGTTCCCAGGAGTCCAAGTAAGCGGCTAATAGTCAACACGAACTGCTCTTGAAGCGAGCGTCGCCGTTCTCAATTACAGCCAACTTCGCGGGGGAGCTGGGAGACGAAGACACGAGGCCGTTGCGCCCCTGCAGCTGGTAGCGCTCCTTCAGCTGAGAGAGGGCCCCAAGCAGCCTCGTGTTTGCAGCGTCTAAGGTTTGGATCTTCCTTTCTTGGGTATCGATGACTTTTTGCTTGGCAAAAATCACACCCTGCATCTCCTGCTGCTCCCGCCGCAGCTCTTCTTCGACTGTGATGAGCCTGTGAAGAAGATAAGCATTGTACATTTGGAAATAAAATTACTTATTACAAGTGATTTATATTCTCAATATTTAAATCAAAATTCCCTGACTTTTTCAGGTCTTCCAGGAGATTTTCAAAGAATTTTAACTAAGAATTAAATTATTTTAAAGGGTGATTAATCTTGAAGCTGGGAAAAATAAAGTGTTTGTAAATAATAACCTAGCAAAGTATGCGAATTCAAAAATTTAACATTTTTTTTTTTATCAATTTCACATCAATAACAATAAAAAAGAATATAACCGGCACTTAAAGCTAACATTTTTAGAAAATTTCTCTGACTTTTCTAGAATTTGTTTTTAATTGTTCATTTTCCTTGATAATTCCTTGACTTTTTAGGCCATTTTAATTTTCCCTGACAATTCTAGGTTTTCCTTGTTTTCCAGATGCATGGGAACCCTGTTATTATATTTGATTTAACTAGAAATTAAAAAAAAAATAGTTCATCCTTACTATATTATTATTACAGATCTTAATTGGAGAAAGAAAAACAAATTTAATTAAACTCTAAAAAATTACAATTTTTACCTAGGATTTAAAAGAAGTTTTAAAATTAACAAATATTAAGTTTTAAATACAGAAAAACTTAATGAGAGTAAAATTTATGTTTTGTATAACCATTAAATATAAACTTAACATTAGAATTTAAGAATTCATGACTTTTTCAGGTGGTATCAATTTATGAAATGTAAAAAGAATTTTAAAAATTAAATTAGAAAATAAAAGCAATTTTTTTAATTTATATTTTACAAAACAAACATAAAATTACATCAACGATGGTGATAGGAACACAACTAAACACATTAACCTAAATTTTTAATAGAAAAGTTAATTGATTTAACTAGAAATTAAAAAAAAAAAATAGTTAATCCTTACAATATTAGAAAAAAATAGGGACTATTTTCATGGCAAGCAAACTTTTTTTTTTTTAAATTTTAATATACTTTTAAGGTATATTAAAATAAATTCATAAAATTGCAACAAAAATTGGAAACATGAACATTTTGGACATGGACATAAGAAATACAAGTATATCAGCTTTATATAATTAAAAATACAAAATTCTCAAACAAAAAGAGAGGAAAAAAAGAAAAGAATTCATTCCATAATTAATCATTCCAATTCGACATTTATACAAAATATTTGAATTGCCTCAATCCTTACCTGGTGATGATGTTCTTCATCTGCTGGTCCTTTTCTTCCTGCTGCCTGCGTATCCTCTCCTCCCCTGCTTCCAGCCTTGCCTGCCACTCCCCCACCACACGCTCAGTCTCCTCCCCCTGTCCCCTCAGCCGCTCCTCTGCATCCTCCAGCTTCCCCTGCAGCCCTGACATCAGGCCATGCAGCTCCTCCACCTCACGCTCGTACTGTGCGAAAAGAAAAAGCTGAGTTAAGCGTGGAATACTTTCAATGAACTATACTTCAATTGATTCATATTATACTATTAGATATATTATACTATATAAGGTGTTTATGAATTATTTTTACAACTTTGACAAACAATAAAACTTAAGATGGATAAATATGTTGACTCTGGCACGTAGGTATAGATTTTTCATAGGAGGGGTTCAACCACCCATACTTCCTAAAAATTCAAAACTCCCCCTCACCCCTATTTTTTAAAAAACTTATTAATTTTTATTTAAGTACACAGGAATACATTGGCATATAAAGTACCGAAACAGAAACATCATTTAGTTTTCATGTAATCGCTACCAATATCAGTTTTTAAAATTAGTAAATATCACTCCTAAATAGGAAGTAAATTAGAGAACAAATTTAAATTTCGAGAACCCTTGTTTAGAATAATATATGTTTGGAGCATCTTGTTTATATGGTCAAGTTTGTGTATATTTTCACTTTGTAGCCGATATCCAAATACTAAATAATTAAACGATGACGTGATGTTAGGCTTAGTTCGAGATAAAAATGACGACCTCAAAACACATTTTTGACGCCTTTTGAAAACTACTTTCCGAGGTAAGGTCTCAGGTTTCCCTCATGTTACTCAACAAGAAATATTATACGAGAAATTGAAATTTTTACAGTAATTCGATTTTTCTTCTTCGACTTTCAATGGGAGGGGTTTGAGCCCCCTGTACTACCCCCTTACCTACGAGCCTGTGTTGACTGTATATGTAAAAGCAACACATGAAATTTAGTTTGTATGCTTAAATTTTTTTTTTTTAAAGTTTATAAATAAAACTTTATGTGGTGTTGCTGTTACATGGACAAGTAACATAACTCGCCTACCTTATTTCATTTATGTTTTTTTGTGTAAAGATAATTTTCACACACCCATCCTTAAGAGAGAGCTTAGGATGGACTTTGTAGAAAGCTCATTAAAGGCCGTTTTGACATTTTAAGATTTTTGTTTGAGACAGAGCCATTGAAGCATTGTTAGTCTACATATCTAACAGTTTTTATTTATGCGAAACGCTTATCAATGACTTGGCGATTTCTGTTAAACAACAAAATCACTTAATATTACTCAATAACACCAGCAACATTAAATGAAAAAAAAAAAATTCATCTCAGGCAAAAAGTTATGGAATTATAAAAGAGAGAGATAGAATGATTTTTGTTTTTCATTTTTCTAATTCAGTATGTTGTTTTGTCACATCGTTAAATCTTGTAACTATTTTAAATCTTTTTCGCTGTCATGTTCAAATGAAACTTTGCATACCTATGTTATACTGTCAATTTAATATTACAATAATTAGAACAGCAAGAATTGGTAATTACTAATTAATAATACTTAAAATTATGAATTATTATAGTAACAAAAAGTTAATGTAAGAAATGTGTAATTATTAAAATCTGCAGGACTGCAACATTGTTATAACGATTTGTGTTATGAAGATGCTGGCTTTCTTCAATAAAATGATTGTGATTATAGTGTGAAAATTTATATTAGTTTTAATCGTAACATTCAAGTCATTTATGTAAAAAGCTATTTCCTTGCATCTCTTTCATATTAGTACTGAATTTTACCTAAGTTAAATCTAATGTTGAATGTTATATTAGTTCTATAAAATAAACATGTCAAGAAAAACTGAGTTTAAATATTCTAATAAGCAAGTGCATGATGTATCACAAATTATTACCTCTTCCATTGTTTTACAATTTATATTTTCAGGTTTGTTGTTTGTTATTGTTGATGCATCAATAACGGGCACATTTCTGTTGTTATCAGGTGTGTTCGTTCTGCAAAATAAAATATATATTAGTCACATTATGCAATACAAGATTTAAATTATTCATAACAATTTAATTAACATATTAAAGACACTTTTTAAACTACCCGCTTTTAACAAGTTTAAGATATTAGTTTAATTGTTTTACAGAATAAAGTAGAGACTTGAAGAATGATACATTTTTGGATTTAGAACATGTGGAACATTGTGAAAATTTAAAACAAAAACACGTAACTGCTTCTCTTTCAGTCCACAATGTCCCGATTTGTTCTATACATAATTGAAAATTTGTTTTACCTCTCTGAGTGGCAAAGGAAATTTCAAAATTACTATGTTTTTTGCAAATGTTTAATTGATTCTTTTAGAAGAAAAAAAAATTGTAGGTAACTTTTAAATTATACTTGAGTGTGTGAAATTCATGATATATTTTAACAGTGCTCGTACGAATTTAAATTGCCAGAAAAATTGAAACTTCTCGTCAAATGCTATTTATAATGCCCAAAATATTAAAGAAAAAACTATTGATATAATAAAATGTAATAAAAAATATAATTTAAAAGATTTAGTATAAAAAGCAATTTTTATTTAATATTTAATCCTACTTAAAAATCAGTTGCCTCTTATGAAGGAGCGCAAGCCACTATCATTCCTAACACAAGACAAATGCAAATCAACAAGCATGTCGTGTGCAAGATTCTAACTCAGACCCAGACTCTGGAGATATGTTTCATCTACAATTCAAAATGGGCAGACAATCAGTTTAAACTAAAATTACATGAAATTAAGCACACTCACATCACATTCTCTTTATCCTGTGCACTATTCAACACAGCATTCAGATTCCTTTGTTTCCTCCTTAGGTAGGATGTGGTGGTAAAACACTGCCTATGGTGGTGCAAGGAACGCGTTGGGTGCGACAAAGCTCGGGTAGCGAGCCGAGGCGAGCATGGGATGGTGGCACTGCAACACAGGTGACTCCCCCCATTGTATCGAGGGTTGGTTCTCGGAGCAGTGGACTTGAACTGGCTACTACGACGCTCTCTTGGTGGGGTTGAGTTACAGCTTCCTGAAGACGAGGAGCTCGATTGACAGTTGCATGCTTCTACGGAGAGTGACGAGTCTGCGTTGGCTGCAAGAGATTTATACGAATAAAGTAAACAGTTATTAAGTCTAAATTATGGGATAGTTAAGACATTGAATTGATATTCTAAGATTATATTTGCAATCAATTAAACACAATCGGAATTTAACCCTTTGTCCAAAAAGAATGTCTTTGATATTTTTACAGGTCAGTTGAGCTGTTTATTTTCAAACACAGAGATATCTCTTTTTTCGATTTTCAGAATATCATCAGAATTACATTCTTGTCATTTATTTTCAGTTTTCCCACAGACCTATCAGTAGGCAAAGTCATAACATTGAAAAGCAGCTAGATCCTATTCAGTTTGGGGTGTGAAAATACTAAAGTAGCGGAATGTTGCTGAACCAGATAAGTAAAGATATCAGTTTCAAAAGTAGATATGTCAAGAGGAGTGTGGGCTACTGCAAAACCAATCACAGCACAGTAGTCGTACATGACACAACTTTGTTGCAATATCGAATAGATCCCATAGCTTGGTTGCAAACCCAGATGGTTCCAAAAAGGAAAAAATTCTCTCTCAAAGTAGTACTTATACATAGCTAAAATATGGTTAAGATCTGTGTTTATCTAAATAACGATTTGTAAAAAAAATATACAAAATTTCCATAAATAATGCAATTAATTTGTTTTTGGTTTCTCTTGAAATTTTTTTAAAAAGTGATCCATCTGATTTTGAAACTAGAAGGCTAAGTTATCCTCATTTCTGTTCAACAAAATTTAATAATTTGCTGGAAAATACTAGAAAAGGTCATTAAATTTTATGAATTACAAATCTATGAAAATGTTTAAATCTATGTATAATATACAGAAGAAAGAGTTGCCAAGATTTCTACTAAACTTGGCAGAGATAATGAATTTCAACCAATTGCCAACTAAGAACATCTTTGATATTTTTGTTCCTTTATGCAACTGTTCCTTTATGCAACTGTTAAATATATTTATTTTTAATAAGCAAGTTTACTAACTATTTCGCTTGATTTTCTAACTCCCAAAACATTTCAACCAAAGTTTAACATCCAAAAATCAATGCCTAAAAATTTAATGTACCCCAAATTCAAAATTCCAGTGCATTTACCAAATATCTATAATTCAAAATGATACTTAAAAATCATAAAAGTCCAATATATCTCTTAGATTATTAGTGATTGTACTTTAAGAGTAACCTTAATATTAAAAAAAGAAATCCAATATACTCAAAAAGTAGAAACCCAATTGCATCCCTATCCCTAATAATAAAACTAATTTATTAAATCTAATCCAGCATCTTAAGATATACAGCTTAGTACACAAAATATATTTCCTAAGATCTAAAATGTACCCAAAAAATAATAGAGGCAACAACAGTTTCGTCAAGTTTAACAGAAAAAAAAATCACTATAGGGACGTTCAAAAGAAATTTGAATTTCACTAGGAACTTAGCAAGTTTTAAACATTTGAAAGATCTATTTTTAAAATAAATTGAGTAGGCGGGCAAGTACCTAGTTATAGATAGCCAACTGGTTTGTGAAAATTTATACTTTTACACACTTTTAAAAAGTCCCATACGCAATTTCCCTCTTTTTGATTGCATTTAAAAAGTATTTGAATATTTGCAATCAATCAACGGTGTTTCACAGCCAGAAATCAAGTTAAAAATATATTTTTTTTACCAATTCCCTGATTTTTTCAAAAAAAATCCCAAATTCCCTGATATTTCAATGATTTCCCTGTTTGTGGACACCCTGTAATTGAAGTTTTAAAATGTTAAAAAACTATTGCAAAAAAACAACATTTCCTACATACCAAGAGAAGTGGGACCAAATACAGAGATATCTTCTGCGCTCAGGCTGTTGAATGAGTTCAGGTGGGACAACCGGAGGTTCTTCCTTGCTTGCCGATTGCACCGATCCCACACTATTGCACCAGTAGGGGTGGGGAAATGGTACATGGGGTTCTGGAAGGCCAAAGGTGGTACATTAGCACCAGGAGTACTAGTCTGAGCTTTCTCTTGTTGCAGCTCAGGGTCCACAGGCGAACTAGACTGGCTGTAGGGAAAGGATTGGTAACCGGAAGACGCAACGTTCGACAGCTAAAAAGATAACAGATATGTAAAAAAAATTAGGATGTCTATAAGTGAAGAGAAGTTTGGAATTGAAATAGGGAGCAAAAGTTATCTTTAGTGTACAATAAAAACAAAGTTAATATGCAGCAATTTCTCGGAACTGAATTTAGAGATGGCATATGTAGCTCGAATGATAAAATTGGGTCATCATAATTGCTTTTACTATTCATTTAAAAAAACATTGAAAATGAAAAGCATCGATTGAAACTGTTTTATGAAACAAAAAGTTATCTTAATCTTATCAAAACTAGTGCTATTTGCTAATCAATAAGATAAATTAATTTTCTAATTTTCTCTATTACAATGTATGTATTCACAGTTCAATATTTTCATACAGGGTTCATACGCATTTTTCAAAAATAAAATTAAGGACTTTTTAAGTACTTTAAAGCAATTTATATAATCTTATTTTTCATGCATTTTTTTTTTTTTACACATTTGTAATGAAAAGTCAGCTTTGAAGTCCCAAATAGGCTTTATAGTAAATTTTTTTTAAATAAATGACAATGAAGGAAAATATGTGTAATCAGCTAAAATCTATAAGATGCAAAGATTCCGTGGCTTTTTTACATGGTCCAAGAACCTTTTATAACTTAAAAGTTTCTAAGGTTTCTTATGGGCATAAAATAAAAAGACGGAGTTCCTAAGGACAGTACGAACTCTGTTGATTAGTACATAGATATGGAAAATGTTCGTATATATACAAATAACTTTTAGTGATTAATGAAACTAAAAATATTAATATATAAAAGGCTTTTTTGAAAAAACTCACAGACTAGTAAAACAATTTATACATTAAGAATATCCAACTACAAAAGACATTAAAACCATCTACAAATAAAACTACTAATACCACACTCACTTGACTTATAGAGATCTGACTTCCCTTATGGTTGCCAACCTCAATTTCCCCAGATGTATTAGCTGCATCATCACTACCTTGTCCAGACAAATTTCTCTTAAGCGGTTCTTTCGTCTTGGGCGACACCTTCACGAAATTGGCGTTTAACAGTGCATTTGTCAAGACGATACCATTCTTAGGCATAGGCGGGCTTTTTTGGCGTTCCCCATTCCTGAGGTTTGGAGACCCGTAGTTATCAGGGCTTTTCCGACTGCCATGATTGGGGGAGGATGTGTAGTTGTCAGAGTTCTTAATCTCGCCGTAGATGCAGGATTGAGTGAGACGTGCTGATTCGTGCCTGTGGGCCTCGAGGGTGTTCGTTGAGGTTGGGTCGAGACCAGTGTCAGCGTCGAACGCACTGCAAAGGACATAGTCGTCGTTGGTTGAGAGATCGCTGGCGGCTCTGCGTGCACTTCCAAGTAGATAAGCATTGCTAGAAGAGTTGGGGTATTTAGTTAAAGTGGATTTTGTTTACAGGAAAATTAAAATAAAAGATATCAATTGGATTTATTTTGGTGATATTAAAAGTAGCATTGCAAAAGTAAAAAAAATATAATATTCATTGTATTTTTTATTACTCTTTTTAAGTGGTAGTTAAACAGTATTTGATATTTCTAATTTTGAAAAATTCTTTTGATAAAACACTTAGTGCCAGAAATTAAATAAAACAATAAACTAAATAAAAAAAATTGAATTCAACATTTTTAATGGAAATAAACAATTTACTTTATTGTATTTTACTTTCTCACTCTCTCTCGCACTTTTATTATGCCAATATATGTAATGTAAATATGTACAGCATGCTATGTAAATAAATAGAAGCATGTTTTTGCATTTCATAAAAATAGATCAAGTATTTTGTTTGTTGATTAGTAATAATCTCAGTAACCATTTTATGCGCAAAAATTAGCCACAACTTTAATGTGGGCTCTTAAATAAAACATTCAACCTTACTAAGAAAATAAAAGCATTTTTTTAATGAAAATACAGAGTGCAACCAATCAGCCATTGAATAGGGAGTATTTAACATTGTGAGGATATATTCAAATTAAATAAGATTAAACTTATGTAAATAATGCAATAACTGCAGGGTTGCTATGTATTTCATAAAAATAAAAAGTTTCTAAGGACTCTTGAAGTACCTTAAAAGCAATTAGCTCTAAAGTTGCTAGGCTTCTGAATAAAAAAATGTAACTGAATGAATATAAAAGAGGAAAATATGTGTAATTTATTAACTAAAAGCTATTGGGCACAAAGAAGCATTGTTTTTTTTTATTTATGTACAAAATTATGCTTAATTCACATTAAAATCAAACAATTTTAATAGAGGTTTAGTAAAATAATAGTCATTTTAAGGCCTTTCTAAGAGCCTTCGGTAACTTGAAAGGACTTTCTAAGGACCCTTTGGACAAAAATAAGGAATTTCTAATTACTTTATAAGGACCTTTATGAATATGTAACACAAATAAAGATGTCCTAAGGTCTGTACAAACCCTTTCATTTCAAAAAGCTAAATACCAATTCAAGTTTATTTAACTAGTCTATTAAGCAATCCACCCACCGAGGAAGAGTCGAAGGTCTATTCTGATGAGTCACAGGCGTCATCTTCTGATTTACAGTCGTCAGGGAATGGTAATCGAGGTCTCCGTTCGTGTTCCGCACGCCGTTCATGATGTACGACTGCACAATCTCCCTGTGAGCATTCTTCAGGTTGGTGGTGTTCTCGTTCATCTTGAGCGGCATGTTGTTCTCGTTGTTGATGGAATTGCTGTTGTGGTCCGTGTTGCTTGTGCTGGAGGAGGGAATGTGGTTGCTCTTGGAAATGGGGGTGTGGCCCAGTGCAGCCGAGATGCCGTCCAGGATCTGTTGTAAGTTGTCAATGTGGTCATAGTAGACCTGAAAGAGTGATGCATTATTAAAAAAAATAATTTTGAACTTAAACACACACTTTAAATTTATCTAAATACAGTATTAATCTTACATTTAATTAGGATGCAAAACAAAAAAAAAAAAAAAAAAATCTAAATTTTTTTTAAAGTTATACTTTTAAAAGAATAAAACGTTTTGATGAAAGTAATAATAAAAGGGAAATTAAAGTAATTATTTTTATAAATTAAGAAATAAAGCTGAAAACGCTTTTACTGCTACATATCCAATGTGCATCAACACATAGCAATTTAAATCAACATAGTTTAGGGTTGTGGTAAAATTAATATTAAATTATGTGGTAATTTATTTTGGTGCTACAAGATAGGAAACAAAATGTATAAAAAAATATTAATTAGACATTGGGCTTTTGTTAAAAGTTTAACTTTAAAAAAAAATTCAAAATGTATTTTTGTTAAATTTATTTTATAAATTAAATTTACCGAACTTTCAAAATGATGAAACGTTTTTTAAAGTTCACAGTTTGTTTATATATATATATATATATATATATATATATATATATATATATATATATATATATATATATATATATATATATATATATATATATATATATATATATATATATATATATATATATATATATATATATATATATATATATATATATATATATATATAATACTTATTTTTAGTCAAAATCTTTTAATAAAAGATGAAAATATTAAAACCACACAATAAAGCTAAAATGATAATTTAAATACGCAACATGAAATATATATATATTTTTTATAGTTTCATTAAATATTAAAAGTAAGGCGTTTATAAAGACTTTTTAGGCACCTTAAATCAATTCTCAAATAGTACCATAAAATGTATTTTAATTTATAACAAATTATTTACCGACTGCAATTAGTAGGCCTTTATTTGTGAAATAAATCAGTTTCAAAATCCCAATTTTTTAATCAAATTTATTTATTGTTTGTTTAAATTCATTGTATGTAAATTTATTGTTTAATTGTCATGTGATTACTGAGCAAAAATAAATGGGCAAAAAAATAAATTAAAATGTATTTGGGGGCATTGGTAAAAAAAATATTTTTAACCAATATAATTAAAAATAAATGCCTTCAGAGAAGATCTAAAACTGCACACTTTTTATTGGAAGATTGGCTTATTTCTAAAAATATCCAAGACAAAAATCAGGAGTACTTGTTAAAAACTCATAGGAACATCAAACAAAATAATAAGTTCTTAAGGATCCGTATGAGAATTTTCAAAGAAAATTTTAAAATATGCATTTATAATTTAACATGTTTTTTTAACCAGTGAGTACTACCGATAAAGTAAAAAATGATACCGATTTCTTTAAAAAAATTTAAAATATGCCTACCTTTTGATTAACCCTCGGCAGGTTTTCAGTCATCAAAGTATGCAGAGTGGCCAACTCTTTTCCAATGTCAATATATCCATCGAATTCATTTCGTTTGTTGAATTCTTTGGCAGGGGGACTCTAAAATAAATAAAAATGACACAAATTTATATGCATTTCTAAACAGTATCATCCTTACATATATTTAAGTTTTCAAGAATATGTTAAATATTAAAAATCCTTTTAAATCATAAACTCTTCAAAATTATTGTTGACAAATATATACTTACAGAAATCTGTCTTAAAAATGCTTTCATTGTACTCCATTCCCTTTCCACAAAACCATTCATAAATTCCATGAAACTCTCTTTGCCTCCAAACCTAAGGATTGAAAGAAAGAGATTTTGAGTATGTTGATATTAAGTTTACACAAAGTCGCAAGTTATTCAGGTTTTTATTATTTAAAAAATGTCATTTGATATTCGCCCCCTTTTTTTGTACTCACTGGAAACCAGCAATGGACATTACAAGTGTACTATTTTTAAATACCACAAACCAATGGAAATACTACTAAAGCTGTTTATTTCTAATGTGATTACTGAGAAAAATAAATTAGCAAAGAAAACAAATTTTGGGGGCAGCAGTTGAAAAAATGCCTTGAAAAATTAAAATATATATACAAATTCAATAACTTGGTCATACTTTTTAATATTACCTAAAGATTGCATACGTTGATACACTTTTTTTTTCTCATGGTTGATAAACTTATAATTTAATATTTTTCCTGTATTATTTGAAAAGGATCTGTACATAAATTTCAATTAAAAGAAATCAATAGGAAACTTAAGAAAAACCTCATATTCTGAAACATGGTTCATACAAATTTTCCAAAGTAAAAATTAAGCAGTTCTTAAGGACTTTTTAAGGACCTTTTGATACTTTTTAAGGACCTCTTACATTTTTTCACGATAATGGATATAGAATTATCATCAAAGCAATGTTAAACAATAAAAAATATATATATAAAATCAGGAGTTAAAATTAAAATGAATAATAAAAAGTTTATGCTTGAACAAGAGTGTAGGTTGAAAAAAAAATAAAGCAAAAACCCTACATGAACCACCTGCGAAAACAACCAATATAAACCAACATTAAATTTCCAATGTTATGCTCTAAAAATACAATAGATTGAATTACTTCAACCTACATTTAAGATAAAAATTACAATGCATTTCCAAAAGTATAATGTTTTTAAAATGCAATCAATCTATTTTAAGTACCCTGAGATTTCAATGCAGCCAAAAATGATTTTTTTTTACTTTGTCCTCACATTAAAACCTAAGTCCAATGTACCCTAATAATGAATCTTAAGATCATTGATTCAAAAGTACCTTTAATTTCAAAATCTAATCTATTTTTTGTGTAATATTTAAATACACCCCAAAAATCAAATTCAATGAATTATCAGCATAAAAATTAAATGCATCTCCATAGGAAAAAATTAACCACAAAAATATATTTTAATTTACAACTATTATCTATTTTTAATTCAAATATCCATTTAAAAAATAAAATTAAAAAGGCTAATGTGCCCTAAAATCCGAAAACAAAAAAATGTATTTTCAATATATAAAGGCAAATTTTTTTCAAGTGCACTGAACAGTAGAATACCAATGTACCCCAAAGAGTAATAGCCCTCATTTGTAAATCCAGTGTGAATTACTAAAAGTGAAAGTTTAATGTGTCATAGATCACAATTGCAGTGTACCCTGACAAAAAAATCCAATGAGTCCAAAGGAATCTCCAAGTCAACAGTAATGAGAAATAAAAGTGCATTGAGTTGAAAACACTAATTTTCTAAAAGATCAAAATCTACACACCACTCAACATCCAATTACTCCCACCATGTTATTCCCTTAAAAACAAATGTAAAAAGAAATTCGAAAAACTGTATAAAAAAAAAGAAGAAAAAAAAAGGTATGTTTATTTTAGGGGGGGGGGGAGGGGGTCAAATAAAAATAAACTAAATGTAATAAAATTTATAAACATTTAAACAAAATAGAAACACATTAGAATATTTTAATGCCAGTCAAAGAAAAAAGCTTTTTTTTTTAAAAAATACATTTTTAATAATCAAAATAACTCAATACTCAAATATTTTAAACTTCAATTTCGTAAAATAAATTATATTTTTGAAAAATTTAATGCAATTTTGTTAAGTAGTGTAAATTAAATCTTGATAAAATAGGTAGTAGTGAAACATAAGCATTTATTTATCAGATGCAAAAGGATTGTAAGTCTTTCAACAGAGATCACAGCAGATCGCGTTTCGTGAATTTCTACAATTTCAAGATTTTTATGAATGAAAAAATAAAAATAAACTAAATGTAATAAAATTTATAAACATTTAAACAAAATAGAAACACATTGACATAAGAATATTTTAATGCCAGTCAAAGAAAAAAGCTTTTTTTTTTAAAAAAAAAATACATTTTTAATAATCAAAATAACTCAATACTCAAATATTCTAAACTTCAATTTCGTAAAATAAGTTATATTTTTGAAAAATGTAATGCAATTTTGTTAAGTAGTGCAAATTAAATCTTGATAAAATAGGTAGTAGTGAAACATAAGCATTTATTTATCAGATGCAAAAGGATTGTAAGTCTTTCAACAGAGATCGCGTTTCGTGAATTTCTACAATTTCAAGATTTTTATGAATGAAAAAATTCTCAAAAGTGCGCCATTTGGAAGTTGCATTCGCCAACAGAAATAGAGTTATAACCATCTCAAGCCCATCATATTGCCCGCAAATATTTCTAAATGTTGGAAATGCTACATTCTTGTGAAATTTTCCGTTTTTCTAGAATGAATATCGATTCTTCACAAAACAACAAAAGAACTGAGATTTCTAACAATGAAGTGTCAATATGATGAAATACCATTGACTAAAATATCGGACAAAGGAGATCAAAAGTTCAATTTTCTTATGCTGAATCCATCTATTCATGCCTTTCTCTTCTTGCCGATTTACACTTCTGCATAACGATCAAAGTAAAATCCGGAATTCTACATTCCGATATTTTTAATGCATCCGGGTAACGAAAATTTTAAATTCCTGGAATTTCGAGTAAAGACTCACAAAAGTACCACCTTGTGAATTATTAAAGAAAATCATTAGGGACAAAAAATAAGGACCTTAGTTGAAAATTAAGGACTTTAAGGGCCCTTAATTAAGGGCCCACCTAAATTAAGTAGTTCTTAAGGACTTTTAAAGACCGTGCGAACCATGTGAAATTATAAACAAAATTGAATTCTCTAATTCACTAATCAATGCCATATATTAACAACCAAAGAGTATATAAATCTACTATAAAGCAGTTCTGCCAATGTTTTACAATTCAGTCAGTTATAGAAATTATATAGTAAATATTGCTAAGCAATGGGTAGTAAATCAAAATGACAACAATATTAGGTTTATAATAAGAAATTCTTAACATTGATTATTCTTAGAAGATAGCTTACCTTGTAAAGTTTGCCAAAGTCTGAATAGTTTTTGCAACCAAAGTCAAATTTCTTGCAGATTTTCCTTGAGGATATTCTATAAGTGAAAAAAAGGAAAAAAAATTATAAAATTTATTCGTTTATGCGTAAAAAAATAATGTAATTCCAAAAATATACCATCACATATACTTTTTTAAGTATTAAATTCTTACCGATTTCATTTTTCAAAAACGTTAGAGTATACAAAATTAAGCCCTCACAAACATTCCGGATAAAACCGAGTTTAACGTCAACACAAATACATAATCACAATATATGCTCTTTGATCAAGATTAAAAATAGTTATTAAAAATAAAAACATTAGTTTGTAGATTTAGACCATGTTACAAAAATGTGAAATTAAGCTAGCATGTGGATACTTTATTCTTTATTTTTAAAATTTAATTTCAAAATTACTAAAACACTCACCTTGTGAAAGGTTGAAGAGACTCGGAGACAAGATAGCTGGACAGAGGAACCTCAGAAATATGGATGCAGAAATCAAATTATCACAGAGTTCCTCTTTTCCAGATGCATTTAGTCGGCGACGACATTCGTGAAACACTTCGCGAAGTTCACTGAAAGTTTACATTATCTTTAGACTTAATTCATTCCAGTACATTTGATAATATTTATCAAGAATTCATTAAAAATAGATTAAAATATTTTATTTATTAATAAATGCAATTTTATCCAAATTTACAATATATATTTTAGCTTTGTTTTTTTGTAACAACTATGTGTAAAATACTAGCAAAATAAAATATCTAAACTAGTATGTTATTACTTATTTTATTTAAATGTTATAAAATATTTACATTTTAAAAAGTTTAATTACTGGGCTAATGTAAACACTTGTAAAATAGTTAAATTAATAAGTGGATTTACATTAAATATATGTTACATACATCACTATAAATATACTACTTACTGAGGAAAATTTGATGCAGAATTTATGATTTTAACCCAAACCATTTCAACAAAAGTCATTAGATGAGACTGTTGACGTAGCAAAGTTGCATTGTTAATCACTTTCATAGGGTCAACCTGGTGGAAAAAAATACTTATTGAAAAAACTTTTTAAAAGTATATATTTTTTTTATAAAACAACCAAACAAGTAATAAATTATTTATAAAATTATTAAAAACAAATATTTTGAAATAATACTTACATTTACCTTAAAAATAAATAAGATACACTTAAATTTTTCTTATTTAAAAAAATAACATAATCTTACAATATTTTTTTTTAAATGAAACTAAGTTATTTACATCAAACCAAATTTTCATCATTAAATTTTCAGAGAAATTTTTTATTAAAAAATTCAATACTAACTTCACAATCATCGTTTGAGTCCAAAACCATACGAAGGAAAACACCAAGTGTATCTTGTAAATACTGTAAATAAAAGACAACATTTAATATAGTTAGGTATAAAGTTTCATTATAAACAATACACATTTAAAACTACATTTACTATAACTAAATGCTTGATTAGAGTTACTTTATATTACAAATAACTAATATTAAGTTAAATACTTTATTCATGTTATTAAAAATACATTTAATACTTTTAATTTAAAAATAATCTTCATTTACAAAATACCAAGATAGAAGCATACAAAAGTATTATAAAAAAAATTATATAAAGTATTTAAATACAACTTTTTTTTAAGAAAAGAGAGGATAAACTAAAATAAAGAAACTGTTATTGAGTTAAAACCACTTTTCAAAACCTTGAAGAGTATTTAAAAGTTGATGATAGTGATAAACAAAATATTACTTGAAAACATTTTAGTATTAATTATAAAAATTTGAGGACATAAAATTGACAAAGTAATTTTTAGAATGTATTTAAGAAATACCATAATGTTTAATAAAAACAAACCTTGTCGCCTAATAACTTCATATAAGCTTCAGTAGCTTTCGTTGCTAGAGAATTGCCTCTGAAAGTCAAATGGAGGTCACCTACAAAATAATACATTATGGATCAATAATTTAAAATTTTTAAACATGGAAGATCTATAGATACTTAATATTTAATTATAAAATTTTATTTATTAAATGGGGAAAATTTTAATTCTGAAGTATTACCAATTTTCTCAATGTCTGACATCACAAGCTCTGCCAGAAATTCTTTAGCCAAGTTTTCTTTTTGCATGATGTTGATAAGTGTTGTTGCAACATCCTCCTATTAAAAAAGAAACATTTACATTTAGGTCCACAATTCCAGAATGTGAATAATTACATTGAAGTATAAAAAAATTGTATTACCTTTGCTCTAACACTAATGGCTGGTTCTAGCATTTCACACAGAACTTTGTAGTCGGTTTTCACATACTAAAGATCAAAGAAACATTTATGAATATAGGAAATATTTAAGCCAGTAAAATGTGTAAAAAAAGTAAACAAAAAGAAATCTAAAGTTATCAGGGGAATGGGCTAATGAGATTCAATAAAGTAACTTAAAATACCGATTTAAGATTTCTTTTTTAAAATTTCAAATAATAAAGTAACTTTTATTAATTTTCTTAGAGATATATATTGAAAATTTAAATATAGTTTGTATTATAAGCCGAATTAGACTTAATATTATTCAAACAAACACCAAGTTCAAGTACAACTAAATATTTTCTAATACAAAAGGTACCCAGAGTCAAAAGGACATTACAATGGAAATACATGTCAAACAAAACAAAAACTTAAACATTGATTCCATCTTACCTGTAAAAGGTCTTTGTACACAATAAGAGGTAATACTTCCACAATCTGAAAGCGAGATTTGATTCGTATCGAAGGGCAATCTTTCCCGTTATTCACCTTTTCAGTGGATACCGGATACCTACAAGACACAAAACTTTATTGAGATTTTTTTTAAGTGATAAAGAAAATATTTATAACCTATGAATAAATAATTTTACAATTTGAAATATATATTGACTAAATAAATCAGTGACATATTTAGTTCGAAAAAAAATATCAATCTTTACAGGACGGCTGTTTGATATTTTAACCAGAATCCCATGTCACAATCAAACACACCAACATGATTAAGTTTATCTTGAATTGTTAGCAAATTTTATGTAAACAAATTGAAAATAATTTTAAAAATAGTTAGTGTTAATACAGTACTTTTAAGTTTAATTTATTATATGTAGTTTTTATGCTAAATAAGAGAAAAAAAAACATTGTCTTTTAACAGTTCAAATAATAAAATATGCTTCTTTATAGTACAAAAATTAAATATTTCATAGAATTAAAAAAAGATTAATATGCACTTTTTGAATATTTAAATACTAAAAGTGTATCGATTTGTGTACGATATTTCCTAAATAAAGGATTTACAAATAATATTTTTTTTTTGCTCACCATTTTTCTAATAAATGCTTTCCATTTATACTGGAGACAGGAATATGTACACAACCTAAATAAAAAGATATATATGTGTTATTGTAAAAAAATTTCAATTAATCCTAACAGAGTAGTTAGCCATATAAAAATTTTAGGTGCACTCACCAATTAAAACATTTTTATCTCTTCTCTTTTTCTTATCAGCTTCCCTGTACAAATTTACATAAATGTTTCCAACAGCCGGAAGGCTACTGTAAAATAAACCAGATATAAAAATTAATTTAAAGATACAAGAGCATAAATAACCAATAATTTATATGAAAATAAAATAACAATTCTTATAAAAATATATTGGTTCCCCAAAATTTAAACACACATTTTAAAATAGTAATTTGAAGAAAAAAATATTGCAGTCTTTGTAGCCTTATTTTTGACTTAAGTGTTTTTCAAAAGTATTTGATCTTCAAAAGTAAATGAATGCAATTGAAAATTCATTAACTATAACGAATTAAAATGGTTGAAAAAGCTAAAATCAACTGAAATAGTTTATGTACCCAATAAAAAAGTCCATTAATTTTAAGTTAAATAAGTAGTAAGCCCCATTAACCTTGATGCAAAAAGTTTTTGATAAAAGTTTTCTGAATCACACACAAAATCCTAATTTATAACAATATGCATATGAGTAATAGCAAGTACATTTGGATTTTCAGTTAGATGCAAGTCAAAACGGACTTGCAGCACTATTACTTTAACCGCTTCATATATAGGATCTTTCAAGCTTCTTGCAGTCAACTTTTAGTTCAAAGACCACAAGTCGAGAATATCCTTTTTAAAAAACATTATTTTGGTCAGCTTCATCTCACAATTTTTAGGTAAAGATGTCAATTTTAGGGAAGCTGCACAGAAAAACCCATTCATAAACAAAATACTGTTTACAAGAAATGAAAGTTGTATATTTTTATTTGAATTTTTACTTACTTGAACTCGAAATATTCACCCCAAAAGCACATCTCTCCTTTCTGCTTGGAAGACGTCCTCGCATACAAGGTCTTGTCTAAGCACAGCTCACAATAATACTTGCTACAAACAAATACACATTTTTTTTAACAAGAAGATTAACAACTTAACTATAAAAGTTTTTAGAATATATATTTAAAAGCATTAAGAGGGTATGAAAACAAATAAAAAATACCTCTTCTTTGCGGACATTCCTTTTGCTTCCAGGATCCAAATGCGAAGTGAATTTTCTTTCCGCCTCACATTGTCCTGATTTGGTTGAATAGTCCGTCTGAGGCTAAGGACAAAACCATTTTGTTTTCATTATAATTGTTTTTGCTACATTGGATTCACAAATTAAAAAAATAGTAGCATTTCAAAACAAACTAAAAGGTTGGCGTGTTACATTAGTTAGCTTTAAATTTAAAACTTAAAAAAGCAAACTATTTAATAAAAAATAAACTAAGTCATCTGCATTCGTGACTATTCTATTCTATTGATAAAATTGGCTTCTGAGAAATTGTATTTTTTTTTATACATACTTATCCAAATGAGTTGGCATAATGCAAAAAAATTAAATAATGACTGAGTAAATCTACAAGGTTTATAGTTAAATGCACTTAGATTCTATCATAAACACACTAACAATTAAAAAGACTTGTGCCTAAGCCAGGTATCACGCATCACAACAAGGATTCAAGACTTTTTTCAAGTTCAAACCCAGCATAAAGTGCCATATATAATACTTAGCCACAAAGTGGGCAATAGCAATGCATATTAGGGATGTAAAATAAAATTAAAATCCTTAATATTTTCTTTAATTTATCAAGAACTATTACCCTGTAATAAATACCAGTGAGACATTCAGAAATGTAATTCGGGCAATGCAAAAAAAATAGTGAATGCATGTACACAGGTAGCGAACATAAAAAAAAGAAGGTAAGAACCCCCTCCTATTGGTGTACAGATTTTTTTTTTAAAAATTACTATATATTAATAATTCTGGGGGTTTACAAAAATGACCCTTCATAATCCCTCCAATACAAATTTTCTGCATAGGTTTTCTGAATTTACATAGCTTAAATCTTTGTTTAATATTTATAACAAGCAAGTATTACCAATTATTAATAAAATTTATTCAAATATTAAAAAAGTTAATCAAAATTCAGTTTGTTATATAAATACCACAATAGTTTTAATATAATTTCTTTAAAAATGTTTCCTATTATAGGTAAAACTATACTAAAGTAATAATTATGCTTATTCGATATTTAAAATAGACACTCACAAATAAAACAGAAATCATGCATACTTAAAGAAACATTAAAGCCCCCTTAAGAAAAATCAAATAATAAAAAGTATTCTTCCAGGACTAAGGTAAAAGCTATATGCAAATGTGCCTACCTGTACAGCCACTGGTCCCTTTCTTCTTTGGTCCTGCAGGTGTAGAAACGAGTTCCGCCATTTGAGATCATCTGGAAGCAGTTCTCCTGACCAATCAGGCTGCTGTGCAGGGCTGCCACTTGGACATCCCCGTGAGATAGATCTAGGGTAGCCAGGACACCGGGACTGGACTGGAGGAGAGACTCATGTGACCGGGATGTACGGAGCATGGATGGTGTCACACTGCAATGGAACAGTCATTATTAATAACTGGAAAGTAGGTTACTATAAAAGAGATCATGTAGGTAATCCCATTAGAACAATTGTGAATTTTTTTCCAGATATAAAATTAAGCTGATTACTACTGCTTAGGGCAAGAAAACTTGAATGCCCTTTTCTAAAATGTAATGCTACATCCTTGTAATGACACTAAGATTACCTGAACTGTTTACTTCATTTTTAAATAAATAATTAATACTTTTGTTATAAAACTTGACAACATTTTAGATAAAACTATGTTAACATTTGAGCACTAATTTATTAAAAAAAATATTTTGCCTGCATGTTATAAAGCATGTATGAATATTTTGCAGTAAACTATTTTTATCTATTGTACATAGTAACTGCGGAATAGAATTCCAATAAAAAAAAAATTCGATAAACTTGACAGAAAAGTAAGTTAGAATTGTGACAATTAGAATTGCACATTCAAATAAGGAAAATGTATTTTTGTACATTCTAAAAATGTTGATTCATTCTTTGATATTAATGTAAATATTTAAAATATACATATGTATTATAAGCAAAGTAAAATATTTTAAAATTATGGTTAACTTAACATAATTATGTATTGTTAGATTAGCCTTCTAGTTCAATCTCATATCCACTTTTTCGCAAAATAATTTTTCAAATATCTTTTATAAGTTCTCAATGCACTACACCATCTTGCAAAAGTACATAGCTGTCAATTATTTTTAGGCTCCTGTAAAATTTATAAAAAGTTATCTATATGGTTTTGAAATTAGAGGGCTCAGGTATTAATTGAATACTTCTACTAGTAACACACTAATATCATAAAACTATTATAAATCCATTAACAGCAGTAAATTACTGAAAGTAATTTTATTTTTAAATACAAATTTTTATTTTATTACTTTTATTTAATTGAACAAGGGGGTAAGGTAAACTATTTAACCAAACTCAGCTTACATTTTTTTCTCTCAACATTTTATATCAATATTTAATAATTAGGCTTATGGGGGAGGGAAAATAAATCAGTGTCATAGAAGGAGAGTGGAGATGACTCATCCTTTTATCAGTGCATGGGGGAAAAGAAGGATGAAAATGGGTGTAAGATAAAAAAGGCAGAAAAAGAAACAAAAAGTTTAATGAAAGGAGGAAAAAACATTTTGTTAGAAAATATTACTTGACTCAAATCAATATTAAAAAAAATAATTTTATTTAAATCAAAAATTGTGAATACTTTGACTTACACTTGATCAAAAAAAATTCCAAGTAAAATTGATCAAATTCAGATTTAAACATATTTTTAAAACTGATTAAATGAGAAAGATAATTGTGAAATAATTAGTGCTTAAATTATTTTTGATACTTACACTGAAAAGAGGTTTCTGCAGAAAAGTAAAAGTTATGAACAAAAAATATAATTTAAATGAACTTAAAAAACAAAACAATTCAGTAATCCAAGTATATGAATGTTTCATTAAATATAAAATCTCAATTACAGGATTACTTAAGGAATTTTAAATGCAAAAATTAACAATGTAAAACATTTACCTGTCTCCATCCATGGTACATCTTTTGCGTTCAAGTTTGGTAACACTCTTTGTGCGCTTCAAAGGATTACTCTTGAAGGAGCGTTTTGAAAAGAAGTTCTGAAAAGAAATTTTAAATATTAAATTGGGATGCAACCAATAAATACTTTTAATAAACTTTAAATTAAAATAAAATTACATGATTATAATCAATAATTTATTTCTAACTAACCTTCAGCAGTACATTCACAAATATTTCATGAAGATAAGGATATTTCCAACAAGGTGAAATGCATTTCAGAAATTGAAAAGAATATTTCAGAAATCCCAAAACTATAATTTCTGGTCAAAATGACTAATTTAGTGTTCCTTCAAGAAATATTAGCACTATCTTTAAGATAGGAGTCAAGTTAAATTTTTTGAAGACAAGGATTTTGAAAAAGCTTATCTAATTCGAATTGTTTATTGGCAACATCTTACCAAACAACAAAATATTTTTTTAAAAAAATGTAATACAAATTTTTGTTAAGAAAATAAATTACTATTATAATCCAGTTTCTTTTGATATTTTTCTTTATTATGAGTATTTATATAAACATTCTAAATTAGCTTTTGGTTGGTTTGGTTGCTTGATTTTTAATGGCACAAGGCCGGTTTTGGCCATACTGCGCCAAACACAAGACTTAAGTTCTAAATTCTAGGGTTACCATTTTTAAAAGTTAAAATCGTTGTAAAATTAGCTTTTAAAACGATGTTTTTTTCCCTGTAATTATTTTCCAGAAAACATCTCTAGTTGCATAAATTTAATAAAATTATTCAATTTTCTAAATAATTCATTCGAACAACAAGGATACTTGATCCCCTATCCAGCATATCTTAAGTCATCAACAGTAGGCAACTTGAAAACTGATAAACTTTATAAACATCCTTTAAAATATCCAAAATCAGACACTGAAAACCACAACAAAACCAAATAAACTTGCCTTGAACCTGTCGAACTTATTATTCGAATTAGCTTTAAAATGCATCTTCTTCAGCATTTACTTCAAAAACATCCTTTAAAACCACAACAACCTGCGTCGCACAAGTGACAAGGGGAGTCAACAGCTAAAACCACCGAATGAGCACCTCAACAATGATAGCAACAAGTTGCCGATTCACCTGGAGCACGTGTTGTCGGAAACGAATCTGACAAGGATTGCTGCAGTCATCAGACACGCCTAGAGGACCGAGGACCAATGAGATGGGAAGAGCGGGCAGATTCAAAAACTGGATTGAGGCACCCCTGACTAGTGATAACAGGTGCGCATAGGTATTTCGGGAGATATTTAAAATTATCTCAGGCAGTCATCCGAAAAATCGTCCGATTCCAGAAAGGTATTCAGAAAATTTCTACTTTAATCCTCTATCAAAAAATACTGATCAGAGAGTTCATACCTGAAAGTTGGGAGTTGAAATTTGAATTAATGTTATCTCAGGTCAGTGATTTGAATTTTTTTTTTTTAACGTAAGCCGATTTGAAGAAAAATTTGAGTTTTGGCGATCCTCCGCAACATTTTTAAAAAACAACTTGCTGAAATTTCAACATAATATGAAGAGGCAGACAGATGAACTATAGAAGAAGAATATAAACTATGTGTTTTCCAAAACTTTGCAAGAATACCTTACTCGGAGATTGCAAAAGGTGCATATAGAACTTAAATAAGATTAAAAACCTTTTATTTATGGAAAATTAATAATTTATTACTAAAAACTAAATTTAATCACTGAATCGTAAATTTAATCACTAAATCGAAATAATCTTGAATTGGGCTTACACAAAATATTTACTTAGTCTTAATTTCTTCTTTATATATAACCATGAACTTAGCCATTTTATTTTTATGTTCATGCTTCTAATTGTAATTTTGATTAACACAATTTGTGTTGCATGAAATGGAGCTGTCACTTTGACAAACACAATCAACCCCAGCTATTGAGGGGTTAATTAAAAACGATACAAGTCAGTTTAAAATTTTCCAATAATACATCGACATACAACACCGCAAATTTATGTAAAACTCGGGGAATACCCTCCACAAAAACTAATCTAATAGTAAACGATTTTCACTATAAAATAAAAATGTATCGATATTTATTGCGCCTAAATTTTTTGGTACTCTCTTGAATATTGGAAAAGCAAAAATTCTATAATTTTCTTTTTTATCAAAATACCTCACCGATTCTAAAAACAATAGAGATTACAAACCTATAGATTGGGATTAGGGGGTTAAGGACATTTTTATTTTGCGGTTAGGATTACTTTTTGAAAATAACACGATTTTATAAAAAAAAAAAACTTTTATACATGAAATTACATATATATGCAGGTTGTTCCAAACAGAGGGACGTTGTTTTCAAGACTGTTCTTTGAGATGTTGGACTTTAACCTCAATGGAGTCGAGTGGGGATAAAAGCAGGTTCGCGGGCCTAGAATTCACTTTCAATAAAACCACATTTCTCTCAAAAGCTTTTTCATCAATTTTGGGGATATTTTACGAAACATTCATCTAATTATACTAGCCATTTTGAACAATGTACAGAACGAGATGTTGAGAAGCTTTTGTTATGTTTACATCGTCCTAAATAACTTTAGATAACGTGTCCATTACCATCGGGGTTCGTTAGTCGTGCTTTGCACCTAGAAAATTCATTGACGACCGTAAATTTACAACCAGTCGTCCTTTTTGACGCCTAACTTTTTATAAAAATTTCAGTTTGACGACCTTGCTTTCATACTCTTCAATAATTTTGTCAGTATGATGGTGATATTCTTAGAGTACAAATAGAAGTATGCTTCTAATTTTATGCAAAAGAAGCTTTAATAATTACAAAGATATCGTAACAGTTGACAGCTCTGCTTAAGCAATTTTAATTATTTTAAAATTACGTTTAAGCGCAAAATTTTGGCAACTAAAACAAAATTACTAGGTGTCAATGACGCCTAACTTTTATCTCCTAATTTCGAACCCTGATTGCCTTGCAAAGTGTATAATCACAGTTTAACCCTTGCAATCTACTCCACCAAATAGATCATGTTGTACCCTAACCATTTTTTCTTACTTCTCAATGTTAGGCCAAACAAACCAAGAGTCCAAACCAAACGGAGCCATGCAGATGCTATTTGTATCAAATACCAAGACATCAATCTATACATTTTAACCCAAAAAATTCAAAGTGTGAAAACATCTAAAATCAAAATGTTCGATCCAGTCCGATCCTTTACTTTCGAAATAACCAGAGGTACAAGTGTATGTGCTTAGGCTGGGTCACATTGCGCTATTTTCGGCTTAGAGGCCACCGCGAAGAGAGACCATCAAACGACTCGTCGAGTTGTTTCAACCAACAAACCGTGACTTCATTGGGGTTCGGTTCTCAAGAGAATCGCGAGATTTCGAACGCGTCCTGCATCAAGTATTTGCTTTGAAATTACCGATGACGAAGGAAAGTCCACCATATTTAAACTACCAAAATACTCGAGCAATTTGGAAACGTTTCACTGCAGACGATTCTGGCAACTAGAGAATTTGTATTAGAACATTTTGATTGCAGTTTCATTCTGAAGTAACACCAATAAGGTATTTTTGATATAAAGTAAGTGTGTGTAAAGCAGGCACGTAGGTAAGGGGGTGGGTTCAGGGGGTTCAAACCCCTCCCATTGACAGTCAAGGGGGAAAAAATTAAAAATCGAATTACTGTAAAAATCATTAAAAAAAATCTTTAAAAAAACTAGAAATTTTTCAATTTCTTGTATAATAGTTCTTGTGTTGCACGAGGGAAAACCTGGTATTTTCTGGAAGTCCTACACCTGAAAATAGTTTTCAAAAGGCTTCAAAAATATGTTTTGAAGTCATTTTTATCTTAAGCAAAATCTAACATGACGTCATCGTGTTTCATTATCTAAGCATTTGGATTTCGGCGGCAAAGGGAACAGATCGTCAAACGTGCTCGTATAAACAAGATGCTCCAAAACCATATACCATTTCTAAACAAGGATTCTCAAAATTCAAATAGGTTATCTAATTTATTTCATAATTATGGGGTGATATTTACTAATTTTAAAAATAGGTAACGATTCCGTGAAAAATAAATAATAACGGTTGCTGTTTCGATATTTATTTGCCGATGTATTCCTGTTTATTTGAATAAAAATTAATAAGTTACATTAAATTCAGACAATATGCTCTGCAACGATTGTGTTAGTTTAATATTTTAGCGAATACATAATATTGATAAATTTAACGAGAGAAAAATGTATAAAATGATTTGACTCATACGTAGGGGTAAAGAAAATCGTACGTTTCTACAATAATATGCTAATTCGGGAAACTACCCACGTCCTGCACTAAAACATGTCAAATAGAATAGCGATACAGTTAGTCACTGGAACGAATGGTGTTTTATTAAAATGGACTTATTCGGAAAGCCTTTTCAGAAAATTTCGAACCATCTTCAACTTTGGTTTCCATGGTTACTGCATACAACAAACGACAAATCTATAACGTTCTTTTTTTCTGCGGAACTGACGTGTTCGATACGAATGCCTAAAGCGCAGAGCATTGGGATGGAAATTCTTTAATAGAATTCCGATTGTACCGTTAATCTATTTACTGTTGGTGGTTTAAAAATATTTTTTGTTGCTGATGGTGGATTAAGAATATTATAAGAACATTTTTCTATAACCATTTAATGGATAGTTGTAAAAGAATCTTTGTTCTGTAGCGATATCTCGTTATTCGACATTAACATACTTATTTGGCTTATTGTAAAATAGGAAACGTTGGTACCTAAAAGTTTTCAAAAATTCCGCTCTTATTTCAATTTTTAAATGTAAAAATACAATAATAAAAACATACAGCTGCTTAGGATTATACCAATGTTCAAATATTTTCATTCTATTTATTGTTAAGTAAAATAATAGTTGAAGTGTATTATAAAACATCAAAACATGTCAATATCAAAAACATTCTTTTGTTGATTGTATACAACACCATGTCCTTTTTGTAATACTAAAACCTTAGTTAATGCTAATTCTTTTCGACCTTCATTAAAAAAAAAGCTTTTATTGAAGGATTATTTTGCACAATAAGAAATATTGCATCTATTTCATGTCACATAATTTTGTGACCTTACACTTATAACCGAATAAACTGGAGGCAGAACATAGAACTTTATGTCCTCTAGGTCTTCAAACAAATTGCTTGATTTATTTTTTCTTTTCATCCGGTGAAAAAGAACTTAAAGGCTTTCGACACAAAAGACACAGGAAGCCCTTACACATAATTGGCTCACCAGCCATTTTATCCTTACAAAATCCTTTTTGCAAAGCAGAACAATGTATATTCACTCATTCATCTCATGATAAAAATGGCGGTTGCTTTCAGAATCGTTGGTTGAAGCGAATGTTGCCACCAGACGAACTCTAATTAACGAGAAAGAAAGAAAAGATGAAAGCCGATCGTCGTCAGATGAATAACAATATTTCTCGGCCTTTTCTAAAGCTGGATGTAAATCAGTTTCATTTAAACTTTTATTAAAAGTGGTCTTTCATTAATCTCAAGAATTCTTGCTATTTATAGCGCCATTTGTTTACTACTCAGAAAAAAAGTTACAATTATAATTAAGAGATATATAGAATGTTGCTCTCTACTTTAAATGAATTCTAAGATTTTGTCTTAGCGTTTTTTACGGACTTCTTCCGTTGTTAAATAAAGGTCCACACAGAACATAATTTTTAACGACATTTTGTTTTCGAATTACTTTTCCAGTTTTCGTTAACCTTTAAACGTTGACAAATAACGGATTAAGTAGAAGAAATTGATTAGTTATAAAGAAATAAAACGACAGAATTTCTTATGTTCTAATTGTAAAATACTAAATATTCTACGTGGCTCTATTATCACTTCAATCTTTTGATGATAAAATAAATTGCTTTTCTCCCAAAACAAGCGTAAAGGATATATATATATATATATATATATATATATATATATATATATATATATATATATATATATATATATATACGTACCAAGTTGCAAAACTAGAAAAACTATGATAGTACGTCAAAAAAATTTAAAATAACATAATGGTGAATTTATAGCGCATGCAATATTTTTAACTATCACACTGGAAAGACAGTTATCGTTCTTCCCCTGAACTCTTCAATTATTGTGCGAAGATAGCAATGGTGTGTACTTACAGCAAACCTGGAGGGTGTGGTGGTGTCCATGGTTCTAATGCCCAGCACCGGCGTGGCCGGGGCACTCCCTCGACGATCGGAGCACGCCTTCTCATAGGACGTTTCTGTCAAAGAGAAAGAAAGGAATACATTAGGCATTTAAATAAAAGATATTATTAAAATATATTTTTAAAAAATGTGATGTGATTTTAGTATTTAATGTAAAGTAAGTGATTTAAACACGAGGATGCGAGGACGAAATCGTAAATTTTCGTTTGATATAGTAATTTCTCTCCTATCTTTAAAGAAAAGAAAAATTAAATAAAGTAAACAAATGCATTTAAAACTTTTTTTAATTGATAATATATATATATATATATATATATATATATATATATATATATATATTTGCGTGGTCATCGGCGAATCTACCGATGACTGGACCCTTTGCCACTGATATCGAGTAATCGCTGAAAAGTGGAATTACCGTTATAACCATTGTAAAATATATTGTAAAAATCGTAAAGTTGAGTTAATACAAAACGAAATAGTATAAAACTGGGCAGCAAAGAACAAATTAGGTGATAATGCCGACCAAAATTCATATTTTTTTTACAGGACTAAAATTGATAAATGTGGTAATTAAAGCACATTTTCAAAAATTCGATCGTTAAAACCACGAGAGTAATTCAAATTGGAATCAACCTGTCATCAAATTATAAAAGGGATTTAAAACAAAAATATCTTACATTAATTTTTAAACATTCTATCGTGCTTAAACTCTAATATAAAATTAATGTATAGAATTTTTCAAACCCTCAATGCTGCATAAAACGAATTTTTGTTGTATGTTCGAACAGCAAAAGGGAATTCGTATACCAGAGCCATAACATTCAATATTTGGAATATCCCTTCACTGGGCCCCCTGAAATATAGTCACGACCCACCGCTTCAGAAACTCCACCAATATTGAACAGCTGTTACGCCCAAACCAGACAGTCTGGAATCGCCAATTCATCCAATTCCGCCTCATTATTTAATTTACCAAACTATAGAAACAGACAAAAGAAATATATAAAAAAAATTCCTCAAAAAAAAAAACAAAAAAAAAACTGAAAGTTAAAAAGGCAATGGACGCTTGTATAACTTTCAGCGGGTTCGGTGCGATTAATAAAGTGGATGGGAGATGGTCAGAGGCAAAGAGTGTCAGAGGCCATTTGTCAGTGTTAATGAGCGAGGCATTGAGGTCGCAGACGGGCGTCAAGCGACTCGTTAGCCACAACAGCTGTGAGTTATGGACTCATTTGGGAAGACATAACAAATCAACAACAATACGTCATTAGAAATATAAAGTGACACGTAACAATTTTTTTCTGCTAAAAAAAAAAAAAGCAGCATGTCACCGATCCAATTTCGCTAATTATATTTTACAATGAAATGGGTCTATTTAAAAAAAAAAAACTCACTATCAGTATACTTATGGGCCAGTATGGTATGGGGATAATGAAATGGTTTTGTAATATGAATGCGGTGAGATAATGATTATGTAGATCCGATAAGTAGCGTGCGAAGAACTCTCGATTGGGAGACAACAATCGGAGATAAACAATTGTTGTATCAATAATCTAATATTTTTCCAAAGGTCTTTCAAATACACGCAATGCAGAATATGCAACCTACTATTTTGTATTGCAAAGATAATTAACTGCTTTATGAAATAATTATCTTATTAATAAATTAATTGCTTATGAAATAAAAATATGATAAGCGAAAATCATTCTCAATATCCGATTAGCCGATGCGAGCCACTTATTTGTTATTGTTTTTTTAATACAATATCACAGCTAAAAATCTGGATTAAAAACCTTACATTTTGATAATGTAGGTGTTTTGAAGGCAATTCGTAAACTGCCGAAAACCTATATATTTTTTTTAAGAGAAATATATATCGAAATTTTGTATATTTACTTTGTAACTTATTTATTTTGAATTTTGTTCCAGAAAACAAGAGCATTCTTAAATTCTATGTTTTCTTAACTAGAAATATTTTAATGTAGCTATGACAAGATAATTCAGTAGTTACTGTCGTTATTTATTTTAAGCAACTTAATAAAATCAAGGTTAAATTTTTCGTTTGCAAAGCATATATTTCAAATATATTAATAGAATAAAATAGGAATTTTTCCTAATGTTGAACAAAAATTTGAAAAGAAATATCCATTTTTAAAAGTCCTTGCCTTCAGTCAAACTACAATTCTACTTTTAAATCTAATACCATTCGATAAAGGCCGGTTAGTCCCAAAATTAAAGATTCGAAAAATCAGAAACTATTTCAAACATCTGTCAACATCACCCAATACCATTCTATGTTTGACGTGCACTCCCGCACCAGTTTTCCGAGTATTGCAGCTGCTTTTCTTTCTTGCAAGAGACTGAAGTGTGAGAACACCAAAAAGAATATGTCTTCAAACTCGTGACTTTCTCACTTGCTGACAACTTTTCCACACGTTTCTGAGTTGACTGTTTTCCAAGGAAAGACAGAGGGAGGGAAAAAAAAAAATAACGTCAAACATACGTCATGACGTTAAGCAAAGAGTGTGTCTTATTTTAAAGCAAAATAAAGTAAGGATATCGGAAAATGTTTTTGCAACTATTTCAGCGCATTAGGAACAAAAATTATCCCCTTGTGGATGTGTAACAGCTGCGAAATATGCCAAGATTTGTGTCGGTAAGAAGAAAAAAAATGTGTCGAGATGTAACGCCGTTGGATTTGAACAAACATGCTGCGAAACGTTTAATTTTTTGATAAAAATGGGCTTTAAATAATTATAGATTGTCATCAAAATTACAGGTAAAAGTATGATGATATAATTAATATGCAGACAGGAAAAGATAATTGACTTAAATCCCATATTTGTTCTTCTTTCAACCAAATGCAGAGTGTAACCTTAATATCCTTAAGATCATTTATGTAACTCAAGAGTTGCATAAATGACCTTAAGGATTATGGTTCTATTGATTATTATTTTAAATGTGTTACTTAACTAGTATTACTAACTGCATTCGGGAAACGTTTATGACATCTGGTTGATTATTTGAATTGACGTCTCACTAGAGCTATACAATGGGCTATTGGCGACGTTTTGGGATCTATACCGATGAAAATACCCCGGAACACTGAATTGTAATTTTATATCATGGCCAAATGACAAGGACAACACCTGAGCTTGCACCCCACGCACCTTACATAGGCGATAGGACTTTGGACCGCAACAAGTTTTTTGCGGATAACTAGAAACGCAGCTGGCAACCCACCGACTACTATTTTTCCTTTGTTTCTTACAGCATGAAAATAAATAAATTAAAACTACCTAATCTCACAAAACAATTAACTTTGTATAAAATATCTAAACGGCTTGACCTAGAATGTATCAAAGTAAATTTAAAAGGACGTGCTAAGACTAATTTGACAGATTCTACCCTACCCTATTACCGTTATACTTAGAATGCAAATCTATCGCATTAATTTCCCACTTTAGTATCACCTGATGATAAGAGCAAAGGCTAAAAGGAATCGATCGTTTATCAAGACATCGTCGACATTTAATTTGTCGTAGAGGTTTATAGTCTTTATAGGAAATGTTCATCAGGGAAAGATTGAAAGGACACATTTATCCTCGAAATCTTTTTCTTCTACGGCTTAACTGATTTTGAATCATGTTGTCAGTAGAGGGTGTTGAAATACTAGCTAATTAAAATAATTGTTTTTTTTATTTAACTCGTTGCTAATAAAATTTTAGAAGTGAAATGAGAAATCTATTCAGATTTGAAGAGAATTTTGTACCCCAGAGTCAAGGATAGTGAAGACCATATATATATAAGGTGTGCTCGTGTTTCGCTTTTTGAAAGGGGCAAGGAAAGAATTCTTTTGACGTCATTTTAGCTCCGCCTTACTATGAGTTTTTGATCATTCTCATTGGCTGTATGTTTCAAGCATTGCTACTTAGGTTTTTGAAGCAAATTTTAACTGTTTTCTTTTAAATAAATTTATGATTAGTTAAAAACAAGAATTCTTGTTAAATTAAGTACTCCTTGACAATAGCGACAATTACTCTTAAAACGACTGTCGAGAGCATTAGACACGCCCACAGACGGTTGAAGGCGGAGGAAGGCGTCACTATGACGTCAAAAGAATCCTTTTCCCCGCCCTCCATCAGCAAGAGCGAGTACCAGCACACCTTTTATATATAGTCTCCACTATCCTTGCCTCAGAGTCAGACAAGTTTAAATCACATTTGGGCAACTTTACAGAAGAGGAGAAAAATTGAATCCTACTTTCAACTAAAGCTTTGGAATGGTTATTTTTTAGCTCTCGCTAAATGCTTTAAAAAAGTGAATGATGGCGTGGTTTGAAAGAAAACGAACTTTTAAGACATAATCTACAATAAAACAAAAATCGTCAAATTTGGTCTTAGGCTCGTCTGGCCCTAAGGTACAGAATTGATAGTCCTCTTGTTAATTTAATGAAACGCGGCAGGTTTTTATATCAACTTACAGGAGAGGCATTTTAATACATGAGCTTTGTGCAAGTTAATTACGCGTAAAAGAGATACATTAAAAAAAATCTTATGCACAAAAATTAATCAAAAATACAATAAGTTAACTTAGCCATATCATATAACTTAGTTTAAATGATATGGCTTGCCTACATTGCCAAATTTTATGCTAAAGTAATTATGTTCTCAAAATAACTACAAGAACTTATTGAATCAAATTATATTCTTAAACTATTAAATTACGTTACAACGAATTATGCTATACATTTTCTAAGACAAACAAAAACTAAGTTTTGTAAATTTCATTTGTAGAAAAACAAATTCGGCAAGAGGCGTTTTGAAGTGATCAATATGTGTTTTCAGAAAAAAAAAAGAAAAAAATTGACAGACCAGTGTCAAGAGTGCTGTGCAAAGAAGGGCAATCCTCACAATTCTTTTCTTAGAAACTGCCTAATCAACGAAAGAAAATACACACAAAAAAACACCCTATCAAAAAGAAAAACCAAGCAAACAACACGCGTTTTTGCAATAAGACAGTTAATTAAGCAAAACGCTCACTTCGCTTCAGTTTGCATTGGGGAAGAGAAATATTAAGAAAGAATTTCAATGGCAATCAGGATTCCGAACAAGTTTAGGAGGGGGAGGGGAGTAAGTGGTTTTTTTTTAGCGTAAATATTCTAAACGAGCATTGTTTGCTGATATTTATTACTAGAGAGAGGCAAAATGGGTCGCTATCATCTTTAAAAGAGATTCTTTGGTGTCCATAAAAAGTTTTATCATTGTTGCTTAATGAAGGCAATATGAAGAAGATTCACTGATTTTTCCCCTTCATAATTAACGAAAGAGTTAATTGATTTAGTGTTTTTTTTTATAGTTGAGAATTATGCGATTGCTTAAGAAGGGTATTTTTTGAGGAGGGAATAATATTTTTGAGGAAAATGTGATGCGAGAGATTTGGTTACTAAGTTCAGTTACATTTTTTTATCAATTTTACTCCTTTTCTAAATAAAATTGTGTGAGTTTTTTTTCTCTTTCGTTTTTCCACGATATTGTGTCACGTATTAAAAAATCCCAGTAAAAACTATAATATAAATTTAGTTACGGAATATATGATGCAGTTAAAGTAAAATATGATACGAGGAAATTGGTTACTAAGTTTAGTTAGTTTTTTTAATCAATCCTAAACCTTTCTGTGCTTCATTTCCAGAACTTCATTGCTAGGGTATTTTAAGTTAAACTGTGAATTTCTTGCGATGTTATTAAAAAAAACTAGTAAAAACAAGAATAAGACTTTATAAAACATGCAAGTTTAAATTGTAGAACAATGACGTGGTTAGGAAATTCTTAACAATCTGTAAAATACAAAAAATAAAAAATCCCCAAATTAATTTAATAAAAAAGTTTTATTCAATTTTTTTTTCCATCTCTTTAACATCCCTTGTTATTTTCTCTATATTTAGGAATTCAATAAATTTTGCACGAGTAAAATGCATTTTTAGAACCTCGACATATGAAATAAATTTGCTTTTAATTCTTCCAACATTAATCATTAAACATGTCTGGTTTTCTTAATACTTACTTACATAATATCCCCCCCCCCCCCCCCAGCAATTTTCCATATTCCTCACACGCAAATCCCACCAAAAAAACCAACTAAATAAATCCTCCATTTCATGCCTCCTTTCCCATTCAGTGGCGTGCACACGACAAAGGACGCCCCTGAGAGCGCAGGATGGCCGTAAAAATTGCTAAAATCTTACGACAGGCACGCAACGGTCCATTCAAGATGATGATGATGCATCGGCGTCCTTACAAGCTGCTGATAGCGATCGGAAGGCAAAGAGGGAATTCAATCCAAGGTTAGAAGAGGATTGTCTTTGCCAAGCAGCATCGAAGATGATTAACTTGGAGGGAGGGGGGGGATAACTGTCGGCAAATCTGTTCGCGATCCACCTTTTCCTGTTCCAAAGAGTTGAGTGTTTCCTCTGAAGGATGCTAGTCTACCGTGACGGTGACCAATAACGGAATGGTTGCTGATTTCATCGGTTGATTTTCGAACAAGAAATGTGTATGGATTTAAGTGTTGTAAAACAAGCATCTAAGCAGACATAAAGTCTACAAAATAAACAAATGCTTAGAACTTGGATGTCCTCTAGATAAAAGACAAATGAAGAGTCCAGAGTAGAAACGGTAAGGGCCCACTTTTTGTTAAAAGCGCAATCTCAAGGTCTTATACGGGGAAAAAAAGAATGATGAAAATGCGTCAAATACAAAAAAAAAAGTAAACATTTATTACTGAACGTCTAAAAGACATAAAACTTTGCTTTTCATTTTTTGCGCAATCACCCTGGATGGATTGTTATCATTCTTGTTTCAACTATTGATTTTTTTTTGTCAAGGATTAAATTTAAAAAACAAGAATAAAACCAAACACTAGTTGTAAGTATGGTTGCCATCAAACTAAATACAGACAAAAGAAAATTTTAACAAACTAGAAAAAGTTAAAATCCCACTAAATGATTAAAAACTTAATGCTATTACTAATTGCCATTAAATCTTGGACATGTCATCTTCCAAGATTAATAAATATAACAAAAGTAGCAACTGCAATAGCATGGGAAATTTAATTATTAGACCTCAGTTTGATAACCTTAGGTTTCAACAGCCTTTAAAAGAAATTCCATAGTTGTATTGTGGTCTGATACCACTAATAAAATCTGGTGGTTAAATCTTTAGGTTTTACTGCAGTTCTGAAGATAAATATATCAAAAATTAAAAAAATAATTGTACTTAGGAATAACATTGTTGATAAAACTAAAAAATGCCACAAATCAAGCATAATTTATTAAATTATTTTCATTTATTTTGTCAAAAGACGGCATCAACTGAACATCCCATTAATTTGGGAGTGCCTTGTGAAAAACAATGACACTCATTAATTAACCTCAATGCATAAAGATTAAAGTAAATAAGATGGGAGTAATAAATTAGATTACTTAGTCTTCCAATACCTCACGGTGGCAGAAAGTACAATCTCGGATCTTTTAATCAATTTACACCTTTCCTACAAAGAAAAGGGGGGAAAAAAGGAATTCTTTTAGAGAGAAACTTCGTTCGAACTTTTATTTTTTTTCGTTCTTAAAAGAATGTTTTGCGTCTTTTGTCATGGTTATGCCTCCGCTCTGACAAGTCTGTACAAAAAAAAAAAGCAAATAAAAGGAACTCACAGAGAGAAACAACAACAAAAAAGGTAAACGAAAGGAAAATAATAACAGATTTTTTGGACTCATTCCAAATTCTGAGAAGAAGATTCCAGAAGTCGGGAAAAGATTCTACTAATATGCATAATAAGAATCGATTTCTGCGATTTTGGAAGAATCGCTAGTTAACAGATTTTCTTTCACCACAACGCCATAAATGGCGTACTTAATAGAATAAGGAATCCACAGGCTGTGATAAATTTATGCCATGTATTATATTTTATTTCCATTCATAATTAGGATGGCAAAAATGTTGATTTTAATTTTCGTAATGGAAATGCGTCGTTTGTAGGAAGATTGACTTATCTATCACAGCATTCGTTCTCAAGCTACACATATGGCTACTGTATATATCAAAAGTGTTATTTCATACATTAAACGATGTATATTTTTTGCCCCTATTATTTACTGTGTTTAATTATTTCGTATATCAAATTGGAAGTAAAATACACAAATATGAAATAATACAGGAATAATAATTGCAATAAAGGAACTGCAATAAAATAATTTTAATAAAGAAATTTTAAAGCAATTAAACGTCCGGGGAACTTGTGAAACTTTAAAATACGAGACAGTTGTTTAAAGACCAATCAAAATACATGAAAGTTTCAAAACATATCACAGTAATATCATATTTTGTTTTCATTCATGTGTGTATGGTGTTATAGTAAGTGTAAAATTATCGTAAAACAATAGGTTCTAATCTAAACATTATTTCGAGTTGTAATATTAATTAAAACAAACCTTAAGAAGTAAAGAAAAAAAAAAGAATTACTTCAATTCTTAAAAACAATCGCAAATTTAAAATCACGCCTAAATTTTATTCGTAACAGTCGTAAAAGATTAACGCTCGAGTTCTATTCCACTTTGCACCATGAATAAATCAACTCAACTCCACCATTTTAATTAACTATAACGAAAACACAATGAAGGTACAAAGCTTGGAAACAAAACAATTAACGGAATACAATTCAAGAATGAACTAGAGCATTCTAATTGAAACAACACAACTCTTACAAGAAACCTCAACGGATAGAAATTCGAACAAAAGAAACGTACCAAATATAGACGCGAAATAAAACGTAATAACCGTTCAGGTATTGACAGGCATCTCAATAATTTCGTATCAAAAGAAATCAAACAGCGCGTAACAGGATTGACATAGATGAACAGATGTTCCTTTTCATAAATCCCAGGGTTCGCTAATGAGAACAAACTAACGGCAAACAGACATGGCACACTTGTTAATTTTATGATCAATTCATTTCGAACACCGCTGGAATGGGATAAAAGCGGTTAATTGCATACAATTGTTCCAGAAAGCAATTAGATTCAACGGACTTGGAAAGCATAACTGACTTGCCAGGTCAAAAATAGATCGTAAAGGCAAGAGTAACTTATGAGGTAACAAAACAATAAGGACGTAGCACAAGGTTCCCACTCAATATTTAGATCAAAATTCCCTGACTGTTCCATCCAGGTTTTCCAGAAGATTTTCAAAAAATTCCAGACTAAGTATTAAATTTTTTTTTCACATATTAATTTTGAAGCTGGGAAAAAATAAAGTGCCGATAAATAATAACCTAGCAAAGTATGCAAAATCGAAAATTTAGCATTTTTATTTTTACGATTTTACATCAATGACAATAAAAAAGAATATAATCGACACTTAAAGATAACATTTTTAGAAAATTTCCCTGAATTTCCCAGAAAATTAAAAAAATTGTTCATTTTTCATGACAATTCCCTGATTTTTTAGACCATTTTAATTTTCTCTAATAATTCCAGGTTTTCCAAGTGCATGGGAACCCTGCGTAGCAATATAAAATGTGAATAGAAAATAAATGTTTTGTGTCTATTTTATAATGTTTTTTGTCTAGCTTATGAATTGAAACTTAAAATACTCTTGCTTAACTTAATATTCTAATATATGGACCTCTCAAGTCACAAAAATCCGGAAATAAACTAACAACATTTTCCATTACTAGGCAGCTAGTTGTGGGTCTTAGTTCAATAGTTTGCCCAATAATTAAATCATTTTACTAATCATTATAACTGTAAGGCATTGCTTTTATAGTCACAAGGAATCGAACACGGGACGTTGTGCATCTACGCCGATACTCTACCGATCGGGCTAAAGTAATTACTGAAGCCCAAGTGGGAGAATCGGGTATATGAAGTGATCGCCACAATCCAAGGCGAGTTGCAAACTTTAAACGCTCTTTTCTAGGAACTCGGTATTTGGTACCCAACCAATAGTATTGAATACTTTGTTAGTTCGTACAATTTGTTGCGTTGCCATCTTATAAACCTCACCGTACGGCAACTTAAATTGCTATCCAATGATTGGAGAGATTATCGATAATCAAATTCCAATTGAATAAAGCAAGTACATTGGATTCTGGTAGTTCCATCAATGTGCTATGCAAAGAAAAGCAACAGTTTTCTCTACGTTCGCAATCAAGTACGAGTACCAGGAATACAAAAACCGCTTTATCATCCATAATAAATACACGGAATTATTAAGTAACAGCTCCCCTTCCTGTACCGTTACAACATTTACTTATTCTTCCTTCTTTTCCCCCAAGACGCAAAAATGAGGCAGGGGCCAATCTACGTGATAAACGGTTGGTCTTGGAATGTCTCGATATCGTCATTTATCAAAAGTTGTACGTCGGAAAGGACCATCAACAAAAAGCATCCATTAATAGAAGAGCAAGATATTACGGAAGGTAACGAAAAAAAATAAGACATAGCCTAATCTGAACATGGGAAAGGGGATATCTTTCATAGGGGCATCTTCTGGAAGATGCAAGTGATTCAAGCCAGATGCCACAAAGAGCAAACGCGATGGCACATAAAATAATCGTTCTAAAAATATTCCTTAAAAAAAAAAAAAAAAAAAAAAAAATGGCGGAGAAATAAAATGTCGGTATTAACTAGGCGCGTGGTACGATAGTGGGTTGTAAAGAGGACGGCTTTTATAAATCTTTGCCGACTCAAGCAATTTGTTAAGATTTTGCTTGAAGAACTGAATAAAAAATATCCGCTAGGGGAGTCATTAAAGAAAGAAGCGGAAGATGGATTTCCCCTGAAGGATTATTTTTTTTTGTCATTTCTAATATACTAAATGCATTTCTAAGAGCTTGTGGGAAATAGTGAATGTTGTTTAGCTATGATAGCAAGACAATAGTCATAAACAATTTTATTTAGTAAATCTTAGATATTTATTTGAAGGATTAAAACTCTCAAAAAATAGAAGGGAAAAAAAGCAAAATACATAGCAATGTCAAATTTTTTAATTAAAATAAATTTTGTTTGGATATTTTTTTTATAGTTAAAATCCGATGCGTTTTATAAAAAAGCAATTACCTACTCTTTAGTAAATGGTATTAATATATATTATAAGATTAAATACAGGGATTTGAGCATTTGCGCAGAAAAGCTTTATAAGCAGAGGACACAAAATTAAAGTAAATATTCATGAACATTTAGTTTTAAAAGAAGCTTGAACCATTTGTTGAACTAAAGGATTTATTCACAAAATAACGATAAAGATTTTAAATTTCTTTTCAACATAGAAGTAGTAGAGGCTTATGTAAATACACTAAATCCATAGCATAAAAAATTAACATTTTGGCACTTTCAATGCTATTCGTGCTTATTAAAAAAAATTGAGAACAATGTTTATAATTCACTTTTCATTTAAGGTATAATTTAAAATGAGGATTGCCATCTAAACTAATATAATATGTAAATAATAAACTAATAATAACTTATTTTATAAATAATAAACTATAAAATAATAAACTATAATATAATAAACTAACTCGAATACTTCAACTTAAGAACATTTGATCTATTAAACGTATAATCCGGTAGGTTTAATATCTTCTGAGATCCACGTTTGCCAGGAAGCAGAAACTGAAATATTTTCAATTAAAGTAATAAAAATGGAAAGCTAAAGAAAAAAAAAAGAAATTTAAATCAAACCACGATATCCATTTAAAAATTTAACATTCACTTAAAAAATATATACAAAGAGGGGAGGAAAACCACATTCTTAAAACCCCAAAAATTTCAAACAGTTCCAATCTCGCCAGCCTATCTTAATTAAACCCAAGAACATAAAAAGTTCCACGAACGTAATCAACTCTGAACACAATCAGTCCTTTGACATCAAACCTGCGTCACATCACACACACACTCAGAACATCCTTTTTTAACAACTCATTACAACAAAACACATTAAAGTCGATATCCAGCCGAGATTTCTAAATGAGAGAAACAATAAATACCGAGAAAAAAAGACCTTATTACTGCGACGGCGGGGGAGCCATCATTAAGCCTTTTTATAAAGAAGAACACGAGAATACCATTGGTTACCCTTTGCTGTGACCCTTTGGGTAATTGTCGAAGAGCCGAACAGATTATTCCATAAGACCAGATGGAGTTTATTAATGAAACTGACCCAGAAACCGGGAGTTGATGATGATGGCCGGTGCCTTCTTCAAGGAACGTGACGTCATATTCTGGGTTTTTTATCGAACTTCCTACTTCGGCGCTATCAACACCGCCTTGTTTTGTTGGTGAAAGACATTGTTTCCCAAACAAAGCTGTAGCATGTGTTTCGTAATTGAATCACGATTGAGTCCAATGTAAATAAGTTCTATGTAGTCGCGTTTTATTTTTGAAGGTGTAGAAAGCGTTGCAAAGGGAAATGTTAAATTAACGACATCTAACGTTCGTGACATAATTTCAAAAGGAAAATGTCTTAGTAAATAAGGAATATATATATATAACTTAAAAATTAAAAAGAATCGAATTTGTAACTTAAAATGTTTAGATGTGTTCGAAAATAAAAATTATTTAAATAAAATTCCGATATAACTGTTTACACCTTTTTGCATGAAGATTTAACACTTTGCACTCGTAAGGCGCCTATCAGGCACCAACATAACGACCAGTTCTTTTGTTTCCCTGTTCTTTAAAATAAACGAGAACAGCAGGATATTGTGTTTAGAACATCAATCTTTTTTGCAACTTGTTCTCTTGCAAATACAAAACAGATTAGGATTTTTTTCCCTTTATGATTATAAAAAAAATCTGTGGAAAAGAACGTAAAGAGGAATAACTGTTCCATAGAAAGAACACAAATCGCAAAGTGTTCGCAGAGTGCAAAGTGTTAATTTAATTAGTCAAACAGTTAATCGGATTGTAAGATAAATAGTCATGTACCCACCCCAGGGGTATGCATATTAAAGGTACTGGTCTAAAAGAAAGGAACGTGTTATATAGAATTAAAAAAATACACTACATTTCCCTTTTATGCAGTAATATTTTTTCTTCAGTTTTGATAACGTTCAGGGAAGTCAGAGGTAAAAACCCATGGGAAGGAAGCACCAGCACAATGCCAGCGTAACCATGAGAAGCGCAATTTCATGGCCGCATTTCGCAACGCTGCTGTTTACTCTCAACGATAAGCTGTACACATAGGGTGGAAAGACGACGCCTACACGAGGCCAGATCTGGGGACAGAGAGAGAAATTTATCGTCCGAAACGAATCGTGGGAAGGATTGGGACCATTGCCCCCGTAATCATGTCTTGGAAGCTTTCTCTACGATGGCCGACACTTAAAATTTTACAAAATTTCAACTTTGCCTCCAATTTTAATAGTAGTAGAAACACTTTACAAAAATGAAATTTCAATATTATTATTTGTTAGTTAGCTAAGCAAAAAACACACATTAGAGAAATATATTGGGCTGAAACGAGAAAAAGAAAAAAACGGCGAACATTGCCATGGTCAAATAACGAGAACAACTGAGCTGGTACTACATTTCAAACTTCCACACCAAAACTAACGTGAGGACATTTGGACAATGACAAGTTGAAGGCCTAGCACATGTTCTTGCGTTTTTCATCAGGAGACGCTCGACGTCCCATACACTGGATTGATTCGATTTTTTTTTTTTAATTTTGTAACTATTAGTTTTGACAGAAAACAATGTTAAATTATTCAAGTTCTTGGCCGATAACGAGTTGCATACAAGATACAAAAATGTACCGGAATAAAATTTATATAATAAAACTTAAAACAAAACGAACGAAATTATCAGTTTATTGACTTATTGTTATCATTTGCTAAAACATACTTTCGAAAGTACAGATAACCCATAAAAATGTCAAACTTTTGAATACACTAGAAAGCTTTCACAGTTCTTACACTTTCTTTAAATTATTATCTGCGATTGCAAAATATTTCGACTTTTACAAGATAAAAGTAAATACAACAAAGATAAGTCAAATGTTAAAAGAAGAAATCAGATAATATTTCTGAGATTGGAAATGCCATATTTGTTACGTTATCGTAAGAACCGACATAAAAATCTAAGTTTTTAAATCTTTTGCAACTAGATTTACCTTTAAATGTAAAACTCTGATTCTAAATCAACAATATTAGTTTACAAATCTCTTAAATTCCATAAATAAATAATTGACATAAAATATATTAACCACTAATAATAGTAATAATACTATGCATATTACCTCTTCGCAACCTCGACTTTCGGCGGACACGTGACCTCTGACTTCGTTGGCGATATCCAAACGTTGTTTTCATGGTCATCGTCATTTTTTTTTATTTATTTATCTCGAACACACAGAAGCAAACGAAATAATCAAATGCTAAATATGTCCACAGCTAATTCAGTTTTGAGTTATGTAACATTCAACATACGAGGACAATTTGCTTCAAGAGAAAACGATGAATTCAAAATAAAATCTAACACTTATCTGTTCAAGGTGAAGGTTGGCAGTGTGGATCCGAAACGTCACCTACGATCATGAAACGGATCCTGTATGTACACAAGATATGATACACACCCTCTACACCAGGTACAACAAAATAATCACAGGTGTCCCGTTATCGCGACTTCGCTTTCTGTCTCTCCAAGGAGACAAAAGTCACGCTCAACTAACAAGCGCGAGCAAGATAAAAGGAAAGGCGAGAAGAAACACAAACGCTGTCTGTCTACCTAACCGACAGGGACCAATTAAAAAACAGACATGTCCTTTAAAAATACGTTACAGACACTTTTGCCGTTTTTTAACAGCAACCAGCCGAGTGGAACGGTATGCAAGATGGAGCATAATCGGAGAGATCATCATCACGGCAACCTCCAGAGAGCTTTTTTTCAGGCGTCTTCCACATTCGATTTGCACATAATGGTCCTATTCCCCCAAATACTGAGGCTAAATTCTAGTCGCTACCTCGGTATTTTTTTTCCTTCCTAAAGATGATTTGTTGGATCATGACACGGTACGCTTTAGTGATTGAAGACCGCCAGCCATTGGGCAACGGCAGCCATTTTACTTGATGTGATGGAGCAGATATTATTACTGTCCCAATATCAAGGTTGCTCAAACGAAAGGACAATCAACATTTTCCTCTGCACGCTCGATCGGTGTTGGCTGCACGAAAAGAGTTGCAAGTCCGTTGTTGTCGGTTTCGTGAAAACTTGGAACAACCACGCCCCAACGGTAATCACTCGCGATTGCAAGAATTAGTAGTAAGTCAGTTTTCCATTAATCAGATATCATCAAATAGTAGTTCGTAGAAGAAACAAACGGGTAACGCACACGTGAATGTCAAACCATACAATTGAGAAACAATTAGTCTTAAGCTATTGTACAACATACCAACAAATGGAAAATTATTTTGATTTAAGGTTTAAATCACATCTTCTGTTTAAGTTTAAAATACGATGTGTTTACTAACAATAATCGTAGTATTATGGAACAATCATTGATTAAAAAGTAAACCATTAATCCAGATTTTCAAAGTCCATCACAAGCTATAATCCAAGTTTTTTTCCCCCTCATCAGCAATCGTGTCACGCAGCTGAAAATATTTCTTTTGATAGATTTATCAGGAGGAAAGCACTTGTTTGAGTATGTTTACTTCCGGATTAACTGGATTAAAAACAAAAAAATTATATATAAAACTTGAAATACAAAGACTATCTTTTACTGGAGCATGACCGAAGAGTTGTTCGAATGCTATTTCAAATGCAGCATAATCGAGCTACATCACGTGCAGCAGAAATATCGACATCCCAGCAAAGTAATCTCGAGGCGAGGGCGGTAAACAAAAAATAGAAACTTCTTGTTGGCGGCACGTGACAAACAAGAAAATACAAACAGTGCGGAGGCAAGTCACGCTTCAGAGTCTCCAACTTGAAACACAGATCGCTGGATATATCCGGGACAACGATTTATAAACATGGTGCTCAAGAGAGATGTCTCTAAATTCCATTCAAAAGCACAGAAATCGTTGGTACTTCTTGACGCAAGGAATAGAAAATACAAAATATCCATATCGTTCTTGAAGCACGTCTTTATCCTCTTTTGGAATGACCAGCTATTTGAAATTCAAACACGCTTTGCAGAATGATTGATGAAATTCTCCGATTTATTTTTAAATGCATTGTATAGATTTTCTAATCCCACACTGTTAAAAAACATCGCCTTGCAACACAGACAGAAAAAATCCTGGTGCACTTGTAGTAACTTTATACAAATCCATTGTTGTATTCAACTGCCAAACTTTTAAAGACAAACCATTCATTTCGCAGACATATTATTTGTACCGAACAAAGTGAACAATCCAAATACATTTCAAATCCGGGATACCCAATCACAATCCTTCAAGTCCATGTTTACGGATCTTGCACGAACGAATACAGTCACAGGGAATAATTGATTTCGAACGCCCGAAGGGGGTTATCAGCCGGACTTATCATTATTTAGGAACCCACATGATAAAAGTTGATAACAATCGCAGACTCGGTACATCCTCCTACAACTGTATCCAATTAAGATCTGTTCAAAGCGTTTCATTCCATACACAAAAGGAAAACCGCATACAAAGACGATTCAAAGAACGCACGTTCCATAGAGATAACTTGAAGGAGTTCTGTTCGCGCGCGACTGTAGAATGGGAAAACAAAACCAACTAGAAGTCGGAACCAGATCCAAAGAGGATGGCGAGCAACCTGCGAAACCTGCTCTTCGAGCGCGCGATCCCGCCCTGTAAATAGATACAGGAGAAGATGGTTCAGCCTTGGCCTTGGACTGCCCTGCAATGGGTCACTTGGTCACTCGATCAGCAACGAACAGTTATTATTCCCGCCAAGAAATGGCCGAATTACATTGGAGAGGGAAGATGGAAATGTTCTTCCGGCATGATTGATTTTTTTCGAAGATAAACCAGAATAAAAAGAAATCAATGTTATTTAATCGATAAAACGCTCAAAAGGAGTTTTCGTTCGATTTCGGAAAGATAAGGAACATTTCCGAGAAGGATTTTTATTGGAAAAGTTATAACGGATCGTTTATTCTGAGGTCGAGTGTTATTTAAAAAAAAATTTCATCACTGTATAATGAAATTAAGCACAGATTGTGTATTGTAGCCAAAACATGTAACGCAATACCAAGCATACAGTGTTTGTACTGCATATGTATTGCGATGTTTCTGCCATTTTTTAGATTGTGATATACGCTGAGTAAATGTAAAATATCTGAATAAAATAAAAATAAAAGTTATTTATGGTAACTATTAACTTATACAATAAACAAAAAAAAAAAAGAGTGCAAAATACAGAAAACTGGGAAAATATTGAAGTAAAACCCAGCTAAAAACATTTGAAGAAAAAAATATAGTAAAATTTTTTTCCAAACGCGATATCCTTTATTTTTAATTTTTTCAGCGTTGTACTAAAAATAAAACCCTGCAGGTTTTTTTTAGGAAATCGGCAAAATACCCTAAATTACACAGATTACCCTAGGTTACACAGATTTTACTAGCTGGGAAATGTGTGGAGTCATAGTAAATTTGACGAATCACTTCTACACGCAGCAATTCCATTTAATGGTGACCCATGTTCAACTCCACCAAACACAAGGCGTTTAAAGGTTACTTCAAACTGATAACCACATTTCTTCTTAAACTTTACAAAATAAAAAAAAAATCTTAAGGCGTTGAGGACAAACGCATTTCCTATATCCACCCCGACCTTGGCTTTCACAGGCTCTATCCTACCCCAAAGAGAGGCAAAAAAGTAACTCCTCTGCATTTTCTTTCTCTACCTCCCTCCATTGAATTCTGCATAGACACGGGAAAAAAAGGTCAACCAGGTAAGGGTATATAACGAGAGATCTCGTACCTTGACCTCTCCCGTGACCTCTTCTCATGCCCACACTGGGAAATGGGGATGATGAGATGCCGGCCTGAAAGAGGGAATGCGAAAAGTCGTTGGATTCGAACCTCAATCCTCCCTCCCCCCTCGTTTTACGTATACAAAAAGAGGGGGGGGGGGGTGATAATAAGCCTTTGGAATTGCTTCTTTGTATCTTATTTGGCGCGAAACCCGGAAAAGGAGGCTGATGCCATGATAAGGAAATGCTGCCAATGCTGAAGGAAGCATTAAAGTATGGATGGTGATGGTTTGGAGTAATAGCTGGGTGTATAGGAATAGAATTAAAAAGTGTATATTAAATCAGCAATTAGATTCTAAAATAAATATAGGTAATGTTATAAATACTTGAATTAGACAAAGTTTATTTAAAAAGCAACTTATTTGAAATATTTCTTCAATGATGTTGGAGAAACTTAAATTACGCAAATTCTCTTTAAAATATAATAAAATATTTCATGGCTGCGGTATAAAATATAAAATAATTATTATATCCAATTACAAATTAAGAAAATGGAATCGTGTAATATTCCTATAATCTATTTTAAAATATTAGTGTGTTTGACCGCAATGGCATTTTTACCAATAAGTGGCGATGATTTCCATTTTGTCGTATTCATACATAGTGCATTTTTTTTTTACACAATTATAGGGTTTTCGATGGACTTTGAAACGGGGCAAAATTTATGTTTTCACTAGACCTATAATCTTCTCTGCTCTGATTGGAACATGACATAACCATCATGTTCCCAATGAAGCAGCAGCTCAATCCTGTTCATATAACCATGGTAACCTCCTCGTAACAATTTATCACATCGAACGACTGTCAAGTAAATCTTGGCAATGTGGATACGACATTATGTCGAAACTACATAATTTAAAATAGCAATTTCCACAACAATACAAACTACAGAGACGCTGGCTACTGCTCTTGAACGTGAGAACACATCGACATACGGTTTCCCGCCAAAAACACGGGGAGTACGTCGTGTGTACCCCCCATCAAATAATGAGCCACGCGCGTACCCCCAGCATCACGTTTTTGTGTGTACACTGGGAACGGATCATAACGCTCTTTATACGGTGGAAGCGGTGCAACAGAGCGTGGTGGCAAACGATATACGGGATTAGAAAGGTGTTTTCAAAAACCATTTCGAATGATCCCTCAACAATAAGAGGGGAAAGAATTCTAGATTGTCGTGTGTGCACGCCCCTTAAATTGGTGAACAATAAGTATAGGATGGTATCTTTCAGTGAGAACATTGAGATAATATGGAATGTAAATATATACTTTGAGTGAGGTTTAAAGACGAAACTTTGCGGATAGTTGGTGAATTTAGTAAAAAATAGTGTTGTGCCAGTTCGCGTTGTATACAGAGTGTATGAGAATGTAGTGGATAGCCCTGTTCAAATGCGTTGCCACGTGTCATAGTTTTAAAGATAATTCTCAATATATCCTAAAAAATGTCATCATTTTTTAATATCAAAATATAAAATAGTTTATATACAATTTAATTTTTTTTTTAAATTTAATCTTGCGGTTAACATTGATAATTATGAATCACAGTATATGTGTTATTTAAAATTTTACTTGTGATTTTTTTGTGTCTCATAGAATTTTATAAGGGGTCTTTTAAAGGACTCAAGTTTATAGTAAATAGACCTCAGGTTAATATTAACATATATTAAAACTTCGAAGTACTTGGTATAATGCTGAATCATTCATTGGTATAATGCTGAATCATTCAATGGCTCCAAATTTAATTGGATAAATGCATATTTTTTACGTTTATTTGTTATGCTATAATACAGACAGAAAAGGCAATCATATTATATTTTAGTAACGAACTTAGCAAAATAAAAACCCGTAACGTTGCAATAAACAGAGATTGTAGGAAATAAGTTAGTAAATAATCAATGACCGCTCATTATATTCAACAAAACTTAGCTTATTTTTTTTAAACAACCAATATAGGCAAGTACATTTTATCACATTTTAAATAATACACACATATACTGTGATTCATAACTATCAATATTAACTGCAGGATTTTATAATCAAGCAAGAACAAAACTATAGAATCGGAAGGGTTTTATGAAACCATTTTCGTATAAAACCATGTAAAACAGTGCAGTTTAATCATATATAATTTTTGTAATAAAGATCGCTCTTACGCAACTGATTATAACACATGAGGTATCAAAAGAAAGATAATTTTATGGACTAGTGATGAATTATTAGTTCATCTCATAAATATCAACGTTTTTTTTAAATTCGTTTACAATAATTCATTTTAACGCTTTTTTTTAAACAAGCCGTTGATAATGCTGCCATCTATCGGTGTGATGGAGGAGGAGGGGAGGTTGTTCATGCGATAATAATCGCACGGGAATGCTAGTTTTAATATAAAGTTAAAAGAAACGCAGTGCAAAATATATATAATGAACAATAAAGTAAACACCCACACGATTATTTAATATTCTTTGTTCTTGAGGCACGAATTTAATTGCCTACACATCAACCATAACCATTTTCTCCAGCAAAAAGACAAAACTTTCTCACAAAAACAATAACGTCCCTCGGCTTGAAAAGAATCACATGGGAAAAGGAATAAAATTACGCCCCTCCCTCTCTTCTCAAACAGAAAAAGAAGAAAAAAAATCCGGAACTTTGCGCTGTTGCACTAGGCCGCAAAAGCAACTTCGAGTTTGCCACGTAATGGCAAACCAAGTTCCGCCTAATAACAAGTCCAATGGGCAAGCCGCCGTGACCAATGACGTCATGCATTACCATGGAAACACTACCGCCAACAATTTCCAAACAACTAAATTCATCTCTCTCCACAGACCCCCCCCCCCCCCCATTATTTATTTATAACCGTACCCGACTCGTGTTACCTGTATTAAACTTTGAAGGAGTTCTTTTATTTTCTTTTCCGGTAATTCCGGGAGGATTTGTTGGGACAAGAAAAAAAAACCGGGAAAACTGGATCGTAAACATACGTTAGGGGGGGGGGCTGGGTAAGTGGGGGTGCAGCATAATAAATGAAAGGAATAAATAAATGAAGCTCGGGGAAGCTGCGTTGAACATCGCAAGCTGGTGAATATTCTTTTTCAACCATTTTTCCCGGAGTGGGATCAACAATGCGGGATTTATTGCGTGTATAAACAATGAGTTTTCCCGGGATAAAAAGAAATCGGAGAAATCAGTTCTTCGTCGCATTTATCTTGGCTTTGGGGAAAAGAAAATGCTTTTTTGCATGAATGTTTATACGAATATCGGAAACGTTTGGGAGGTGCGATTTATTCAGTTTCGAAATAATATGCCTTCTAGAAAACACATGGGATAATAAAAAAAAATTCTTAAAACTATTTATCTCTATATAAAAGCCAAATACCACTCGATGACAACAAAATCTTCAGAGCCAAAAGACCTACATAACTGAAATTTGGTACATAGGTTCATCTTGGGCCCGAGGGGTGCACTAAGAAAGGATTTTTAAATATTCGAACCCTAACCGCTAAAATAACTATAAAAAAAAACATTCCATGGGATTAACATGGGGGACAAATAACAATGCAATATTTCAAGATTGTAATATTTTAATACTATGTAACCTATATATCGCCAAATATATAAAAATGTTGCCCCAAAAAGAGGAAATTGCAGCCAAATGAAAGAAATATTGCCAAACGAATAAAAATGTTGTCAAATGAATGAAAATGTCGCCAAACAAACTAAATATAGTCATGTATAAAATGTAGTCAGACTGTGTAAAACACGGGCAAAGCCGGATACACTTCAGCTAGTACTTTTATATTTACTGAATTACCAAGTTATTTTCTGTCGTATAGTTGTATTTAACATAAGTAAAATAAATTCAACACTATGAAATAACTTTAATAATAAATTAACGATAAATAAATAACAAAATAAAGATAAATTAATAAAACACTGATAAAACTATTATAATTGTATATTTGAAATTAACAATTTATTTAACAATACTTACACATATTGTTTTAAATATATATCTAATCAAATACGTATGGAGTGTGGAGGACTAAGCGTGGCACACCACTTTACTACCTTTTGAGCAAAGGCAGAAAAAAATAGTCCTGTCGTATAGGTTTGCATAGATTTAAAAACACATTTCTGGCTTCCAAAAATACATTTAATGTTTATCCATACTTACTTGCAAGAAAAAGGAGACAAAAGGCACCGTAAAAACCAGTTTTAAACATTTCTGTGACGTCACGTGAGACGTCATAGCCAAGGACGAATGTTTTCTCAACCATTCTTCCGAATTATATGCATCAGCGCGGCACGTTAAAATACATTGTCGTTCAATGGGAGTCCTCCTTCCAGTGCTTATAGTTATATTATATTCTAGCTCAGTGGATATAATATACCAAATGCAAGAACTTAATCATTAATATCCTTTAAAATAAAATGAGATAAATTAAAAAAAAAAAAGTTTAACGAAATGCAATTAAAGAAAAAAATCCAAAAGGTGGTATAGAAACCAACAACATTCCCTGTGTTTAAAAATAATCCTACATAAAACAAATTGTTGGTTTCTTATCGCGTCTAAACCAAACAACAGAAGACAACTTCAGCTGACCTCCAAACGTCGACATTCTTCTTTTAAGAGATCTGCGATCCCCCCCGAGGCTAGGAATTCACTTACGGCTAACTAACCTACAATTGGGGACATGCAGCATTTATCAAGTGAAACACGGTCGGAAACGAGATGCTTGGAGAATACACCACAGACAACTGTGTGAATCCTTTGGGGTCGTTATCTCTCTAGAAGGATGAAGGAATCGTACATCAAGCGCAGAGTGCTCCAGCAGAGGAGGATGGATTATGTCCATGACAGATGCATCCCCGTCCTGGTCCTCACACTTATGGTTTGCCAAGGTCTGGAGACACACACAGTCTGGCAAAGAGTGTGAGTACTTCAGAAGCAAAAGGGCAGGTTGAGAGATAGTTGTTCAGTTTAACATAGGTGGAGGAATTGCGATATCGTGGGTTTTGGTGCAGAAAAAAAGCAGCTTTAAATATAAAACCTTTATATTTAAATACAACTGCTTAAAACAATGAAATATTAAAAAACATTTGCTTCCATTCGCGGCTGATTGATATTAGTTTTTTTTATGGTGCCATTGAAGACTGTGAATCTAAATAGCGGACAGTATTTTAATTACCACTAATGAAAATTTAAATCGGCTGATTAGTTTCTTTGAAATAATTTTTTTTAACTCGTTATTGTGATCTTTTGTTATAACTTCCATCTCATATTACCTACATAGAATACAGCAGTCTAAATAAAAGATTGGTTGAATGAACGTTGCACTAGATGTACACAATGGGCTACTGCCGGCGGTTTGGATTTTATTCCGAAGGTGAGACTCTAGAACACTTCCTCGTAATTTTGAACACTGATTTGAGGACGAGGGCAACACACTGATCTGCCACTCCTCTCCAAACTTCCTCACCACCACGGCATGATTTACCATTAGGCCCGTGCTTTAAGGCCGCAACTTTTATTTCATTATATAAAAGTTTCCTATACTTTGACAAATCTGCTATTATTGCAATTTGTATAACTTTTAGGCATTTTTTTCAAAAACGTTATATTTTTTTTATTGTTTTTAAATGATTGGTTTGGTTAAATAACGTCGCACTACAGCTGAAAATTGAGCTATTGACGACGGTGTTTTTAATTGAACGATACACTCAATTTGCGATGTTTTAAATATTGGGAAATATATTTAAAAGAGGGGCCACAATCAATGACGTTTTGCCTATAGTACATAACTTTATAAATCATGCCCTCCTCACCTAACATGTGGATTGTAGGGCCAACGACAGATTTAACATACGCTAGATCAACTCTACATGGCGAACATACCCAACCTTCCGATGATTACAAGCTCGCAGCTCTTCCGACAAGGCACCCCCGGGAAGGACACCCGTGTACTAACTGCAAAATTGTTAATTACAGTAACTGGAATTTTGCTTAACGTAATACCAGCATACATATTCATTGCCAGCAGGACACGTCCTCGTTAAACAAGTAAAAAACAAGAACGAGAATTATGGAAGTGTGGGATGGCAACAGCGAATGTGACCTCACTGCATTAGATATTAGGAGCGATATGATTCGCTAATGCACTTGTTATTCCCGACTCGCTTACGAAATTCTTTGTGCATTCAGAGGATGCAGGTTGGAATCCTTTTCATTCAAAAAAATAGTTTCTCACGAGAAAGTATAAGGTTCAAAGGAGAAGAAAACTTATTTCGTAAAGTTAATAAGCTTTCTTGCTGGTTATACGTTAGTAGTAGTGTCCCTGAAGTGTTAATATTTAATTTGCAGGAGCAGTGGCGGCGATTGGGTGGTAAAAGTGGGGGGGCAAGATCAAGATGAAACAATGTGTTATGGGGCGGGATAATAAAAATATTGACCACCAAAACAATGAATATTGAATATTTATATTTACTCTTTGTTTTGAGTTATTTAAAGAAAGGATATTATCTTAAAATAGGTACAAGACGCCCAGGTCGATTATTAACCCATTTCCGATTATTTCTCCCCCCCCCCCTTTTTTTTAAAGGATACGGACTGTTGCAAAGAATCTAATTAATATACTTATTGACCGACCTCCAAAGGGATAGCCAAAATACTAGAATGTCGTCTAGAACATCCACAAAAAATTAACGGCGTGTATACGGGACTGGTGCACTTTAAATCTGATCGAGGTCCAAAGTCCCGACGTTTATTGAAAGCGTTGGATGCCAGCTCAGGTGTTGCCTCGTCATCTGACCATGGTTCAAAAATACGAGAAGTCGTTCCCGGGTCTTTTCTTCGAGATAGGCAAGAACCGTCGCCAATAGCCCACAGTACAGCTCTAGTGCGACGTTAATTAACCAAAACCCAAAGGGATAGGTATCCTTTCCATTTGTGTCAGTGTTGAAAATAAAATAAGGAAAATTTTATCTTCTCACCCTTCCATTTCCCAGAAAATTTCCTGCAGCAGTTACAATTCTACATTTGTGGTGCGACTTTTGCCAGCTCGGGTGTTGTCCTCGTTATCTGACCATTGTTCAAAAATACAAGCATTGTTCTCGGGTTTTTCCTTCGAGATGGGTCCCGAACCGTAGGCAATAACCCAATATGAAGTTCTGGTGCGCCGTTATTTAACCAAATCCGACTTAACGATCGAAATTCCCAACTCAACAGTGCTAAAAATTCCCAGTTCCAATTTATCGACATTTTTAACTTTTTTATAAATTAGGTAATATTAAACAGTTCTCTCAAAAGTATTGATTTGTTGCACGCATGTTCCAATTCAGTGTCCGTTCAGAGGTCTAATTTAAATGTAATCTTACAAGTTGGGCAATTTCTAATCTTCCATCGCTTCCATTTTCTAAAAGCGGGTGGGGGGGGGGGGGGGGGTTCAGTGACTGAGCAACGGATTCCTTTAGGTACCTTATCCCTTATCCCCCCCCCCAAGGGGTGGAAAGTACCGTTACCTTAAGATATCCGTTCCTTTTTTAGGGGTCTCCCTTAGAGGGGAGAACTTAACCCCCCCCCAAAAAGTCAACCTTCTTACCCCCCCCCCCCCCCCCAAGAAATACGTTGGCATTGACAGCAACAGTTGTCACTGTCATTAACTACTTTTAACAGTTGTCAATAACTATGTATTTTTTAAATTAGTAAATCCCCGCCTAATTCCGAAATAAAATTACAGAACAAATTTAAAGTTTGAGAATTCTTATAATATATGTGTGGTAATGATTAGTTAGATAATTTATAGTTATGTTAATTTAAAGATCTAATAAGCGTTTTAGTCGACTAAAAAAGTAAAGAATAATATAAAGGCTACATGAGCTAAAGTATTGTGGGAGTCAAAAGACTCGACATTGCATGGTACTGTGCAACACAATCGACACTGCTAATTTTAAATTAAACATTAAATATACTTAATTTAATTCAAAGGAAATTATTTACTTATTACCAATAAATATTAACTTCCATTAGTTAAATTTAAATTGTAAAGGTCATTTTAATACAAAGATCTAAAAAAAACAAGAAATTTACCAACTTAACAGCGCCAGGTGTTGTCCTCGTTATCTGACCATGGTTCAAAAATATGACGCATTGTTCCCGGGTCTTTAATTCAAAATGGGCCCGAATCGTCGCCAATAGTCCAATATTCAGCTGTAGTGCGGCGACGTTCAATACAGTGTGCGTTCAGAGGTCTAATTTACAAGTTGGGCTAAAAAGGACTCCAGACTATTGGGGGGGAGGGGGGGGGGGGAGGGGTCGACCCAAGTAAAACCGCAAATCACACAAATCACAAACAGTAATAAAACATATTTATTATGTTATAATGTAAAAAAAAACTCAGACGTTCGGCGCCTATAGATTGCGCAATACTACATATTTATGGTCCTGGGTTTAAGTCAAAAAGGCAATTACAAAAAGTAAAAAAAAAAAAAAGAGAGAAAGCTAAATAATAATCAAAGAAGAGCAGGTGCTGGGCCAATAAATTAAAAACTATTATAGAAAATATGGGAGATGGTTTTGCTTTAGAATAAACTGGCAACTTATAATGAAGTATTTTAAGGCTAACGAAATTATGTGGTCACTTTCACATAGCATGTTTTGGAGCATCTTTGGTTATACGACCTGACAATCTTTTCCCTTTTGTTATCTTTATTTTTATTTCATATTAAACCTCACATGACGACATCGGGTTTCTGTTTCAATACCCCAAGCTTTCAAAATCCCCCCCCCCCCAATAAAAATATATATATATTTATGATTTTTACAGAAATTCGGTTTTTACATTTTTTTTTTACTTACAATGGGAGGGGTTTGAACCTCCTGGACTCCCCCCCCCCCCCTTGTGATTTAGTTTTAAAAAGTGCAATATTAAAAAAGTGCGGGGGCAACATCCGAAAAAAGTGCGGGGGCAACCGCCCCCCCTTGCCCCCCCGAATCGCCGCCACTGTGCAGGAGTAATAAATGACTCACAGTTGGAAAACTTCTGGTTTTTGCAGTTTAAATTTATTATTTTGATTTAAATTTTTACGGCTATTTATTAAAAATAAAAAGATATGTAGGTTAATTTCAAGTTACCTACGAAATAAAACTTAAGAAAAATTTGACGGTAGTTGTGTCTTTTTAAAACCAATTTAATGCTTTTATTTGTTGTTTAGAAAATGTTAACCCTATTGCGCTGATTTTCAGAAGTTTATCCTTTACCCAAATATATCTACCAATTCTGGCGAAGAATTTGGCGAGCGTTCTCTTTTGCCACTGTTTTCTTTCAACAAGTCTTAAAAGTTTGAAAATTATGGAACAATTTATATCATTTATCATATTAGAATCTATTTTTTTTTCATTCCCATCAAAATTGATTCTTCTCTGTAGATTTTAAACGATTTCAAATAAATCAAAAAATAACGTTTAGTAAATGGAATTAAATTTGTTTGTATTTCGAAATTCTAGTATTTAGTTAATTAACTCGTTCTAACCAACGAATCAAACTTGATTCTTCGATGTAGATTTTAAACGATTTCAAAAATCAACGAAATAATGTTTCGTGAATGAAATTAAATTTGTTTGGATTTTCAAATTCTAGTATTCAATTAACTTGTTCTAATTAACCAATGTCGAATCCAGGCGTCAGACAAATTGATAAAGTGCACCAATTTAGAGCAAACTAGCAAACAATGTCAAAACAGTATACTTTAACGCTAATTAATTCTCCCAGTGTAAAACTTGATTCGTAAATTATCTGATTAATTTCAATTAGTGTACACGAATGGCAATCAAATGATAAGCGGAAGGAACCAAAAACATTCAACAAAACAAAAGGTGAAGTTCAAAGTCTTCTAAAAGTTCAATGACAGCTAACTTTTGAAATACAACACAAAATCGGCACAGTTTCGATATGTATCAAAAGTAGACTTGACGCGTTTACCTTTGCTTTAGTAAATGCAAAAGAATTGTTTACGCCAAGAACAGATAAAGTCGGGCAACTTTCAAGGGACTCTTTGTGCACTTATCTTTTCCCACGATATTTCTTTTGGCGAACTGATACGAAAGTGTGATGCTTGGGGGCGTGGCGCAAGTCAGCCAGTGAAATAGACACAAAAGGTTGCCTCTTCCAAATAACCACGGCAACCAACAGTTGATATTTTAAACTTTTATCAAAAAACGTGGACATCTATCATCCCAGCATGGCTCTCCACAACATCTTTTATTACTTCAATTGAATTGACATTTATAAAAAGGTGATATGTTCCATAGACTTAACATAGAACATAACCTCTTTTTTACAAATACCGAACTAAATGGGTGAAATTAAAAAGAAAAATATTCCAATTAGATTCCCGTGAAATCTTTCCCTTTTTAATTTCACCTATTTAATTGTGTTTGACAGCAACCTTTCTGTATAACTACTATCTCGTAATGATTCTGTAATATCGAGAGTTTACTGTATTCGTATCGGAAGTGGGAATACTTTTCTGATGGATGTTTATAAACGTGATCGCTATTTTTTTAAATATAAATTTTTACTTTTTATGCCCATTTTAGTGGTTAAGTAGCATCGATTTGTGTAAAGACCCTCAGAGATTGATGAGCGTCAACGAGCATAGAGCGGAAATCCTTGTAATATTTAAAGTTTCCGATAAACTTTCGGACTTTTATCTGAGTCTTGGAACAAGAAGGACAACAGTTATATTGGCAGTTTTGAGAAAAATGCCTTCAAAGTTTGAGGCTCAGAATTGTTACAGTGTTACTGAAATTCCGGAATTGTTCCATTTGAAGGATGGCGACATTGGATTCCAGTTCATTTAAAAGTTTAAAATTGATATATTCAAACCAGTTTTTTAAAAAAATTATAAAATTGACATTGATCCTTCTTGTCCTAAGCCACAGATATATTGTATAGATCGCACAGATGTATTGCATACATAGAACTGCGCCGGTTTTAAACTTAATTGACGAAGTCGAACGTCTTGTAATCTGCAACAATCAGGTAATTTGTTATAGATCAATGTAGATTTTAAATGTCAGTATCAGACATATAAAAATCAACATTTTTCGAACGGTCCGGCGGCAGAGAATCTGGAGGGACTTCACGATTGACTTAGAATAATCGAACCATAGTCCGAAACCGTTAACCCCAAGCTACATATTTAGGAAAGACGCAAGGGCAAGCACAACACAGTTGGAAAAAAACAGACTCAAAACCGAAACGGTTTCGGTCACTCGAATTCTGTATGTAGGGTCAGCAGTTTAAAAAACTTTGCCTGATCGCCCTAATTGAGATTGGTTCCACCAAATCTTCCTCACTCAACCGTATACATTCGTGTGTAAATTGGATTGGAAGTATATTTATACAAAATCGGACCCTTCGGAATGTTGTGAAAAACCATACAATTTATACTTCTAACACAAGTGAAACCTTAAAAAAATGGTTGAATTAGAGAAAAATCACATTCTTACTTTTGGCTTTCAACGAAAATGGTCTCAAAGCAAACAACGCAAGTTCATAATATTTTCAAATACGTCATTAAAATTCGAAACCAGATACATCCAAAGAAAAAAAAATCTTTCAGTACATTTACCCCCCCCCCATGCGCAATATTTTCTTGAAAATCGGCTATTTGCATATTAAATGGTAGACGACACTTAATAGTTTCAGGTTTCCATCATTTTTTAAACTTTACAATTTTGTAAGATTAAAAAAAATCAGATGAACCCAATTTTGAAACTAAACGATTCAAATGAACTCTACTTCCTTGCCAATTCAATGAATCTCAAGCTTATATCAACAAAATTGTAATTTGTACTACATATAATCCAAATGAATTCCGCCATACAATTTAACTATAATATAGTCAAGGACCGATTAAGACATTGAAGGACCGGAAGCTAGTCTCTCAATAGACCCTGAACAACATTAAATCTAACTTTTCCGTACACTAAACTCCTTGCCCCAGGGTATTAAAATTAAACATATTATAAAATATATATATAAAAAAATATTATAATGAGTATTCCCAATATTCTGTATATTTTGATTTTTTTTTCCAATATTCGAACAATGTAACAACCCAAGTGGCAAGTTTTTTTTACTAAAGTTTGTAATATAATTTTTAAAGGTAAATTTAGCAGTAAACTACGTTAGGGATGTTCAATATTTATATAAAATGTACGATTTGGGGGCCCTTTGAAAATGTAAATTGTAAGCCTGGGCTTCAAGGACCTATTCGGTAATCAGGACTGAATATAAGTGTGATAAACTCATGATTATTCGAAACTTGAGAATCATATTGAACATTTCAAAACAAACAGGATACAATTGTTAAAATATAAGTATAAATGAGCTGACTTTAACACATAATAAAGGAAATATTGTCCTAATGTCTGAGTCTGGCTTCTTAATGAGTAAACTCTTGAGCATTAAATGTTAAGTGATGAACAACGGCAACACGCAAGCTACAGCAAGTGGCAAATATTGCGATGACCAAGCTCGTCAAAGAGTTGGCTGTCTCCTTAACCGCAGCTTCTCACCGCAAGCCGAAATTATGTCACCACTCTCGGTTTCCCAGAAAGAGATGCAAGAGACGATAACTGTTATTGTTTTCTGAAGAAAGGGAAAACTAACGTGGTTGCTGTTCTAGTTAGATTATTTAACAGGTAAATATCAGATTTATCGTCGGCGAAAAGACTTATAACTTTTGGCAGGATAACTGTTTGATAAGTGAAAGGCTTCAGCAACTAAGTGGAATACGATACTTCAGTGGGCTTGTTTGTTTTAAATATAGTTGTAGTCTAAAATTAGGAGATTTAAACAGTGGAAACATTGACTGGTTGTTCGTTAAAAGCCCAACCACAGCTGCCATGCTAACTCGGGTTACTTTTGGTAATTCGACTCTCTGAATGACGATTTGTAATTAGGAAGAATTAAAAAATATGTTTGCAATGCTATGAAGGTTTAAATTTTGCTTTTTGAAAATGCGTAAACGTTTTACTAATGTTAATTCTTTAAAAAATATTGTGAATTGTACAAGAATGTTAAGAAATTATATGTAAAATATGTAGTACTGTAAAAGTATTCTGAGTGCGATATTATACGATCAGTTGTATATGTTCTAGTACTAAATATTTCAAGACAGTCCTCGTCCATGGTTGCACCAGTTAAAATCTTACAACTAAATCTATACTGTTTTAACTGATGTGTTTGGTAGCCATATGTTTAATGTTTCTGAACAAACTCAGAATTTGTAAATTTTCTAAGCAAGAATACTATTAAAGAATAGGAACATTATTTTATATCTAGCAATAATAGTTTTTAAATTAGGTCGTCTGGAGAGCAATATAATTTCGTATTAAAAATCTAAAATTTATATATTATTAATATTTTTAGATGTTAACCATGAAGCTTAAATAAAGAAGTAAATGTGTGATATGGCCTCTAAAAATCCCTAAAATAAATAAGAGGAGCATACATTAAAGTGGGGAAGTTATGATCCGTGACGCCTAACATTAACTTATGGACATATATTTGATACTAGTTAAATCAAAGAACGGATAAGAAACAAAATTCAAATCAGTTTATAACTTACCAATATGCATTTTTAATGTGTATGCATAAGGATAATCTGCTTAAAATGCTTTTCCAGACAAAAATGTCAAATCTCTAAAGTCAAGCATTGTTATGGAAGCCTTAAAACCAGTAATAAAAGGTGAGTACATTTGCAAACATTAGGGAGTTTGGCGTTTACTAAGCTCAAACCTTGTCAAGCGGTTGAAAAGATCCACTCACAAAAAGATCACCGCTCAATTCAGAAACTATATAAAGCTGCAGAATCCCGCTAAAGAACTCCACTGGATCGTTAGGAATTCCAGCGATGCCCTGGCAGACGATAACTCAGGGGTCGGAAGCGAATCCTAATTCGAAACCCAAATAAAAAGAGTAATATTTTCCAGAATAATAAAAACGTCATCAAGGTAGAGAATACTTTTTTTTATATATATATTCGGGGAACTCCCACAAAACATTCCTGGAATAGTTAATGCTCCAATGCCTCTTGCAAATAGAATAAAAAAAAAAAGTTCTTAAAAAAATCAATGATCGAAGTGAAGGGGAATGAAAATACCTGAAGTTCGAAACGACCAGTAAATGCATTACGTCATCGAGAATGGTATATATAGAAAATGGAATTCGGATTCTTTTTCTGTTGGTGGAGGAGGGGATAGTAAAGTGGGTTCTTTTTATTGTTAACATTTTATAAATTTCTTTTCAACTTTAGCGAGAGGGAAAATTGTTTCGGAAAGGCAGAGTGCAGTTGTGCTTTTGACATTCTTTGCTTCCTTCCAAAAATCGAATGTTCTTTGAAAAAGAACGGAAAAGCTCTCCGAAAGAACCTTGAAATCTTTTGGAAAAACCGATTTCTTCTATTTTTTTCTCTCCTACTTTCGGCGTTTTCTGTATTGCTAATCGTCAATAAAAATGTTTCAGGTAACCGAAATCTTCAAGAACATCGGGCTAGAGGTATAACTACACGAATTCGTCGGCATTTGCATCAATTTCCTCATAACCGGTTCAGGGAAAAATGAAACTACGCAATATTTACAAAACAATAAAGTCATTCTGACTCTGAAGTGCATTTATTATGAAAGTAGAATATCCAAAGTAAATGTGGGCATCAGTTTCGTGCATAAGTATTTTCTTGTTATTTTGTGGAACCTAGGCACCGACTGTCCCATTGAACTTCTAGTAGATATAAAATATATAAAGATCTTTGTTTTTCTTTTCGTTGTTTCGTATAAATGAAGAGCTGGAAAGATTAAAATTTTTTTTTTTCAAAAGAGATCTAGTTTTGAGAAAATGTATTCAAAATTTTGAGACTCCAGTAAAAGAATACTACAGATATGCTAATTTAGGTTGGTTGCATAAGCATCGCACAAGAGCTACACAATGAGCTATTGATGACGGTTCGGGTTTGGTTGGTTTAATTAATTAACGTCGCACTAGAGTTGTACAGTGGGCTATTGGCCCAGATAGATGTAATGGTGCACCAGTCCCTTACTCACGGATATTATACACTTTTTAAATTTTACAAAACTGTCAATTTTCTTCTAATTTTTAATAATAAATCATTTACTTCATCTAATGATGTCAACGTTAGGAAATGTAGTGGCTAACGAAAAAACGATGAGGGTTGAATTTTTATTGAAATCGAGATGAACACCATTTGTTAGGAATGAACTTTTATTGTACCAAGTTATGAAACGGGAAGAACGATAAGAGTCGACACAAAAATCAGATTGCTGTGTATGTCTATAAAGCATAAAACATGATTTTTCGTTTCTGCACAAACACTTCTGAAGGATCCTCATCGTCCTTCCCCTGCATCTTTCAAATTTAAATTTCATATTTTTTTTCGTGTAAGACTCCACTCAAGATCAGCGGCATCAATTTCCATATGTGATAACAGACAGGATATCCAACAAACACGTCATCTATTCAACCAGTGTAAAAGAGCCTCCAGCGGAGATTTACACCTGTTCTCCGGTTATAAAAGAAAGGCGGGAAACGGTCTAATAAAAAAAAATGTTCGACGCTTCCGTCCAGAACCCTGCAGCAAAAAGTTCCAAGAAACGTTGGAGGACAAGCACTCATTCCTCGGTATTAAACAACCTTGGAACTTATTAAAGCCACTCCCCAAATTCTCGTCATCTTTCGGTTGGGGGATTAAAATTCTAGTAATAATGAGTCAAAGTCCGGTTCCCGCTTGCTTTAATACTTGAATTTTAATGAAAAAAGGTATCTTCAATATTTTGAGACCATTTTCCAAAAAAGCAAATTCGATTTCGTAATGAGAATTTATTAAAAAAAAGTTTTATTTCAAATCAGTTCCAGTCTTAAAAAACAATTGAAGTTATATACCGTACTTTTAATAATACATTTTAACTGTGTTAATTTACAGTGTGTCAACACAAAGAATTAAAAATAAGCAAAAGTTAAGATGCTATGATAGTTAACCTGGCTATTATAATGGGAAAGTAACAGAAGTAATTATTCACACGGCTTAAGAAATCCTGATCACACACTCAAAAGTTTTTAATAGTAATGGTTAAGCGTTAAAAAAAATGAAAACGATAGCTTTCTAAATAGCTTCAAGATTATATCGAAATAAAAAAGCAAAAAGTAATTACCAAAATTTTCAATAAATTTTTTTTAAATTTTCCTACACGCATTTTTTCTCAATAGCTTCGAAAAACACAAAGAATGAAGATATGCACTTGAAACGAAATCGATTATTTTCGCTTTATCGGTTTTATTTGACCCAAAAAGAAAGATCACAAGACAACACAATGTCACTAATAGATTAAAAGTATGTACAAAACACGTGTTCTGGAGATTACTTAAAAAATTGAAACAAGGAAGATTAAAAAAAATCTCATAATTTACGGAAAGAAAGTTCTTATAAACCTTGATAATCTCACTTTCGCCCTTGTTTCGTATAACTCATTTAATAGGACACCACAGAAAAGCTTTAAATAAGAGATGTTAAAACATCGAAGCTTACTTTGAGCACCGTGGGTAAACAATCTCATGCTATTTAGGGTACAAGGAAACGTGTGTTGATAAATAAAACCGGTCATAATTGTGAGAAGAAAAAAAATTCTAAATACGCTCCTATTTCAAAATAAGGAAATAACACTTGAGATTTTCCTTCAGTGTACATCGAATATTGAAATCTTTGACGCATTTTCCACAAAAGAATTAGTTGCGAATTTTAATTTGATTTAATTTATAAGGTAACTTTTCGAAAAATTTAACCTCTAGTATGGCATAAATAATCCGGATAATAATAAAGGATATTTTTGACTAATTGATATATAAACTATATATATATATATTCTTATAAATATATTCTTATATATATTCTATATATATTCTTATAAACTATATATTATATTACAGCAGAACTTCAATTATCCGGATCAAACAAAGTGGATCGCCAAGATGGATTATCCAGATCCGGAGGAAAAAAATTAGCAAAATCTACATTTTTAAAGTTTCTTATCGGTGAATTACATTGTTATTAAGTCATCAAATTACATTACATACTAAATCAAAGTATTTTTCTACTAATAAATAAACATTTCTTCGCGAATTATTCACTTATCCGGAAATTCGATTACTGGATAATTATCCGGATCAAACAAAGTGGATCGCCAAGGTGGATTATCCAGATCCGAAGGGAAAAAATCAGCAAAATATACATTTTAAAAGTTTCCAATCGGTGAATTATATTGTTTTTAAGTCATCAAATTACATTGCATAAGAAGTGTTTTTCTACTAATAAATAAACATTTCTTCGTGAATTATTCACTTATCCGGATATTCGATTATCCGGATGGAACCTGTTCCTATTGATCTGGATAATTGGAGTTCTGCTGTGTGCTTTATAAAGTTTTTCTATGTTTCAAAAGCATAACAGTTAAGGTTTATCAGCGATTCCAAATCTATTTATCCTTGTTTAAGATCCAACACATTAATAAAAAATAAAGACTTCCGTACTTTCGGATTACGGCATTTGCAGAGGGTGTAATGGCAGGCTTAGGAGAAATATCCTGGTCATAAAAAAAAATCGAGAGTTTAAACAGGTGGAAACACGGTCGCCCGGAAGTTGACAAAAATGAGGCAGCAAAATCTGTTTCATGCTTGTTTTAGGGATAACTTACGCAATACAATGGGAGAATATAGCTCATACCGTAAGTGTTTAACCACTGTTTAACGCGGCAGAAAGTGTATTTAAAAATTCAGATATGCGGGGACAACCTAAGTTAAAGCGGAAACAATGATATGTATAAATATTCAATTGCTGTAGCAGGCACGTAGGTAAGGGGGTGGTTCAGGGGTTTCAAACCCCTCCCATTGAAAGTCAAGAAAAAAAATGTAAAAAAATCGAATTACTGTAAAAATCATAAAACCCCGGAAGTTTTCGAAAACTTGTTTTTGGGTCATTTTTACCTCATTCTATTTTTCAAACATTTTTATCTCAAAGCACCACGATGACGTCATGTTAGGCTTAGTTTGAAGCTAAGCCTAACATGACGTCACCATGTTGCATTATCTAGCATTTGAATTTTGGCAAGAAAGGGAAAAGATCGTCACACGGGATCTACATATTATTTTAAAATTTAAATTAGTTCCCTAAATTTATTTCGTAAATAGTGGTGATATTTACTAATTTTTAAAAATAGTTAATGACTGATATTGATAACAATTTCATGATAAATAAATTATAACTGTTGTTGTTTCAATACTTATATGCCAACATATTCCTGTTTACTTGAATAAAAATTAATAAAAGATGGTATAATAAAGAATGGTATAGCACTTGAAGGAAGCTCAAACCAGGGCCGCCCTTAGGGGAGTGCGACGCATGCCACCTTGCTCATTAAAGGAAAAACTCGCAAAATAAGAATGTCACGGATAAAATTAATTTCTTATTTTTTCCTTAAACTTTTGACGTGAAAAGTTTTAAAAATGAGCTACATGAAATGTCAGAATAGAAACATTATGTTAACGATAGAACGTACAATATCCTTCGGGCAGGACGGTCGGTACCAGAAAATTTAGAAAGTTCCGAGTTGGCGCAAAAAAAAGTTTCAAAATGTACAAAAGTGCTCCCAGAAGGACTTTGCACTGTACCTTCTATCATTAATCTCTTAGAGGGATCTATTACGTGACAAATATCACGACTGACATACATTTGGTCTTGTTCGATAGAAAATTAAGCTTGTATAGAGAGATAAAAATAAAAAGTCAGTATTATTTTGATTTTTTTTTATTATGTAACGAAGTTCTCTAATAGATTTTCTATTCAAATGAAATATAGCATGCTAAAAAAAATCCAATCGGCTTTTCAAAAATCTTAAAAACTTATTCATAAATTTCACTTAAACATGCATAAATTTGTGTGGAAGTTAAAAATGGCTTCGATACTAAGTTCAAACCGGCGCGGCCCTGCGGCTTCTAATGACGGCTCTGGGCTCAAAATATCATAAATTCTCTTTTGGAAAATAGACTTTGCACACCAAGAAATTATTTGGCATTTATGTTCTTTTTATGAAACAATTACCCTTTTCTGTTTCCTTTTTATACAATTACGTGGAGCTCTTAAAAATAATTATTCGTTTTTAATTGGTGTTAGTGAAAGAACAAGTTGACAAATGAACGGATTTTAAACTCAATAAAGGCATAAATTTAAAAAGGTAATGTGGCATCATGTACTTCTGATATTTAAAAACTTTTAGTTATGATGAGCCTTACGGCAGTTTCGATGTTGTTCTGAATAAACTGACCAGCGAGATTCTAGAATAGAATGTTCCAAGCAAACGATCAATGACGAAAGAATTAGAACGAAAACAGAAAAAAACTGTTTTGTTATTCCCAATCGAAGAGTATATTTAGAATGAACTTTTAACGCTACTGCATCAAAGTCATTGGACTTGAAAGAAGAAGAAAAGAAAAAACGATTTTAGAAGTTCCCAAGTGACAAGAGAAAATATATTCTTTTGGGGGAAAATAAACGAAATTGCGTCACAGTGCCAAATAAAAAGAAATCGAATCATTCAGGCGTGGCTTCTTAGAACAAAAGACATCCGAATTCTAATAAGCCTGCTGCCATTCACTGCCCAGAAATTTAAAATACAAGTCAGAATTATCAATAATCTCACGATAACCGTCAAGACCGACTCGACGTTCGATTTCGTATTCTGCACGCACGAATTAAAGAGCCACATTACCGAGACTGTGACTGAAGCATGAAAAGCCAACTTTCAAGCCCGAGATGAAGATCAACTAAGCATGTAAGAGACGATAATGTAAGTTTGTGTGTGTGAATTTTAATATCAATGCGTGTGGGATAGCGAAACGTAGTAAATCTTAAGGTTTCTGAATCTAGTTAGTTTCATTAAATGTAAAGCATTTCTGACCAAAAGCCCTAGCTGGAAATATTATCCTGCATCGACCAAAGTTTATGTTCGCTACTTAGCACTTATATAAGTCTTTATTTCAGTAATACTTGAACACTTTGAATTAAGTTTTCCACAAGAAAAACGTGTATTAATATATCAAGCCTGGGTACTTTATTTAATATTCAATGGATAAAGTTTTTGTTAAAAGGGGGAATATTTAATATTTCTCGAAAATTCACATAATTATTTCAATAAAGTTAATAAAGACAATTCCTTATATCAATGAAGTAAATTTTATTGGGTTATCTAAACATAATTCAATTATATAAATATTCTATTTAATTTTAATATGCCTCACACTGTCAATTTGACCAGCGCTATATGGGGCGGACTGTCTGCCAGGTAGTTAAAAGTCACAAAAATTCGAAAATGAATTGAGGACTAGATATGGAAAACGACCTAAGTCCAAAAAAGAAAAATTTTCAGGACAGCCGAAAAATGAAAAACACTCGCATCTGTTACTTATGACGTTCTTCATTTCACTCAAATTTTTAAACTATTACTACTGGAGCTCGCACTTTAAAAAAATTTCACTTTGTTTAGCTTGGTCTTTAGGACATTTTTCCGTAAAAAAAGATTTTCCGAGTTTTTTGGTACTTGATGGCTTTCCATTTCTAGTCCTCAATTAACACAATTTTTATTACTAGACAGATTATTATTTTGCCAATTCAATGGGTTGCCCAATAATGAGTAGGAATTCATTCCACTTAGCCAAGGCGAGTTGAAAATTTTAAACGGTCGTATCTCTGAACTCTGCTTCGGGACTTTCACTTGACAGCCAACCCGCCTATACAACAGCAGCGAAATTACAACATCCTTTCCCCAGCATTCAATCCCCAAACAATATTCCGACTTCCGCCCAACATGCATTCTATAAGAAAACAGCCGAACAATGGATAACCTCTTAATAATCGTCCACTTCCTTCCAAAAAAAAGTCAACTTCTTTAAAAACCACACGAACACAATGGGACAGACTACAAGATCCTAATGACCATAGGAAGTTATAATAGCACCAGCCGATGATTGGAGAGGGGCTGTGTTTGGGGGGTCGTCTGTCGGCGGCACGCGTCTGATGCCACGCGTATCGACAGCTGCCCCGGCCTTTGTTATTATCGTCTGCCACAGGCCATCTGCTGCTAGGAGCGTCCTTGGGGGGAGAGGGAAATGGCCCACGGTGGAGCCAGGTGCTGGTTTTGCGGTGAATGGTGCATTTGAAAATAAGGTATTGCCGAAATGGCATCGTCTTGGAATTTTGAAGTGTCGACGGTTGTTAGTGGGTCTAACGATGGGTCACTTCGTCTATATATCGGTTGGGTTATTTTAATGAATATTCTGGAAGAGTTGCTTTGACAGCTAACCCCCAATTCCATATACATACATTATTACCTTAACTTAAATTCAATTTTGTACAATTCTATTAATAGCATTAATATTTTATATCATTTATGAAACCTAAAATCAAATAGGACTAAATACGGAAATAGGAGGATTAAACAGCGAGTTGATTTTTATTTTAAAAAAGGAAAGTAGTCAAACTTGGTAATAATAATATTAAAAAAAGAATTTAAACTTGGAACACTTTTTTCAAGCATGCGAAAATTTTCGGGAAACACATAATGAAAGGCAGACATACAAATATGCATATGTGTTCATTTTATTATTTTCTGAAATTTCTTAACTTAGAAATCCTGCAGAAACTACAGAAAATTACTTAATTATATTGTAAAGTCCGCCAATATTCGATATAAGGAATATCATAACGAAAGTTCTCAATGACTCTTGCAAATATTCGTCTATAACAATTAATCTAAAAATTTAAATATCGATGGTCAGCCGCGATATTTACAAATTGGCTAGGTTGCCTTTTCATTAAATAAGACTTTCTGTAATGTTTATATAAATATTTAATGTGTATTTGCGAATTCAGAATATCAACTTAACATTTAGTTAAAAACAAATGGTTTTATTCACATAATTGTTATTTTTTTAAATACGGATAAAATTTTGAATCATCGAAAACACTCAACATGATAATAATACATGGTTTAAATTAAAAAAATTAAGCAGAGTCTTTGATGATATACAATCTATATACGACCTTTTATTTTAATGTTTAATAAAAGTTAATATTTCAGTTATTATTAAAATGTACGAAATGGAAATATTCGAGGAAAAGGGAATATAAGAAAAAGTATATTTTATCAAAACATATAAGAAAAAGGTGATAAATTCCTTTACTTATATACAAAGAAAATGGAGGCAGGTGTTAGCCTTTTCATATAAAAAAAAATAAAGAACAAGAATAATTCAAGAATATTCTCGGAAAGTCAAATAGTAAACATTAAACAAAAAATAAACTTCCTAGATTTGAGAATAAAACAAGGAACATCTAAACAAGATAATATTTTAGTTATTATTAAAATGTACGAAATGGAAATATTCGAGGAAAAGGGAATGTAAGAAAAAGTATATCTTATCAAAAATATACGAAAAAGGTGATCAATTCCTTTACTTATATACAAAGAAAATGGAGGCAGGTGTTAGCCTTTTCATATAAAAAAAAAATAAAGAACAAGAATATTCTCTGCAAGTCAAATAGCAAACACAAAACAAAAAATAAACCGTCTCAGATTTGAGAATAAAACAAGGAGCTTCTAAACAATGCACACACCCAAATAGAATGATAAATTTAGCATCAGTTTTGACTGATTTTTTTTATGTTAATTCCTTTGAAAACAAAATACGAATCTACATAAGCATCAATATCATCTACATAAAAGGCAGATATTCCACGAATGTGCAAAATAACTGCAAACGACAACCAATAAAAGAAAATACACTGTTCATAAAAATTCTACAAATTCCAAAAAATAATTATCACACAAGATTCATTAAAACTTCAAAAACAAAATATCAAATAACACTTACCCTTTGCAAGTAATCAAACCTTCCGAAAGCTGAACAACTTCATTTTATAAACATAATCCATGCGGAACGGTGAAACACACACAAGTCAAAACTAAACGCACCAAAATCTTCTTCCACAGAATCACAACTCAAACTGTCCCCAAAACAGTCTTTCAGAAAAGCATCCCTATCCCGACCAAGTTTCCTGAACTCTCGCTATCGCCAGAAGCAATGGGTTTATGGGTTGATGTCAAAAAGTCCGAATTTGGGGTACCACCCCTTGGGGGGGGGAAAGGGGGGAGAGCAGACCGTCCGCCAATGGGGATCTTGGATAGGTAGCACTACTACCCTGGTGGAATTTTCGAATTTTAGCAAAAAAGGGGGTGCGTATGGTTCTGTTTGCGTAAAAATTGGTCGTGCATGTCTGCGTTAGAGCCTGAAAATCCTTGACTTGGGTTCGAAAAGCGCAAGATGTTGTGGTAAGAAAACCGGGATGAAAATATACGACGTAACATTGTAAGGTATCATTGATTTGATGTACACTGGCGCCATCTATTGGTGTTGAAAATAAGAAAAAAAAATATTGGTTTTAAGACTAACTGTACTCAATATATTTTTTAATTAGGATTTAAAAAGTAATAAAAAAAAACTTATAGCATTTTAAAAAAGTAAATTTTTATATAATTTTATTGAATGAAAAATGGTGCAAATTTTAGTAATGATTATGCAAAAAAAAAAAAAAATACAATAGGGAACTGATTTCGTAAACAACTTCTACGAACGCAAGTTTATTCAGAATAAAAAAAAACCTATATTCCGTAAAATATCTTGAGGATAAATTACACAATATAAAATGTCCCATTTCTAATTCTAATGAAGCTATCGGAATTTTTGTGTAATCCAATTTTCAAGTTAATAAATATATAATACCAAAACAAACAAAACTCCTACATACAATCAAAATTATGTGTCTACTTATTTATGCTATAAACATATTGAAACACTATGAGGAAAATTTAAATATGTTAACATTTGTTACGAACAAATTTTTTTTTTTAAGGAATACCGTAAATTAGACTTTTTTTTTTAAATGACATTTTAAAAACATTGAAAGATTTCTAAAATTCTAAGAACTTTTTTAAACAAAGAATATACAAAAATTAAAAAAAAAAAAAGAATAAATTTCAAAATAATATTATCCTTAACAAAATATCTTAAAAATATAAAATCACACTAAGCTTCTTAATTCAATTCACTTAAAACTTCTAAACCATATTTTAATTAAGTATAGCTAACGAAAATTTACTTTATATAATTAACAGCTCTCCATCCCGAAAACTCATTCAGTTAATAAAACGAAAAAATTCTATCCTAAACGAACGATGCATCGAAATTGGTAATTAACAAGGTCAAATTCTTCAAGAAAATTTACATTCGCGCCCTTCGAAGAACGAAGATGCCTCCATTTATTACATTGTCACAAGAACTTTTTATATTAAAACACGTGTGACGTAATTGCATAATTTTTTTCTTTCGATGAGATTTGATTAAATATTAATTCGCTACACAGCATGAAAAATCTGCCGCCATCACGCCATTTTCATTTTTTAATCAATTATAGCATGCGATAGAACCGAAAAATTCTCTGCTAGGAGTTGCATTATAGTTATACGGAATTAAATACATGGCCTTCAATTCATTTATAAGATTTTAGCATTTATGTAATGTAACATAAATAATTATGGAATTAATGAAAACTAAGACGAATATAAAATCTGTATTTAATTTAAAAAAAAAAAAAGAACCCAACAGTGAAATTGAGTTTTTTTTTAAGATTTAAGTCACGAAATTGAAAGTTACTATTGCAATTAATTCATAAAAAAAAACTGTGTATTAATTATGAGTATATTAAAATTTGTTATGAAATTTTTTTTTTAAATTTATATCATAAAAATAATTTAGACTTTTTTTATGATATTTTTAAAATATTGAAAGATTTCTAAAAATCTAAGAACTTTTCAAAACGAAGAATTTACAAAAAATAAAAAACAATTAGAATAAATTTCAAGGTCATATCTCTAAAAACATATCTTAAAAAAATATATTCACACGAAGATTCTTAATTCTATTCACTTAAAGGGTTTTATAAATAAACCTAGATTAGCTAACTTTTCGCAGAAGAACAATATAACAAATCATGCCTAACTAGAAGCCAACTCTAAAACAAAATTTTTTACTTTGTTAGACCTAAAACTTATAAACACACTTATTTTTTTTTATACAAAACCTAATCAATAATTTATTTTACTACAACAAATTCAATAAATAGTAACGGAGATAATGAATACCATAAAGTGTCTTAAGAATCAACATTGAACTTACGCAAGGAAGTCTCCGATGTCCACATGGAACCACAACCACGGTACAGCATTTCCCAAGTATGATTCCTTCTGTACCGTACATGTGGATGGTAATTAGGTTGAAGGTATTGCAAAGAATGAGAATGCCGATATCTCTGAGGTAGCGACAAAGAAGACATTTTTCCGGCACAAATCACCAACACAATAAGAAGCCAAGTTCTCAAGAAATACGAGGAACCTTCAAAGACACTTTAGTCCACAAACTTCTCAATTACGGGTCATTTCCACTTTTCCGGCGCTTAAGTGAAAAAATGGGTTCAATTGATTCAAACTCCACTTTAGAAACACATACGCCCACACATTCAAACACTTCCAAAAGTCGTTGGACGTGGACACAATTCAGCTTGTATTGGCAATTTCCAACACTTACTCTCCAGTTCAAAAGTGATTGACACAGCTTCCTTAATCCAATGTAGAAGTACGCAAATAGAAGAACAATCCGTGGAACAGATTTCCACGTCGGTTTATGTAATACTTTAACACAAATAGTTCCTTAATCAGGGTATTTTAAAATCGAGACTTCTTTACCATATTGATTTGATGAACGTTCTTTAGCAACGAAATACTTAAACAGAATGTTCTCAACACCTGACAATTGCAAATGGAGACTCACTGATAAGAGACCATTTTCAATCGAATGTTTTTCAACAGTTGAGTTGATGAACGTCATTTAGAATTAAAATTCCAAAACTAGATGTTCTCAACATCGTGGCAATTCCGAATTATATTTAATATTTAATAAGAGATTAAATGTTCTTTATTAGTTGATGAACATTATTTAGCCAATGAAATATATCAAAACAGTTGTTCTTAACTGCGTAGTAATTCCAAATCGAGTCTTTTGAATTCAATGCTTCACCTGTTGATGAACGTTCTTCAGCAATCAAACACCAAAACAGATGTTCTTAATTGCGTGGCAATCCCAAATAAGAGTCTTTTGAATCGAATATTCTTCACGAAGTGACCTTCCAAATCGAAAGTAGGGAGCTTCAGGTACAGAAGTGGCAACGCACGGCCCACCAGACGGACTGAAAGCAAGTACACCTTTCGATTCCAAAAGAGTCAGGTAGGTGTCCCTTTCGAAACCCATTGAAAATAAACAAGACGACACCCAATGGAACAGGAAAGAGTGGAATGACGCATGCATCCTCGGCATGCGGAGAGAGGGCTTCCGCTTTCTGGTACATTAGTTTCCTCTGCAGAAAACAAAATGGAGTACACACAAAGAGTTGTGTTCCGATACTGAGAAATTTGTTCTGTTTGCCGGAATTTGGAACACAAAGGAAAGGGCGATAGTGATAATATGATTAGATGAATTAGTAGTTATGATTAAGAGACACGAGATTGTATTGTATGAAATTCGTGAATGGACAGTAAAATAAAATGAGCGACTACATGGGATTTCTACTTTGTTATCGAAATTAAAATTAATATGTATACGAGTAGAATGTATTAGTAAGGATAGTGAAAGGAATTTTAACACAAGTGAATATGCTATGGGCATTTTATTTTATTTAAGGCGTTTTTTAATATTTTTGAATGGACACTGTTGGCTGCAAAGCTATGTACTTTTTATTTTTTTAAAAATCCTCAGTAAAATTGAACAATAAGTTTGAAGAAATTCAACTTTCAGTAAACAGTATTTTTTCGACAAAAAATATCTACTCTAACTTTATATCTTCGTGTTAGTGTTACAACTAGATAACTCCACTGGAGGATTAAGGTATTACATAAGTTCCTATTTGAAGAACTCACTCCACGATATATCTACGGGTGAATTTTACAACTAGGAACTGATATGCAATACCTTAACCTTCCTATGGAGTTATCTAATTGTAGCACTTGCACGATATCCTTTTTGAAAGGAAATAATTTTTTTAAGTATCAAATAATCATAATTATAATATAACTTAGAACGATAGGGTACAATGCTTCACTCAAATAACCTACATTTGACCTTTCCTCACTAACATTTGACAACATTCTTCATTTAACGTCCCCAAGCTTTCATCCCTCAACTCAAGTCGCTAATGTTTTTTGATTAATTTTAGCTATTACCCCAACGTATGCTATATTATAAAATTACCAGAGCCTTGTATATAATACCCGTGCCAATAAGGAAATATATACCTCTTTCAAAATACATAATGTCTTACGTGGCTTTCCTTTGGGAAACCATTTAGGACATAGAAAATTATAGAACAGGACATTTGCTCTACTTTGACAGTATCTCCACTCCACGTATCCTCCCTCATTCTCACGAAATCAGCATGTTATAAGACAAGTCACAGTCAGCATTCACAAAATAAAGGTTTGACGTAGCTGAAACGGATTAAGAATAATTCGGTGGTTTTCAATTCCGAATTTGGAAATAGTGGCATCTCTACGGAAAGGAAAGGGAAATTGCGCAATACGGGGTCGTATATTGAGTAAGCATTTTAAAATAACACAATAAAAGGAAACACTATTCTTTAAATAGCAGGAATAGAATTCACCATTCAATTGCCTTGACATTACAAAATAAAAATACGATTACTCGTTCGATTTAATTGGCAAATCAATTGTCTATCATTAGTAGGATACCATTTTGTATTTGTGGAGGACATTGGCTGCAAAACTAAATACACCTACGCCGATATAGGAGGGGAATCAACAGTACGTACCATAACGCTAGCAAGAGCAGCCTCCTCAAACAGATTATTGTGGCAATAAAAGGTTTTTCGAAATGACTCTTGGAAAAATAAAACGAGAAAACGACCACTTTCTGTCGAAAAAAAAAGTTTTTCTGCCACCCACACTGAACATAGGCGTTCACTGTTGGCCTCAAGTCAACCCCCTCTGCCCCCACTAACGGCAACCGCAACGAGGTATCTGGAAAGAAAATAGAAACACCAAGAGTCATAAGAATTAAACTGTAAAAAAAAAGGAAGGGGGAGACAGTTTGGAGGTCACCTTTTCTTGACCGTTTTGCTAATGACAATGGCTTTTTTTCTCCAAGACAATGAATCCATTTAAAATAAAGAGTGGAATTACGTAGTTGAGTTTCAAGGGCGCGCTCAAGAAGACTTTGAGTATATGACTTTGGAAGTGAGGATAAGTAACTTCTTAAGGTTACTTCAGTTTGACCTTTTCATGCCAAGGTATATTATCCCAATGTATCTGGGATAATATGTCATGTGGGGAGGAATGATATACCTCCATGCCTATCTATTTAGTAAAGAAATAAAAAATGCGCTCCTCTGTTTCATTATCTTTAATGAATTAAATGTAACCTTGGCATTGACGGTTTTAATTGAGAAAATTGGGTAACTTTTTCATCTATTGATGTTATGAAATGGTACGGGAATCGTGACTACACGTGTATTTTTTGGCAAATCTACATCACGGGCATTGTTTGGATTGCTTAGAAAATAATTTTCAGAATTTATGTTAGCTCGTTAATCACGTAAAAACAATGAATTTTGTAGGGCGTATATTGGTTAATGGCTTATACGTCAACTTCAAAAATGGGTTATTTTATCTCAAGTGAAGACGTATTTAGTGGGAGGTTTATGGAGTCTGGACTTTTCCCAAACGAAATTTAATAAATTTCATGGCTATTTTTGAATTAGATAATTAAGTTTTTTTAATGAAATATATGCTAACGAGTTGTATTTAACTTGCGTCCTGCTTGTCCTAGAGGTTCCGTGAGTTAAATACAACTCATATTTCACAGACTACGTTATTCGTGCTGCTAAATTGTATAAACTTTTATATAAACCATGCAATCCTGATAAACGCACATTTAAGACAATAAACGTCTCTCAGACAATAAAAATGATCTTGGCCTAGATTTGTCCTTGACAATTTATTTTTTGTATGCGAGTCGGATATTTTACCATTGGTCTGCCATCACTTGTTGGACCTAACGCTCGGCGAGTTACATACAATTCGCGCACGACAGTCATAGAAAAAAAAAATCTTTCGAAATTTCCATATATATTAATAAAATTGAATCATTTTTAAATTAATCAGGAATAAAAAAAATATGGCACCTTGGGCAAACATTTTTTTTACTATTGTGGCAGCAAATTTGTTAAAATATTAGGTAAGTCATTAATACCATAGTATTCAAAGAGGAAATTGCTTACAAGTGGATTTTGATCGCGGCAAAGCGATGGACAGGCCATGGAGGTACTTACCTCCATGGGACAGGCAATAGAAATTTAAAAGACATTTTGCAGTTTCTGGCAAAGTATCCAATACATTTGTATGATTTTGGTATGAAAAGTGGACAATATTAATAGATTGAAAAGATGTGAAAATGCTTGACTGAAAACACATTCACAAGCTCCAAATATAAAACGTTACTTGCATGAGTATTTGAGTCAATGTGTGGTAGAAGTCAAATCTATAACTTTTAAGTATTTCTGTGAACAATTTGAAGTCCATTACAATAGATTCCCATTCGAACGTTTTGGAAAAATCACAGTTTGGAAGGGAAAAAAAAACATTTCCGGAAGAGCCAAGAGCAAATAATTACCTGCTGCTACATAATAAAAAAAATCTTACTTTAAATTTTTTTTTATATATAAAGACGAGAAATCATTAGTTTTCAACAAGTCGACATCAAGGAAAGCCTAAGAATCCATTATCTTTTTAATTCAAACCAATAGAATGCAGACAAAGAAAATGGCGCAGGTAACAATGCAAGTTGCTACTGAAGGTGAAACTTGCCAGAGTATGACGCTCTAATGGACAAAGAAAATTAGAGGTGACGGTATTGTATGCAAGGTTAACTCCGGTGTTCATTACACGATATTCCAATATGCAACGAAGGCAGGGTTATAAGAAAGTGTGCAACCTTTGCGCATGAATCTCCCTTCGCGGCATAAAATTAGTTTAAGATATTTCGAGCAAGTAGTGTTGATTATTTATAAAATGTATTGTGTATGGTAAACTTCAAAACAAATAAAGTTCGCAATGATTGAAAGTGCGAGTTCTAAATAGGCGAGATCTATTTCGGTTAAGGCGAGATCTAATATTAGTTAACAAATTGTCGGGGTATCTACTATATTGATTGAGTCAACAGTTTCGTGACATTTTAACGTGCATATATTTCGGTTTATTTTGAAATACTTAAGACATTTACATGCGGAAGTTATAGTAGAATACGAAGCTGCCAAAACCAAAATTTTAAGAGATATCTTGCCTATTTTGAACGCTAACTTATCAGATCGTTGGGATATAAACAAAACATGATACATAATTCGCATTCTTTTATAACAAACTATCGCATTCTTTTTTGTACAAAACTTCGCAACCAATGTCATTTTTCAGGCTTAAAACTTTCTGACGGTTACAAACGTAGTTTTGCGTCCTTGTATCATCAGTTTTTCTAGCGATACACATAATTTTTTTAAGTACAAAAAAATACTTTTTCCAATATTTTCAAATTTTAATAAAACTCCAATAAAATTCATTATCCTTGATAAATAAGTGACTATGAATAGTATTTATCATATATATGATAAATGCCTTACGTAGTCAAACTATTAATAGCAAAATTTAACTGACACAGCTTTATTGCAATTTCAATTATTTATATATATATATATATATATATGTTACATACATACAAACCAATGTTATCCTCAATACTAATGGACATTTCACACTGTTTCCAAATCTCATACGAAACAACGTAACTAAAAATTCCTTAAAATATTAATAACTTTTTTTTATTGGAGTTTTAATTAAAAGCCACTATCTTTTTAAATAAACAAGATTTTTCTCAATTTTTTTAAAAAATAAACTTATTAAAATATTATTTAAACTTTTCAACAGAGGAAACAACTTTACAATTTGGTTCACGTGCTGGTTGTTCAGAGGGTTACAAAAAAAAAAAAAAACACCGAAAAATTTATATGATAAAATAAGAGAAAATTAGATGAATAGTCATTTTTAATATAAATTCAATGTCAAGAAACCCAATTATAAGTACTTCATTGGTCGTTATGCAATTTAAAAATTACCCCCCCCCCCCAAAAGGAGAAAAAAAAATCTGTAAATGTTGTTTCTCCGCAAAAGTTGTCTTAACACAGGGAAGCCAATACACTAAATATTTACAATGAGCGTTTTATAATTTTCATAATGGGACCCTCTTTCATGAAATCTGTAAGTTTTCAATCAACCATAGTGAAACTTTATAATATAAGCGTACGTTTACGTACTATATTTGACTTTATATAATAATTCCTCGAGACCGAAAGCAATCTTTGGAAGTTCCCGGGTCTTTCCTTCGAGATAGGCCACGAACCGTCGCTAATAGCCCACTGTGTAGCTCTAGTGCAACGTTAATAAACCAATCTTTGAAAAACATGCTCTGGCTGGAGATAGGATTTGTCGTTCAATTTACGATTAATTAGTTAAATAATTTTATTTTTTTAAGGGGGTCCGATACCCAAAATTCGCAAAAAAAGTCATTTTTTTTTTATATTTAAAAAATAATATTCAAACTTATCTTAATAACTCACAAAAAACTGCTTCAAAAAATTCCTATTACTTTTTTAGTTATGAATGTTTTAATGATGTGTTCCTATAACATAGTTGTATCATATGTAAACTTTAAAAGCAAATATCTCTGTTCGTGGTTTTGAAATTTAATGAACACTAAAAATGCTAAGGCTTTTTTACTATTATACTTAAAATCATAATTTTTGTGTGTATAGCAAGATAAATATATTTTAAATAGATGTATGCATTCAGATTTTCTATTTTTACCATAATTTGTTTTTTAAAACCACTTAAAATGGAATTTTATTTTTTTTCGTCATTTTTTTTCCCAAAATTTCTAATATATTTTATTTTTTTAAAGTGATGTATCTGAATCAAAATTTGAATGCATACATCTATTTACATATTATTCAAGATCTTAAATAAAAAAAATTGCTTTAAAATATTGAAAAACAAAAAAGGAGTAGGAATTTTAAAATTGATAAAAAAAATTCTAAAATTTTAATTTAAAAATAAATGTGCAACTTAAAAAAAAAAGGAGCGTCTTAAAATGGTTTTTTATGCATATTTAGAAAGAGAAAAAAAATTGGAATGTACAAGTATAAAAATAAAGAAAAAAATGTCGAAGGTATCGGACCCCCTTAAATTAAAAGCATGGAAAGTATTACATATGTTTTTCTTAGTTTACCACTCGGTATGTAGTCCATTACATATGGGCTAATCAATGTTTATAATATCCAGATGGTCAAAAGGTTTCTAATTTATTTTTACTCTAGTCACATTTATATATTTAACCACTATAAAAGACGGTTAAGGCGAAACTAATTGAGCTGGGTGTTGGTTAAAGTCTCCTTTTGGGTGGAAAGAGGTAACGTTGCTCTTTTCTCCCTTCAAAAGAATACAAAGGGTGGGCAAACTAAACCGAGAATTACACACATGCGTAGGCAAAAGAATACATTGACCCTCATCTTTTTTATTTTTTAAACTTCACCAATTCGTCTCATTGTTTTCCAAACACTTCCTAGTTGTATTTTGGAATAAGAAAACACCGCAGTTTAAATATTTTCTTTTAAAATGTCAAAACCGAATCGGTTTAAAATCGAGACCGATATATCGCTTCTTTTCAGCACATTCGGGGGCGTCAAAATCACAGGGGCGTGAAGGTGTTGTGAAATTAGTATATTGATGAAGTGTATTTTATAACGCAGCCCTAAGTGTGTACGCAAACTGTCAAGGGCGGTAAAGACGGAGTGTAGATTCTGGAAAGACAGACTTCGAAAAGTACAAAGTGGTCTTAAATTGTTGGGCGCTAGTCAACGTTCAGCTGTATCAAATTAAGTTGTAGTGGCACAATAAAACTTTATTTTTACTCAACTACTTCTTTTATATTTTTAACAAATTGTTTAGCTTTAGTAGCAACAAACAATATAGTTAAAACATAACAAAAACCTTTATATATTATTCACTTCCGCGGGGATCAAAAAACGATGTATTTTTTTTCGTGATTTTGAAAATTTAGTTTATTTTCTGCACATTTAATACATATGAATTCTTTTAAACTTCTTAGTAACACGTGTTTCTAAACATCTGCTTAAAGTTTTTTTTTTTTAAATTAAATATGCACGTTGATCTAAACAGAGCAACGTTGTGTTCACAACTAGCCCTTTGAGGAACTCCAGAATAGCTAGCCAACCGAGTATTTGGCGCGACTTGGCCATATTTGGCCCTTGCGCCATTAAAACCCATACAACTAACCAACCAGAATAGCTAGCTTGAGGTATGCAATGAGGAAAAATTCAGAATGTCTTGTTTCCAAAGCGTTTTATGATTGGTTAAATTTTTATTATTTTTTTAAACTGCTCTTAGTTACGGATATTGATAAAAAAAATCGAGCCTAATACTTTAAAAATAGAAATACAAAAATATTTTCCTATGCATAAGGCAAATAAAGTCAGAATGTTATTACGGAGAGATCAGTTAGATATTGTAGATCAGGTAGATAAGTTAGATATTGTAGATCAGTTAGATATTGTAGATCAGGTAGATATTGTAGATCAGTTAGAAAGAATTGTAGATCAGTTAGAAAGAGCACAGTTCCAACAACGCGAATGCCGAGAGTTCGATCCTCAGATTGACATCTCAAACTATTGTCTCATTTAATTATTGACAAGTAAATAATAATAAGAGAATAGTGTTCCACCATAGAATTAACATCGAGATTTGCAAGTCAATCGAATTTAAAACCTCGAAAAGACAATGGGAAAAGGGATCGACTGGATGCAGAATTTGACAACACAATAGAGCGAGTCCAAACAAAAACAGTAAACTATCACATCGCTGTTTTTGCATTTAAAAAAAAATACGATTAATGACACTTCTTGGTGTGATATCATCAACATCAATTCCGTTTTGCCCAGAAGCCACCAGTGCCCGAAGTTCCATCCACCATCGTTCCAAAGACGTTTTTCCCAGAAGATTAGGGGTTGTTAACTACTTTAAAAGAGAAACCCTTACTTGCTTCCACTTCCGGAAGAAATGTATACATTTCAGGCTTAAATACCCAAGAAGTCACAAGGGGGGACTCATGTGTAGGTGGAGGGGGGATGCACCGGACGACATTAAGTGTGTGGGAACGCGATCGGAAACGACGATGGGAAGGAAATTGAGCGGATATGATGAGAAGTCGTCACTTCTTCGTCATTTTTGACCCCCTCCCCCCCACTAGGAAACAATGACGGGGTTGCCCGGTTTGGCGACTGTTTCATTCTGAAGGATATGGAATGTGAGGAAAGGAATTTTTAGTTACGTTGTTTCATATGAGATCTGGAAGCAGTGTGAAATGTCAATTAGTATTGGGGCTAATATTGGATGTAACATAGTTTTTTGACGTTGTGATAGTTTGCAATATCGTAATTAGTAATAGTGTAAGCCGATAATTATAATATTTAATTAGCAGTAACCTTTGAAATGCAATGTTATTTTGAAATAGTTAGCACATATTTTAATATTTTTAATTTCAATGTGTAAACTATTGCTATCATCTACTAAATAAAAATGTAATATATATTTGACTAATTAGTAATAATTATCATTGTGACTTATCGGTTGTTTTTATTTAGTTATAATTAGTATAATTAGTTCACAAAACTTTTACAATTTGTTATTTTATTGGGTTACTCGCGAATTAAAGATAGTGCAGTCTTACGGTTCCGTTTAATTGCGAAACGAAACTTGTCGATCAAAAAGCTATTTTTCTATTTCATTGACTATTTTTGGTCGAATTCAGCTATAATATTCAAAATAATAGTAATATATATATAATTGATATTGCAATAAAGCTGTGTCAGTTGAATTTTTCTATTAATAGTTTGACTACGTAAGGCATTTATCATATATATGACAAATACTATTCATAATCACTTATTTAGTAAGGATAATGGATTTAAATGACCTCGACACGGAAATCAAACATGAAACGGAAGGATGACTAACACATGCGTACAAGTCAACTACAAGGTGCGTCAGATGCCGTATGTTGGTCATTGTTTTGTACGGTTTACTCGTTAAAATAATATGTTAATGAAAGGGAAATAAATATTACTTTAACAGTGCGCTTATGTTTTGTACAGAATAATTCAACTGGTAATTCATTCAAGTCCCCCCCCCCCCCCAAAAAAAAAAGAACCCGGTATTCATCACTAAAAATAAACATGCTAATACAATTTTAAACAATTAAAACAAAAAGTATGTTATTCACTTCCTGATTAAACACAAACGTTTTGACCAATCCCGGATATGCCAATTGCCACGGTTGACATCAAATGGCCGTAGTAAAGTTTAAAACGAAGAGATCCATTGAAAAAAAATGCAAAAACACAACCTCCTTTTAATGACCAGAACACCGTGACACTCCCACAGTCATTCGGTAACAGTCACACTCTGCGTCGAAACCGTGACGGTCGAGGACCAATTCGAATTTGCACAGGTCGGAAGAAAACGGAAACGGACAAAAGGTGCAACGGTCGATACGGTGCAAAGTGCGATGCGGCATCGAGTGATTTCTTATCAGGGCAACTGTAGTGTCTCTAACCTAATCCGGCTTTTGGAGTAAAAACATCTTGGCGCGATAGAGGCTCCAACTTTGGCGATATTGATCAGTTTACTATTTCGCAACCCTGTGGAAGGAATGGCTGACTACGTTGAGTGAATGTGTTGCTAAAATAAACGTTTTAAGCACAGGAAGAAAATAACGAAATATAGATGCAAATTCGATATTTATAAACGATAAAAATGTATTCTTAATTACGATGCACTTGATCGCTTTTCCTCTCTAAATATTCAAAATGTAAAATTATTAGTTTGATTTTTTGCAAATAAATTAAAATGCTTGCTATATTTTAAAAGCAATAGCTTAATTGCGGCCGAAGGGAGCCGGGTTACCATACTCTCAAAGAAGAATACAATTGTTTATCGCCCAGACAAAAGGTTGCCATGGGCCGCAATTGGAACTTTCCGATTTTAAATGCTACACGTATACTCTTTCCCTCCTGGCAGTTGGTTTGGGCACCGGCTCATTGCTTTAAAACACTGCTGGTACCTCCTTCGAGCAGACGTTTAGGGCTACTCATCTCGTTTTGGCGCCGGGCAATGGTAAATTTTTTAAAAAAAACTTTTCTTTTATTTATATACATGGTAAAACAGTATATTTTACTTAACATCAGCATCACTACAACTTAGACGTTGTTGAAAGGCCTAAGAAAAAAAATTGTAATAAAAATCTACAGCAATTTAAAACAACCATATAGTGTAAGCTTGAATCTCCCTGGTGAGGGTAACAGCTGATAGAATACAAGATTGCAGCATTTGGCGCTTTATCCCCTCATTGCCAAACAATTATCGCGCCAAGATGCCTTTCCTCCATCAGCCGGATTAGGTGGGAGACGCTAGTACTGCATAACCTTTGTGCACGACAGTCTTATTATTACGATTGGAGAAGTTTGTTTGTTGCATGGTAACTTATCAAGGCCATCCCGTGCTGGATTAGTATTGACAAAAGCAGCTTATCCATGTATCTTGAACGAATCGTGTTATTTGGTATTGTTGTAACAGAAAAAGAAACGTGCAAGGACGAGATATGGTGTTTCTTGTGTGGTGAAGTTTTGATAATTTTCTTGTGTTTATAATTTTTCCACTAGACTTAACACTATTTTCTTTGCAGGATTGGCATTTAGTGCGGAGATCGAAATTCTTCGGCTTTTCCCAGGTGTTCCAGAATTTTTTATAAATATTCCAGATTGAAAATTGCATGTAAAAAATAACCGATTTATTCGCAGATTAACCCTTTGATGTCGAAGAACATCTTTGCTAATTACGTTTTTTTTATTGAACAGTTATATCCAGTTGCTGTTATTTTTCCTAATCAATAACCCGATCTTTGCTCAGGTGATACTCAAGGAATGCCATACTTTTAAAGATACAAAAGAAAGGTTTTATAGAACAAGCGAACGAAAGAAAGGTGTATTTTTTATGTTCAAACAAGCAGTTCGCGTTCAATTTGAAGAACAGTGAACAAAAGAACAGGACGTTATTTTTGTGACAGTCACATTTCGACCACAAACGGTTAATATGGAAGCTTAATCCTTTGCACTCCAAGAACACTTTGCGATTTGTGTTCTTTCTATGGATTCTTCTTCTTTAAGTTCTTTTCCACGGATTTTTTTTTCATACTCATAAAGGGAAAAAAATCTTAATCTGTTTTGTATTTGCAAGAGAACCAATTGAAGAACCAAGAGTTCAATTTGAAGAACAGTGAACAAAAGAACAGGACGTTATTTTTGTGACAGTCACATTTCGACCACAAACGGTTAATATGGAAGCTTAATCCTTTGCACTCCAAGAACACTTTGCGATTTGTGTTCTTTCTATGGATTCTTCTTCTTTAAGTTCTTTTCCACGGATTTTTTTTTCATACTCATAAAGGGAAAAAAATCTTAATCTGTTTTGTATTTGCAAGAGAACCAATTGAAGAACCAAGAGTTCAATTTGAAGAACAGTGAACAAAAGAACAGGACGTTATTTTTGTGACAGTCACATTTCGACCACAAACGGTTAATATGGAAGCTTAATCCTTTGCACTCCAAGAACACTTTGCGATTTGTGTTCTTTCTATGGATTCTTCTTCTTTAAGTTCTTTTCCACGGATTTTTTTTTCATACTCATAAAGGGAAAAAAATCTTAATCTGTTTTGTATTTGCAAGAGAACCAATTGAAGAACCAAGAGTTCAATTTGAAGAACAGTGAACAAAAGAACAGGACGTTATTTTTGTGACAGTCACATTTCGACCGCAAACGGTTAATATGGAAGCGTAACCCTTTGCACTCCAAGAACACTTTGCTATTTGTGTTCTTTCTATGGAACAGTTATTCCTCTTTACGTTCTTTTCCACGGATTTTTTTTATACTCATAAAGGGAAAAAAAATCCTAATCTGTTTTGTATTTTCAAGAGAACAAGTTGAAAAAAAGATTGATGTTCTAAACACAAGATCATGCTATTCTCGTTTATTTTAAAGAACAGGGAAACAAAAGAACTGGTCGTTATGTTGGCGCCTGAGAGACGACATCAGAATGCAAAGGGTTAAAAGAATTTAGTTCTTATAAATAATAACAATCAAAAAATTGACATTTTCACAAGTGTATATTTTAACAATTGAAAATTACATCAATAAGGATGAAAGTAATTTGAAAAAGAGGACATTCAACATTCACTTAATTTTTTTAAAACAACTTCCCTGACTTTCCAAAATAAAATCGAGAAATTGTTAATTTTCCCTGACAATTTCAATTTTTACTATTTTCTAGGGACATGGCAACCCTACTTTCGAGTAAAAATCCTAGAAATAATATACAACTCACTGTTACTTATAATTCATATACACAACTCACTTTTAGTCATCAACAATATCTCTTACGTAGATAATCCACACCCGTAAAACAACATAGAGCTCAACTGACCAATCGAAAATACATACATTTAAAGATATCCATTTCATAAAGATTAAGCAGCAGCAATTTCCAAACACAATATGAAAGCCCGGCATGTCGCACCGCGAGGGGGATACCCCCCCCCTCTCCCCCAATAATCTGGAAACTCTGAAAGTTGGGAATTTTAACTTCTAAAAACCCCCGAGTTGGGAAAATTTATGTCTGAAGAAAATTAATATTATTAACAAATGAAAGCTAGGGAAGATTAGAAATCGCCCAACTTGTAAGATTACATTTAAATTAGACCTCGGAATGGACAATGCATTTTTAATATGGGTGCAACAAACCAATGCTTGCGAGAGAACTGTTTAACATTACCTAAAATATATATAAAAAAAAATCTGAAAATTGTCGATAAGTTGGAACTGGGAATTTTCAGCACTGTTGGGTTGGGAATTTCGAATAGTTGAATTGAGAATTTCGAATAGTTGAGTTGAGAATTTCGAATCGTTAAGTTGGGAAATTTCTTGTTTCAACCCCCCCCCCCAAAAAAAATAATAATAAAAAATATTTATTGCGTAACGGCACTGATGAAAGCAACTGAAGCACCTTCCATTCCATTCCCCAGATCCATTTAGTGAATACCACGAGGCAAACTACAGCAACAAAAACAATCCAACTGCCGTTTAAAGACTGAAAGTCCCCAATTAAGGCACCCCTTGCCCCCCAAACCACCCCCTAACTTACCCAAAAGAGTCTGGGGGCGTATTAAAGTGGAGTCACCCACCCTAAGTGCCCCATGGGGCGGGAGAAAAGGGGCGCACTTGACGGGATCAAGAGAGAGGAACTGGATACAAACCCTGAACCATGGAAAAAAACCGAGTGGCAGAACGGAAGGTGGGTGCCATAGGGGTCACGAGGGCAGGGAGAGAGTCTGGGAAATGCGATGGGTGCCATGCACCGAGGAATACAGATGAAATGGGACTGTAACCGTTTCGTTCCCACACGCACTGTATCATGTAGCACGCAACATGCCACACGAAAGGCATAATCGTAAAAATGAGTCTACTTGAAATTTCCGTCACAAGGATGGCTTGTTGAATTGAATATATTAACGTGGACCTCTTGTGGGAGTTGGGATCTCGCTGGGCGTTTTATTAAAGAGAATTAACACTTAAATGCGAAGGGTAATTCAACGTTATTTTAATGATGTTGTGTTTTTTATTAATTATTATTTGGATTGTATAATATGCGTAAGAGGTCATGGATGGGTTTTAAACTCTTGAGTGAGCTGTAATTCATGAGCAGGGCCTGATTACCAAACAGGCTTGTGTAAATTTTCTAAAAAAATTATCACACATTTTATAAATAAAAATATTTAGCACCTCTAACATAGTTTGCTACTAAATTTACCTTAAAAAAATGGTATTACAAACTTCATTAAAAAAAATGCCACTTGTATTAAATTGGTTCAAATATTGGGGGGAAAAAATCAAAACATACAAAATATTAGGAATACTTATTACTTATTAATGTATTTTATTATATTATTTATAATATTTCCATTTTAATGCCCTTCAGGGGCAAGAATTTTAGTGCATGTACAACTTCGATTTGAGGTTCCATAGCCTATTTGAAAGGAATGGGGCCCTCATTTAAAGAAGGGTTTTCCTTGTTTCAATGTCTTAATCGAGTTTTGTTTATAAAGAACGAATTTGAATTTACTTTAAATAAAATCCGTGCAATGATTGTTTTTACTACTTTCCCCTTGAATCTAACGCCATTATTTTTTTTAACCAGTTATCCCTTGTTTGTAAACACATAACTGTTAACTACTATGGATTGTACGCAGCTTCTATGGATTGCGATACCGATGGAAGTTAGTTAGATAGATAGATGATAGTTAGATAGAGTTACCGAAACCTTATTAAAAAGTACAGATACGTACGTGGGTGTAACTAGATAAATGTAAGTCAAAAATTTCATCAAAAATCCAGAGAGCGTCGCCTTATGCGACTCAATAGGAATTAGAATGTAAGATGCGTAATATGAGAAAATGGATTCGAGTTAAACTGCGCCGAACTCGTTTCGAGATCTGGCCTCTGCTTCGGGAATTTTTTTCTGCACCCATATAATATTAAGTGCACCTAAGTTTAATACGTGGGTGCACTGGTGCAACTGCTTTGAAAAGTTAATTTCGACCCCCGCCTTAGGCCCGGGCCTAATGTGCCTTATGGAAAAAATCAGGCCCTGACACTCGGCACATTTAAGTTGACAGATGGCCGAGTAGAGAATAGACTGACCCACATTCCTGAGGAAAAAATTGACGGAGCATTCGGAGGAATAGATGGGAAAAAAGAATTCCATCACAAATAAACTGACCTAGATGAGCGGCATCGATCGGACATCAAATACAGTTCCAACTGCCATTCCAATTAAAACTAATTTCTCGATATATATATATATATATATATATATATATATATATATATTTTAAATAAATGTCTGAAAGTTAGTCTAGAATGAATTTGCAATACGTTAAGATTCTTACTGCGTACTTTTTTTTAATTAAAATTGCGTATGTGTTATGAAAGGGTCGTGTGCTGTGAAATGACAATGCACTTGGAATGATTGTGTAGAAAACGATAAAAAAAAGCATGTCTCATTTAAAATTATTACGTCTCGATTATAATTAGTTAACAGTTATCGTTTTCTAACGATTTTTGGACAATCATCGTTCTTCTTGTTTAACATCTTGGTACATTGAAAATACAGTTTCCTATTGAACAAAGTAAAATCTATATCAACTGTGCTATTCGTCACGCAGTTGTGTCGGAATGACACCCTATTATGATATTTCTATCCTGATTTTCCACGTATATGATTTAAAAAGTTTCACGTTAACAACAGACTTTCTAATTTTTTTTTAATCAATGCGGGGCCCCATATAAATTGCGGGGCCCTGTGCGACGTCACATGTGGCACACCCCTAAGAGCAACCCTGAACACCATAATTTAAACCGTCATCGAAGAAATCGGGGCTTCGGTATTTAAGTAACGATGCAAAGTTTCGCAACTTTCTCTTTCCATGCCTCGCGACTTTCATAATTATCACTTTCCCCGCGCGACTTCAAAGTTCATTGGATATATCGAATGCAAACAGGGTCAACGAACCGTCATTAATCGGGGGCAACCTGCCCACGCCGCACCGCTAGATAAAAGCGGCACACTTAACTAACACACAACAACGACCTACAAACACCTAAAGTTGGGTGGCTTATATTTTAATGCTATAACTATGAAGCCTCTTCCAAAGAAATAAAGGCGTCTAACCAAAAGTGACTTAGTCAATTGAAAATCACTATTACTTGAGCTTACAAAAGATGCTTTTAGGATTAATAGGGTGGGGGGGGGGGGGGGGGGGATAGCATAGACAAGCGGTTTTCAAACTAGTTAAAACTAAAATATGATTGGGTCGGAAAGTTCCAATTGCGGCCCATGGCAACCTTTTGTCTGGGCGATAAACGATTGTTTTCTTATTTGATAATATGGTAAACCTGGCTCCTTTCGGCCGCAATTCGGCTATTGCCGATTGGGGACCGCTTTTTTCAAAAATGCTCATGAAAAAAAAATATTAAGTGAATTTTATAATTACTTTTAATTTTCCACAGCGTATACTATTTATCTTACTTGCGCATTTGAAAGACTAAATATGCCGTATTAAAAACAATTTTCGATATTTTTAACAAATTTAAATTGATTAAATATCAGTATATATTACAGACTTAGGGAGAGATTTTTTTTAAAAGCAAATTTGTGTTTTAGTTGTTTAAAAAAATTATTTTATATTCATTACCTAAATTTCTTTTAAGGGGGTCCGATACCTTCGACATTTTTTTCTTTATTTTTATACTTGTACAATCCAATTTTTTTTCACTTTCTAAATATGCATAAAAAACCATTTTAAGACGCTCAATTTTTTTTTTTAATTGCACATTTATTTTTAAATTAAAATTTTAGTAATTTTTTTAACAATTTTAAAATTCCTACTCCTTTTTTGTTGTTCAATATTTTGAAGCAATTTTTTTATTTAAGATCTTGAATAATATGTAAATAGATGTATGCATTCAAATTTTGATTCAGATACATCACTTTAAAAAAATAAAATATATTAGAAATTTTTGAAAAAAAATTGACGAGAAAAAATAAAATTCCATTTTAAGTGGTTTTAAAAAACAAATTATGGTAAAAAAAGGAAATGTGAATGCATACATCTATTTAAAATATATTTATCTTGCTATACACACAAAAATTATGATTTTAAGTATAATAGTAAAAAAGCCTTAGCATTTTTAGTGTTCATTAAATTTCAAAACCACGAACAGAGATATTTGCTTTTAAAGTTTACATATGATACAACTATGTTATAGGAACACATCATTAAAACATTCATAACTAAAAAAGTAATAGGAATTTTTTGAAACAGTTTTTTGTGAGTTATTAAGATAAGTTTGAATATTATTTTTTAAATATAAAAAAAAAATGACTTTTTTGCGAATTTTGGGTATCGGACCCCCTTAAAATATAAAAAATTTTATGTTCATTAATTCGTAAAAAACTTGTATAACTTAGCTTAAAAAATCTTTTCCTGCGTTTACAAAACAAATATTAAAGATTCAAAAATTATTTACTAGTTTAGTTTTAAGTAATTTTTTTACGAAGCCTTAACATTTTATCTTAACCAAATTACAAAAATTTGATTTTGAATAAAATGGAATCAAAGATAGGTAGGAATAAAATAAATAGTATATTGGGATATAAACATGTAAATAAAATGTTACATTTCTGTTGTGTCGGAATGACACCCTATTATGATATTTATATCCTGATTTTCCACGTATATGATTTAAAATCGTTTCACGTTAAAAACAGATTTTCTAATTTTTTTTAATCAATATTAATAATCCGCTCTGCTTTAAAAATTTTAACACATCTTTTTAAACATATATAGCATCGTTTTATGTAAAAAGAAATATTAAAACATTTTATCGCTTTTTTAGAAAAGTCGCCATTGATAACTGTTCAATGCATTTTTCTATTTTTTATTTGTGACTGAAAGTAGACGAATTAGAGGACATTAAAAAAAACCTTCTTCTGACATTCTGGTTCAATTTAAGGAGTTTTACAATGCCATTTATATATGGCAACCAATGAGACTGAGGACGATTGAGTAATAAATTGATTTGAAACCAATGTATCTCAACTTAAATGTTGATATACATACAGAATTTGTTGTTCCTGGCAAATGTTTTGTAACTTTCAATGTTTAAATATACATAATTTTGTATCTTTAGCAAGCTTTAGGTATTTTTATTTCTCCGTTATATGCTATAAAGGGGATCAGTCAAAACATTTCAAATAAATTTTAAAGGCTGAAAAAAAATTTGAGAGAGAATGGAAATGTTGACTTTAACGAGACTCAAGAGAGTTTATATGTTAAAAAATATTTTGTTATAGGATAGGTTTTAATTTCATCAACAAGGAGAACACTGAGCACCTTTTAGCATTAACCGATTCAATTTACATCGACTTACGTGCACCAGCCTCCTTTACACGACGAAGTTCGGTGGGACGACGAAGTGCGAACTGACAACCTTCCAATTATGAGCTCGTCGCGTTTTCAAACAGACAAAACGGGCCCGCATACTTTTTATGTACTCACAACAATGTTTAAAGATAAACAAAAGTCTATTTACACTAAAATTTAAAACAAATATAGAACAGGAGGTGAGCCCATGGCCGATAAGTCCAGTTGAACAAAATAATGAATCCAGTCGCCATTCAGCTTAGAGATGTCGACTTCGCCAATATTTGGACGCCTTTCAAATTCCCAGAGCTTTTTGGCTGAGGCTCAATGCTTTTTGTTTGTTTCGTAAACTATGGTGGCCTATTTTAGAGGGCCAGATAATATTAAAAAATGGATGTTTATACGAAAAAAAAACTTGTTTTATTTCGTTACGGAATTCGGTTCCGTATTTGTACGAGGCAAGAATTGGCAGGAGATCCAGAAAAACAGAATTGGGAGGGAGTGGGGGTGAAAAATGCCATCGAAGTAATTTTTGGGCCTTGTAAATCTTTTCAAATAAACCCAAGTTAAAGTCACAGAATAATGCGCCAATAAAAACATTTTCGATTGATGCTGATGGAAGAATTTTTTATTACCAAAGTATTTTTGTATAACTGCGAAATACTCTTGACTATATTTTACTTATTAAACCATTTCTTTTAAAAAGTAATCAACTAAATAAAATTGGAAACAGTGCCATGGCCGGATGTTTAAATAAGTTAATTTACGTGAAACTGAAATTTTCTAAAGGCTAATTTATAACTGGTAGAACAAGAGCAAGACTCGCAAGATGGCATGAAAACCGTTTTTAAAAATATAAAATTATTTTTTACTATTTTTAATTAGAAATTTATATGTTAAATTTTTTGTTATTGCATCATATAATTGAAAATATTCGCATATGAATGAAGCATGTGTATTTCACACTAAATTTTAAAACTGATGATTGAATGGAACCCGAACTTTTCACAAGGCCTATTGCATTTTCTACAAAAACAAACAGACATAAACGTTTTTACAGAAAAATAACTTAGTTGCAATACACACCATTGAAAAGATCTAACCCCAAGGACTTTAACATGAGATAGACCCCAGAAAAACTCTTGTAAGAATGTAATGGAAGACTATTTGTAAAAGTTATAGATAGTATTTGCGAAACGTAAACTAGAAAGCCAAGAAAACTTTCTATTAACCAATATGGTCAATTAATCAGGTCTATACCAATACAATTTTTTTTTGGTAAAGAGAAAAATTCAAGTATCTCCTGAAATGCTGTGATCATTACAGACTCCTAAATTTAAAAATACGTCAAGTTGTTAGTAAATTCTGTACCTCAGATCGCGCGTCAGATAGCTTAAGTCATTTTTGGACAACTTTACAGGAAAGGGAAAAAAATAAAAACTACTCTCAACTAAAGCTTTGTACTTGGGTTTTTATAGCTCTCCCTAAATACTTTTAAAAAAATTGCTTGAATTTTGATGGGATGGTTCGATAGAAAACGAAAATTTTAAGGCATAATCTGTAAAAAAAACAAAAATCTTCAAATTTGATTTGGTTAGTAAACGTTGCACTAGTGCAGCACAGCGGGCTATTGGGTAAGGTTCGGAATCTATTTCGAAGGAAAGACCCGGGAACGATGCCTCGTATTTTTTAACCATGGCTAAATAACGAGGACAACACCTGAGCTGGCACCCGACGCAACCTCAATAGGCGCCAAAACATTTAACCCCAATCACATTTGTCGTGCACCTGTCCCGTATACACGCCAGTATAATTTGTTGGATGTTCTGGACGACTTTCTTGTATTTTCGTAGCGAAGCTGGCAACTCTCCGACCGCAAGGTTACTACTTTTACTTTTCTTTTTCTCAAGTCCACCGCACGGACTTGAGCTAGCAATCCTCTGATTACCAGTTGAACGCCTTTATCCACTTGGAGGCCTCTCCAAATTTGGACTTAGGCTTGTCTGGCTCTGAGGTACAGAGTTTATAGATTTATTAAACAAATATTAAATTGAATTAAAAAAAAATCAAAGAAATTACATTTTTTAGTATGACGACTTTCTTTTAGTATCACCTTAAAATAATACACAAAAGTTCAATTCGATAGATGCAGCATTACAACAATAAAAAATTAACACATTCCCCAAAAAAGCGTGACCAATCCCCCTGCGATATTACGAAAAACGTCGTTTCGATAAGCTTCCAAAAAACAAAAGTTCAATGTCCTTGGACCCCGTCCCCATCTTATCAGCCCCCCAAATCGGAAGAAATCAAAGAGAATGACCATTTTCTCGTATATATCCGCCGCAAGAGATATCGAAACAAAGCGATAACGAATCCATTGTTGAACTGCCGAAAAAGGAAGCAGAAAAAGTTTCACTTCAGAAAGTACAGCCAATTGAAGGATTAAGTCCCAATGCGTGGGTTTTTTTGGCGAGACGTATACGAGTTGGTCATTCCAAAATCCCCTTTAAAAAAAAAAGAATACAATTCATTGTGTTGCTGTCATTTCTTATGCGGCTCATAACAGCCCCAAATTAGAAGCAGTTAGGGTTCAATACGGTTGATGAAGCAGAAGGCAAATAACAGGATTTGGAGAAGAGATTAGGAGTGGGAAGGGGTTATTTTGGTTCAGAGGCAATTTGGTCGAATGATCTTTTCCAAGGAAGTGGTGATTTACTGTGAGGGACGTAATAAGTGTTGTGTAATGGGATTATGGGATTGAAGTATACATTTCGGAGATATAAGGCGTAGTTGAGTAAATAAAGATTGGCAAGGAAAAGCCTTTGTCAACTCAAAATATTGCGAAATGTGATCAGAAAGACTACTCAGTGAATTGAAAATAAGTTTTCTTGTAGAAAAAATAAGGCTTTGGTCACCAGTAGATGTTTGCACCCGCCTTGTAGAAAGCGAGAGTGCACATTAAAATCCCATTATCCAAATGAAATGTCTTTACATTTGTCGTAGTGTAAAAGTCTGAAGATGGGGTGCCAACATATGTTGTTCTGATCACTTGACCATGGCTCAAAATTACGAGACAGTTAAGGTTTTTTTTTCTTTCGGAATGGATCCCGAACCATCTCCAATAGCCCATTGTAACTCAAGTTGGATGTTAATTCAACCAAATAATTACTGCGACGTTAATTCAACCAATCAATTCAATTATATACACGAGTCATTATTCCAAAATGTCTTTTATCCACTTTGTAAAACTAGCCCTTCACATATTTAAATCAAATCTTTTTCGTATTAAATTCTATTTCTACACCTGCAATTAAGCAAAGTATGCTGTTTTATAAATTAAACAACATAGTTTGCTTAATTCCAGGTGTAAAAATAAAATTTAATATGAAAAAATTATCTAAAAATGTGAAGGGACAGTTTTTGGAATGTGGACAATTGAGTCGTTTTGGAATTGGGCGATTCATGTTGATAATTAAATTGATTGTTTGGTTGAATTAACGTCGCAGTAATTGTTTGGTTGAATTAACATTCAACTTGAGTTACAATGGGCTATTTGAGATGGTTCGGGATCCGCTCCGGAAGATCAAACCCTAAACTGCCTCGTAATTTTGAGGTATGGTCAAGTGATGAGAACAACCAATGTTGTACCTTTATCTTCAAACTTCCACACCACGACCAATTGGATCATGTTAATGTGCTCTCTCACCTTCTACACGGCGGATGACGAGCTCACTACTCTCTCAGGACGATAATCAAACCCAAAACCCTCCGATTTTAGCTCTGTACTCTTCCAACCAGGCCACCACGGGGATAGATATATTTTTAGAGTATAAATAGAAGTTCAATTTCCCAGAAATTATGCTAATGCTATGATTTAGGTTACATGTTTCTATTTAACAAGTTTAATTTGCATTTAACGTATTTCTTTAAACAATAAAAGCATTACCAGGTTATCATTACCCTTCCAGTATTATCTATTTTAATATCTTGTTTACCATCTGCCCACGGCCAGATTTAGGCATAGGCTACAGCCTATTAACCCGCACTACAAACCCAATAAAAAAAATTAAAAAGTCAACTGGCGGGAAAAATTATTTGGAAGGATAATAATCCAAATCCTAATGAAAATAGTATATTACAATATTTTTGATGAAGAAAAATTCAATTTGTCTTAACAGATTTATGCAGTGTAAAATATACCCATTACTTTTTTTAAAAAATATGTTTAATTTGTGATAATTACAATGGCATAGTTATTTTTTTTTCTTTCAAAATCAGTTGTTTTTATGTTTATTACATTTTTATTTTGCTTAGAGCCATTTGAGGGTAATCATTTCCATATAGATTCCAGATTGCCATTACACCTTGAAATTACTTGAAATCGTTGACATTTTGTAACATAGTATTGGAAATTTACAAAAAAACAGTGTATCCCAATTTCCTTTGAATACTTAATTATTTAATTTGGAGTTTTGTAATTTATATTTTTCAAAAAAATCCCCTCCCCTCTACTCAACTCGCGTTTTACTAGGGGTATTCTATACCCACCCGAGGCCTGCACCACATATTGTCTAGGGGCCCACTAACTCTAAATCTGACTCTGCCTCATTAAATGTAATGAACATGTTTCCAATTTGTATATATATGCAATGATAGGAACACAATGATGAGGGAATGTATGCTAAAAGGCGTGTTACATAACTAACACTAACAACACAAATGTACTCAAACTCAATAGGTTAAAATACAAATAAAATCTACTTAAATCGTCATAATTAGTTGGAATTACACAATACATTCAAGAGATCTATGAAAACTTCTCCATGTTTTATAGGAAAATGTATCCAATTTAAATTAATCAGTTTCGTTATGTTCCAACGAAAATATAATAAGGACAATATGACCACCAGAAATACGGTGATATTTTCGAAATCTGTTAGTTTTTTTAAGAATATAAAACAAATATCTGGTAAAAAATCATTATTAATATTATTATAATTTTGCTTCTGCTAACCAATTTAACGAGATTTAAATTATTCCACGGTCTGGTATTTTTTTTATGCTAACAAATCAGTTTAAAAAACATTTTATCATTACTATCAACTACAAACTAAAGCATTGCACCCCATACCAAGCTTTTATGTTAAATTTTCGATACAATTTGTAAACAGATTAAAAATAATCATTGTGTCTTGGAGATAAATTGGCAGGTGATAAACAGCCCACGCTAATCCACAGTCCGGGATCACAATCCCAGGTCAAATAGACAAATAAGTTTTCTAAAAAGCACCTCTTAGGAAATCGGAATAAATCATCTCACTTACCTGACACAGTATCCCATTCAAAGTCGCTATCGGCAGCGTAGGCTGCATTATTACGTGGTAGGCCCATGCAGGAACTGAAGAACGCCCTAGCAAAACGGCCTCTAAACGGATTCTTCTCCGAAGACGATAGATCCTCGCTCGAACTATTGCTGACAGTCGACATCTTGGTCACTTGACTTCAACTTGACCCTCTGCGTTGAATATTGCATCGGTTCTGGCAGTTGAAAATCCTCAGGGTGCGATTTGAAGCGACAAGATTCTATGTCACTTTCAAGATTCTATGAATCTCTTATAAGATTCTATGGCGATCGATGTCCAAACCGTTTGGTTGGAATTTAGGAGTTAAAGTTTCGAAGTCCAGCATAAGACGTGATGCAACACTTCATAAAACAATGATCCAAAACGTTTTGCGGGAGAAAATCCTCGAGGTTCGATCAAAAAAGAGAAGATATTATGTCTCAATTGAACAACAATCGATGTTTTGATGTCCAACGGGCTTGGTTGATCTTGAGATATTGAAATCCAGCATAAGATGGTGCAATAATTTTGCACGTAACTTTACACGATGTTCGAAAGAAGTCTTCCAAAGCTTTTGGGAACTTTTCCCGCTCTGAAACTTCAGGTAAGCAGGTCAACGTCCAAAGGTGTGGATGTTTACCAAAACAATGCAACACGTGACAACCCGTTCCGACTTCTCACAATTCCGTGCAGAAGATTCTCGACTTCAAATGTCAATACAAAACGCGTAATCCAATGGGTATGAGTAAGCAGCACACAATTTCAGTTCGAACGACCGAACAGGACTAAAATATGAGATGAATATCGTCTGCAGCGGAACGAAGTCCAGGTGAGGCTCTCGCAGCTGCTGTCGCGCGCATGCTCTGTAGAGGCAGACTCACACTCGAGCAAAAACCGTTGTGGGGGTATTTTTCCGTGTTTGCTTAGTCAAGAGGAGTAAAAATAAAGAGCGTGAACACGCCTTTGGAACACGGTGAAAACAGTTTGCACAGTGAGGGAAATTATTTCAAAAGCAAACTTAAACGCTTCGTTTAAATCTGTTGAGTTTTACAATGATATTTCACTTCTACATTTTAAGCTGAGCTCTTAGAAAATAAAATACAATATTGGTTACAATAAAAAAAATAAGAGATTTTTTTTTATAAACGGTAAAAGAGAAAATTCATATCAGAACTACACGCGCAGATTTTAAAAAGTTAAAACAAAAATAATGATTTGAAAAAAATAAAAACATCCGAACTCAAAATGGTAAAGTTCTTTCACAAGAGTTCAAAGTTCAATTCCAGCCTTCAAAATCTTCATAGAAAATCCTCCAGAGAAGTGAAACAAAAAGTTCTATTCAGTTTTTAAAATATCCGTATCCAAAATCATCGGTCAGAAATAAAAAAGTATTTCAATCACAACACAGCGTTAATCCTTGGCAATCACTCCAAACTCATCAACAAAAAGGCGAGTTCTATTCTATAAGAAAACTAGGTAGATCCAAATCTTTAAAAAAAAAAAAGCACGCCTCTCAAGAAAGCTAGACACCCCGCTATTTGTGCCGAACGGTTACCGGACCCACGCGGCTACGCTTTGCATCCGCCAAGAAAAAAGTTTTTCTTTCTAATAGACAAGTCCCAGGGAAAACTTGTCCATTGCGTACCTACTTCCCGCTTGTTGCTATGGCGACCGAGGGATGAGGGTGGGAGGTTGCTATTGTTCCCGTCGCCAAAGACGCCTGCGGTCGCCAAGGGGGATCTTAAAAAGGGGAAAAAAGAAGTTTTTTCCCCTTTTATCTTGTTTTGAGAAAAGAGTAAAAATGTTTCTGGGTGGAAATACCGCTATTTTCTTTAGAGATAAAATAGTTTTTGTAGTTTTATTCTTTGCTGGGACCATAGCACAGTCCAATTAGTGTAAGATACACGTTGGGAAAAGGAAGTATGATGGCTGGAGCTGTTGAATTTTAAATGTGTTAAGAGTTTTTGGGAGAAGCTCGTTTTGTTTTACGATTTTTAAAATAAGTTTTACTCTTCAAGTGCGAAACTTTCTCCGAAAAGAGAACTTTTTTGGGGAAACTGTTATTTTATCAGTACAATGTTTTCTTTAGTACTTGCGTTTGCATTACTACTTAAGCAGTGTATGTATTTTTCGCTTTTTTAGTATTTTTAGTTAAAATTTTTAGTACAACTCAAAAGTTTCTGGCAGAGAACATTTCCTATTATAATAGTTTTTTTTTACTACTTGCAATGTCCAATGTAACATTAAGAAATAAGAGTGATTTCAAAGTTTAAACTAATATTTTTACGCGTTTGATTTTAAATTAATGTAAATAGGTCACCAAGTTTACAAAAAGTTATTTGTGTTTATTTAAACTATTTATTAGCACTAAATATTAAGGCAGGAAAATCGAGAAATTTTTTTCCGAATAAGAACTACCAATTCTAAAATTTTTTATATAAAAATTTAATATTTAAAATTACAATACAATTACAATTGAGTTTGATCTTAAATGATGTTATTTTATCAGTACAATTACTGTATCAATTGAGGGAAAGAGAAACCAAAGGGTACAAATGACAATTTTATTATTTTGTGAAAACGCAGTTTAAAGTTTGAAGTAGTTGATTCTTACGCTGCTAGGTCTCAACGCATAACAGACATTTACTTGTAAGCCTTTATCACAAACATTTCATACGTATTAACTATTCATAATCGAACTTAATTCTTTCTTTTTTTTTTTTAAGTCACTTGTACACCTTGACTTCTCACCCCCTCAATAACAATACAATTTTGGTTTTACAACAAGTAGTTTGTTTTTATATTTATATTTTCAAAGAAGTGGGTGGAAGAACAAGGCAGCTCCAGCTTTCAAAATTGTTCAGGAAAGACTAAAAACACTGAACGTTTCTTGCATCGCATAATACAAAAGTACAGCCCCTTTTCCTTTATATCTCTATAGCCATTACTTGGAGCTGTCTGGTTCTTGCACTAACCGATATACGATTTTTTTTCTTTATAGGAATAAGTGAAAAGGCATATAGCAGAAAAAAGTGGAGATGCCTTGATCTTGCACCAACATCTTTATTCTCCTTAAGAAATTCCTAATTTCAACAACACACAAACAATCTGTAGCCGAGTATAATAGCGTGTTAAATAAAATGCACCAATAACAAGACAAAGACATGATTTGTTATAATGCTCACACCTTCTCTTAACGGAACGGGAAAATATAGAGGAAACAAGGTAAAAGTAAATCTGCGTGGGAGGCAAGAGATTTCTAACGTTCACTTCACCTACAAGATTTTTTTTTCCAAGTCTATTTATCCATCGAAAAAGTATTAGAGCATATCGATGGAAAAAGTTTTTTATTTAAAAATATAAAAAATCCGGATATTTTTAAAAAGGAAGACTGTTAAAAAACGGCAGGTGGACTTCCTGCATTTTTAAACACTTTTTTTTAGATTAATATTTAATAATTTATTTTAGATATTACTTCACCAGAATCATTAAAAATGCTTATAATTTGACAATTTTTTTTTTTGAGGGTGTGCGAGAGAGAAATCGATAAATTCAATCGATAAAATAAAGTGGTATAAAAATAAAATAAAGTTACATTTAATTCGGTTCTAAAATAATTGAAGTTCCATGGTATATATGTTCCATCTTCGGACATAAGACAATCAAAGAACAAACAAGTTATCTGGGAAACTTTTATTGATGTATATCATTGTCTTTCTGTATCAATTGGTTGGTTATATACTAATGAAAATCTCGTGTACGATAGCAGTGGGTCCGCGGTACCCTGGTTGGCATGGCACGAGACTATGCATTAGAGGATCTCGAGTTTGATTCCTGGTTAGAACAATGCACGATGTAAAATGTCCTCATGTTGCTCGTGGTGTGGAATTTGGAAAATAATGTGGTAGACAATGTGTTGTCCTCGTCATTTCATCAATGTTCAAAATTAGAAGCAGTGTTCCCGGGTCTTTCCTTCGTTACAGACCACGATTTATCACCCTTAGACAATTTTATATAGCTCTAGTTCGATACGTTAATTCATCCACCACGATAGCTAAACAGGCTGGAATCAACTACTTAGCGTGGATTCAGATCTGCGCCATTCAGATATTAACTGATGAACTGAGTTTATTTTTTATTTGGAAAACTTAGTTGGTTTGGTTGAATTAGCGTCGCACTAGAGCTGCATAGTGGGCTATTTACGAGGAAAGACTATCACGAAGGAAAGATCCGGGTACACTGCTTCGGATTTTTGAACCACGGTCAGATGACGAGGTCAAAACCCGTGAATTTGGAAAAGAAATTGTAGTATATTAAAAGGGTTACTTCAATGAACAAATTTATGAAAAGTCTCGACAAATCTCACAGAATTAATAACTGATTAACATCGATTGAATTCATAGTTCAACGAATAAAATTTAAAAATGAGTATAACTTTTAGATGCTATTCTTCAGTTTTAAAATGCTATGGGTACAGTCATCGTCAAATCATTGATGGAATCAAACTCTCTTCGTTGGAGAAACCGATATCGACAGATTCCTACAAGAAAATTGACTGTACTGTCATTAACTGAAGGACCACCACCTCTCTGGGGGGTGGACCACCACCTCTCCAGGGGGTAGACCACCGACAGAGTATCTATGCGTGTGGGCCCCCAAGTCATTGGACGATGGGCCATATTTCTACTGGCGTCCATTTCCAAAGTTCGTCTGCACTCCATCTGTCTGTTAAAAGGGCGATTCCGGACTGATGCTGTGGTATCCGATTGCCAAACAGAGATAACTAACTCTTCCGGAATCACTTTATCTTTGTCCATCCACACACACAAGAGATACTGAAAGAGATATGGGCCCAGAACACCAGAAGGGGAAAACTGACCATTCAGGGAAATGCTACCATGTTTGAAAATCGGTCAACTATTTGGCGATACTTATTTTTAAGATTGTATGCTTTTAAACTACAATTGATAAGATATAACAAAATACTACTTTTTTAAAAATATATAGAATTAATATTAAAAAATATTTTTTATTAAGCAATTTTTTCTTTAGTTTGACAGAAAAATCTTAAATGTTAGTTACAAAGAATAGTTTAAATATTTGAAATTGAACTAGATAACCGTGAGGAATAAGAAAAAAACTTGCTAAAATGATGTTGATTTGATAAAATCTGCAATAGTTTACTTCTCTATCTTATCTAGTCTAACTAAAAGCTGTCTTTTCTAGCTTGACTAGTTAAAAAAAAAAAAATATTTTAGAGGAAACGGGTTTTATAACGCAAATCTAACTAAATATTTTATTAGGATAACTTATTAGTTTATTAGTACTTGACATTTTGATCGTCTCATACATGTATATCCTTAAAGAAACGAAAATTAAAGTGTCATAGATTCAGAAACTCACGGATTTTTTTATTATTTATGTAAACATAAAGTTTAAATGATGGAACAAACCTTTCTTTGCATTTTCAGCGAAATGCCGCTGACTGTGATTTGATCGTGGGACTGCGGTTTGCCGACTGTGGTTTGCCGTTGACTGTGGTTTGATTTGTAACAGTAGCAAAACGCGTAATCGCGCGCGGCCAAAACGCATCCAACCGATCACTTGGGGCGCCAGCCTAAAGGAGGGTAACACATGAGTGTAAAAGGCAAAATATAAATAATTTTAGTTGGAAATTTGTTGTACATTTTTGACATTTTTAAAGGATCCTATTTTAAATTATATTTAAAATTAAATTATATTTTAAATTATATTATATTTAAAATTAAATTATATTTAAAATTAAATTATATTTAAAATTAAATTATATTTAAAATTAAATTATATTTAAAATTAAATTATATTTAAAATTAAATTATATTTAAAATTAAATTATATTTAAAATTAAATTATATTTAAAATTAAATTATATTTAAAATTAAATTATATTTAAAATTAAATTATATTTAAAATTAAATTATATTTAAAATTAAATTATATTTAAAATTAAATTATATTTAAAATTAAATTATATTTAAAATTAAATTATATTTAAAATTAAATTATATTTAAAATTAAATTATATTTAAAATTATATTATATTTAAAATTAACTTATACATTAATTAAATTAATTACTTTATAGAGGTTATATTGTTTTATTACATTATCTGAAAACGCCTCTTCGGCCAAAATTCTTTGAACTGTATCCATACTTAAGGCGGCGTGTACAACCCGCACATTCAACATCAACCCCAAAATTAAAATTCCGAAGACATTTCATGACTTAGTCCCTAAAGAAGAAAAAAAAATGGCGACCGTTTCAAATCCACACAAGGCCATCATCCACAGAGGAAGCAGCCCCACACATGCCTTAACTTTCTTACAAACCAAAATGGCATGTTGTAGTCATAAAATAAAAAAAAAACACCACAAGAATGAAAAACCAAGACACCAAAGAACGTGCGCGGCACACCCTCGCAAGCAGCACCACCCATTGAAATCCAGGTAGACGAAGACGAGGGCTCGTCCTTTATAATTTTCCGTTGCAGCACACACACAATGCAAAGAGACGTGTCATCTGCATCTTAAGGCCCCATTGTGGCCCGCCGGTCATGCTGCCTGCAGTTGTCTCTTTTGTCAGGAGATTTTGACCTTGCAGAAAAGACATTTTGACTCACCTATACCTGTCTTTTTTTCTTCATATACGGCATGCATTATTAATGCCTTAAGTTTAGGTGTTTTTATTTATTTATTTGAAGAAAGTGACAGTGGACGATGGGTGTACAAAGAATGAAAAGATGAAGATTTGAGTGTAATAATAGATATTTCTTTGTTTGTGGAGGAAGGGTTATAATAAAGGCGGTTGCTAAATGCCGAGTTTTATGTTAATTGTTCTCTGAAGTGGTTGTTGAACTTGTTTTTCTTGTAATGGACCAATGATATCTGTTCGTTCTAGAAATGTAATGACTATTCTTTTTTTAAGTTTTCATGTCCCTTCATTTAAATACTGAAATACTTTCATATATTTTCCGTTTAATTTTAATAAATTGACTTTTTATCCCTATATTGACTTTTAATATTGAACATTAAAAAAAAAAAACATGAGTGAAATAAATTACCGCTTTCTAATATCATCATCAAAACCCCAAGCGCGTCTTAAGAGTTTTTTTTTATCTAGGATAAAAAAAAAACCTTTCACGTTCTTCAAAAATCTGGTTCAAACAGGTTATTTATTTATTCTATGGTCTTTAGTGCGGTATAATATGACAATTTAAATCCCATTAAAAAAACGAAGCTTTTTGGAAAAGTTGATTCTTAAGAATATGGAAAGTTTATTAAAAAAAATTATTAGAGCCAATTTCAGGCAATTAGACAAAATGTCCACTGGTATAATGTCCTGGTCTAAATGTTTTAACTAGTTCGAATATTTCGTTTTTGAGGCACATGTTTTTTGCAGTATGAAAGCTGTCCTCGTCATCTAACCGTAGTCAAAAATTAGGAAATTGTCTTTTCAGATCTTCATTTGAAATACATACCGATACTTTTTCTAATCTGTTTTTGCAGCTGTGTGATGTGTAAATTTAATCAAACCAAATGCGCAAAAGTAAATTGTAACTAAAACTAGGGTTGCATCAAAAGTTAAACCGTTTACAAAAATCATTTTGAATTAGAAGACAACTTAATATGCATTGCAGTCCAAACCAATTCCTGTTTGTTTTAAGCAGAAAACAATCAACTACATAGTATTTAATCAGAAATTAGCGAATGGAACAGTTGTCAAGATCAGGAAAACCAATCCAAGCGTCCATTTTGTCCAAGGCCCGTTACGCACACTAATGGAAAAACTGTCTTCGGGAATTCGCCAAGCGTTCATCAGAATAAGCAAACGACCGAAATAACCGTTCTTAAAATCGGAAAGATTAAAAACTGTTAAGTAAACGGCCAGGGGATTAAGTCTCGATTTCCGTATTTCTAAACAGAGCGAAAACGGAACAAAATTTATTTTTAAAAAAAGAATTCCAATCAGAAAGCGCAAATTAGAAAAGAGGATTTAGCGTAGTAAAAATGGCAACGATAGTAAAAGTCGAGATGATGATGATGATATTCTTCACGCAGCTTGCAATTTACTCAGGAAGAAAATAAATACCGCAGCGCGATCTTTAATTATTCTTGCGAGGGATTAGATTGTAATCGTCTGTAAAAATGCTTAAAGAACAAAATTAGGAACGCGATTTGGAAGTATTAAATATTTTCTTGGTTATTCTATGCCGTATTCAAACGATAATTTTCGACATAGAACAAGTTGGTGGAAGATAAATAGAGCATTAATTGAGTCTAATTACGAGTGATGCTTGGTCATACGGAAATGTAGAGGAATTTTATAAAGCTAAAGTGATTTTCTTCGTCATTTTTAACATTTCTTTCAGTTTTCTTAATAATATATATATTACCAAAACAATTATTGTAAAGTAATATAGAATTAATACTTTAAACATGAGAGTTATTATTTTTTTAAAAACAGTTTTGAACTAAATCGTCAAGTAATAGAATTGAAATAAATGAATTTACACATAAGCAATGTCAATGATATTGCTAAAATTAAAGTTAATTTCAACAAAAGTATTTTGCATACAACCGTATTTAGGCTTTGTTTGCAAATGCTCCAGGCATGTTCACAACTATCTTATCAGTTGGCATATGTGATCGATTTGAAATAATTTGAAAAATCATTAAAATTAAAAAATATTTTATAATCAGAAAAAAATTCCTAACAGGAAAATTATTGTAAATATTCATATGAATCGAGTTTTGTTTGATTAAGGCAAATTCTACACGGATGTGATAAAAGCGCGTGAGCTTTTACAGATGGCTCTGCTATTGGTGGATACAAACTACCTGGTTTGTATGCTCCATTCATAGAGCCAATTGCAAAAGCTCGCGTGTATTTATCTCGTCCCTGTAGAATAGGCCCCAATTCATAACATCAAGAAACAGTAAACAATAAATAATCGTTCATATGTGTCCACTTTTCCCTTATAATATTTTAAATGTATATCAAAATAACATGTCAATGATACATAAACAAAATTATACCTAGTGATAGCTTGTTTATTGATCATACAATGATTTTTTGTACCAATCATTCAAATTATAAAATAGCTATTATTTTACTGTGAAAAAAAAGTAATAATAATATTTTGTAATCTATTGATTGGTTACGGATAATTTTGTTATATTAAATTGCTATTTAATTTAAACAAGATTTACATACGAAAAAAATATATTTGTTAATTTATTGTTATTTTATATATAAATTTGGAAACAGAAGTATCCTAATAAAAATATTTTCAAAGTTAATGTAATACGTTCAGTTTGTTATAATAAAATAGTTAACTGTAATGGATTCATTCTAAAACTTTAAATATTCTTTAAAACCTTTACCATCCAACATTTTTTTATTGGACATTAAAATTTTTCATAGACAAAGTGTAATGAAACAAAATTAATATTCATTTTATTTAATTTATTTTAAATATACGAGAAGTTCTAAACTTGAAATAACATATAGTTTGAGAGCTTAAGACAAACTATCATTAATAGTATTCAGCAGTATAATTAAACAATGAAATAGATCCATAAAAATGTGATTCAATAACAATAATATTTAGTACAATTATTTTACAATTTATGTAATAAAAAAATAAATACAAAATAAAATAAAATAAAATAAAATAAATAAAATAATACAATTAAAAATAAAAAGTTCCATTATGGTTCCGTACATAAAAGGTATCAACTATCAACAGTAGATGGCGCCACGACCAAGATTTTCTCTTCAATGGTTTCAGTTTAAGGTTTCGATTTCGTAGCGTTCCGTTTCGTTATGCACCTCGTTCACATTTATAAAAATGCATTTTAAATTATATTTAAAGAAAATTTACAAAGCAGTAAAAACATAATTTTAAGTTAGAGTATTTTGATGACATTTTAATATCCATTCACAATATTCGTGTTAATGTCTCATAGTTAATGCCGAGTCCAATGCGCAGAAAAATTACGGAAATTTAATTGACAACAACGCAGCGCAAATACGTTTACAGTAATTAGATTTGAACGTACAATTAATATAAATTTAAACACAGACAAATTAAAGAACCAATTTTAGAGGTTTAGTTTTCAAATATAAAGTTACTATTTCTTAAACATAAAGGCATATTTTCAAACAAGTTCAACTTCCTCAGAATTTTCCAAACTTTTATTTGGTAGGGACTTATAAATTAAAACTTTAAGATTTTGAATTCTCTAATAACGAATAGATATTTGTAGGTTTTAAGGAATTAAAATTTTGAAGGTTTAGACACAAATGCATTATTTACTTTTATGCATAAATAACATTAATTTACACACGCATATAAGGATATACTTGTTGATTAAGTAAAAAAAAAAATTATCTTTAAAATCTTTTAAAAAAAGAAGTCGTTGATAAAAAATATATTTTATAAATTGGTATTATAAGTTATTATATAAAATATACCAATTTATATAAATTTGTTTAGCATTTTTATATAAGTACTTTAACAATATGGGGGTATTGAAAGGAATTTTTTAACTTAAATTTTTGAGTGAATTTCAGAAAAGTTATAAAACAACAATATCCAAAAAGATTAAAACAAGTCGATCTTTATATTGTATGAATAATACTGATGATTTATAATAAGTTGAATAGTAGCGTATATCTACATTGATTTGTCTTTATAAAATAAAACTGGTTTAGGCATGCTCAATTTTTTCTACTATTTTTTCAGCATTCGTATCAGACAGACTTTTAATCAAATGTTTACTATAACCTTCAAAATATATATTAGCAACTTCTGAAATATATACATTAGCATTTTTTTAACCCTAAACACTTAGAACATAAATGAACTGTTCAAAGTGATCACAATAACAAATAGTTCAATGTGAATAGCATACATAGCAACACATAGTCATGAAACATAGTCACTTAGAGCTTCAATCAAAAGAGAAATCCAACAAATGAGTTCAAAAACGTGCCATGTCAAAAACCCTAACAATCCCTTTTTACACGTCCAAAAACGTAACGAACTATTCACAGCAAAACGTCGCCCACGGCGTAAACGATGTGAATAGAAACGTTCTTACAATGGCGACTACTTAACGATTACGATTACTGTAATCAAATGTTCCATTCCAAAGCGAAGAAGACTTAAGTAATTTAATTTGAATGACAGACACAAAGGGAACCGTTGCCTCGCCCTCCAAAATGGCTTTCACGACCTCCAATCTCCTGTTTGCTGCGTCCAAGTTCAGCTTTTTAACTACGTGCCAGCATTTTCCGGAAGTGTTCGCCAAGCAATCAAGCGAAACGGTTAAGTCTCCCTCCCCCTTGTGCGTGGTTAGCGTTGTTTTCGATGCGAGAAGTCAAACCGGACGGAGATGCGGTTAATAAAATTTGCCTCAAAATTCTATTTGAACAGTATTTTGTTTTTCATTCTATTAAATAAATAACCTTAAAACGTTTTGTTCGAAAGACGCCATTTTTATCCAATTTTAATTATTTGTTATTTGAGAAATATCCAGGTTGTTCCACTCGACGAACCATATGGAAATGGGATTGTTGTTTGAATTCTTATAGCTATTGTTTTTCTTCTAAACTTTCTGACAGTTACAGTTAGAGGAATAATAATAGTGGAATGTAAATATAGTTTGGCAGTCTTGAAAAACAAAGCAAGCAAAGAATTTTATGCGCGACCTGGGGTCGAGATTAAAATGCTTACGGAGAAACAAAAGTATGCGTTGAAGATATCTCTGCGATTGGTGAATAAAAATCACATGTTTTTATTCACCAATCACAGAGACAAAATAATTTTTTAAAAGTAAGCATTTTAATCTCGACGCTAGGTTATGCGAAAGGTTCATTAATGAATATACTAAATCTTATATTTTCATAAAAAGACAATAGAACAAAATCTGTAAAAATATATGATTAAACACAGAAAAGAATAAAATTCAGTTTCCAAAACTTTGTTACAGAGTTGTTAGCAACTTTTAACAATGGCTTACTTACAGAAAATATACGTTAAAAGACTTATTTGTTCTAAACGAATTTATTTTTGTCTTAACTCAGCTTTTCATCTTCATCATCAAGATCGTTTGGCAACAAATGGCGTCCTGTGTAGAAATAAATCGTTGATTTTTTTTGTTAGCTGTGTCAGTCCACCGAGTCGTGTTATTATAAAGTTAAAAATAAAATTTCTAGATCTTGTCGCGAGCCTTTGAATAGCGATGGCGATTTGTGAGATGATAAGAGATACTTGTATTTTGTTTTATTTAGGTCCGCTTGTGCATCCATCTGTTAATGGAATAGATAATAAACGAATAAAGTTACGAAGATAAGACAACAGTGCAGAAAAAAAAACTCGGTTTGGTCGATATCGATAGTAAAAATTAGATAATAAGTAGTGGAGAAATGGTATTGCACCTACGGCCAATTTTGTTAATATAAAAAATATTAAATACCATATCTATAACAGACGATTTCGAAATGTACTTTAAGGAAATTAAAAGCACATTTCTTAAAAATAGCCACAAGAATTTTTAATTTTTACGCCCGTGTAAATTGTATTTCGTAACCCATATTAAGTTGTAGGTCTAATCTTTGTATATTAAATGCTTAATATTATTTTATTCAATTAAATAAAATAGAAAAAAAATATTCTATTTCGAATATGTATTATAGACAAATAATATTAAATTTGATTGCGCACAAATTAAACACAGGATGGTATTTGATAATGGATAAAAATGGCAATTTGGCGTAGGCAAGATAATAACCATGCAATCACCATTTGTTTTATTTAAAAGTTGGTTGCAATTGATAAAGAATCAGCTAACGGTATCAAGTTCACAAAAATAAGAAAATGCTTAAAAACACTATTCGAAATGACAAACATTTTCCAGGCATCACAAACTATTTTTTTCACAATTTAAATTATAATCTTGGGGTCAAGAATCTTCCTTTATAAATATTTAAAAATAAGAACACTCAAAGGGAGGAAAGCATTAAATTGTTGGCAATAGCGAAAAAATATATTTTGCATAAAACTTTTGTTTTACGTAAGACCACAGATCTTTTTCGATTCGAATGTTCGTTTATCTTATCGTCTGCAACTGCATTTCGTCAGTCGAACAAAATAATTGGATTTTCTTCCTCCATTCACTTCGCAGAGAAGTTCCGGATTCGGAAGTCATTTAAAAGTCAAATTCTTTCCTCTCCCACGAAACCTCTTCTCTTCATTTTTATGGTTCCAATATTATATTCCCAGATTATAAAAAAATAAATAGAACATTGGAATATTCGATTTACTTGAGAATCGCGTGATGGAAAATTGAATTCCCATGTTAAGGACATTTCCTTCCTCAAATATTTCATGTTTTTTATTTCTCAACAAACACGGATTTGGCGTCGCGGTTGTAGTGAATTTCAATGTTCTAAAATGTGTTTAGTCAGTCGGTCTCATCATGCGGTTTCTTCATCTTGAAATATACTGACGTGTTTTGCATTGGACAGCTGTTATTCCGAAAGCGAAAAGTTTCCTCAACTTTTCTGGAGAATTTCGAGTGGCTGAGCAAACGAGAAAGGAATTATCGAGTAAATTTAAATAAAGATTTAATAAAAAAAATATATGTCCCTTTTTTAAAAATAGAAAACATAAGCTTATTTGTATATTTCTTTTACATTTGATAGTAGATGTCAGTACAAGAAAGGCTCCATATCTACAAAACACAGACCTTTCAAATTTACAGAATAGTGTGTTTGAAAAATTAGAATTTTAACGTCATCATTTCCAAGTCTCTACGACGTTTCGTTCGAACGTTATAACTTTTATTCTGTAAATTATCATTAACATTCGAATTAAATTATCATTCGAATTTACAGAATAGTGTTTGAAAAATTAGAAATTTAATGTCATCATTTCCAAGTCTCTACGTCGTTTTGTTCGAATGTTATAACATTTATTCTGTAAATTATTCTTAACATTCGAATTAAACTATCATTCGAATTTACAGAATAGTGTTAATGATAATTTACAGAATAAATGCTATAACATTCGAACGAAACGTCGTAGAGACTTGGAAATGGTGACGTTAAAATTCTAATTTTTCAAACACACTATTCTGTAAATTTGAAAGGGCTGTGTTTTGTAGATACGGAGCCGTTCCAGTACTGACATTCCGACACATTTTGGGGATTTTCAATTGGCAGTGAAAGTAATAGAGGTGCGAGTCAAAATAAACTTACCACTATTACTTTAACCGGCTTATATGTAGATTTGGTTTGGTTAATTAACGACGCACTAGAGCTGCACAGTGGTTTATTGGCGCTGGTTCGGGGCCTATCTCAAATGAAAGACCCGGGAACGATGCCTCGTATTTTTGAACCATGGTAAGATGACGAGTACAACAGGACTGAGCTGTCACCCACGCCTTCAATAGGCGTCAGGACTTCGTACCCCGATCAGATTTATCATGCACCAATCCCGTATACATGCCGGTATATTTTTTTGGACATTCTGAACGACTTTCTAGTATTTTTGTAGCGAAGCTGGCAACCCTCCGATCACAAGAACACTACTTTTACTTTTCTTTGTCAAGTCCATTGTAAGGGCCTAAACTAGTAATCCTCTGATTACCAGCTGAGCGCCTTTATCCACTAGGCAACACTAGGCTACTAGTGATATTGTTTTATATTCACCATGTATATATTACTTGTTCATTCAATGTCACCTTTTTCTGTTTGCGCAATTTTAAAATTAAATATTGCAGTATAGCTGTTAGGATTTACAAACCGTTCTACAAATCCCACTTTCGCAAAAAGAACTTGAAAGTTACATGAACTGTGAATAATACGTTTTTACTTCAATAAAACCGCAACAAAACTATTTTTATTTTTACATCCACCATAATTCGAGTTCAAATTGCATCACGCACTCTCCCAATCTCTAAAAAAAAAAATCGAAGATAATTCCCCCGGCTGTGGCACACACTGTCACCTTCTAAATTTAGGGTTACTCCACATCATTGTCAATCTCCACACGCCTTTCACTCGCAAAATAACGTCCCCGAAAACTAGGCCAACGGACGACGAATTGGCGAAGTTCAAAGCCACGGCTAAGCACAAACCTCTCAAAAGATTTTAGACGACAAACACCTTTAGGGCAAAACCAATTCATTTTTTTCCCGTAGACAATTTCATTTAAAAAAAAAAAAACATCTTCATTCATTGCAAATAATTGTTCGAAATTCGATCTATTTTTAGAATTTATCCTCGTTTTAGTGACGACGCGGTGAGCTGATTTTTATTACTACGATCGAAATATTTTTACGACCGTTTTGGTGATTTGTTTGTTTCCTCCGCAAACAATACGAGAAGAAGAAAAGTCATATGGAAGACGTTTCCTTGAGTGACCTTTAACGGTGTCTTGAGCACGGGAATTCGAAAAAAGAAGGTAAAGACAATTATTTCTGTTATTTGGCGTCGAAGTCGCCGGGCAGCGAAGAAGATTGCCAAGGTAACATATTTTCTGTGTGCAAAGTCAGAGGCTCTTTATTTTTAACAATTGATTTCAGTGTATGGTTCTGATGTGCAAAGCAGCGAAGAAGGTGTTTCGTCATAGTTCATAAAGAAAGAGAAAGCATTAATTGCACGCATAAGCGGGAACAAACATCTATTATACCTAATTGAATTGTTAGTAAGTCGATATGGAAAAAAGATCCAACCATCGAAGTTGTTTGAATATATATTAGGACTAAGATTTGTTCGACTAATGCCAACTCCCTATCTTAATTGACTAAAGAGTCAGATGCTAACATGGTCTACTCCCCTCCTTTTGGGTATGATTTTACACCATATAAAAGCCAGAATATGAGGAGGTCCGGCACAAAACCAACTTTATCCATCAGATCATAATGTTCAGTGCACTCGGCTCATGTGTGGATAAAATTGGTTTTAGACCAACCTCTACTTTTCGAAGGACACCTCTACTTTTCGGACACGAAGAAAAAGGGTATGAGGTCCTTTTTCTTACTCATTAATTAATGTCGAAACTTTGGAGCATTCAACAGAAACTTTTCGATTCGACTTCATTTTATCAAGTTAAACTAAATATATTCAAAATACACTGTTAAAAATATACTTAAAAATAAGTAAAAAGTACTCATTTTTGATTACATTCGATGCTTATCATAGCTCCGAATAGATAAGTTTCATTTTTGAAAAAGACATGTACTCAGGAATGGGGAAATGAATAAAAAGAGCAGTTGCTTGCCTACATAGGCTGTCTTCATAAATCACTTTCTCGTCAACTGACCATGTATCTAAAATAACGCGGTGCATGTATGAATGTATGTGTGTGAACGTTAATTAACCAAAACCAAACCAAAACCAACCTCTACTTTTCAAACCTTACTTTTAAATAAACATTGTTTGTGCATACCGAACAGAGTGATCGAAATCACTCTGTTCGGTTTTTTAGATGCATTTTGGTGCAAAACCAATTTTATCCACCCATGAACCCAGCACCCTGAACATTTTGATCTGATGGATAAAGTTGGTTTTGCGCCCGACCTCCTCATAGAGATTTTACAATAAGTATTTTTCAAATATCCTTACTAAAAGCTGAAATATTGTTTAAAAAAATAACAAAATATATATCTTACAATAAAAAAATTATAAAAAGCCTATATCAAATATGGCGTTATTCCTTAAGCTAAACACATCGGAATTTATAGTTAAAATTTTATTTTTAAATTTTTACCACGTCATCAGTTGCATGAGGTATTAGGATAGAAAGATTATATTAAGATTTTAAGGTGATCTTATCCGGCACTCTATAACTCCGTCACAAATAATACGATTGACATAAACTTGGCCTCATTTTTCGATAGAAATTAAGCACCGATAAGAGTAAAATTTGTAATAAAGCAAAGCAAATATAAGATGTGTGTGACGGTCCGCGTTGTCAGCATGCGTATATCCTTTTTGTTAGAGGACCAATCCCTGTTTCTATGATTCGCCAAAATGACATGACGTTTCACATAAAACACTTCTGGCCGTGCTCCGACACAGTTACGCATATATATATATATATATATATATATATATATATATATATATATATATATATATATATATATATATATATATATATATATATATATATATATATATATATATATATATATATATATATATATATATATATATATATATATATATATATATATATATATATATATATATATATATATATATATATATTGAGAGAGAGAGAGAGAGAGAGAGAGAGAGAGAGAGAGAGATTAGATGAATAAAAGCTTGAATATTTTTAACCGCAGAACAATGAACTCTAACTGTAACTTCTGGAAGACTGACTTAAAGCTTGTTTCCTCTATGGGAGAATTGAAGCCAAAGTGGAAGCAGCCATACTGAACCCCATTTTTTTAAAAAAAGTGATTTAGTGGTGCTTTTTAATACTATAGCATTGTATAATTATTAAATATATAGAAATATTATATTATAATTAATTTTTATATTGCTAAACAAATAGTTTTAGCTATTGCTTTTTAACCACTTCGACTTGCAAATGACTTTCTATTGCAATAGCAGTTTGCATTTAAAATGGGTATTAAAAGAAAATAGAAAAAAACCCATCCAAAAGCAATACATGTCGGCTTATTTTAACATGAAAAATATATAAAATATTGCGGTATCGATGAAAGTGGGGTACAGTTGCTACCCCTTCAATTGGCTTCAAGTCAACAAAAGGTCTTGCCCAGTCCAGAAGTTACAGTGAGAGATCAGTGCCGCAGCACCTAGCTTTTCCAAGACAAGTCAATGTTCAAAACAGGAAGTAGAAAATAACGAGCATCTCGAAGACCGAATTTCTAAATATTTTTTTTTTAGTTACCCGATTGTCAAACAGAATGCCGGAATAGAAACCCTAGTCAATTATCACCAAAGGTACCGCAATCTATCTTTTTTCTTGGCAACAAAACAGTTTCGACTTTAGGAGGATATTTTTTTTTGTGGGCGCAAATAGAGAGAGATACAGGGGGATCTTAAAAGCGATGTACCGCTGACACCGTACACTGTTGAAAATAGGTATTCAAAAATAAGTAAAATGTACTCATTTTTGAGTACATTCGATGTTTATCATGGTTCCGAATACATAAATTTCAATTTTGAAAAAGACATGTATTCTAAGTACAATGAATAAAAAAAAGCAGATGCTAGCCCCTTTCATAGATTACTATTTCATAAACCACTTTCAATAAATATCGACATTTACGTAACTTATCGTAAATCGAACCCAGTTCCCCAGGCACAGTAGTCCAGAGCCTTATCCGTTAAACTATCAGGGCGACTTGAAGAAGTTATAAGCAGAAGAAATGTTAAAAAGGTGTGCTAAAGAATGGAAAATAAGAAAATTGAGTTGTAATAAATCAGTTTCCATTTAAGCAATCGACATCAAATATTGTGGAAAACCATATTCTGAACAACTAATTTTAAGTTTGTCAGGTCGCTTTGTTATTGAACAGAAGCTGAGATTAACAATATTAAAACGCACTGCTCATTTTTGAGACAGTACGATTACTTAAATGTAAGTGCGTCATTGCTCATTTAGGATGCAATTATACTTAAAGATAAACGAGTAGGTTCAGGTACTCATTTTAAGTACCTTTTTTACAGTGTGCTATTAAATAGTGTACGTGCTCAAATTAAAATTCTAAAACAGTGTACTAGGCCATTAAGCATCCTTAAGCATCCTAGTACCATTAAGCATCCTGAAAAATCTTTATAGTCATAACTCTTAAAGTTGGATCTGTTTTGCGTACCTACAGACGTTTATGAAACCTACTGTTGAGCATTACGCAAGACAAGTTAAAGGAAATTGAATCCTATTTCTTAAATGAAAGGGAATGGATTCTGGGTATCTGTCTCAATGACTTTTGGGAAGAAGAATGGATGATGCAACCATTTGAATTTCCCGTGAAAGTTTCGCAAAGTTTGGCGGTAAATTGTCGAAAATATAAAAAATTATACGATTCATTAAATAGAGCACAATTCTTTTATGTTGTAAAGTAAAGATATTTCGCCATAATGGCACATTTGGCGGCTTAGATCTGTGGTGAGGATAGAACTTTGCATATACAGTTGAAATTCGAAAAATGCCAAAGCGCCTCAGATCTACCTCTAAATAAAATGTTTAATCATCTTAACCACCAGACAGATACAAACGTGTACATCCGTTCGAGTATCTCCAGTTTTTCCAGTGGTACACATAATATAAAAGTTGTTGAAAAATCTCTTTTTTTTAAAAAATAATTTTCAAATTTAAAGCATTAGGAGGATTTTGGAAAACCTTTTCCACTGATATAATTAAAAAAAATATTTTTGTAGAAAAAGGAGTGTGTTGTGAATATGAATTATTTTTTTTGCATTGAAACAAACTTACAGATTCGAAATTTTGCTTATCTGTCAGACGGTTAAAAGCTTCTGATTGTTTAAATAACTTCACCAAGTTACGTTAGTGATATGATAATAACTATGATACACAAATGCTATGATTTGTGACTTAATTGATTTTTACAAAATAAATTCAAATCTTTATCTTTTAAGGTACTTACAATTAAAGTAAACAATATTTTTGAGTTTGTGCTAAAAACGGCTATGTATTTACAATACACTGAAAGTAAAGGCATATATCTATTTTATTAGAAAAGTAAAATCTCAAATAATTTCATGTTAAACCACCAGAAATCTTCGAGTTCATCAAATACTTAATAGTGGAATATTTTTCATATATATTGGTTTCTGGTATAACTTAAACAGAAAAGTGAAAGTAATTTGATGTTTAAATGTAAAAATAAATTATATTTGATTATTTTAAGAAAATTTTGCTTAAAAACCAAAATTTAATACTTTTGAATGAGGACCATAATAATTAAACACAAAAATCTTTTAAAGTACAGAAATAAATTATACAAAACGATCTCACAATCAAAACCATAAATGACAAAAATAGGACTATTTTTATATTTCAATTAAGGCAGAAATATGCGAAGAATATGTTCAACCTTCTTTGAATTTTTAGACTCCTTCAGAATTTTTCAAAATGTTTATTTAGTAACAAAGATTTATTATTATTTATATTTTGTCATTAAAATTTAATATTTTTTCTATGAGAAAAGCTGTTAATAGAATTTAAATGATAAGTAATTTTTATTAAAAAACACCAAAATTAAGAAAATTAAATTTTTTTTTAATTCAATCTATAGGTTTTCAATAGTTTCTAATATAACTCCTAAAAAATGACCGATCGTCAGCGAGGTCGTGTTTTAATTTGACCTTTCAGCATTTCGTCTGTTTCTCTGTACATGTGTTTTGTTTATTACGCTTTTCTGACCAAACGTATTGTTCGATTTTTTTCAAATTTGGCATATGAATGTTGCTTAAAGTCATTAAAATCGACGTATATGTATTGTTTTTGGTATCGAGGTCTACTGCCCCCCAAACTACTAGTACAGGACCTTTGAAAAAGGTTGAAAAACTTAAAACATATCTAAGAATTTTATAACGAAAAATTCAATTAAAGCATCCGTACCACAGATATCTAGAGCGACCATCACGCAAATTTTGCTGTTCCAACAAGGAAGGCTCCGCATTTCTAAGGGCACTAATGTGCGCATGCGCGGGTGACTATCTTTAAAGAAGATTAACAAAATAATTCGTTCACTTCCTAACATAGATTTATTTCATTACAGGATCGCAACAAAAGAAGTCATTTAGTAGTCAAAACAAAACAAACACTATACGATCTCTGTGATCCATACGAATCGCTTCAAGCGAACCATTTCACCTGGCATCCCACATCAACATCCGCTCTCTCAATCACATATAATTTATTCGCATTAACAGAAAACTTTCGCACGGCCCAGGAAAATGCACAAAAAACCCTCAAAACAAAAGAGGAGTCCGTGAGAGAAAAAACGAGAAAGAAAGAAGAACCTTCTTTGCTCTCAAGAGGGAGTTCTGGTCTCAAGATCTCACCTAAATAACATTCGATAATTCCGTTCTTTGGAGGCGATAAAGAACGACATTTAATTTCTGTTTCGCGTGCTCAATGGCAGGAGGGGATCACACCATTCTTCCATTTCCGAGAGATCGAACTGAGAAAGTTATCGATGAAGAATGGTCGCAGGGGAAGAATGGATAGACTCCATTTCTCTTGAAACGTCAAACAAAAGTGTGCAAGTGCATTTCACACGTTTCGATGATTGTTTGAAATGTTTTCCGAGGAAAAATAATTATTATATTTTTTTACGTTTCAATGGAACAAAAATAAGCTTAATCTTTTTTTTTTTTTTTTTGAAAATAGGTCTATTATAAGATTTTAGATTTTTTTCCCCTCTTTTCACCATGGTAATACGATGTTTTAAAACTTGTAAATATTGGTGAAAGTTAAGGCTTGCATACACGGACTAGTTTTGGCAGTGTTTCTTATCAGGAAAACAACTATCCGACTGATACGATTTTGGAACCCGTCGCACCGGACTCCCCCGCTCCCCCCCCCTCCCCAATAATCTGGAAACCTTAAAAGTTGGGAATTTCGAATTTTAAAAATCCGTGAGTTGCAAAAATGTACGCCTGCAGAAAATTAATATTAGCAAATGAAAGCAAGAGAAGATTTGAAATTGCACGATTGTAAGCCCCCAACTTGTAAGATTAAACTTAAATTAGATCTCAGAACGGACACTGCATTGGAACATGCGTGCAATAAATCTATACTTTCGAGAGAAATGTTTAATATTACCTGATCTATATAAAAAAATTAAAAAAATGTGGATAAGTTGGAACTGGGGATTTTTAGCACTGTTGAATTGGAAATTTCGAATCGTTAAGTTTGTTTTGGTTAATTAACGTCGCACTAGAGCTGCATATTGGACTATTGGCGTTGGTTCGGGCTTATCTCGAAGGAAATACCCGAAAAAAATGCCTCGTATTCATTTCGAATCGTTAAGTTGGGAAATATCTTGTCCCTACTCCTTCAATCCCCCCAAAAAAATTGGTTTGACGGCACTGAACGGATTAGACATTTTATCTGACTACCGAACTAACTTTTTGCCCGGGGACAAAAGGTGAATTAAAATGCACCAATATTATTTTACAATACGTAGAGAATAGAATATTATTTATTCTATTTCTTAATTCCATAATTGCATTTTCATTTACCCAATTACTTAATTTAGATACTTAAATGCAAAAAAAAGTGTAATGATAATACTAAGGGACGTTTATAACCTTCCATATTAGCACTCCATTGAAGGCTAAACACAGAATTAAACGGATAAAAAAACAAAATACTGTATTTTCAACTTAAAAAGAAAATAAATAAATAAAATCAAACTATAAAAGATATGACTTACCTTGATCATGATGGGATTTACTGCCACTGCAAAGGATTTTAGTGAAAGAGCGTGGCAAAGACATGTTCCTTTCTTGTCAGATACAAAGTTTCAGTTTCAAAAACACACAACCACTTAATTTCCTATAATTGGAACGCTTCCCCTTGTAGCGAAGAAGATTTCTGTGTCCAAAAATAACCGAAGACTCTGGACAGTATCAATAAAATCCAAGTGTGGCACTTTCAAGATCCAAAAAATAAAGTAGTGTTTCTTTCCAAAAAACGTGACGAAAAACACAAATCCGCGAAGCACATAAATGTAATTGTTTTCTTCAGCTAGTTCAATTCAGGGAGTATCTTTGTAGCTTACAGGAACCTGGTTTGTTTGTGAAATCTAAGTTCATTTAAAACTTATTTTGTTAAATTGAATACTTAAAATAGTTGAAACCTGTTTAGAGTAGATATACTTTATATATCATTCGTAATGATTTAATACTAATAGTTAAGCTGTATTGATAAATATTTTTTAAGAAAATTAATTGGAAGCAAATATTTTTCAATTAGAAATAGATTATGTGTTTATATTTTCAATTTGTTTCAATCCTTTGCCTGAAATCAAAGAAAAGAAAAAATAGAAGCCTCAGATGCAGATGGATGATCTTAAAGTAAAGCAGAACTGTTCGCTGCTTTACCAAAGTTCAAATCTACAAGGAAAATACTGGAAGTATGCTTATACACGCAATTAAAAACTCTAAATTACTTGGAAAAGAGAAGCAACCAAGTAGTTAGAGAATTACGGTGTCTGTTTTTGTTGTTGTGTTAGAAGGATATTGATGACGGTTTATGCTCAAGACGTATTTACTTGAGAAAAAAAACTCTCATTCTAAAAATGGCTATCAGAAACAAATTGATAAGATTTGATGGAATTGTTTATTTTCAGAGTTAAATCTGACTGATTGTTGATCAAGGGTGATCTGTTAAAGATTAAAGTGAAATTCAGCAGTTTGTTGAATATAAATGAAAATAAATTGCAGATGTATGTATGATTTTTGAAAGTTGATTTGTATTCTCAGTGATTATTAAATTATCAATACTAATTATTATTTTTTTTACCTTCTAAACAACTTATGTAATGTTAGAGATTGTTAAAAATGAATTTAATTTAAATATTTTGTTAGTGTTACTATAAATCAACACAATTTAGTTTAATTTGAATAAGATATATCTCAATCGAAAATTATCACGTTACAGTATTTAGTAGTTACTCCATTAAAATTGATATAAAAAGAACTGAATTCCGTGTATTTTGCAATACTCTTGATATCCAATAACAAAAATAATTATTTTTGAAATCAACCACCACACTGTTGATCAAAATTGCTGAACAACTTCGAACTCTAAGCTGTGTCACCAGCTTAGAATTTGATAATCAGCACAAAAATCTCACAAAACTTCAAAACCAAAAAGTATCACAACAAACAAATTCGCGTTTTAAGTTACTCAAAAATTCAAAAGTAACAGCTGATATTATCAATTGCTCTTCACCACTATTACATTTCACAATCCTCTTTAATATTCACATTTTCCAACAACATTCAAACTTGAACTTCGAATTTTGGACTTGACACCAAAAACCTCATTAAAATCTCATCCCAGATCCACACAAATTCAATGCATTTCAACACTTCACATAATAACCTTTACCACTAGAAAAACTCCACGATATCTTCCGCACACAACCTCACTCAATTGAAGGTTTCCAGCAACCCGAGAAACGTCTTTCCGTACATAGCGTACACCATCACAAATCCCTCGGCACGAAGCTGTGTACACACACGTATGGCTACAATGTCACAAAATCCCTGGGTCTTTTCCCTGTAGGTTCACAACAACAAACACAATTCCTCTTCAGCTGCAGGAAAAGAGGCTGGCTCATTCCTGAATGAACCGAGAGACTTTTGACAGCTGAAGAGGTAACGGAGGAGTCGAGGGGGAAAAAAGGAGGTTACCGCAATTTCGGATTGAAGATGCAACGGGAGTTTGTGGATGGTGAAGTTGCGTTTTTTTTATCGCTCGCCAATGGCGGGTGTTTTGGCTGATTTGTTCGTTGACGCACAGATTGAAGCAGACGTATGTGTGTGTAATACGATATTAGGGGATATTTTATCTGTTCGAGGTTTTTTACCGCTACGTTTGTTTGTTATTTGTCGAATTAACAGTGTATATGTGAGTGTGGTTTACGCAAGGGAATAACGAAAGGAAGTTTGCCAAGGAGTACATTAAAAAGAATATTTGTTGAAAATTGTATAAAGTATCAAAAATGTGTTCGAGCAGTTAACGGGATAACTCATTTACTGAGTGTAAATTCAAATGGAACAATTACAAATTAATTAAATGCATGCACTTATTTATATGTAGTCTAAATAGGACGAGTTTGAAAGTAGATATAAAGTTTCAACTTATATTCATCCATTTTTATAAATGGAACTTTTAAGGAGTGTTTCTATAAAATAAAAAATATTTAAAAAAATATTTTTAAAGTAACTAATTTTACGTTTTGAGTGGGGGTATGACAAAAAAGGTTGTTGAAAATATTGTATGATTTTTTTTAACAAGAAGAAATCAAAAATATTCTCGATATTTAAATGGACACGGCATCACCTGATTTTTTTTTCATTTTTGACTTTTTGAATAAAAATTTTAATGTATATTATTTAAATTGTGAACAGTAAGTGAACAATATTTCACACAAATATTCAATAATTATTTATATTTTTTAAAAATGTAGACATTTTTATTTTTTCAAGTTAAAAAAAAAACTAAAGCTTTTTAATATATTTATATTTTTAAACAATTTTTTTCTCAGATCCTTAAAACTGTAATACATAAGAATTGGCATTACAATTTTGTATACCAGATATATTTGATTTTTATATATATAGTTATTTATAATTACCCAAAATATTTCCTTAAAGCTCAGTTTTTTTACTTTAATAATTAAAAAAAACCTATTACACATAGAGCTATATTGCGTGCCAATTTAATGATATACACATATTGTACAATATGCTAAAAAGGTTATACATTTCTTCAATAATAATAATAAAAAAACCTTAGCGTTTCATGGAACTTAATATCAAGAAAAACGAAACAGTAAGAAAAAACGATTTAAAGTTTTTGTTCCTTAAAAAACAAAATACATCTTCTAGCATAAAATCTTAAATAACTCATTAAAAAACACAGATACAGGTATAGAATTTTGCAAGCATATTTAGAAGATTCCAAAATATAATTTAAGCAATTAAAAGAAAATCTCGGAATTTATAATTTTTTTGGTTATTGTTTCCCCTTAAAACCAGACAATAAATAATAAACTGAGGTTTTACACAATTTAATGGATGCGTATTGTGTGCTGCTAATGCAACACCAAATTCCTTCACAGCAAAAGAAATGAATCGGCAAATCCGATGTTGAGAAATTTTCTCGTATCGCCATTCTTTCCTTAAAGGTTCTTTCAATATCGCAATAAAAGAAGAGTCATTAATAATTGACACTTGTTTCGGAACAAGTTTTTCAATTTATAAGAAAACAAAGGAAAATAAATTCCTTCGCAATTATATTATTTCGGTATGGTTGCGAAATGTCGAGTTTCATCTTGAATGATTCATAAAGTAAATGCGCCGTTTCTAACTCATGAATCACAAAAATGTGATTAAAAGAGTTTTTTTATGGAAGGTTTCTTATGTTTAAATACAAGGGAACATTTTCAAAAAAGCTTATGAATAACGAAAATCTGCTTATGTTTCTTATATAAATTGGTTACTATTTATGAATTTTTTTGCAATAAAAGTATCCAGTTAAAGTTATGAGTAATTCGCTACATTTCGAAATACGGGGATTTTATATTATTATTTTCTTCGCTTATACACTAAAACCGGTTTTTGTGCGGTGGATAGTGACCGCATAAAAAAACGCATAAAAAATGCACAAAACTTCACGAGTAGCTATAAAAAATAGTTTTCGCAACACAATTAAATTTTTTTTATGCGGTGAATAGGAACCGTATAAAAAAAGTTTCGCGTAGAAAATTAATCAAAACCTCACGAAATAACTAGGAATTGCTTTTTTAAACTAAACTAAGACACGAGGCTTGACATCTACTTGGAATCTCGCCAAACCTTTTGGAATCTGATTTAGAAAATACACATGCGAACATTTTTAAATATTTTATTTACATATGTACTTATTTTACTCATACAAAACTTTTCCAAACGTATAACCATTATCCTTTGTAGTCTGACAGTACGCTAAATTTCTTGTGGTAAACTGGCTCAAAATCGCTTTCGTCACTTGAAGATACTACCTCGCACTCGTTTAGAATTGACTTTTTTTCAGTTATCATGTAGTCAGTGATCAGTTTTTGCGACGACTGTTGTTTGACTAGACGCTTATATATGTCTGGATAGCCAGATAATCAATTATGTTCCAATTTGATTGAAATTTTCATATACCGCACAAAAAAAATCGCACAAATAAAAAATCGCACAAAAAAAGACCGCACAAAAACAGGTTTGAGTGTATGCGATTCATTTTTTTTTTAAATTAGTGTTTGTACTTAAAAAAAGGAAAATATTAATGCGATAACGGCCCAAAACTAATATTTTCTAAGTTCTATGACAAAGTCTTTTAATACAATAAATTTACAAATTTAAAATAGCATATATGTCGGATTTAAGCCATCAAAAAATAATAATTAAAGTCATCAAACCAAAGATAGTTTCAATTGTTGTCCCAATGAGTTTCAGTATCAAATACTTGCGTATCTACAACGAATTTTCCTAAATAAATTTAAATGACGAAGCCAAAGATGAAATGTATTCCCAAATCTTGGCAACCCCTCCCCGATATTAGAAAGATCTTTCAGATATATCTGTTCCCCATTCAAGAAGCGTGATCACGTGGGTTTGTAGTTTTTCCCCCGCCAAACCATCCTATACGGAAACAGCCGCAGACGCAAGCCCACGTTCTCAAGCCAGTTCCCCCGCAAAAAGAGCAAGAAATCCTTTATTGTGAGAAACGGCAGACGATTTTGTAAAGAAATTCGAAACATTCTTACCTCTGTACCACTTCCTGCTTTCAGGAATAATGAATGAAAACGCAAAGCAAACGATCAACTTAAGTGAATTCGAAACTATTTACTATAAGTCTAAATTCAAAAAGCTTAGCAGACGATTTTCGGAAAGAAATTTCGAATATTCTTCGGCATGTTGCCACTTCCTATTAAAATAATAATGATGTTGTTTTGTGGAATGCAGTTTAGTTATTATTTTTAAGTAAATAAACTCCTGATGTTGAAATCGGCACGATTATGTCGTTATGAATGTCTAGAATGGAAAGTTATAAGCACTTAAGTGTTATTCGATATGCAAAACACCAATTCATCTTTTCGTAACCGTCTCCATATCGATTTGAGAAGGGGATTTTGAGGAAGTACATTTAAAAGACGTGATAAATGATTGCAATACTAAGGAAAGGAAGCAATATACAAATTCTTACGTAAATTGTGAAAAATTGATAAATGTAATTTTCTTTCATGCAATTTAACGAACATCTGCATTTTTAGTGATTTTGATTCCAATGCAAACTCGTATTTTAAAAGTTTGAAAGAAAGTTCACGCTTGTATAATGTAAATATTGATAACAATTTTAAACAAATATCATTTGTTAAAATTGTAACGCAGCATCAATAAAATGGTTGGTTGGGTAATAGTGGCGGAAGAGCTATAACTATAGCAACGCTGTGTGCCTCAGCAAAATGAAATGATTGATAAAGCAATTACAATATATCTGGGAACAAAAGTATTGAAATATATTTACATATACGATTCGACAAATCGCCTGCAATTTTTAGATATTGTAGAATAATAGAAATTTTGATTTTGAAAAACGTTGAAAATACAAATACTTTGGGTAGAAAAATTTATAAAACCGTTTTTTGAAAGATTTATCAATGTAATATTTTTAGAGTATTGGAGACTTTTATATGCTTAAAGTGGCCTCGGATTGGATTTCCCGATTGGAAGAAAATGAAGCATTAGTTAGGATCAAAAGTTGGCCTAACGATACACAAAAACGATATGAAATTTGAAAGAGGGTTTAAAATTAAAGATTTGAGGTCTCAGTAATAAAATGTAAATTAAATAAAAGAGCCTAAAATATATACAACGTTATAGTTAGTTGAACAGTAGCGGAATCTGAACAAAAAATAACATACGAACGAAAAACTTTAAAAAAAATTATATTTCTGAAATCTATTGCCATATTTAGAATTAGAGCAGTTATTCAGTGGAGACTTTGCATCGAGAAATAAAGGATGACTGCAGGATCACGTTTACTAAGGAAAAATATACACTTTTTTTTGTTTTTGCAATTAATTATAAAAAAATTCGTTAATAAGTATTAAATATAATTTACCATCTTAGCCGTTTAGTTGCAAAACCAGATAAATCCACATTTCCCGAAAAATTGTTTTTTCAAAATATTTTTCACAAATTCAGAATACACTATATTGACCAAAACTGTCTGAGAATCCAGTCTAAAAATACATCCCAAGTCATGGGATTAGATCCAAAAGTTCGTGGCCGTCAATCGTTTTTAACGTATCTTGTAAAATTTATGAAAATGGATCTGGTTTTGAAACTAAACAGCTCAATTAGCATTTAGTACAATTTTGTAATGAAGTTGAGATATTTCAACTTACAATCCCTTTAAAACAGTGGCCAAAATAATTTTTTTAAAAAAGACAACACAAGAAGGTTTGAGATTTTGGGATGCCAGAAAAATACATATGCACTTTCAAATCTGTAGATAAGCAACAGCAGCAAGAGTTCGATTGTTCTATTGTCTTTCGGTTCAGCAACTTGAAGGGGTGGCTAATGCTATGCGATGCCGACTTCAGACGGCCTTCTTGAATCGTGACCTTGTTTTACAAAGGTGTCTTGAAAGGGATGGATTCTCATTAGATATGACTCTTGTTTGGAAAGTAGATGTAGTTTAAGATTTAGGGTGTGTACAGATGACACTCTGTATTTTTTATCTTTAAAAATTCCGTCTTTCTAATGTAAATTGCAAAAATTGAAAGGGAAAAATATATAATCATTAAAAAATATATATTTGCTGTCCCTACAACGTTAAAAATGCATTTTCATATTTGACGAAATTTTGACATTTTTGACGAAACAGACTCTTCCTATATGCTGCGATAAATATTTCGTCAAACTGACGAAATTCCTTTTGTCGTATTTTTAACGAAATTTATTGTGTCAGAAATAAGAGAGGACGATTTTAAATCATATAATAATTCAATATCAACGAGCTGACTGGAAGTTCGGACCTTTCGTTTCAGAGTCCAACGTTCTATCCAGTCGGCCTACAAGACTCGTAAAATTCGAAATTGAGGGAAAATCATTAGTTTGTGCTTTTTTCATGCAAAAAAAGGAAATATATGACATATTTCATCTATAAAATAATTTACAAATAGAGTGAATACACCAGTGACCGATCACGTATCACTTGCTGACCATTTATGAAAAAATTAAAACTAACAGGATTTAGGATTTTAAAAGTACATTCAACCAATTTACTCAAATGCATTTAAAATTTAGGTACATTTCAATTTACAGTCTAATGGGAATTCAGTAGTCACACGTTTGACACTGGTCGAAAATTGGTACATTCACTGTAAAAATAGGCAAAAAATGAATGACAAAGAAAATAATTCTTTTGTATAAATATTGTAGTCTAATATATAAATTAATAAATAAAAATATATAAATCTAGTAAAATGTCAAATGTGGGCTACAACGTACCTCACTAAAATCAAGTATATTTACAATATCCCAGCTCGGAATTTTCTTTAAAAAAAAAAACAACTATAGAAATCGGCAGTTATTTGGAACTAAAGATTATTTTCTGTACATTAATTTTTTACAGAAAATTTGCGGAATTTCTACAAAAAAAATATCTACAGAAATCTGTTATTTGGAACTAAAGATTATTTTTTGTAGATTAATTTCTAAAGAAAATGCGCAGATTTAAAAAAATAAATAAAAAAATCTGTAGATCTCTTCTTCAGTCCCAAATAACTACAGATTTCTATAGAAAATGGGCAGATATTTTTCTTCAAATAATTTGCAGAAAATGTTCTTCAATCTCAAATAACTACAGATTTCTGTAGATTTGTTTTTGTTAAGAAAACTGCTAGGCGGGACAATTTACAGTGGTGAATATTCAAACGTTTTTACGTACTTTGACGTATGCTTTTGCGCTATGCCAAAAGTGCATTTTCTGACATATGCACTTTGACATACGTGTTATAATTAATAAACTGTAAAAAATATCTTTAATACATCTTTATCTTAGATCTCTTTAACTCTTTAAGTACTGAATTATTTGAAGATTTTTATGCCCATGGGAAGGATTTGCTGAGGTTCAATTGATCCCATTCTTGACCGAGCCTATAACAAATTGTTTGCGATCAATGCACACTGGCGGGGGTGCCGCAAACACCAACGCCTGCTTCTTAAATTTAGATGGCGAGTCAGACTCGTCCACCGTAACTTCTGCCAAGTAAGCAGATGACGAGTGTCACTCGTCAAATGTACTCAAAGGGTTGGTATACTTCCACGAAAATTTGGCTAATTCCACAATATGGCGCTCCGCAAAGATTTAGAATAGCTCGCAGGAATATTCGAAGGTGATGACTGACAAACGTGCGATGAAATAAGACGAAAACTGCAGAGAAACTTCAAAATCCTGTGTAAACAACGAAGCGGACAGAAACAATTCCGGGTTGCCTCTTGCGTGAATTTCTCCCACCAAAAGCAGGAAATAGAAGAGTGTGTGAGAAACCCGGATGGTGATCATGCACACCAAAAAGCACCCATTTTCACCCCCTCTGATGGTGGGAGTTCCGCAACTCCGGTACGGAAACTGAAAGGGTTAAAGGAATTTTCGTTTCTGGATTCTCTGTAAATTTTTTATTCCCTTAATCTTGTCCATTTACTTATTTCTCTTAATTCACACGATGGCAAATTAGGCAGCCAATGGGGTGGTGTAAGAGACTGTAAGGGTCGAAATCCCTTGTTGCTTCTCACGTTTGTATAATCAGAATGAAATGCTTTTTCAATTGGTTAGTTTAGGAGCATCAAATAACTTTTTTGGTTAACCTAAAGGAACTTGTTACACCCTGCTTACAACGGTCCCTACCACCATGTAGTTTGTATCAAATTTTGTGTGTGTGCTGTGTGTAACTCACAATTTCAATTAAATTTGTTACACTAAAAACAGAAATGCCTATTCCTTGTCTGATCGTTCAAGAACCTTATTCGTACGGCTCACACCAAGACACACAACCTTTAAAAAAAAATGGGTATTTATTCTAGATAAGAAAGTAGAATTATTTCTTAATTGCCTGAATAAATAAAACACATTAGAAAAATATTAAAATTGAGTTTTTCTATTCCGCCAATATATACCAATATTCCGCCAATATATACCAATATTCCGCCAATATATACCAATATTTCGCCAATATATACCAATATTCCGCCAATATATACCAATATTCCGCCAATATATATCAATATTCCGCCAAAATATACCAATATTCCGCCAAAATATACCAATATTCCGCCAATATATACCAATATTCCGCCAATATAAACCAATATTCCGCCAATATATACCAATATTCCGCCAAAATATCTAAAATTGACTAATTAACTATTTGCAATCGGCTGTAATTTATTAGGTGATAAAATTACGACTTGTACTTTAAAGTGAACAACAAAAAACAAACATATTCTTAAGTTAAAATAAAAAATATTAATAAAAACGCATTTAATTTAAAACTGAAATTGGCGATTCCAGTAGTCAGTATTAAGGGCGTCAGTTTAGTGCCCATCTTTTTTTTAGTACACGTCTTTTACGTCAATTTCGATCGACTCGCGTTCGAACTGTGTCGCAAGACACTTTTTAAATTTCAAAAGAATTTCGGTATTAATTAATAATTTTATTGTTAAATTATTGTCATAGGGATAATGTATTTATGCCAAGTTTCAAGCGATATGATATTTGGGAGGGGTGTTTAAATTGAGTTATAAGATTTAAGGATGCAACAACATCAGACAGAGTGAGTTAAATAATAGCTGAAAAACGCCGTTTTTTTATTGGTTTATTGTTTCCGTAACTACAGATTTTATTAAAAACAAAACAGATTATTGCAAAAAGATTTTATCAGCAATACCACGAAGGTTTTCTGAAAAGAACGGTAATTGGAGTAACTGTTCTATAAATAGAACTTTAAATCTTAACCCTTTGCACCCCAAGAACACTTTGCGATTTGTGTTATTTCTATGGAATAGTTATTCCTCTTTACGTTCTTTTCCACAGATTTTTTTTATACTCATAAAAGGAAAAAATCCTAATCTGTTGTGTTGGTGCCTGAGAAGCGACATCGGAGTGCAAAGGGTTAAGATATTCTTATAGTATAAAACGTTAATTCCTGACCGAAAAATACAGATATGTTATAACAGGCATTACAACATATATTTTACAAAAAAAAAATATGTTTTCATTTTATGTATGGGAATTCTGCATTACTGTTCCTACAAGTGGTAAACTAAAAGTTAACATTTACATAAAGAAATATGACAAATTTCATTCTTGTCATAAGTCGAACAGTAGACATGAAAATACTGCTTAGTAACACAGAAATGTATAGTCATCAGTCAGTAAAGCAATATTTTCCGTCTCTGATTCATAAATGAGAGTTGGTGAATGGACAAATTATGAGTCATTAGGTCTTATTAGGAGTACGTAGAACAATGCAGCACCTAATAAGATACAATTGGAAAAATATAGAGTGTCGGTCCTGTTTCATAATTTACGAATCGTATGTTAATCGCTTACCCCATTAGAATCAGGATAATTGTCCTTCCAAAGATACAAGCAGTTTTCATTGGTGCAAAGAAATACATTTTTTTTCTCGTTTTATTAATGAAACCAACCGACTCATAATTTATAAATTAAGCCCAGTACTTCTTGTAATATTAAATATAAATTTAGGGATGACACATAGATTTTACGGAAAGTGAGAAATCCTGAATAATTGGAAGAAGGGAGTTTTTCACAGTTTTCTGAAGCCAGGGACAGACTCTTGTCCAGTCTGGCCTAATAATGCCGGATGCAATGTTACAGTATACACTGCCGGATGCAATGTTACTGTATACACTGCCGGACGCAATGTTACTGTATACACTGCCGGATGCAATGTTACTGTATACACTACCGGGTGCAATGTTACTGTATACAATGCTGGATACATTACTGTACACACTGCCGGATGAAATGTTACAGTATACACTGCCGGATGCAATGTTACTGTATACACTGCCGGATTCAATGTTACTGTATACAATGCTACTGTATACACTACCGGATGCAATGTTACAGTATACACTACCGGATGCAATTTTACAGTATACACTGCCGGATGCAATGTTACTGTATACAATGCCGAACAGGACTACATGAAAAAGTTCTAATTGAATTAGATTGCATTCGCTTTCCCGGTGTGCGAAAAAGAAGGTTTAAACTTTTCACTCACTAACGCCAAACTATGTTATTATTTTGGCATCTAGGTACGCAAAAGATTTTGGTGAAACGGCACAGAATATTACTGTTCCGTAATATGTCATTTAGAAGTATGCATTACATTAAAAAAAGTATTTTAATTCTTGAGTAAAATATTCAAATACCTAAACTAAAACGTTTATTGTTATTTTTTGCATTTTTATTTAATGTTTCACACAATTTCGACATGGATGGTTTAAAGTTAACAGTTAAACCTTATAATACATTGAATTTGCAACAATCTATTTCAATAAGATGACATAAGCACATACACATTTACATGCGACGATCTACCAATTTCATTCTACTAGAAAGGGTTTACTAGTTTTAGCGAGTTGTAAAAATCGACCTTAAAATGCTACTGACCATTTGATTACTGACCTCTTAGTTCTATTTTTAAAAGTTGTCCTTTTTCATTTCTAAATCGGTTAGCTCTAAAATATATAACTAAACCTACAAGGAGACTACAGCAAGTGGACGAATCCCTCCAAGACTTATATTTTAGGTCAGAATCAAGAAAAAAACATACTTCCAAATGACATCCGTAGGCGAATAATCACTTTTTCTCCCCAAACTTGATTTTTAAATGAGATTTTAGGTTTAAAAAAGTTTAATGTCGTAATAAAAATGCTAAAAACGACGTGTCTCATTCACATTTTAAACACTCCTCTGCTTTGGTCCGGTCTATTTGTAGAATAAAGAGATGGACATCGATATAAAAAAATGCCCTGGTTCCCCTCTGGCCATACTGATGCTGTAATCGATATCAAAGTGTCGTAAAAAGTATATCGTTATCCATCTCTTCCTCGTTGCTTAAATGGGATTTTGAAGCCATTAAGATAGTCAAGACTCGCATTTTCGAAATGGAATGGGTTTTGAGTCCTTTCAATCTTGCGAGTCTTAAATCGCTATTGTAATCAGTGCCGGAGATTGTATTAGGGGTCAAAGTAGGTGGGGAAGAGGGGGGGGGGGTCAAAAGCCCGATTTTTTTAACGAGTTTTATAGAAATTTGTTAATAATTTAAAAGTGTGATGTCACTTATACAATATCCCTTACCATGTTAATAAATGCAATCCCTTACCATGTTAATAAAAATACAATCCCTTACCATGTTAATAAATGCAATCCCTTACCATGTTAATAAATGCAATCCCTTACCATGTTAATAAATACAATCCCTTACCATGTTAATAAAAATGCAATCCCTTACCATGTTAATAAATGCAATCCCTTACCATGTTAATAAATGCAATCCCTTACCATGTTAATAAATGCAATCCCTTACCATGTTAATAAATGCAATCCCTTACCATGTTAATAAATGTAATCCATTACCATGTTAATAAATGCAACCCCTTACCATGTTAATAAATGTCGGGTGAACGAAATGTCATTATACTGTACTGAAAATATTTTGAAACCAGAGAAATTGTCATAAAAAAAGTCCGGTTAATCGATATTTTCGGATATATAACAGCAGAATAAAAGATTAAATAAAAATAAGTGGATTTTTCTCTACTTAACAACATATAAAAAAAATCGATATCGGATAATATTTTTTTTTTAAAAGACCCGGTTAATTGAGAATTCCGGATAGTTAAATGCCGGATAACCGGATATATCTTTCAATAGATGCCCACGTGAGGCACCCCCTACCTAACAAAAAATAAATAATTGTCCAAATAACTGAATTAGAACAGAAATATTGCGCAAACATACATAACAATCGAATTGATAGCCTCTCCATTTGGCGCGATTTGGCGGTTTCCGTTGGCGCGCTTTTCAGTCGGTTCAAAATTGACCTCACAACAATTAAAAAACCAGTTTCGCCACTGAAGAGCACGCCACTTGACCGTTACCCCCCCTCTTCCACACACTCATCCCCGTGTCCCTTTCAAGCGAAGGAATGAATAACACAACCCAATAATAAAGAACACCCCTTAAAACTCAAACATCCGTGACCATTCCAACCGTTCAGAATAAACAGCCGTCGGCCATTTGTCCCATCGAAGATGTTTATCTTGTGGTCAATTGTTTGATCACGGGGCCCACATCTCTCTTTATAGCGAATTTCCAATCCGGGATGGTCAATACCCATTGAGAAGTGCATTTTGTTTGTTGACCCAGGCCATGCAGGATTGGATATTTAGGGATTTTAGGGATGCGTTTACCTCACTGAACTCTAACTGTAACTGCTGGAAGGCTCAAACTTTGTTTCCTCTACGTGCGCGTTGAAACCAATTGAAAGCTGCCATACTGTGCCCCAACATTTTTTAGAAAATGATTTAGTGGTATTTTTTATTACCAAAGCATTGTAGAAGTATTAAATATATATAAATATTATATTTTCTTTTTATAGAATTAATTTTTATATTGCCAAACAGATAGTTTTTGCTCTTGCTTTTTAACTACTTCTACTTTGACTTGCAAATGACTTCCTATTTTAATAGCAGATTACATTTAAAATGGGTTTAAAAATAAAATAAAAAAAACTGACCCAAAAATAATATATGTCGGCGTATTTTAACATGAAAAATATACGAAATATTGCGGTATCAAGAGAAGCGTGCCCCATCATGGCGGCCTCCATATCGGCTTCAAGTCAACAAAATGTCTTGCCCTATCCAGAAGTTACAGTTAGAGATCAGTGGTTTACCTGTGTGTTGATGGCCGTTGCCCTTTGTAAATGAAACTGGTTTATTTGAATATGGAGAAAGTGATGGTTTACATGAGGTGCTGATAATAAAAATAAAAAACATGTCTCAACGCGTTGCGGTCCACTGGTTATTGATACTTGACATCGGTGGTTATTCTAAGCAAAAATTACGACTTCCCATTTTCTCAGGTAATTTCCCGATTGTGGTCATAAATTTGAAGTCCGCAATCAAAAGACTAATAGTCAACAAATAATTTTTTATATATTTTTTGGTTTTGCTATTTATTGTTAGGTCTAAATTAATAAAATGTTTATAATACCATAAAAAATGGGTGTAAAAGATGCGTTGAATATTGGGGTCCATTAACAATTTACGAATCTTACTACACTAGATTCAATTCTTTATTGCAACATTCCCTTTTAACTGATAACCGATTATTTTAAAAATATTACAGTATTTTAATTTTCATTTGGTTAAATTTCCCCTTAAGGGTAAAAGTTTTAAGGGTAAAAGTTTAGTGGTACAAGGTACCACTAAACTTTTTTATTTTTTTAAATTAAAGTTTTAATGTATATTATTTAAATTTAAAAAAGAACAATATTTCAAATAAAAAATCCATAATTGCTTGCAATTTTTATTCTTTAAAATTTAAACTTTTTAAATTTTTAAAACGCTAAGTTTTTTTTTAATATTTATATTTTTTTAACCAACATTTTTCTCGGATCCTTTGACCTATAGATGGCATAAGAATTGGAATTAAAATTTTGGATACTACATATATTGGATTTTTATATAAATAGTTTTATTTGTAATAACATACAATTTTTCAATTCAACTAAAATTATTTGACGTTAGTATTAAAAGAGAACTAAGGCTCTAAGAGCTAATTTGTATGTTAATTTATAATATATACATATTTTACAATATGCTTAAAAATGATACAATTCTCCATTAATAACAATAAAAAAAAGCGTTTCGAAAAACTTAATATCAAGAAAAACCAACCACTGAGAATAAACGATTTAAAGCTTTCGTTTTGGTTACCTTTTTTCTCTTGTCATCCAGCATAAAATCTCAAATAACTCATTAAAAAACATCGATACAGTTCCAGAATATTAAAAACATATTTAGAAGATTCAAAACAATAATTTTACCAAATAAAAGAAATCGAGAATTTTACAATTCTTTCTTAAAAGGTATATTACATAAGAGAAAAGTCAATTTTCAAGACTGCACGAATTTACATTTTGAAATATATAATTTTCAACTGCCCAAGGAAGCCACGGCTTCCGTTCATAATACGCCTTGCTGAACATCTCATTTCGACTGAGATTGAAAAAGTCCACTGGCTTTATCCGATAAATAAATTTTATTGTTATGGTTATAGGGATGCATAGTAATTAAATCCTGAACTCGACTAAATCAAAGCAATGGACCGGAAAGAGTTAAACGACATTTAATTAGAGTTTCGATACTTTTTGAGAAAAGAGAGTTTGAAAATCTCCAATTAGACGAATACTTTATTATTGCTGGCCTTTCAGCAAAATGAGAGTATGAGGCAAATACAACACCAGAAGCAGAAAGAAGACATTTACTATGAAGATTTTAGGAGGTAGAAAAGTGGGTAGAATTCCAAAAGGTGAGGGTGAAAGAGAACAAAGAAGAGAACAAAATTCGACGATCAGATTCGAGGTGTACGAGGATTATTTCGGGTCTGTTGCGAGGGAGGGATGGGGGTGTTTGACCTGCAGTCAAAGGAAGTGGTCTGCAAGAAACGAGGTCAGTTCGAAATAATAGAAAAAAAAGGGTTGAGTGGAGGAGTCAATGTTTTTCCAAAGTGCAATTAATTGACGCTTTGGGTAAACAGGGCTGTAATTAAAATAATCAAGGCCTTGAGGCTAAAATAAACAAGGTAACCGGCGACTCGCAGCGGTGCCGATCACGTTTTCTACGTATATATATATATATATATATATATATATATATATATATATATATATATATATATATATATATATATATATATATATATATATATATATATATATATATGAAATGAACCGCTGGGTGGTCATCCCATTAGATTAGTTTGCAGTCGTGAAAATTAATTCATGGTTGGGCCGAGTAGTACTTCTCACAAAAAAAAGTTTATTTACAAAGAGCTCAAAGCCAGCACACTTTACACGACGAAATACAAAAAAGAGGTGACATCACAATAGGGATGATTGCATGGTGTGAAGAGGGAAATAGGGAATTATCATCGTGTCTGAAACACAGTCGTTGTTCGGGTGGGGCAATCCTTTTAGGGAAAAAGGGTGCAGTTGAACTTAGAAGTCCCGGAGTGATGGGGAATGAGAAAATATGTACGTGGGTAGAAAGATTTGCAGAATCAGCAGAAATGATGAGATCGAAGGGATTTATTTTGGGAAAAAGAGAGTTTTAGGAACAAGAAGAAAGAGGCGAAAATTGTACTTAGTTATTTTAAGGAATAGATGTTACGGAATATTAAGACGGTTTTTACAAAGGGGTTCGGGATTTGAAAAGTGGGTGTTTCCAAGAATTTTCTTTCATATATATATATTCCTACAGATTAAACCTAAAAAAAGGAAACTATAGTGTGGCTCCGATAATTTGCGCATGGGTAACAACCAACAGTACTGGTTTTAACGAATCAACAAACGAGTTTTAGCCCGTTGACCAATAGACTTATCGACAATGTATTAAATGAGGCCCCCTTTATGAATTTGTAATCTTGTAATATTATTTTTTTGCCCCATCAAAAGAATGATTTATTTTTATTAGCATACTGTAATTCGAGGAACATGTTTGCTATTTGCGGTCTTTTTATGGAACAGTTACATTCCCCGTTCCTGTTCTTTTTAAAGAGGTGTTCTTCTTTTTATATTCAGGGTGAATAATTATTAAAATAAAAGTTATGCGTGAAGCTAAATATTAATCTCAGTTTTCCAAATATATATTTCGTGGGTTATGACTTTTTTCAAATGTTAAAAAAAAGTTGTAAGAAATTTCAGTAGTAGGAGTTCAAATATGAAGGAAGTTTTAGATCACCAAACATATACTTGATGCTTATAATAACAAGAATAATTTCTCCTAAAGATCGTGAGAAAATAACTTGTTAAACTCAAGTCTATGTTGTTCTCTTTCACTTGGAAGAACAGAGAAAAATAACACGTCGTTATTTAGGTGACTTAACGGCGACACTCGATTTCAAAAAGTTAATTAAATATGTATATACCAAAGTGACGTCATACTTTTAAAAGGAGTTAGAAAAAGAACACACTAACGAAAGAAAAAACACACAGTTATCGTTCAAATTGAAGAACAGGTAGCAAAAGAACAAGTCGTTATTTTGGTAACTGAGAATTGCCACTCGAGTCCGAAGGATCAACTTGAACCTGAATATCATAGAATCAGTGGACCGGAAAAGGCTAAAAGCAAAAACCACTGACCTAAAGTTTAAAGTCATATTTGGAGAAAATAAGCACATAAACACTTAAAAAGGACTGAGGACGAATTTTTGGGAAAAAAATAATAATTGATTGTGCTCATTTAAATACGATCCAAAAATACGACCTGCAAACGATTTATTCATGAAATTACTCAAATATGGATACAAATATTTTTAGGAATTTTTTATTTATTTATTTCATGATATTTGGCGAGTGGCGTACCAGTGGCGTACACAAGGGGGGGGGGGGGTTAAGGGGGTCAGAACCCCTCCCATTGGTCAGAATAGAAAATGTATTTCCATATATATGTAATACTTTTTTTATTAGAAAATTATGCTTAAGAATTCTGTAATAAAGTTCAGGATCCATATTATTAGTTTTCAAATTAGTTTATAATGCTTCTGTTAAGGATGTCAGCTAAAAAGCACATGGCGCAGGACACAACCCATAGGTTAGGCTAGGAATGCGAAGGAATTCGGACTGCCCAAGAGAGGTTGCCATTGTGAGAGAAAGTTTCAGTTCTCACGGATTCTAGTGACCATATATGGAAGGGAAACCGGGGTTGTGAAGACATAGCTTAGAATAATGAAATGTATAAATGTGTGGGTGTACATTAGCATATCCTTATTGGAAAAGATAAGTGATTTGGGAATGGATCAAGAAATAAGTCAAAAGAAATGTGGGTAAATTACATATACTTGATAAAAGATTCAAATTACTCTGTGGATGGTTAAGACCCCTCCCATATACATTTTCTGCGTACGCTACTAGGTATATCGAACTAAAAACTCATTAATGTGGAAGCTATTGCCTTCAGAATGCCATCGAAAAGTAACCAAACAGTAATAATAAGAAAGAAACTCGAGTTGACAAACCGAGTAAGAGCGACTGGGCAGACTTCTCGGCCTTATAAGAGAACGCGCATCAAGAGAGCAATTTCTGATGGCCTTCAAGAAGAGATCGGTTTTCGTCCGGATTCATTTCTGTAATTATTTTAGAGGAAATGGAAACATCGCAAAGAGAATTTAATGAACCCAAAGATGATGAGTAAAGTTGCGTTAATACGTTTTCTTCCGGTTCTATTAATAGATGTGTGGAAGTTTAATAGGGACCACCCGTGAAAAGACATGTATGTTGTTGTTTAATTGCATCACAATTAAACTTGCTATTTGGCCCCGCGTTTCTGGGGAACCCGTGGCGAGAAATTTATTGTGTTCCCCTCCGTCGGGACTCGAACCCGAGACCTATTGTTCCAAAGTCCCGTGTCGCGACTACGCTACAAAGGGAAGTTCTAGCTAGATATTGAATTTTCTAAAAAAGATGTTTCTTAATAATTCTTTCAAACGCATTTTTTAAACAAATCGTTGCTATTTACGAGGTAAACGTATGATTCATCAGTCCTCTGAGAAATTCTCTTTCTTTTGATACTTCACTTGTTAAGATTCGTCGATTACAAGAGGTATAAAATGGATGTATACTATAGAAATAATAAGATATTTTGGCGTGTTGGAAGTTATGTCACTTATTAGTGTTACTGAATAAGGTGAATCGAAAGCCCTCTGTAGGACCCAATACGTAGATTAGTTTATATACAATATTTTTATTAGCTTGTTACATCCACTTTTCATTATAGCGCCTATTTCGCAATGACCCTGTGAAAGGTCGTAACATCGAAGGTCAACTTTATTAAGATAAAATTTTCCGGATTTCAAAGTGTATCAGGAGGTTTTCAAACATATAATCTTCTTTAAACCGAATATGAAAAATCTTTAGTCTAATTTCAATAACTCCCTTAACAAAAATCTCATATAAATGGAATAACTTTAATCCAATAAATCGCCTACTAAAATCCCGCCTAGATAAAATATATAAAATCTTTAGCTCACCTTTTAATAACTCCTTTAAAAAAACAATTATACGTATTCAAGAAGAATGGCCTTTACTTTTACTTCTCGAGGATCGCAAGATTGTTTAAAATAACTATAAATTTTTATTTTAAAACAACTTTGATCTCAACTATAATATTTTATTTCACAAGTTCCATTAGAGAATTGTTGTAAAATTTTATGAATTGCCAATTTATACAAACTCACCACATGGAAAGAATTTTAAATGCATGAAATATAAGAATTCAATCTGACATCATTCTAATAAGTTCAAAGTTAACAACCAAATTCGACATTGCCTTTTGCAGTGCTGCCATCTGTAGGGAAAATATCAAAATAGAAACTGAGTCGAGAAACTTACCGATGGAAGAGAAGCGGAGCAGTCTCTCGTCCCGGAGGGAGGTGGTCTCGGACAGTTCGCTGCTGTCCTCGTCCTCTTCCGGGACGCTGGGGACGCCCATGTCGTATCCCCACCTGCGCCTGAACGCCTGGCGACCCCCGTCCAGGCGGACTCGTGGAAGCTCCAGGAAAAGACGTTCACCGATCTGAAAAAGGTAGATATTTATAAGTGGTTTGTTGTCAAGTATATAAAGAGAAATTCCATATTTTTCTCTTTAATTAAAATCAATTTAAAATTTTTCATGTTTAGGAATAATAATAAAAATTATAATCCCCCTTTCTAAATTAAAATATAAAAAACGACTGTGCGGTAATAATAAAAAGAATTGTATATTAATTTAGGTTTGAATAAACCATTATCAATACTAAACTAATAATATTGACTATTACGTATACCATTTGAGAATCTATTTATCAATTTTATGCAATTCTTTGATTTTTCATATATAGTACAGTTTATGTAGAGTTTATAGTTTTTGATATATAGTACACCTTGGGCATTGCTCGGAAAGCCTATACCCTTTCTTCGAGTCTCATACCATTGGTACCGAACATACTTTGATCGAAGAGATCTGTTATGCAGTTAACTAGAAATGCAAAAAGGCCAGCCTAAGCGTGCCTTTGAAAAGGGAAGTCCAAGTAAGCAGAGAAAGAGAGAGCTGTTTCCAAGGATGGGATTGTCCATTTATATAACTTTCCACTTATATAACTTTCTTCTAAAGATTGTCCATTTATATAGCTTTCATATATATTACATATGAAATAGCATTTATATGTACAAGAAATACAAATGGGATTTTTTAACAATCTAGTAGTAAAGAACCGTTTCGATCACACACAACAGATCTTAACATGGGAGGTATATAAAAAAAAGGAATTTCCAGGAGCAATGACGAACCGTATTTTTGTTTCATTAATATTAATATTTTTTTTAAATGCGTTTAAAAAATGATTAGTTTCTAAGCAGTTTTGAAACGAGTCGTTACTAGTGCTGCCATCTATTAGTAGAATTCTTTGAACGGAGTTTCATCTATGAACAGTTACAACGAATGGGTGTGTGGGGAGGGGTTAAAAAAGGGGTGGGGGTATTCATGCGATAATTATCGCACGGGCTGGTTAGTTGGTTATATAAGTTATTGTGATGGTCGTTAGGTTAAGGTCATAACCGCAGCAGACGAGAAGAAGGCTGCAAAGGGCCTTATGTTAGAATCTTCTTCAAGGGTTTCATATTGAATTATGTCCTTGAGGAGCTTGTTTTTAAAAAGGAACATTTAAAATTAGAAGAATAAATGTTCCCTTTTGAAAATAAGCTCTTCATTTGGACTACGATAGATTTAACGTGCACCAAAAGTCCACCAGGGCTTCCAAAATTTTAAAGATTTTATCAATCATCCTAAAATAGTTTACATCGTAAAATAATTTTAACGTTTCACATTGATTGTGATTTGGAAGTTAAGAGAGTGGGGTGTCAACACAGAAGTTGTACTCGACAGATTGTGGTTTAAAATTACGAGACAGTGTCCCCAAATAATTGAATAATTGGTTTATAATAGATTCCTGACAATCTTCAACAGCCTGATGTGTAGCTCTAGTGCGACAATATTTCAACTAACTAGAAAAAGAACTAACATAATCAACGTAAATAGCGCTGAAAAAAATTAAGATTTAAACACTATTCAGATAATAGATTAACGTATTTTCTGTGATACAAATACCTACGCCCTTTTTAGAACATTAAAATAAGTTCATTTGTAAATTAACCTTGAATGATTAAGGTAATGAATTTCACACGGAAAGTAATTCAGTTTGTTGTGATAGAAACTAGTTTGTTGTCCTCCGCCGGCATTGTTTGGTAATAACACAAACTAATTATATATTTGAAAAAAAAATATCCCTTACATAAACAATTTTAATACGGTAACTTTATTCAAATTAAACAATTTTATTTAGTAATAATTTTTTTAAATAAATACATTTAATTCCATTACATCGTCGGAAATAAAGAGTTTTTAAAAGCTTTTTACATAATACCCTTTTCTTCAATGTTATGGTTAAAACCATAATTGGTTAATTTTTAATTCCTCTTTTATTTAATTTAATTTCAGACTCCCCTAATTGTATTAATTAATTTATGTAATATTGATGTATCCTATTTAATTGTCAAACTTGTACTTGGGAACCTGCACTTTTGATTCCATTTAAGCCCAAACGTAGATTTCCCCCTTTTTCATAACCCCCTAAGAGCTTTTTAGTTGTAAATGGGGTGATAACCCCTGTCTAGAGTCTTTTCCACCCTTTTGGGTCCCCACATCGGCCTCTCCTCCTGTATCATATTACAGTTTGACTTCGTGATTTTGAGAACGTTTTACGTACTGGTCTGGAATTGTGTTTAACTGTAACCGAAGTTGTAATTGTAAATTCTCTGATTGGCTGAGAGGAAAATTGATGTGCTAGTTTTGAGGGATCTGGCAAGGAGGTTTTGGCGATTTATTGGTAAGCGCACCTTTTGACGGGACTTTTTAACGCATCTTTCGAAGCCACAAGACGTACAGGAGTGTAGCTCCCGTCTTATAAACGCGGACCGTGTGTCCTTTTTCAAAACCCGATGGGTTAATCTCGTGCAATAGCCGCCGATGCTGATGCGGGGTTAGAAGAATTATTTAACCGCCGCCACCAACCTCAACGATTCTCGAGAGTCGCCCATTCCAGTAGATGTTGCCGGGTTAACTGCAATAACCCCAGCCACCCATCGACGTAGCACCCAGAGGGATGTTCCCGTCCTCTGCCGTTGCCTCTGATGTCAGCCCTGGACGCCTCCCCCATCACCCGTCAGGCCCGTGATCCTCGCCCAGAGAAGGTCCCATCCACCAACCACCTCTGAACTGGATTTCTCTGCTGGACGACCACCACTGGCTGACGCCCTTTGACCGATCACCTCTGAAGCTGACATCGGAGTTGACACTCCGTCGAAGGATGTGCCAAGTACCACCCCCCTTTTTGTCCACCTCCCAATCTTGGACCTTGGACACTTAGTATGGCCGTAGCGGCTTGGCCATGTTTTCTTTTTTTTGGGGCACTCGTATTGTATTCGCCTTGACTCCTGCCACATCTCTCTCGACGAAATCAGCTGAAGGTAGTAGTTTTAATTTTAGTTTACCCTCCCCCTTTTAATTTATTTAGTTTTAACTTGTTTGGCTTTTTGTAAGGTTCTTAAGTGTTCCGTTCCCTTTTTAATTTTAGTGTTTTAATAAATTTTGTTTTCTTTTGGTCACAATTTTTAGTCTTGTGTTTTTTGTCTGTTCTAAACTATACGATCACGCCAGGTAAATTCTTAAATTAAACAACGATTAATATTATCGTTCTTCTTTTCTTTCTTTTAATAGTAGGTTTTATTTAACCCGTAAAAGTAACTACAACAGTGGTGCCAGTGACCTAGGATGTTTTTAGTTATTAATCTGCATTTTTGCGGCGTAACTAGGCCTAACTTCAGCGATTTTTCGCCGATGGAGATGTGTCGCGATGTTTGTTTACATTTGTGTTTGTGTTCTTTCTTTTTGTGTTGAGGGATTTAATTGAACTGTAATTGCTTTTAATTTGTGTTTGAGGATTATTAATTGATTATCTTAAGTTTAATGGAGTTATGAAATTATTATTTTTGAGTTGAGAATTTGATAATCGGTTTGTTTACATACAGATTGGAATGTTTTAAGAGTTGTTTAAAGTTTTGCCTTGATGAAGTTTTTTGACCCTTTTGAGTAATGTTTGTGGAACTGCCTAATTTTGAATTTAGAGTATTGTTTTAAGAGGGAAGTTTTAATTTTTTTATTGGAAGGTTATTTTTGAGTAATGAAATTTTTAGAGTTAGGAATTGAGAGAGAAATTGCTTGGTGCAATTATGTGAGTTATGAGTTAAATTACCTTCAATAAATTTTAGTTTGTTAATAAAATTTTGTGATTGAATATTGTGTATTTTCTGGATATTTGTATTTTTGGTCATGTTATAGAAGTGTCTTGACCTAATCGTGTGATTTAACGTCTAATGACTTTCATACAACCTGGGATATTCATTTTCTATTGTTCTTTTGAGCCTTTAACCACTTGCTGGCTTTGTTTTTGGGACACTTTGATATTAATTTTGGGTAAATAGATGTTGGTACATTAAAATTGTATTTCTGTGTAGTAGAGAAAATAGTGTAGCGTACGCCCCAGAGAGGTCTCTTAGAAAGAAGAGAAGTACTACCTATTAAGTGTTTTTATCGTGTCATTGTATTTCTGTGTATTTTGTACTACCATCGTTCCCCACTTTTTAAACTTGTGGTCACTTCACAAATGATCTTGAGTTGTCTTCGTGCCTGAAATTTTCTCCGGCTTGCCCAATTTACTTGTATTTAGATTTTTGCTGTGTTCTTTTTACTTATTGTATTCAATAGCAGCTAGGTCTGTTTCTGCGAGTAACTTTCCCCCTTCCAACTTGCGTTTACCGTGTGATTTTAAGCTGGTCTTGGGTCACATGTTTTTTTTTTGGGGTTGGTTGTTTGTTTGTTTTAGCGCACATTTAAATTTACCCTTCTTCCTTGCTCGCTTGAACTTTCCTGTTTGTGTTTGAATGCATTTATTTAGGTTTTTAATTTTAACAAGGTATTTTCTTACCTGTACAACCCTTTGAGCTGGTTGTTTTACTGTGACTTTTTATTGATATGGGTTTTTCTAAACTGATTGTTTACATTTGAAGTGGGGTCAATTACTATTCTTGGAGTGAGTTCTGATTTTTAATTGTTGTTTTAAAAAAAAAAATTTAGGGTTGCCATCCTCAGACTTAAATTGTTAATTCTCGGTTGATTTTAGCTTGTAACTATTTAATCATTTTTTAGTTTTAAGATCATTGTTGACTATCTGTAATAGCATTGTTTGATAAGATTGATTTGCTTGTAATTATTTTGCTTAAAACCTAAATTGCTTCAAGGACTCGAACTAAGCAATAGGTTGAATTTAATGTTGTATTTCTGATTTAATTAATTGTTAATATATTTTAGTTACTGTAGGGCCTCTAATTTTAAGATGTTTGAGTTTAACTTTTAGATTTTCTCGTCCGGTTAAATCCCATTTGTCTTTGTTATGCATTGTGTGACGTTATTGTGTTTAGTTTTTAAAGTTTTGCTATAATTTTGAACACCCCATGTAGGGGACGATGATTTTTGGTGGGAGAGTCTGCTGCTGTTTACTTTTTGACTAGATCTGTGTTTTTATTCTTGTGAAAAAAAGTTAATTCTTAACTTTTTTTAAGAGGTACGCGTAGGGAATGTTATGGTTAAAACCATAATTGGTTAATTTTTAATTCCTCTTTTATTTAATTTAATTTCAGACTCCCCTAATTGTATTAATTAATTTATGTAATATTGATGTATCCTATTTAATTGTCAAACTTGTACTTGGGAACCTGCACTTTTGATTCCATTTAAGCCCAAACGTAGATTTCCCCCTTTTTCATAACCCCCTAAGAGCTTTTTAGTTGTAAATGGGGTGATAACCCCTGTCTAGAGTCTTTTCCACCCTTTTGGGTCCCCACATCGGCCTCTCCTCCTGTATCATATTACAGTTTGACTTCGTGATTTTGAGAACGTTTTACGTACTGGTCTGGAATTGTGTTTAACTGTAACCGAAGTTGTAATTGTAAATTCTCTGATTGGCTGAGAGGAAAATTGATGTGCTAGTTTTGAGGGATCTGGCAAGGAGGTTTTGGCGATTTATTGGTAAGCGCACCTTTTGACGGGACTTTTTAACGCATCTTTCGAAGCCACAAGACGTACAGGAGTGTAGCTCCCGTCTTATAAACGCGGACCGTGTGTCCTTTTTCAAAACCCGATGGGTTAATCTCGTGCAATAGCCGCCGATGCTGATGCGGGGTTAGAAGAATTATTTAACCGCCGCCACCAACCTCAACGATTCTCGAGAGTCGCCCATTCCAGTAGATGTTGCCGGGTTAACTGCAATAACCCCAGCCACCCATCGACGTAGCACCCAGAGGGATGTTCCCGTCCTCTGCCGTTGCCTCTGATGTCAGCCCTGGACGCCTCCCCCATCACCCGTCAGGCCCGTGATCCTCGCCCAGAGAAGGTCCCATCCACCAACCACCTCTGAACTGGATTTCTCTGCTGGACGACCACCACTGGCTGACGCCCTTTGACCGATCACCTCTGAAGCTGACATCGGAGTTGACACTCCGTCGAAGGATGTGCCAAGTACCACCCCCCTTTTTGTCCACCTCCCAATCTTGGACCTTGGACACTTAGTATGGCCGTAGCGGCTTGGCCATGTTTTCTTTTTTTGGGGGCACTCGTATTGTATTCGCCTTGACTCCTGCCACATCTCTCTCGACGAAATCAGCTGAAGGTAGTAGTTTTAATTTTAGTTTACCCTCCCCCTTTTAATTTATTTAGTTTTAACTTGTTTGGCTTTTTGTAAGGTTCTTAAGTGTTCCGTTCCCTTTTTAATTTTAGTGTTTTAATAAATTTGTTTTTCTTTTGGTCACAATTTTTAGTCTTGTGTTTTTTGTCTGTTCTAAACTATACGATCACGCCAGGTAAATTCTTAAATTAAACAACGATTAATATTATCGTTCTTCTTTTCTTTCTTTTAATAGTAGGTTTTATTTAACCCGTAAAAGTAACTACAACATCAATATAAACATGTACCAGTCTTAGGGGCCGTTTTATTCCTTATAAATTCCACAGCGTATATTCATTCATTTATTATCTCGTCTTATTTTTGTAACTTTTACGTGAACTGTAAACGGAAAAATACAATCGAAGTTTTGCTTTGTCTTGATATATTTATCTTGGACCGATTTCAAAAGCTATAACTGAAATAAATAATTCAATATTTGAGCGAAATTTTCATTCTGATTCGATATCGAAAACCAAAATATAATTATTTTTCGTTACCTTTTTAATTTAAGATGTATTTTAATCAAATAGTTACAAGATACATTTAAGTAGTATTAAAAATATAACTTAAAAGGGTAGGTACACGCATTATTAAATTTTTTTTTGTATTAATTCTGAAAAGTTAAACTTTTTTGCATACAGCACGGTGTAAATTAGTTAAACTATAAGTATTTTAAATATTTTTTTAAACATTGTTTGTAATGTAATTATGGTATATAGTTAGTTATATGACAAGTTTTTCATTAAGAATTATCATTTTCTAAAAAACACGTTTTTGTCCGTAGGAACATTTTTCTTAAAAACTACTCATTTATTTATCCTAAATCAGTTGGGGGCTTGTCAAATCGATGCTGTTTTCCACAAGAGGCAACACTTTCCGGTCTGACATTTTTAAATACTTTTATTTTTATCTTTTAATACTTTAAATAATTTAGGCTTGTTATGCTATAACGTTAAGTCTACTTGAGGCATTCAAAAAGCAAACCTGTCATACATTAGCGAATCGAAGAAAACCGCAAAAACGTTTGGTAGGTACATGCATTTCTATGGACCTGCGGATTTTCAAGTTTTAAATAAAAATAATAGTTTTGGAATTATTTTTTTATAAAAACGAATGAGAGATGAAATTTGTTTATATAAAATTATATGCTTATCTCATTTTTATATTTGTTACCATGTTCACGCTCCTCACTTTTACTTTGCGGAATTTACCGGGGATTAGCACAACAGGCCTCAATTATATCTTAATAGAATTTATTATATTAGATATATCAAATTTTTTTTTATATGTAAAGCTTTTAACTGTGCTAAGTTTAAATAATTAAAGATAATCAGATTTACATTGAAATATGCGGATAATTTTACAACAACAACAAAAAATCTCATAGTAAAATTGTCTTTTGTGTGATTAGAGTTCGAAATGTAGTCTTTGAAACTAAGTTTTTGAGCCAAGATAATATTCTTCGTACATGCTGCATCTATATTTGTCTTATAGAATATATTTTACAAAAAGTAAAAGGATCAAGATAACTTGTGTGGTAACTGCAAGAGAATATAATCATTAGTATTTTAACTGGGTATTTTAATATTATATAGTATTTTATATTATATTGTTTAGTGTTATATATTATGTTATAAAGTATTTTATATTGTATTGTTTAGTGTTATATATTATATTACATAGTATTTTATATTATAATATTGTATATTATATTACATAGTATTTTATATTAAATTATATAGTATTTTATATTATATTATATAGTTATTTTATATTCCATAGTATTTTATATTCTATTATATAATTATTTTATATTAATAGTATTTTATATTATATAGTATTTTATATTATATTTCTTAGGATTTTATATTATATTCCGTAGTATTTTATATTATAGTATTTAGTGTTTAATATTATATTATATTGTATTTTATATTATATTATTGTATATTATATTAGATAGTATTTTATATTATACTAGGGGGCTCCGCCACCTGCTCCGATGACGCTACGCCAACCCCCGGCATAACCTGAGATACGCCAACCCCCGGCATAACCTGCCCCCCCCCCCCCCGTTGCCGCCGTTGTGGTGGGCCTTATAACTGAAAAAGCTCAACCGTAGAACTGCTTCCACGCAATTGTTTCTGCTCATTGAAAATCGAAACGTATGTAAACAAACAACAGCATAAACGCGCCAAGCATAAATAAGGCTAATCGCCAACTTTTATTTATATAAAGTAAGATAATTGAGAATTGGCGCTAATAATAATTCGCCGTTAAGATATATATTAAGTTACGGGAAACTGGATTTACATACATGTTGGCATTTTGCCAATGTTGGCATTTTATTCCGAAGTATCTTTTAATAATATTTATAGTACTTCATATAAATAGTTACATCTATTTTATTTTTTAAGATAGAATTTCAGTATTGATACCATTCAAGAAAGAGGGATTTTTACGAACATAACTATATATTTTTTAACGGGAAAAAAGTATATTTTTGAACTACTTAGAGCAGTTTTAATTTATCCCTTGTGAAGATACGCGTAAAATTGACGATTATTTCAGACATTTCGTTAACTATTTAAAAATTTATAACTACAAAACTAAATCGAAATTTCACAAACGCTTTGGATCATTTGTAGCCAATTGTTTAATCTATATCCCTAATTTTTTATTGATTTTTTTGTTGAAAATGGGAAGACAAGTATAGATTTAATACGTAGTGACAATAAACTATTTTCTTGATGTTTTCGAAATCAAAGCATTGATAATTAAAAAAAAAAGCTATTAAATCTTTTCTGCCATCATCTTTGAGAACATTCGCTGATAAGTAAAATAAACAAATATACTTTTGAGGAATGTGTTTTAAAAATGTTAAAATCGGAGATTTTCTGACTAAAATAAACTATTTCATAGCCAAACTATTTAATAAGTAATCATAAGTTAAATTATTATAAACTATTTCTTTCAGAAAAACTATAGAAATTATATGTTTGGTTAAAAAAGTTAATCGCTTTGATTAGACTTTGCAAATGTATGTTTTGTTTTGATTTAATTTAACAATTACTGGTACTTTAGAAGCAAAATTTATTAAAATATACTACTTGATTTAATATTCGAACTCGCAATTTGGCGCTCTTTAAAGCGCCAAGTTCCTTACCGGGTGGTTGCAAGCCTGTTTTCCTATCGTCCAAACGTTTGACGTTATTTCAGACATTTCGTTAACTATTTAAAAATTTATAACTACAAAACTAAATCGAAATTTCACAAACGCTTTGGATCATTTGTAGCCAATTGTTTAATCTATATCCCTAATTTTTTATTGATTTTTTTTGTTGAAAATGGGAAGACAAGTATCCAAAAATGTATGAATTGTTTTAGAAATTTTCTAAAATTTTTACTTTAACGTAAAATAACGTCTAATATACTGATCGTATTGAAAAATAAATATATTCACCTTATTTCCCAAACAATTCTTAATAAATTGGCATAATTTCATAATTTTAGGACATTTACTTTTTGAGATGCAAGCGGAACAATGAGACAAAAAGTCTCAAATTAAAATTTGCTCGAAATGTCCGACATTTTTTTCTTTCTTCGCTATTTTTTATACCTCTCTTAATTGACCATATCTAATTTAATTGTAAAGATAGAAATATAATCTTTATAACATCGGAAAGAGGAAGTTTTAGCGAACATTAATATATTTTTTGAATAAGATAATATGTAATTTTAAATGACTTATAGCAAGAGAAATCCTGTTTCAAAAGTAAGGGTGAAAAAACTTCAAAAAAGGAGCGTGTTTAAATGTTTAAAAAATTTATAAATCCAAAAGTAATTCGAATTTAAAAAAATGCTTGCTTGGATTTCCAGTTCAAACCTATTTGTACACTCCCTAAAAAAATTGGATCTCTCCTCTTAATAGTGTTTCAGAAACTCGACGGACGAAATTACTTGTAAGCGAAATTTTATCAACGACGACTTTAATATTAAATAACTTATAAACTAATAACAGTATTGAAACAAAAATATTTTCTTCTTATTTATCAAACACATCTTAACAAATTCACATAATTTCGTAATTTTATGACTTTTACATTTTTAGATACGATCTGAATAACATTGAAAGAACTGAAAATTCCCCCTAGGGCTTACTTTTTTTTTAAATAGAGAAATTATTTAGTATTTTATATTAGTATTTTAACTAAATCGAGCCCGTCTAGCTAACTACATTGCAGTTAAAATGTCGCAACAAGAGTTTGTTGCCTCTTTTAAAAGCGAAAAGATATTTTTAATAACAGGTTTTCAGAAAGCAAATTGATTTGCGAAACCCGACGAAACTTGTAATCGAATTTATACCTTCCGCGAACTCGCGTTGATTGCATAATCACTATATTACCTGGAAAATGCGTAGAAAAAGCGATCAGAGGACTTGGCAACAGCAAAATTCAACTATTTAGCAATTCGGTCGACACAATTATATTCCGGATGATTGTTTTCTCTTTGAATATTTAAATCATAAGAAAAGAATAAGATGAATTAGGGTCAAAAAGGAAAATATTGAAAATGGGTCCATTTGTAGCGGAGGTCAAAAAAATCTTAAAACGGTTGATGACGATTTAATTTGTTTGAAGGTATATTAGAATTTGTACCATATTGTCTTTGAAACCCACATTTCTGCAAAAATGCAGCATTTTCAAATTTGAGCTTTAACATTTATGTACTTAATAATAATATAATGTAAGTGAAGCCATTTTGGGATATAAGTGACGGGGATTATTTTACTGTCATCTGACCACGTGGTTTATTATTCACCAATCACAGAGGGAAAATCGATTGTTTACCCACAGTATTTAATTTCGATTTAAGGTAGAGCATAATACATGTATACCGCCTATACAGTTTTTTACTTAATATTGTGTTACAATAATATTTAAAAGGAAAAAAAAGTTCTAAAAAATTGAAGAATTGAAAATACGTGCTTTGTAAATTTTTATTCTTTACTTTATATATTATTTTTAAAAAAATTATAAAGACTAGATAAATTTCTGAAGTAAAAAAATTGTAATTTTTTAACTTCTTAGTATACCACATTGTCTTTAATTATGCATGCTATTTATTAACCATATGAGAATAAAAAAAAGTTGTAAATTCATTTGTGAAGTATTTTAGTTGCATTTGTGACTCGTGGGGGGGGAATAAAAGCAGTTCGAGGGACTCGGTGACAGGGCGGCCCTTATTAGCAGATGGGGGGGGGGGGGGCTGTGCAAAGGAACAAAGGGGCCCCTTGAACCTGATTTTAAGGTTTTTTAAAGCTAGACCAGTTTTGCGCCATTCTTAGATGACAATAGCGCATTAGTAGATGAAAAAAACACATTGTATAAACGTTCTTTACCAATGGGATGATTTTTTTTTTTTGCTTTTATAAATTCATTTCTTTTAATTATTATTTAAAATATTTTTTTAGTTAAAAATCCATAGTAAAGCAGTCTAATTTAAATAAAATTAAATTATACATAAAAAAAACGAAGAAGGAAGAGGTCTGAGCAAGAATATAATTTCAGAATATTGTGCTATAGGGATTGGTCGCCAACAGAAAGAAGATAAACAAGCTTTTGTGTTTTATGCCGCGGTCCCCCATCCACGCTCTGTATACGCTTTACTTTACATCACGGTTTTATATGCATGGGAGCCTCATTTCCTATTGAACAAAGCCAAATCTATGTCAATTGTGCTATTCGTCACGGAATTGAGTCGAAATGGACGTCCTATCATGATATTCTTATTCTGATTTCCCATGAAAATGATTTAAAGACGTTTCACGTTAAAAACTGATTTGCTAATTTTCTTTTAAATAAATTGCTTCTTTGTCTACACGGGGCCCCACATAACGCGCGTAGGCTTGTGCGACGGCACCTGTGGCACACCCCTAGGGGCGACCCTGCTTGGAGACCTAGAGCGCTTCTCTCAAGAGTCAAAAACGGATACTTTTATTAGTACCTAAAATTTTTCACAAAAAAACCCTATTTCACAAAACCGAACGGTAAATAAAAAAAAAATTCAATCAATTAATTTTTTTATTCAACTTATTTAAATTTTTTATTTCAACAACCAACAACTTTCACCACGCCTCAAAAAGACACCGTAATCAATCTCCATAATCGAAAAAAAAAAGAATCGCAGAAATCTTCTCTCACAAAATAAAACCGAAAAACAGACCGATACACATCCAGAGGTCGGTCAGCGCCATGCGAGGGGTCATCATGGAATGACATTCGAAGCCATTACACCGAGGTCGAGGCTTCACGCCTTTTTCCAGGCGCCATTCACAGCGACGGATGAAATTTATAGAGATATTTCCCCCCCTTCTAAATATAAAGGCATCCTCTTTCCTTTTTAATGTGCTTACACCTACTAGTATAACGAATAACTTTTTTTTATATATCCTGGTGAAGTTTATCGACTAGGGGTAAGGGGAGGTTGGGGGTACATGTAAGGAGATTTTATAGGGTGGATATGGAATGAATTAAAGGACTATTATTAAGCAGTGAATAAGGGTGTTATGTTAAGGTATTTCTTGGGGTAGGTAAAGTATTTTTTGGGTTCGGTAAGGTATTTTTTGGGGTAGCTAAGGTATTTTTTGGGGTCGTTAAGGTGTTTTTTGGGTCGTTAAGATATTTTGGGGTAGGTATGATATTCCTTGGGGTTATTAAGGTATTTTTTGGGATCGGTAAGGTATTTATTTGGGGTAGGAAGGGTATTTTTGGGGGTAGGTAAGGTATTTTTGGGGGTAGGTAAGGTATTTTTTGGGTCGTTAAGATATTTTTTGGTGTAGGTATGGTATTTCTTGGAGTAGGTAAGGTATTTCTTGGGGTCGGTACGGTATTTTTTGGGGTAGGAAAGGTATTTTTTGGGTTCGGTAAGGTATTTTTTGGGGTCGTAAAGGTACTTTTTTGGGGTCGGTGCATTTGAACTATATATTTGACTGCAATTGAAAAACTGAAATTGTGTTTGCTCACTCAGCAATTATCCGACATGCAACTATCGGACAAAATATCCTTTCGCTCGATACCGCGCTAACAATTTTGGCGATTTTGTGTGGATTAAGATTATTACGAGTTTGGCGATGTTTCACCTTTACTTTGGCGATTTCAATACCCGAAATGTGGCGGTCCCGAGTCAAATGCAATTTAAAAAATCACCGGGAAGTTGCTGAATGATATTTCAGCCACTCAGTTGATTATCGCCGAGCGATAATTGCAGTGCAATTATCGCTTGTGCGCGGCCAGCCTTACTTCAAAGTCGTTCTTTAAATATGGCAGTAGTTTGACCTTTAGGGTCTTACTCATGGAGGGTTACTACGTTGAATATGGATGTTTTATTGAATGGAATTACTGGTTGAACCGCACGCTAGGGCAATACAGTGGGATATAGGAGACGGCACTGGATCAATTCCTAAAGAAAGGCCCGGGAATATTGTCTCATAATTTTTAAACATAATAAGATGATGAGAACGACACCTGAATTGGAACCCCACTTTCCCAACTTCCACAGCATGACCAACGTGCAGACATTTGGGTTACGGCAGATTTAACGCTCACCAGTCACCTGTACACGGATATGTTTCGAGAAAAACGAGAATGGTACCCACTACCCTTCCGACTGTGAATAAAAAAAAACACTGGGTTCGCATTAAAACATTGGTTAATTGCCCATGGTATTATATATTTGAGAAGATTGATATACATTTTGAGTTTTGGTAAATCGAAAATAAAGTTCATTGAAAATATTTTTCATTCATTGCAAATTTGGCAAGTTTGAAGTAAATAAAAAAGGGATGGAATTCTGAATCGAAGGAAATACAAAGATAAAACAATAAAATATTAAAAACGTATTTACTGAATTTTTAATTTAAGAAAAGTAGCTTTTGGCAACCTGCATGACCCTCAAATTCTAAATTTCTGGTATCTTAAGTGTAACAAATAAGTGATCCATAGAATGATAAAAGTTGGAAAATAATTATGTATAGATGATAATAATGATGTATTCTTCATGACCAACACTAAAAAACAACAACAATTGATTAATCACTGCAAAATCCCAAAGTTTGAACTTTAGCTTGGATTTCGTGAAAACACAACTTCGTAGAATGAGAAATTCATAAGAATATTTTTATTTATCCATATCCATTTAACCGTGATACGTTTATATGAAAGGTAACTTGAGAATTTTATATAAGCAGACCCAGACGGGTTCCAAATCTCCTTCATATGTTCTCACACGTAAATCCAAGCATGGATGTTTTCTTCAAAAATGTGTAGATTAAACTAGTTTGTATTATCACAGTGATATGTCATGATGAAAGTTATTATATTTTTAGTGTTAAGGCAAGCTTTATGCGTGTATTATTTCATTTATAGTTGAAAAGACAACTGAAGGAGTTTGGTGATGTGTTTACAGGTTTCTGTTATAAATGAAGTTGTTGAATATTTTTAATTTATAAATAACAGGTAAAGTTTTTATGTTTTCTCACACAAAGGTAACATATTTGTATAAATAGGGGATCACATTTTAATATCAGTTATATACGACTCTTTTATCGTTATCGTTAGAGGTTATGGATATTTTTATTTCAAGCCCAGGGTTTACCTAATTTAGTTCTATTTTCGCCATATTGACTTCGTGGCAAAAATTAAAAACAACAACCTACAAACTTGACTTACCCAAACTTTCCAAAGAGATGCAAGGCAATTGTTCACATTAGTGTTTGTGAGTTATTATTATGATTGAGAAAGGTATGTTAAGATAGTTTGAACATATAAAGAGGATGAACGAAAGGAGATAGACGAAATACAAGACGAGTATGGATGGAAGAGTTGGAAGGGGTTGATCTCAGCGAACGCACCTCAATCAGATTGAGGACGATGTTAGCAAAGGCCAGCTTAGGAGTACCCTCATTAAGTTAATAACAATGTATCTACCTACATAGTTTAAGTTTAAAAAATGTGGCTCTCAAAAGAAATTTCAATCGTTGTTCTGTTGATATTTGGCTCCCAAAAGAAATTTCAATCGTTTTTCTGTTGATATTTGGCTCTGTTGACTAATAAGATTGCAAATAACTGGGCTAGTGCATGCCGGCAATGCGACTCATTCCCCCTCCCACGCTGTCCAAAAAGTCAGACGGAGTAGTAGACCCGGTCGACGCTGCTCACTTTCCTCTACACAATGGTACGTGATTGATCCCCGTAGGCTGATACCCAATGGAGTTAATTGTCTTTGAAATATAAATTCATTCTATATCACGCAAGTTGACTATGACCGTTGTACCCGGATCGATTTGAAAGAGAATTAGAGTCAAAAATATAGAAAATAATTGCAATCTCCACTGGGGACATTTTTATTTTATTCGTTCGGCAGGGATGGAGGGGAGTGGGGATCAATGTAATGAACAACACGAGGGGAAGTGGCCATACTCGTTTTATTCTTTCTCTCTCCCTCTTCTCTTTTCGCCAAAGCGCAAGGTGGGTGGATGCTTTCCCACGCCATACGGTCAGCCCGTAATCACCCCTTTCGCTGCACTGGAACGGCATGCCATATTTGGCACGAAATTTCTCATTCGCTCATTAATAAGAGGCCAAGTATCAGAATAATATGTTTCCCTTCATAAAAGCGATAAGAGGGCGCAATTTATTTCTATAACTGTATGCAGGGCCGCCCTTCAGTTAGAACTGATGGAATAAATCCAATTTTTAACCCCCTCCCTTCTTAAAAATATATAGTATACATCAAACTGAAGGAGTTGATCTGAATTTTAAAGTGACGCTGTGTTGCACAGAGTAAATTTTTTATGCTGAATCGTGGTAAAGCTCCCCAGCACAATTGATCAGTAAACATTTATGTGTTAGATAAATGGTTTGGTTTAGTTAATTATGTCATATTTGAGCTGCACATTGACCTAATAAAATCTTCGAAGTATATGATGGGGGTGATTCAGCAATTCAATTTATCGCATTAAAATTTTTTTATTTTCGTGTTTTTTTTAATATCCAAGACATGCCCAAATCGTTATTTTGTTTGGAAAACCATAACACACAATTATTTAGAATTCTCTTCTTCTGTTTTTATTTAAATAGTCTCGGATATTCTTTCCATCTTCGTCGATCAAAACATTCGCCGTGGTGAAGGGAGCTAGTATGCGACAAATTCGTCGGGGTCACCAAATATTATCACATTGGTCATAGTTTTGTAATTTACACAGTGGAGTTCCATTCCACGTGTTGTCTTAGTCACTTGACCGTGTTCAAAACTAAGAAGCTACAAAACTAAGAGGTACAAAACTGAGATTGAGGCCCCCGTGGCCTAGACTAAAGAATAGTAAAAAGTAGTGATATTGCAGTCGGAGGGTTGCCAACTTCGCTACGAAAATACTAGAATGTCACCCAGAACATCCACAAAAAATTAACGGCGTGTAAACGGGACTGGTGCACGATACATCTGATCGGGGTCCAAAGTCCCGACGTCTATTGAAGGCGTTGGGTGCCAGCTCAGGCGTTGCCCTCGTCATCTGACCATGGTTCAAAAATAGAGGCATCGTTACCGGGTCTTTCTTTCGGGATATGCCCCGAAAGTTCGCCGTTAGCCCACTTTGCAGCTCTAGTGCGACGTTATTTAACCAAACCAAACCAAAACTGAGATCGTTTTCGGGATCTTTCCTTCGGGAAGATCCCGTCGTCGCCAATAGTCCATTGTGTAGCTCTCGTACGACGTTAACTCAACCAACAGAAAATGATCGCCAACTTTACTAACGAAAAAAGCACACCACACTGATTTTGACAGGCACCAGCAACCCTTCTTCCCAAGTTCAACACAATTGCCCTTCGCGCAGTTCATCACGGCGATGAATTTTGGTCAATCATCGGGTCTGCCCTTTTTTTTTATTTATTGTTTTGGCTCTTTTCTCGCAGAGTCCGTCCACTTTCTCCGAGTTGTTTGCTGCCTTCATTTTTCTTAGATGTTATTTTCGATGTGCAAGATATTTTTTTTCTTCACCTTTTTTTTTTTAAATTTATGATTATCTGCACACCCGTTAATGATGGTCGGAGTTGAATGGTAATTCAGGGGAAGGAGTGTTTGAGGCGATGGGAGAAGAAAAATTAACCATCTAACGTTCGGTGCAGCCCGGTGTTTGTTTGGCTGATGATTATATACAACAACAGGTTTTATTAATGAAAAGTATTTCGGGTTCTTCAGTATAAGGTAATTTAGATTCACACTTTTAAACTCATTTGCATATATAAAAACAACAACAAAATAGTGTTTAAAGAAACCGGCTGTAATGTTAACCATGCTATGCAATTAAAAATCAAAAGATATTTCTGCTCATTTAAATTATTATTCTCCACTATTTAAAATTATACGATATATTTATCAATCAACACATTACTTGATGTTATAAAAAAACTGAAATAAAAACAGTTATCGGCCTAAAGGGAAATGGACCCTAGATCCATGTTGGCAAATATGACTTTTGCACATATTTGTTTTTCTAAACCATAAAAAACTTAAAAACTTTCTTTTAAATACATATAAAATATTTAATAGATAATAAAAAATATTAAATTATAAATATATAAAATATAAACATATAAAATATTAAATTATAAATATATAAAATATAAACATATAAAATATTACATAAATATATATAAAATATTTATAAAATACAAATATATAAAATATTACATAAATATATATAAAATATTTATAAAATACAAATATATAAAATATTACATAAATATATAAACAATATATATAATATATTTAAACATAAAAAATATTAAAAATAGAAACTAAAAATATTAAAAATAGAAACTAAAAATATTAAAAATAGAAACTAAAAATATTAAAAATAGAAACTAAAAATATTAAAAATAGAAACTAAAAATATTAAAAATAGAAACTAAAAATATTAAAAATAGAAACTAAAAATATTAAAAATAGAAACTAAAAATATTAAAAATGGAAACTAAAAATATTAAATATAGAAACTAATATAAAATGTCAAAAATATAAAATATTAAAAATATAAAATATTAAAAATAAAAAATATTAAAAATATAAAATATTAAAATTATAAAATATTAAAAATATAAAAAATATAAAATATTAAAAATATAAAATATTAAGAATATAAAATATTAAAAATATAAAATATTAAAAATATAAAATATTAAAAATATAAAATATTAAAAATATAAAATATTAAAAATATAAAATATTAAAAATATAAATACAAATATTAAAATATAAATACAAAATGTCAAAAATATAAAATAAAAATAAATTAAAAATATAAACTAAAAAATATAAAATATTAAAAATGCAATAAACTAAAAAATATAAAATATTAAAAATACTATTAACTAAAAAATATAAAACATTAAAAATACTATAAACTACAAATATTAAAAATACATTTTAAAACCTTACCATTATTTGATTTAATTAATTATTTTAATGAAAGTTGTAATAAAACTTCAAACTCCCCAATATGGACTCAAAACACTGACCCGTCTCCATAAACAAGCATACATTTAGAGATTCAAATCATAAAAAAAAAAATTCCGTTAAACTTCATAAAAAACTAATCATTCGGTTTCTTTCAAAACGCTTATAAGAATTCAACAAGAAAAGGAAAACCATGTTCCCAAAGACAAAGGCACATCAAGAAGACAGAAATGCCCGGTATGGTGACTACTTGTAGACATGCAATAATCTCCACTCTCAACCACCCAAGGTCAAGGTGTGAGAAAGAAACGAGTTGAAGACCCCTGGGAACGGAAGTGATGGAAATTTTCTCCGAGTCAACAAAGAGTTTCTGCTGAAGACTAGGGGTGGGGGGGGGGGGGGGGATTAGGGGGAAAGGGACGTGATTTCTTCTGTAATTGGGGGGTGCTTCTTGGAAAATATGGAGGGAAGCACATCTTGTATCCTGCTTTTTAATTTAGTAGCTATTGTTCATGATGTTAGGAATGAAGGTTGGGCTCGCGCATCTTCCCATTACCGTCATTTAACTTCTTAGTTTAAATTTCCGCGTTTGTTTTCACTATACAAGATTAGAAAACATCAATTTAGCTTTGAATAATTTCACATTCGGCAATAAGTTTAGGGATATTTAGAAGTTTGAAACAATGCCTGCAGTTTTTGCGTAGGTCTCTAAGTTAGATAATAATCAGATAATTTTTTATATTAGTAACTTTAGAAAATCTGTAAGAATTTTTCACTGAAATTTGTAAACTAAAATTAGGGGCTGTAAATAAATGATGTCACACCTTTTCAAATTATTTTTGACCCCCCCCCCCGCCCTATTGTCTTTAATTAAGATGAAATTCTTAGCAAAATATTCAGCTTTGAATTATAGAGTAGAACTTTAATTATCCGAATTTCAGCTATCCGGATAAAACAAAGAGAATTGTCAATTATCCGGATATCCTTTTGAGAAAAAAAAAAGAAGAAATCAGAGCAAAATCCACATTTAAAAAAATTCTTATCGGTGAACGATATTGTTTATATTAGTCATTAAATTGCATTACATACTGTTCCATCACAAGAACTCTTTCTAGTTCCACTAAGTGCCACCAGCTGGAGTGCCTTACGGACTTGGGTTTCTCTATAATTAGAGAAACTAAAAAGAATCAAGAGGCCTTCTAGACACCGAACTGGAACGAATGGTTTTTCCATTTAGAAGGGACCTGTCTGCCAGGCGTTCCTTCTCTTTTTTATCATTTGTAAATTGCCTGTAAATTTAATGTAGTAATTTTAAACTCTTATTTTTACTTTAATTAAATGATTTAGAAATTTAATATTGAGTCTCTTATTTCTGGGCAGAACGGAAGTTTTTAAGTATAAGAGTGGTGCAATACAAATTGTAACTTGCAGTCGCAAAAAGGGTTTTCCCGCCCTGATCTACAGGTATGCGAAGACAACTCTACAGTACTAAAGCAAAATTCGCTCTTTTAGTAAGAAAGAACCGTTTTCCAGTGAATTATCTAGATATGCGGGTATTCGATTATCCGAATGGGATCTAGTTCCATATCCGGGTATTCGATTATCCGAATGGGATTTAGTTCCAATTGACCCGGATAGTTTGAGTTCCACTGTACTATCAAATTTATGGGGAAAACCCTACTAAACAAAACCAATGATATAAAGCAATTCCTATTGTTCACGCATCCCACAAGAGGTATCAAAACAAATCTACGTATATTTCCCAACACACTCTTCGATTAGTCACATGCGGCACTAGACAGCACCAATCGCTGATGGATGGGGGCCACCGACCAATTACTGTTTCAATTCGACTGGGAAGTGCGCAATCGTTGTCGATACGGTCCGGCGAGTCCCTTTCACTGCCGACATCTGCAAGGGTTATTGACGCACTTTCACTGTCAGACTCGCTCTAACCCTTGACCGAAAAGGCATTAGCGAGGTACAATCGATTTCGGATGGCAATTCAGTCGGTGTCGAATCACGAATGTCTCTCTTGCAGAAGATCCTTTTGTATGTAGACCCTCTTCACAACAATTTCTGCGATATAACGATCCTTGCCTTATCAGAGCCGGAATTAGAGTTAGTGGGCCTCTAGGCTTATTATGTGGTGCGGGGCCCCCAATAATGATAATTATTGGGGGCCCCGATGATAATTTATTCAGAAACTGATAATTTTATGAGCGATTTGCCCATTTAAGTTATTTTTTTTAATATAGAAATTTTCTAATTTCAATTGGAAAATGTATATTGGTTTCACTAAGGTATAAAATTTCAAAATTTGGGAGAAATAACTAGAATGCAGTGTCAAGAATGCATTTTTCAATAAAAATAAATATTGTTCTTAGCTTAAAGTAATAGACTTATAGTAAAGTTGCGAACGGCAATGAAGTAAAATTTTTTAAATGTAATATATTATTCAAATAAAATATATAAAACTAAAAAAAAGGCCAAAATGTAGGCTAACGACAGCTAATTTCGAACCATTGTATCCACTCTTTTGTATGGGAAGTGGACGAAAAAATACTCTCTATATTTTAATAAGAAATTTATGGATATTTGTGTGTTAGATGCAACGTTAGGCCGCTTTTTCATTTAACGACACGATACCGATAAATCGTGAACAATTGCGAAGGGACGACACAACGTTTTATCGTATCGTCTGATAGTCAGTTTTTCATTGCACCGATATCGTTCGCTGAAAACGACAATTTTTACATACAGTTCGTGTTCGTCTGTTGCCGAGAGCACATCTATTCTCGATATGGCGCATCGCAACAAATTACATTATAACAAACTGCGATTGTTGTATTTGCTGTATTTAAGGAGAAAGAAGAGATCAATAACAAAACGCTTCTGGGTGCATGATATCATCAAAGCAAGACATGTTGAAGGAGATTTTTATGTTTTATTTGAACGTCTACAAAAAGCTAGAACTAGAGCTAACCACTGGAGCTGCAGAGTGGGCTATTGGCGACGGTTTGACGAAATATTGCCTCCCATGCATTTTCTCGAACAATCTTGTTTTTGTAAAATTCATCTCGCTTATCCCAAATACAGGTCTTTAATTCCACTAGTTCACAATATCGAACTTAAAAGCCATATTGATAATATAAATAAAAAAAACACAGTAGACTATAGCAGACGGCAACAAGTTTTTTGGAAACAAACTCAAAATGTCGTCACGATGAAGTAGGGAAGGCGCGTGCCCACGATAAAACGTTCCGATAAATTGTATCGTCTGATCGGCAACGACAATATCGTTATATTATCGGCTAGTGAAAAAGCGCCCGGCTTCGTATGTGTATTTTGCGTACCCCGATATCGTGCCACTGAAATCGTATACGATTTATCGGTGTCGTGTCGTTAAATGTAAAAGCGGCCTTAGGCCGCTTTTTCATTTAACGACACGATACCGATAAACCGTGAACGATTTGGAAGGAACGACACAGCGTTTTATCGTATCGTCTGGTGGTCAGTTTTTCATTGCACCGATATCGTTCACCGAAAACGATAATTTTTACATTCATTTCGCGGTCGTCTTTTGCCGAGAGCACACCTATTCTCGTTCCCGACATGGCGCATCGCAACAAATTATACACTGAAACAAATTGCGATTGTTGTATTCGCTGTATTTAGGAAGAATTTAAAGGAGAACAATAACAAAACACTTGTGGGTGCATGAAATCATACAAGTTAGACACCCTGAAGACGTTTTTTATGTTTTATTTCAGTGACTATAAAGGGATACGGACACATTTTTTAATTATTTTCGAACGAGCGAAAATAATTTTAACTACGTATTTCATATCAAAAATATAATTCCGAAGAACACACATTCAATAATGTGTAAATTTAACTTCCCATGCGTAACTTTAATAAAAAAATATAATTTGTTTCAAATCAAATTTATTGTTAATTATCAATTATTGTATTAATTTCTTAAAAATAATGCTATTAAATATTTATTTATTGTGTATTATAATTTGGTATACTTTAAATAACACAAAATAGTGAAAATATTTAAATGCGTAATATTTAATATAATATATTTTTTATTTCAATAGTAAGATAGGTGGTCACAAATTTTACTACCCCCCACCCACATTTAGCCACAATCGCATCCACTAATGCTAAAAGCAAGGCCAATCCGTCTACCCAATCACACAAGTTTACAATATAGAATTTAAAAGCCATGCCGACAATTAAACTTTAAAAAAACCACAGTAGACTACAGCAGACGGTAACAAGTTTTTCCAAAACAAACACAAAATGTCGTCACGATGAAGTAGGGAAGGCGCGTGCCCACGATAAAACGTTCCGATAAATTGTATCGTCTGATCGGCAACGACAATATCGTTATCGTATCGGCTAGTGAAAAAGCGCCCGGCTTCGTATGTGTATTTTGCGTACCCCGATATCGTGCCGCTGAAATCGTATACGATTTATCGGTGTCGTGTCGTTAAATGTAAAAGCGGCCTTAGGAGGTTCTTTGTAGAAAGTCAACTGTATTTTTTAAGTACATAAATTTAGATATTCATCTTGAATACATATTAAGGATCAGGTCGTTAACGCTCTTGTGCGGAAAAACAATCATTAACAAACAAATTGCGAAATGGTATTAATTGAAGATAAAATATTCATGAGCAGGCATTAAAATATAAATTCCCACTTGCAACCGGGTTAAAATCTCTAATTAAAGTAACCGCTCTCACATAAAAAATACCCAAGGCTGTTGAGAAGAGAAGGAACAAAAATCCGACATTTCATAAAGCTTAAACAAACTTCGCGGTAACGAGGACTGCTAATCCTCCGCGGCTTTAGAACCTGATTGTCATTCAGGAACGCGCTGTAATTAAAAACCATAAACGCCGATGCCAATGTTAATCTTGATCACTGATTGTTCAAGCACAGACTGCTTCCTTCAAAAGGGGAAAAAAAATATCGATGTTATCTGACATGAGACAACCCAAAGGAATGGTATAAAGACGTGTTTCAATATGACCGTTGAGAAGAAACAAAGGCTGTGAATCGATTGAGCAGTTGTCTCTGAAGAACAATTACGAGACAGGCTGGAGTCCTGTGCAGAAGGCCCATAGGCTGTAATTAAGGTTTCGCACAATTAGAAGGCTATTAGGTGGGTTGTCTTTCCTTCTTTCGCGATGATAACGTGGTCATGTCCAGATTAACGAAGGGAAGTCGTGTATTCTGAAAATGATCATTGGTTACACAACATGATTGTTGATATTGGTTTCTGTTGGGCAGTTCTGGACCTTAGAATCAGACGAACGTTTGTAATTAGTCACTATGGCCTTGCAAATGAGGTTTATGTGGATATCGATGGCTAAAAGAAGTAATTAAAGTCACTATGGCCTTGTAAATGAGGATTATGTGGATATCGATGGCTAAAAGAACAACCATTGTATGTCCATTTTTCGGTCCATATTGGATATTGGTATCAAGATAAAAGTGGAGTCTAGATCTTTCCTCCAGCATGCACGTACTTTCCCTAATCATAATTTTGTGGTGCTGGTTTGAATAAAAGTATTTGGCAAGTTTCCCCCTAAGTTCGAAATCTTCTTTTTGTGTTTTCCGTAAGTTTGCAAAAGTGAGTGTTTAAGAAGCATCTTTACAATTGTGACACGCAATAAAACCCAAAGGAAATAAGATAGCTAAGTTATATTGCCTAGTTATGTACCAGCAACACATGAAGTTTTATTTTGAGAGCATTTTTTTTAATGTAAAATGTTTTTTAATAAATAAAAATAGACAAATAAGAGTGACAAATCGGACAATGGTTTTTCGAAGTCGTGATAATTTATTTTCTGACCACCCACCTTGAAAACAAATTTTCTTTTCGCAGCCTCCATTTAAATACATAAACCGCCCATTTTTATCGGAAACAAACCTTTCACGCATCGCAACAGGACACTGAGTACAATGACAACAATAACAGGCACAGGAGAATCAAAAATTCCCTTAAAACCACAATGCATTCCAGATAAGGAAATATATCTTTTGATTTTACAGAATATAATGAGTATAGAAATAGTGGCGAATGAAGTGTTGAAGTTACACAAGCCTCACTCAGCAAAAATCGCAATCCAATTTGCGGGAAGGGAAAATAATTATAAGGAACAGCAGAAAAGAGAAATAACCCTTTCAAAATGCAACGCTACTGAATTGAAGAAAAGAAGAAAATAATCAAGTGCAGCGCGTGATATTATCCTACAAAAAGTTATTAAAATTCGCGTGCGTTTTCTTCCAAATGGAGTTCAGATCTAAAGGTGACATATCCATTGTTACGCTATGCATGTAACGCCGGAGATAACGGAAATAGTTTTCATTTGAAATACAGCGTGTTTAATGGGATTCTTATCGTGGATGTAATATTCAATTTTGTAATTGTGTTTTCAAGAAAGGGAAATGTAAACTATTAGACTAGAAAAAAAAAGCAAATAAATGAGAAAACTATGGATTGAAAACCATTTTATAATAAAATATTATCGATATGTAGACGATCTTAAATGATATGCGAAGTCTTATATATTTAGAGAAATTAAAATAAAATTATTATGGCTACCTTCATAATCCATTTCACGGATTACATAGGTAAGATACGTAATTTCGGTTCTTAAAGTAAATTATAGTAAAATGTTTAAAAAAATTATTTAGATAATACAATCTAATATATAATTAACAATAGCTGTTAAGATTTTAAAGAAAAATCGCCCATATGAATTTTAAGAAATATCTACGTTAGGATTTTAAAAAAATGATCGATGGTCGGATTTTTTAAGAAATTATCACTCTTAGGATTTTTAAGAAAAATAGCCGTTAGGATTTTTAAAAAAAATCGCTGTTAAAAAATTTAAATAATATTGCCGTTTGGATTTTTAAAATTTATTTAGTAGTATTTAGTACTTATTTATTCCTGTGATCCGGTCTTTTAATTTGCTCCGTGCGAAAAACGGCAAATTTTTCAAGCTATTAAATAAAGTTAAAGGTAAAATCTCGTATCTGAAAATAAATTTTTTCCCCTCTCGATTTGAAGATTCCTATAAAATTTTATATAGCAACTAAAGTATTTACATCGAACAAATTTGTTTTACATCAAATCTTATAAATTAATAATTCATTAATTTTATTTTTAAAAAAAATCACAAATTCCGAACATAGTTTCTAAAATCACGGTCTCTAATCAGCAAAAAAAGTCAGCATAAAACCTTAATTAGACTTTTGAAATTGGAAATTTCTGGAAGGTTTATAAAGGAATTTGGTAACAAAAACACCTGCAGTTTATATTTTTTCTGCATAAAATCTTTAAAAGTTCGCATTTTTCTTTAATGATTTCAATACTTCAAAATTGAAAGATTTTTACAGGTTTTATACAGGAATTAAACAAAAACTTTTAATCTAATAGATAATAAAAAAAAAGTGTAATTTTCCTGAAATTTCATAATTTTGATGAAGGTTTTATGCTGACTTTTTTTGCTGGCTATTAGAGAATTAAGTAAACATATTTTAAAACTGAACGTTGGACAGGAATATCTGACAAAACATTCGATTTTTCTCAGGTATTTAGAGATAACAGGCATTGGATATAATGTTATTAAAACTTATAGACATGGCTATTCTTCTTCTGATATTCAAAATTAAATAATTATTTTTAATTGATGCTATTTTAATTTTCTTTCCATGAGTAATTCTATACGTAATTAAAAGAATCCACATTGTTCCATTGTAACAGGTACTTCGTTGGTTGGTTGAATTAACGTCGAGCTTGAGCAATGGCTATTGGAGACGGTTCGGGATCTATCCCGAAATACCCGGTAACGTTACCTCAAGTGACACACCACTATCTAAGTTTTCACACAACTACCATTGGGGACGTTTGGAACCGAAAATTTAACATACAGCATCCCCCTCTTTCTGGCGATGATTAAAGACAAGTTTCTAAAACGAGACGCGAACACGCAATCTTTCGATTAAGAGTTATCTGCTCTTCCCGTACCCTCTATTATTTAATTTAATTTAATTAAATAAGAGATCGTCCGTTTGGTATAGAGCTAGGTTTTAAATTGTGTTTTTACTTTAGCAATGAATTTTGAGAATAATTTTAATTCCTTTCCATAGTAGCCAAACTACAAATAAAATGATATGCGAATCGTAGACTTCAATTTAAAAAAAAATTCTTTAATGTTAATGAAATTATGTAAAAATCGCTGGAAATAATAAAAATACAATTCTACACAATTAAGTTTGTTTCTAAAAAATGAAACGATTGTGATTCTTGTATTTTCTTATCGATGTAAACGAAATAATTTTATTGTCTTTACAATAAAAAAATAATTTTACCTCTGTAGTTTCTTTATAATATAGTTTATGGAAGAAATATGTTTGATTTGTTTAGACTAGAGATGATTTGGAAGCTAACACATTTTATTTTGTTTTCGGTACCCTGTTTTGAAACAGGTTTTGTTGAATCGATGTAAAGGTCTCGATTTTTAAAAAAAGTAATATAAAAGCGAGAAATGTTGTTTATGAAGAAGTGTTGGCATGGAGTTTGATTTTAGATATCAATCAGATCAAACTCCGGTGTCATTCAAAAAATAAACAATTGGAATCTAAAAATATTTCATTTACAAAATTGATCTTCTTCAAAGATTGGCAACAACGAGTTTCAAACATACATGTTGATTTTACATTTTATAGGATTTGAAAACCTTACTGAAATATGAAAATATTCCTATTTTTGAAATTGTTATTGATTCATATCGAAATGGCTGGTTTATTTTCATTTAAATTTTATGCTTTACGATCAAATGGCGATAAAAAGTTAAAATTTTTATCTTTATAGAAATAATATAGAAACACTGATACAGCAAAGTAGTTGCCAAAGAATATTTCAAATTTACGAAGAAAAAAAATTAGGTAGGACGTGTGCAAACAGCCGCGCAGTGTTTAAAGGGTGAAACATGATGCCCAAGTGAGCGCATCTTTTTGGATTTCGCACAAACCCTTCCTCGCTTTCTACGTTGTCTCGTTCGTTGCGAGAAATCAATAAAAAAGCGATACATTTTTGTTACGTAAGGTTTCGTTAGGTTCACTTCACTCTACATGCACTTTTCCCCCGGAACCAATTTTAACCATGCACAGCTCGCGCTCATCAATGTAAAGCGAATTGGAGGCGAAACAAATTGGAAAGATTCCTACTGAAATGACATCATTTACTACTTCGTCACTTATTACGCCCGAGAGGATAATAAGAACTAACAAATGATCTAATCCACCAGATGATTTCGCTCGTAGGAGTAAATGGGTGACTAGAGCTTCGATTAGTTTTTGGTTTATTTTCTTTAATGTTATTATACCGCTCGGGAAAGTAAAAAAAAAAATTGTTTTACCTCGAGTGAAAAGATGCATGAAAATTAGACAATAGCTTTTCGCTGTACAATATGTTTATATATTTATATGTTAAGATGATCATTTCTTATTATACTCTTAGTCAAATGTGTGCTGGTCCTTGACAGGGTTTAATGAAAAAACAAAACAAAAGAGGGTCAAATCGCGATGCGTGGATTAAATGACGGCCCCTAACAAGAATACGCTATCCCATCCCTTATTTTTCCAATTTCGTCCCACTTCCAATTCGATTCGCCTTGGATTATGCCTCTCAGGCACAGCGCCAGCTCTGCAGGGTGAAGGATGTTGTTGAACGTCAAAATTAACACAGATGACTTTACACCATTATTTAACTCTTTGCACTCCAAGAACTTTTTGCGTTTTCCGTTCTTTCCACGGAACAGTTATTCATCCTTATAGTCTTCTCCCTAGAATGTGTTATGCTTATAGAAAAAAGAAACCTCATCTGTTTCGGATCTGCAAAAGAACGAGTGGAAAAAAATATCGCTGTTTTTTAAACACAAGATCATGCTGTTCTCGTTTATATTAAAGAACAGGGAACTAAAAGAACGAGTCGTTATGTTGGCGCCTGAGCGGCGCCAACAGAGTGCAAAGCGCTAAAAGGAGTTTTTGTAATTTACAGAGTCTATGTTTCTGTAAAATCAAAAATAAATGCGGATAACAACGTTTTTGAACACACTACCCACTTATTATTCTGTTGATATTACACAACCCTAACTACCTACAAATGAAACGTTTATATTCAGTAACAAAGACAAGCTCTACAATGTACTTTACATTCACGCACCGATAGATAGCAACAGAACAAAAAAAAGATAAACAGACACATTATCACTCATTAAGATCTCATTTAAGACAGAAGTGACACTCCCGCTTATTGTTACAAATAGGTTTTAGTAGGACCCAAACACTCCCTCTAACTTTCCGCAGTTTGAACATCGGCAAATATTGTAAAATGCTGCCAGAACAAGACGCAAAAAAGTTGTACAATTATTTGCACATAGAGTTAACAGAAAGAAAATGAATATTATTAACAAATGAAAGCTAGGGGAGATTAGAAATCGCCCAACTTGAAAGATTACATTTAAATAAGACCTCAGAGAACGGACACTGCATTGGAATATGAATGCAACAAATCAATGTTTGCGAGATAACTGTATAATATTACCTAATATATATGTAAACAAGATGAAAAATGTCGATAAGTTGAAACTGGGAATTTTCAGCACTGTTAAGTTGGGAATTTCGAATAGTTGAGTTGGGATTTTCGAATCGTTATGTTGAGAAATGTCTTGTTTCAACCTCCCTAATATTATTAACAATAAAAACTAGGGGAGATTAGAAATCGTCCAACTTGTAAGATTACATTTAAATTAGACCTCAGAACGGACACTGCATTGGAATATGGATGCAACAAATCAATGTTTGCGAGATAACTGTATAATATTACCTAATATATATATATAAAAAAAGATGAAAAATGTCGATAAGTTGGAAGTGGGAATTTTCAGCACTGTTAAGTTGGGAATTTCGAATAGTTGAGTTGAGAATTTCGCATCGCTAAGTTGGGAAATTTCTTGTTTAAACCTTCCCCCCGCCCCCCAAATATATATATATTTTGTGTAACGACACACTGATTTGATGTGGAATTGTGATAATTCTTTTTAAATTTTTAAGAACAAAAACTATTTGTTTGGTAATGTAAAAATTTATTCTATGAGAAGAAAATATAAGATTTATATACATTTAATATTTCTATAATGCCATGGTATTAAAAAACGTCACTAAATCACTTTGAACAAAATTTTGGGGTAGAGCATGCTTCCACATTGGCTTCAACGCGCCCATAGAGACAACAAGTTTTGAGCTTTCAAGAAGTTACAGTTAGAGTTCAGTGGTTTAAAACATATGCGAAGTCTTATCGAAGAGCGATATTCTATTTTACCCTTTCCAAAGTGATAACAATCGAATGGCTGCTTTCGTAATCGGAATCGCTTACACCTTTCTGAGAGTGAAAATCACGACCGTGTATATGATGCTTAACAAAGAGTTTTGCCCTAGCATTTTAATTTGCGATCACATATAGTAGATCTTTCTGAGTTTAACCTCTCGATATAGCGTTCCCATGACGACCGACCTTATGTTCTAATTGGTTGATAAACTTCCATGCATTAATTTTTTCAACTCGTTATTATAAACACCATATTCAATTGAACCTGTACGTGGTCGTTATATTGAGGAACTTATTTAATGTATCTTCAAAACTTTTCAAAGGCGATCCTTAGATTACCACGAACATTATACCATATACCACCATTATACCATATACCCCATCCATCCTATACCACAACATCTATTGCAAATTCACACCTGTAAAAATGACTTAACAACATTAACATCTTACCATAATTCAATATTCCCGAACAAAGTATACCGAAACGCTTCCACCTAAATCATACCCATAAAACCCATAATACCCATCTAAATCATACCCTTTGTAGCAAGATATGGGCCGGTAAATAACATAAATCGTAATGGCAATATGAAGGACATTAGGCAGTTGACTGTAAATTTACCAATCTTTCTGCCAGGGCATTAGCTGGAACTATTACGTCAGTCCCTTTTGTATCTAAGGTTGGGTGTGCTTGCCCATGTTATCGGGAGATTAGGAGGTCCCCCCCCCCCCCATTAAGGTCCATGGGGTATGTGTTACAGTAAATTCGGGGTGTCGTTGACCTAATGGCTTTGAAATGGGATTTATTTTTGGATTGTAGGGCTGTTCCTTTGTGATGGGGCACTTCAGAAATTGTGTTATTTCTTTTTTATGATGGGACGTTTGACTGTGTGTGGGAATATCACCGAAAGTGAGGATTGGTTGAATTAACCCTCTGACGCTCATGGACGTGATATCACGTCCAGAGATCTCCTGTTTTATCATTAATGCACTCAATTTTTAAAATCATAAAAATATTCAGTTTGCAATTTTTTTAAAATCTTGTTCGAGGTATTTTAATTGTTAGAAGTGTACTTAGAAAGCCTATCTCTTCACAATGAATTCAAATTTGGGTAAAAAAAATAAAAGTGCACGTCAAGGAAAAATATTTAAACTAATTGTTTGAGGATACTTAGAAAGCCTATCTCTTCACAATGAATTAAAATTTGGGTAAAAAAAATAAAAGTGCACGTCAAGGAAAATTATTTAAACTAATTGTTTGAAGATACTTAGAAAGCTATCTCTTTACAATTAAAATTTTGTTAAAAAAATAATATGTGTACTACACTATAGAGCCGGCGGAACTCAAAGAAAAATATCAGTGGTTTGTTAACGAGGATAACTAGTTTAAACGTTGATTAAGAAATAATTAAAATACGATTAAAAGTTCCAATCAGGTGCGGTTGTAAATATTTAGGAAACACCATAATTATGTTTATTATTTGCGAATTATAAGAAAAATGGGTCATAGTGTTAAATTATATTAAAAATATTTGTTATACAACTACAAATTTTTCTACAAACATCAATAGCAATAGTTTTTGGTGTAGTATTATCTCAGTTAAAAAAATATGTCACATAAAATAGAAATATTAACATGTTATTAGACAATTAAATAAAACTTAAATGCGAATAATTATAGTATTAAAAACCAGAATAATTATATCAAAATCAATCTATTAGAATGAAACAAATCATGTTTTTTTTAATAACTAGTTTTTTAAAACTAGTTCATTAAAGTAGCATGTATACGTCTTTATTTCTCCTAACACTAACTGAAGTTGAATACAGGAGACAATAAATATTATTTTCAAGGTTGCTGCTATGCAAAATTGTACGGCTATTTTTATATGCAGAAGAAAAGAGAGCAATCTTATAAATAAGCGTTTTAAACAGGTCGGATAAAAATTAATACACCTTTTAAAGATGTTTATCGACGAAAAATAATTATCAAAATTAAATATAATTATAAAGGTACACATCGATATTTGCAATTATATAAATATATCTTTTTATCTGTTGATATTGACAGTTCATATTGTTTAAAAAAATTTATACTTTTAATGCAAACAAATCGTTCAACTTCTAAGTTTTGTATATATAATATAAATTTTTTCAATTACGTAAGTTATAACAAATAATTATTGAACATAAATGCCATAAACTAATTTCAGATAAATGCTATTACAGTTATATAAATTTCGATACACTCTACAAAAAGATATTATTTCTCAAACATCATAAAAATTTAGAATCTAAAAAAAATCTTTAATTATACTACAATAAGACAAATTTAAACAAATTAACGCACGGTTGCGTAAAAGTTTTTATATATATTAAAAAGAACCTTAAAAGTTTCTGAAACACAAACTTTTTTTGTGGCTGATTTAAAAGTTCCAAGATATTTATTTAGCATAGACGATTACGAAGTTATACAAAATCTCTTTAAAGCTAATTAGTTTTAAAAAATTAATATTTTATTACATGAATTAACGGTTACATTATAATGATTAATTATTACATTATAACGATTAATGATTACATGAATTAATGATTTATTACATTAAAATTAGATAAAATAAACACGAACTTTATGATAGAAGATTATTTAAATGACCAAAATAAAACTAGTGTATCTAACTATAATATATAGCTAATACGTTTTTGATAAGCATGACAGATTTTGAAATAGACTACTTACGCTTTTCGGATTCTTCCACTTTTTAAGCCTAGCTCTCGGGATACGTGGTGAAAGAAGAAACAGTTTATTCATAAACTTTTCAGACGATTTTTCAAACGACATAACTGGCGACTCTCGACGTTCCGAACACCAAGAAATACCACACAACTCCACTGAACACGTGCACATGACGAAGTCTAATTATCGTCTGCTTTTCAAATCGAATTTAATAACCTCAAATATCAAATCCAGAGGAACACATCAACATATATTTGTTGTTGATGACAAATAAAAAAAAAAAATACTAAGTTAATCAAAGAATATCCAAATGATAGATCACTTGAGTTATACTTTCTTGTAGAACTATAAATTCATTTAAAAATAAAATTTTGAATATACAAGTCAATATAATTATGTTTTAAATTGGAAAAAGTAGTAACGATCAAAATGTATTATCCTACAAGTTTAAATGGAATTATAATCATCTGGAAAACTTGCAGACCGATGTCACAATACAATTCTATTTTCGACTTTCTTAGATATAATATCTAATCATAATGTACTTCGAATTCAAACAAATTCTTGGATAGAAGTCTTATCATAAATTACCATCTTACATTATAAACCAGGAACATACATGCATTTTTTCGATCACACCGCTCAAATTGTCTGCCACATAATCATCCTTCCAAAAAAATATCCATTTTATCCGAATAATTTGAAAGTATAATCACCAAACGATAAAATCATATAAAAATATTCGAATTACCGCACATCCTAATCTAGAATTCCATATGACAACAACCGAATTTAATGGATGAAAAATATTTAGAGTTTATAAATTAACAAAATAAAAATACAAACGATACATTTGCACTTGGAACATAAAAAAACCAGCACAAAATTCTATAAACACAGTTTTTAGCGATGGAGTTTTCAATATCCTTAAGATTCGGCGAATACACCTCCGTTCACAAAGTGTTTCTAGAGGAACTATGAATGGAAATTAATATAGCGCGAAACTGGTCAGGTAAGATCGAAAATGAAAGAGAAGAAAAGACTCGTGACGTCACTTAAGAGGCGGTCTCTGAATGGTTGAGGGTGACGGTTGATAGTGTTCGAAAAACGTTAATTTCTTAGTTTTTATAAATATTCAGATACGGTAGATAAACGCATTTTAATCACAGAATTCACTCATTCTATTTAATTTAAAAATGATTAGGGTAAAATTGGACGAAATGGGTTTTAAAATTCGATTCTTGACATTCAAAGTCCAATTTCTCTCTGATTTTTTTTTCGTTGTAAAATTACAATTGTTTTATAAAAACGTTCATTTATCTATTTAAAACGTAATAGTATCTTTTTTTATTTAATTATGAGTTTTTTAAAAAAATATTTGTAATAATTATTTTTAAGATAACCTATCTCAATTTTTCATAACTTATTTTAAAAAGGGAGCATTTTCTTGACTGAGATTCATCAGCAGTAGCGAAACGAAGGTCACGAGCATCAGCTGCTGTATACATTCAGTGCTTCTCAAATATTGATTTTAAAATCGCATAAATAAATTTTACACTATAAGAATTGGACATTAAATTGTAAACTAAAGGCAAACATACCCTAATACAAATTTCATTGAAAATATATACATATGTTCTCTTATTGATTTCGAGATTACACATGACGTCATTTTCAGATACAAGTGATCACGTGGTTTGTTATTCACCAGTCACAGAGGCTAATCGACCATGCGCTTTTGTTAATTCGTCAAGAAAAAAAAGTTAAAATTTTAATCTCGACACCAGGATCTAAATATCGTCACGTTGATTATGATGTGGAAATTAAGTGAGTGCGGAACGAGATCAAATGTTGCCCTCAATATATAACCACAATTAAAAATTTCGAAGTTGTGTACCAGAATTTTCATTCAAGATAGTTCCCGAAACGTCGCCAATAGTCATGTTTAGTTATTTATTATCGTTATTTTTAGAACCATGATCAGATGACGAGGAAACACCTGAACTGGCACCCAACGCCTTCAATATACGTCGGGACTTTGGACCCCGATCCGATTTATCGTGCACCAGTCCCGTATACACGCCGTTAATTTTTGCGGATCTTCTGGACGACTTGTCTAGTATTTTGTAGCGAAGCTGGCAACCCTCCGATCACAAGATCACTACTTTTTACTTTTTCTTTGTCAAGTCCATCGCCTGGCATCGAACCAGGAACCTTCGTATTCCCAGCTGACGCCTTTAACCGCTCGGCCACGGAGGCCTCCACACATCTCTCAGTTTGGCTATTTTCCTTCCATTCCCAAATCACCACTCCGTTTCACGCAAACCGAAAACAGTACAAATTAAAACGAAACAAAAACAAACTTGCTGAAAACTCGGTCTGACCATTTCCCCCCACCAGACACAAATACCCCCTCAAGTTATTCAAACCTCTCAGGCCATTGCCACACAAAAGAAGAGCAATTCAGCCAAGAAACCTCATCAAAAAGGAGTGGGAAACGATCCACCTGTGACGAAGCAAAGCCCTCCATTTTGGCCAGACACAGAGGCAAACTTTTGCGCAAGACCTCCATAATGGCTGAACACGATCTAATTTCTAGCAGCACGCACTGCGAACTGAGGGCTGAGACTTGAAACCGCGGATATATTTTCCACAAAAGAATTTAAAAAAAAATATGATTATTTGTATTCTATTTTTTTTTTTCAAATGGGGGGTTGTAATAGAAGGTGCAATTGTAGATGAAATAAATTGCTGTCTGGCTGTTTTTTTAGGGGGTACGCGCGGATTTGTTCTCCAGTTTGAAACCCAAATTATAAGCAGTTAGAGAATAATGGAAAATAAATTGAATTTTTCGAAAATGGTTTCCGAAAAAATGGCGTTTGCAGATGAATTGTCACGATTACAATTACAGAAAAGCACAGAACAGGATTTTACATTTCTTATATACAATTGGAGGACTTTCATCGGATTCAAGAGGCCTCTGTGGCCGAGTGGTTTAAGGCGTCAGCTGGGAATCCAAGGGTCCCCGGTTCAAACCTTGCGATGGACTAGACTAAAGAATAGTAAAAAGTAGTGAAATTGCGATCGGAGGGTTGCCAACTTCGCTACCAAAATACTAGAATGTCGTCCAGAACATCCACAAAAATTTAACGGCGTGTATACGGGACTGGTGCACGATAAATCTGATCGGGGTCCAAAGTCCCGACGTCTATTGAAGGCATTGGGTGCCAGTTCAGCTGTTGTTCTCGTCATCTGACCATGGTTCAAAAACACGAGACATCGTTCCCGGGTCTTTCCTACGAGATAGGCCCCGAACCGTCGCCAATAGCCCACTGTGCAGCTCTAGTGCGACGTTGATTAACCAAACCAAACCATCGGATTCAAAAACTTGAATGAGAAATTTGATATCTACAAAAAATAATTAATGCAGCAGTCCCTCTTTAAAAATACCCATTTTTCTTTTAACGATCTACATTAAAAATACCATTCGGTTGATTAGTTTATGGGTAATGTTTTTTCAACTCGTTATTACGAATTTTCGTTATAGCGACTTTCCTTACTGGTATCGTAAGTAGTCGTTATATGGTTTGCAATAAAGCTTCTGCAGATGGAAGAAAAAGGTTCAGTTTAAAAGAAAATATTAAATTTATTTTATTACCATTAAAAACTTAGTAATATTGTGGTTTTAAAAATATAATTTCCAACTGTAGCTTAGGGTGAGTGCTACGAATGAGGTTCTTGAATGATCAAGATAAGGAATGGTCATTTGTGTTTTAGGTGTAGAAAATTTAAATCATAATTTTAGGTACACACAGCACACACAATATTGGATACAAACTACATGCAAGCGAGCATAGTGGAAGCTGGCTCTTGACTGACGAATTGATCCCGCTAACCAGTAGAGGGCGCTATAGTCGCCGGTAGGGGCCGTTGTAAGCAGGGTGTTACACCTCAATATTTATATTTAAAAATAAATTTTATGCTTAGGAAAAGATTTAAACATATATTCATACAAGCAAACACTATTTTTTAAGGTGAGCACTGATGGAAATTTTCTATTTTTTTATACAACATAGTTTTTAATAATTCAATTATGGGGTTAAAATGAAATGCAGCGATTAATCGGATTGAAATGCATTGGGTTTAATTTATATTTTTCATAAAAACTGGAAGAGTTGGAACTGGAAATTTTGGTAGAATTTAGTAGAAAAGTTGATCAATATGTTCACAAAGAGAACATTTTTAAAAATAAAACATGTAAAATTTCCATTCACATGTAATATTGATGCAAGTACTTCGATTTGAGGATGATAAAACAGACTCAATAAATAAAAGGAATTCGATATATCTAGCTCAACGCATTATGTTTTGCAAGTCTCTTTTAAATATAATGTATATACTGTGACTGCGAATATAAGATGCAGCATTAAAAATAAAGCCAAACCATTCTTTAACATGGATTATTTAAACTAGTTTAACCCAAACCGACCTGAACCTTACTAAAAATCAAAGATTTATTTTTATCTTACTAAATTTTTTTTTTATTTTCTAATTAAGCTTTTCTTTTTATCTAATTTTCTTTTGATTTTAAGCAAGCTTTTCTTTTGATCTTACTTAAAAAATTAGGCATTATATTTTGCATGTCTCTTTTAAATTTAAAGTAGAGATGGTGACGGTGGACATAAGATCAAGCCAATCCATTCTTAAACACCGATTATTTAAACTAGTTTAACCCAAACCTTACTAAAAATCAAGCATTTCTTTTTATCTTACTTAAATTTTTTTTTTTATTTTCTATGTAAGCTTTTTTTTTCATCTAATTTTCTTTTGATTTTAAGCAAGCTTTTCTTTTGATTTTACTTAAACAATGAGACATTATGTTTTGCAGGTCTCTTTTAAATTTAAAGTAGAGATGGTGACTGTGGACATAACCTCAAGCCAATCCATTCTTAAACACCGATTATTTAAACTAGTTTAACCCAAATCGACCTGAACCTTATTAAAAATCAAGCTTTTCTTTTGATCTTACAAGGTTATAGTAACCCAAATTTCTATAAATACATCAACATTGAATTCAATAAGTCAGCGCTAACAAAAATCGCTTAAGAGCTGTTTGTGTAAGGCGCCCTTATCACTGCTTCTAGACTGATTCTAAAGGCCGTTTACCTCCGATTCACGGAGCAGGGAGTAAAATTATTAAAGAGAAAAGAAAGGCTTCACGAGGTGGCGTGAAATTGACTTTTCTAGAGATTGGACGGGTTTGTTTGGATAATTTTCTACGGGATGCAGTTTGTGGCGAAAAATATAATAAGTGGTTCTGGGTTTATAGAAATAGGTTTTATACACGATTCGAGGCGTATGTTGTTGTTCGATGTAGGGATGCGTGCTTTTAAAATTAAAAAAAATAATAATAATCAAGAAAAAACTAGAATGTGGATACCTTTTTTTATGCATAATGCTTGTTTGATCATAAAATTCATGTATTTTTGTATGTTGTTTTTTTAACTTTCCAAATGAAAAAATTTAGGGACTAATAGTAAACAAAAGTCACGTTAATTTTCTTTAAAATAATTTTTAATTCATACCTACATTTGTAACTTGAGAGTTGAACAAAATCGTAAAACAACATATGCATATTACAATAACTAAGTAACAAAATTAGTTCAAATACATGAGCCATGTAGTTTCAAAAACAGATAAACTCAAATTTTTTTTAACTTAATTAGTTGCAATTAATACAATTGGTTTAAATATATGAGCCATCTAGTTTCAAAACCAGATAAATCCACATTTTCTGCAATTTAATTTTTTTTCACTTATTCTCAATGCACTGCATCATATTGAAAGTGGTATTGACCAAAAGTATCTGAACCTAGTCTAAAAATGCATTAAAAGTCATGGATTTATATCCAAAAGTACGTGGCTGACAATAACTTCTTTTGGTGTCTCATGTAAAATTTAAGACAATGGATCTATATGGTTTTGAAGCTAGACAGTTCATATAATCAATCGAAACGAGAAAATAGCTAAAATCATTCATCTCGATCAATTATCATCAAAATAAAGAGAATTTCATGGACCAGTAACAAATCATACTCTTATCTCATAAATATCAGTTTTTTTGAAAGCGTTTAAAATAATTCATTTTAACGGTTTTTTAACTAAGCAGTTGATAATGTTGCCATCTATGAGCAGACCGTTAAAATTTGGGAATTTTTTTACATTAAAGATTCACTAATATTCGCTGGTGTGTGTGTGGGAAGGGGGGGGGGGGGGGGTCATGCGATAATTATCGCACGGGCATGCTTGTTTATTTATATTTTCAAAAAGTGGGGTCAAGGTCAACTGACGACAAGGTTCGAACCTGCAACCCTCCGATTACGATCTCGGAACTCAGTTTGTTAAAAGTTATAGTTTTTATAAAGTTAAAAAAAAAAATTGTATCTTGTAATCCATAAATTGCTGTGATAAAAAAAGCAATACGATAATGAAAAAATATCTCTGCGTTACCCCGACTTTTTGAACCGAGCCAGTATTTAAGGGCGCGTTAAACCGCCTTCTTGATGGAACGATTGCAGGATTGATGTCGGGGAAACTTCAAACAATCTCGCTCACTCATCCCCATCCTCACTCTCACTCACTGCAACCGTAAAGCGGAAAAACGACGGGACCACCCAATTAAAGCGATGCCAGCTAGTATAGAAGCAGAACAGTAGAAAGGAATCGTCTGCAGGAGTTTCTTCTTCTGTAAGTCGTCATAGATTAAAAAATCCCAGGAAAAAAAATATTTGAGTCTCATCTTTTGCAGTTCGTCAGAGCGGATAAGCGAAGACGTCTGACCCCATCAAGTGGGATAAGTGGATGACGATTTCCCTGTTGGGTTGAGATTAATCGTCGGTGACAAAATGGGTAGAATTTGTCACCGACAAGACAAACGTCTCAGGAAAGATTCCCACAGCTTGCAGTGTGCCATGGAAAAAATGTGCAACACCGTCCAACTTTCTATAACTCTTCACAAAAAATTCTTTATTTTTGCTAGCAGAACAAATACAACTATTTTAACCCTCTAGTGCATGATTTCTTTTTTTTTAATGATTTTTTTTTGTTTTCGTTTTGGCGGAGGCCAGACCCTAAAAAAATGGTAATTTGACTTTGAAAAATGGGTAAAAACTGATATTTGACATGGCAATTTTGATATTGACTTGGCAATTTAATTAACAATCGAAGCAATATTGCTAAAAATGTGAAACACCTCCAGGGAGTCCAGTTCGACTGGAAATTTGGGTTTGCAAATTAAATGTGGGTTAGAAAAATGAAATATATGATTATGTTCCCAAGAGGGCTTGGCAATTTTATTTCTTGTTTGACAGTATGTGCTCGGTGTTCCCTAATGCGAAATTTTAATGCTATTTTTGTTAGACCAAACGTTTAACGTTGCATTTTAATAAATATCAATTTGTTACTAATATAATGGGAACTTCGTACAAATGTGGGAATTCCTCAAATTAAGATTTTAATTAAGTCCTGTACAAAAAAAGAAAAATCGAATATAAAAATAGCGAGCTTTAAAACTAAATAATCTTTGAAATACTGTTTACATCAGTGGTTCCCAACTTTTAGGACCACCAATTCGAAATTTCGGCAAGTCGCGGACCACCACCCTCTTTAAGTAACATTAAAAAATTTATATACAAAAATACTAAATATATTTTAGATAATGTATCTCGCATATTAAAAGCATACTTACTTTATAAATAAATTTGTTAATTACTAAACTGTCTATCGGTGTTAATATAGCACTTGAAGGAATTAAAATGAGGATACATTTTTGTTCCCTTTATATAGCACATAAATTTTGATTTTCAAATGGATGATTTCAAAGCCACTGTTTTGAATGAACAGATCAGAAGATTTAAAAGGCATATTATTATAAAAAGAATCTTGTCCAAAGATGGCGTCAGCACAGAGATTTTTAGATGCTATAAATTAAAAATATATGTTTTTTTTTTGTTTAAAGTTATAGTCTTATAATTTAATTTAAGAATGTGTACTCACGCTCATCTCTTCAGTGGGGAAATGAGTGAAACTCCCGTCGTCTTGCAGGAGGACGCAATAGTAAGGTTTCCAGTTGATGGGCTGGGACTTTTGCTGGCGCCATCTGGTGCTCTTTAGGCGACCTTCCAAAGTCTCTTTATCTAAAAAAATAAAATAAAAACGTATTATAAACATATAAATTGCAGAAAAACATTTAATTTTATGTAGAAAATAAATTGCAAATAATATTAATCTCTATAAATCTAATATTACTCTTGTATGCAAATAAATACTTTAGTAAAAAAAATACTTGGATAAAGTTTGCATTTTTTTTTTTTTAAACTTTAGTTTCAATCTAAATTTTATTTTAGCAAAACTAAATACATATGCACAATTCGTTATTGACCTCTATTGAGAAATTTGATTGATTTTTTGTTTAGGATAAATAATTCGATTATGTATTTGGGTGTAAAAACTATAACACTTTTTGATGCTGCCATCTATCGGCTAAAAATCATATCTTTAAGTTCTATACGAAGTGAAATAGAATAATACGGGGATTTTTTTTTTTTTACTTTTAAAAGCACACTACATAGTATGAATATTCTTATTTACATACGCAATAGGAAAAATATTATTCTATATAATTAGAAGAAATACTTTAACCGTCAATCAGAAATCTTAAAAAAAAAACACATTTAAATCGAAGAATATAGTTAAATACAGTTATGGTCGACTCATTCAATGGTTCATAAAACAAAAGTAAAGACTTTTAGATAAATTTACTTACATTAGAATTATTTATATAATTTTTTTAAAAGATTGCATTGGAAAAAAAGGGATTAATACTTAAAAAAATTATACACGCATAGAATTCAAGCTAAAAATTATATAAAAAAAATTTGTTTAAAAATTTTGTTGTGGAATTTATGTATTCAAAAATACCTATCATGGTTTTCTGAGATTTTTTTAGATAAGTATAAACTTATGGAGTATTATTTTAAAAAGAAAGATCTGATTGTTATAACCACATACTATATTCGCTCAGTTATCATTGTACCTTCAAATCTTGCAATCGACTTGAAACTTGGCATATTTAATTTATGTCATTCAGATGGCAATACGACATTTAACATTAGTGTTTATTAATGACGATTTTTTCAAGTAGTGCATTGCACTCCGAACGGATGCAGAGAGAACGCTATATAGAAAACGTAATTTGTTTCATCAGCTCATTTTCCCATAAATACCTAAAATTTTACCAATGAAAACTTTTATAGAGATAGAAGTGTAACACAATTTTACTTAGTGAAAATAAAAATTTAATTTTTATTGAACATCGTATAGAAAATATACAGTATTAAATGAGTTGGCGATGCAGTGCAAAAATGGGTATTCACTCTTTTCGATCACTTAAATAAGAAAAATAGAAAGTAATCTTCGTTTGGGTCTAAGACAAAAATGACGAGGGTCCACATTTAAAACAAATTTAAATCTCAACCTTTCTGTTAGTTGCAGGATTGTACTTGCTTTGTACAAAGTTATGAAACGGAAAAAATGATTGCAATCCATAAAAAAAAACTTACAAATAGTAGAATGACGTATATGTCTATGAGAGTCATGAAACTTTGTATTTTGTATTTTGCAACAATCACACAGGTTGGACTGTCATCGTTTTTCCCATGGCCCTTCATCGTTGATTGTATACATTGTTTCTATTTAACTCGTCTGATAAATACGTCATTCAGAAAGTTGACTTACTTTTAAAGAACTAAACAGTTATCAACCGTATATTTAAACACATCGCCGCAAGAGCTCTCGCACTTTCGAACGATACGATAAAAAAAATATGAATGAATCGAGTTCTCATTCATATTCATTGCTCGATCCGAGAGCGAAGTGTAATTAACAGTCTCGTCACGTCACCCGCGTGTGTTCGATACCTGCACGTCACGGGTGGGCGTTAATTATGCATAAACACGCCCCTAACCACGCCTCTTAATGACGTAGTCCATTGACACCTGTCGATTGGAACAATAATGTGCTTCCCACGATTTTTTTCTCATAGAAAGTAATTATGAATTCTTTGTTGTATTGAAAGATATTTTTTTTTGACAAAATAAATCACATGGGAAAGTTATTGCATGTAAATTGGGAAATCATAAAATGGACATGCAATTTTTTTTTCTTTTTCTTTTATACCCTTAATAAAATTCTATAAATACAGCCCACATTTAAAGTCGTTTAAAAAAATTAAATAACGTCTCCTTGTAAGAAACACCACATTTATTTTGTGATGAAGCTGTACTGCATATAATTAAATGAAATTTCGGTGTTAAAAACTACCAATAACATATTTTTTCTTCGCGATAATAGAAATGGTTTTTTTTAGCAATATTTTTTTCCCCAATAACTTTATTTTTTTCAAATCGCAAAAACTTTACTCAGAAACAGGCATTTAAGAAAACGACCTTTTCATAATTTATCATCAGATGGTCGGCGTCACACGCCATACGTTTGGTACCGTTATAACCGTACGTTTTGCAAGAAAGGGAAATAATTATGTTACGCCACGTTACTAATTTTCGTCGCAACTCAATGTGCACATTACCACCGAGATTTTAATTCTGCTCTCCAATGGTTAAACTCTCTGAGACATTTACCGTAATATAAGGCAAAATTTAGTGTGGTGACGTAATTTAGTATGTAAAAAGTATCAAATATTTATTTTTCGTAAATAATATAATGATTTTCTGGGAAATTATATATATATATATATATATATATATATATATATATATATATATATATATATATATATATATATATATATATATATTATTGTAATTATTAATATTATATTATTTAAATTATTATTGTTATATATATATTATTTTTAAATATTAGGTATATATTATATATGTTATTTTAATTATTAATATTATATATATTATTTTAATTATTAATATTATATATATTATTTTAATTATTAATATTATATATATTATTTTAATTATTAATATTATATATATATATATATTATTTTAATTATTACTATTATATATATATATATATATATATATATATATATTATTTTAATTATTAATATTATATATATATATATATATATATATATATATATTATTTTAATTATTAATATTATATATATATATTATTTTAATTATTAATATTATATATATATATATTATTTTAATTATTAATATTATATATTATATATATTATTTTAATTATTAATATTAAATATTATATATATTATTTTAATTATTAATATTAAATATTATATATATTATTTTAATTATTAATATTATATATTATATATATTATTTTAATTATTAATATTATATATTATATATATTATTTTAATTATTAATATTACATATTTTATAGTCAACTTACAAGCCGAAAAATTGAAAAACAACTTCTTTAATAAACAAACAAAGAAACTAGTAATATAATTTTTTTTGTCATAGTTATAAATTTGAAGAAAAATAAAATATAAACGTCGAATTTTGATTTACACATCAGTAAAACTATGACATAAAACCCAACACTAACTAAGACATTAACACACTGACCATAAAATATACATTACATTATCAATCATTCACAATTGACTCCATGCATGACGTTCCTGTATTCATAGTTTAAGGTACAAGACTAACACGGCACGAATTACGAGTATAAAAGAGTCAAAGACTACGCTATGACAATGATGGATATTCACAGGGCTCGGATGTCTGGGTAAATCAATTTTAGGACTATATTTTGTAACGCTATTTTGGCAACGGTGTCTTTTTCGAATAGATCGATGTCGAAGATCGTCTGCCATTTAACGAGAGGGTGGAGTCGCAGTTTAGTATTATCTAGAGATTAACTGATTAATCTTTGATTTGTTTTTATGGACACTATAGGATTTTATTGAAATCTAAAAGTATTAGTTCACTTATTGAATTGTTTGGAAATTACAGTAAAATCGCAAGAATGGGATACGTTCTAAACTTAAAATAAAATATATAATCAGAATTGTTTCAACTTTAAAATCCCACATGTATTCTACTAAGCTTTTGTATAAATTGTTTTTGATTTTTCGGTAAAAGACTTCTTTAAAAATCAGTTAAATAAACAGTAAGTCTTTTTAATTATAATTTATTTTAATACATTATTACGCAAAAAAAAGTTCATAGCGTAACTTTGAACGTAACGTCCGACAAGGACAATACTTGAGCTATCACTCCTTTTCCGAATATCACACCCTTACCCCTTTCTACACGGTGAGTGTACGGTTAAACTTCTGGTATATAACACGAGACGTCCTGATCAAAGGTTTGTCTCCATGCCAACCAAGTTAGAAAAAAAAAGAAAATATCAAAACTGAACATAGGAAGTACATATTATAAAAAAAAAGTAAGTATATATTATGTAGAAAGGATTTGTAAACTAAAATAAGAAGATTTGTTAGAAAAACGTCACACTAGAGCTACACAATGAGCTACTGGCGTCGGTTCGAGAAGACCCAGGAACACTGCTTCGCAATTTTGAACCATGATCAGATGATACGGATTACACTTGAGCTTGCACCCCCATGTACTTAAGATAGGGGTGCAAGTACATTGGTTCACGGCGGATTTAATGTGCTCTAGTCCCTTCTACACAGCGATTTATTTTTGGTGGGCGAAAGGAACGAATCTGACAACCCTTCGATTACCAAATCGCTACACACATGCTCAGAATCGGACCCACCGGTGTTAAGTGCGAAACCAAACCATTCGAGTCGGGCTGGCTCATTAAACTAAAATTTGATAGAACTCTAATTATCCCGACTCCAGTTATGCGGATCAAACAAAGCGGATCGCCAATTATCCGGAGAAAAAAAAAGTAATTAGCAAAATCCACATTTTATAAGTTTCTTATCGGCGAATGATATTGTTTTTAATAGTCATTAAATCACATTACATGCTATAGCACAATTCGTTTTTTTAAATAAGAAATAACCTTTATATTCGTGAATTATCCAATTATCCAGATATTCGATTATCCGGATGGGAAATGGTCCCAATTTTTACGGATAATTAGAGTTCTATTGTAAAACTTTATTTTCTTTAACCACTTTTAAATTTATATCCTCCCCTTTCCGCTAACATAAAAAAAAAGAAGAAAAAAAAGAGGAAGAAAAAAAGAAAAAAAGAAAGAAAAAAAAAAGAAGAAAAAAAGAGAGAAAAAAAGAAGAAAAAAAAAAGGGGGGGGGGAACGTTATTTTATTCAGGCCACCCCAATTTACCTATAAATTATAACCCATTTCATTATCTATACAGTTTAATTATACATTTTTACCTCCACCGAAAAAAATAAATGATTTATCAAAACCCTCCAGAACTATCCAAGCGACACCGTTTATCCCAAGACCATCCAAGACCATCCCGATCAGTGACGTCAAGCAACATTTACCTATTCATCAGCACACCTTGACCCGTTCATTTCTAGGATAAATACATAAAACACGCATAATCAATCGTCTCTCTTCCATGTTTTCCGAAACTCAGACGACATCGAAAATCCCAGTGCCGCAGGAATCGTCTGCGCGCCCAAGTGCAGAGGTGTCGGTTGACAGGTGCGAACAGCTGTTGCAGGTGAGGATCGGATGAACATCACCCGTGACCTCTGGACCTTAACATTCGGGAAGGATTGACTCGAGTTTGTTTTTGGACAGGGTTCGCATGGGTTAATTCAGTTTTTTCTTATTTGTAAGCATGATTAAGGTATTAGTGGGAGGTTGTTAAAAAATGATTGATTTTACTTGTGACCCTCAGAGGTCATTGTTCTTTCTCTCTCAAAACATAGTCTTTTTAATAAACATGAGATATTTTTAATTGAAGGGGCAAGTGGACGAAGGGGTTAACTGACAAAAATCACTATTGGCACGTTGCTATATCCTATTCATCGACCGTAAGTGTTATTAGTGGTGGTAGGTTAAGATAAAAATTCGTGTTATAAAACATTGCGTTAAGAATATTAAAATACAATTGTAATGTTTAAAATACGCAATAAAAGTACATAAATCTAGACATGTTTCGGGAGATACATCTCCCTTCATCAGCAGAAATGAAAAGTCTGTGTGTATACTAAACTGAAAATAAACCCAGAATTGAAAGTGTTTCCAAAGCACCAAAATTATCACAATCGGTTGGAGTTAGTGGTAGGTTAACAAAATTCGCGCGTTTTCTTATATTTGACATTTAGGTTTGCTTTGTGAAATCGAACCAATATAAGTGAAACTTTTTACTGCTTTGTATCCGCCTAAATAAATCAAGCAGAACCATTAATTTTGAGAGAAAGAGAGGTTTTATATAAAGCTTCATCAAAATCAAAATTAGAATTAAAAAAATTTCAAAAATTTTAATGTTTCTTTAATTACTAAATTTTTCACCAAATACACTGTATATAGAGGTATTGGTAAACTTAACCGTTAACGTACGATATTTATTATTATAATCTATACCAACTGATCGAGGGAGCGTACACTTATGTACGTACTATTCTAAGTATTAAATATGTCGAGGCTCAAATGTCTTCACGTTGATATCAACAAGTTTAGGGCATGGGGTGCGAGCTCAAGTGTTATTCTTCGCCATTTAAAAATGGTTTAAAATAATGAAGCAATATTAATGGGGTTGTTTTCACTCGGGATAGATCCCAAACACGCATCAATCCATATATTTAATAGACGCGGCTCTTTTTTGTGACAGTCACTCCTCTTAAATAATATAATCAATTGTTATTATCAACGTGTCATTTGAAAGAGAGTAAACTGCATATGTGCCAAAACTTGCCAAAAATATAAAACATTAAGCAATTAGTTTATCAGGTTTGAAAGAAAAACGAAAAGTTACCGTCATGGCGCCATCTACATATCAAAATATGAATAATAGTAAAATTACTTTGTGAAACGGGCTGAATTCAACTAACACGCAGAAGTCATGGAGTTAGTGTGAGCAAAGCAATAATTGGTTTGCAAAGCAATTCCAATGAGGATTGCATAGTAATCCTCCAGAGCCCCCTAGTGGTCCATTAAACCAATAATCCATAACTAGTACAATGTCAATTGAATCAAACCCAATTGAAAATTGACCATTGAAAGACCTGGTTCCGAAACATTTTCCGCAGTGTGTATACAGAGTCTGAGGAGAGTATATGGAAGATGGACGTCTGTAGTTTTGGGAATTTATATACCCACATTCGTAAACGAGATATTTTCAATTCATCATGAAATCCCCTATTGTTGTTTCAAGCGAAGTCATCCGAACACCATCAGGTACGTGGGATGCGAGTTTAAGCTTTGTTCTCGTTATCTAACCATGATCCAACAACACGAGGCAGTGTCCCCGGGTCTTACTTTCAGAATATATTCCGGAGCGTTACCAACAGCCCGTTGCGCAGCACCATGTTTTCAACCGACCAATTTCCAATAAAAAAAATATCAAGCACAAAAATTAAAGTACTTTGAAACGCCTTGCACAGTCAATGAGTCACTATGCGGCACCCAAACCATCCATAAAAGAAACTGTGTGGGATTTTTCCACAAAAGACCATAAACTTCCCAACAACTGCGGTTCAGCACAAGACCTTTACCCCTACAACCCAAAACTTTCCATTGTGGGTGTCAATTCGAAAGAAGGTCAGCCATTTTACAGGCGCACATTCTCCGAAATGGACAAGCATAAATCGGGCAACGGAGCAGTAAAGTCTCCCGAAAGAGTAGTGAAATAAATAAAGGGTACATCGCACGCTATGCCATCTTTAGGTCTTGAATTGCGTATCCCAAACACGTTTGCATATTTGAGCGTCGCGATCGGCAAATTGATAGCGCATGAAAATGGTGCACGAAATGTTTGGAAGGAAAAGTAGTATAGATGTCCAGTACAGGTGAAGTTTACAATCAGATTCGTTTGCTAGTAAAATAGTTCGTTATATAAAATTTTAGGGTGTTATAGTGTTTTTAAAAATAGAGATAAAAATGGTATGAGAGGGAAATGGTGATTTATTCGTATTGAAAAATGCAGGATGGTCTAAAGGTCCGTGGCACATTTTAAAATTTAATATAAAATCAAATAATTTCTCGACTGCAGTTAGCACTAAAATGCTTCGTCCGATGCAACGTTTTTTATTACAACGCAAATAAAAATAAATGACCTCAAAATGTTGCCATACGCTGTACCTTAAAAACATCAAAAAATCATAAAAACTCAAGAAAATCACTTAGAAATAATTTTGTTGATTTTAATTAATTACAAAGCAATTATTTTGAACTGTAATGTTGTATTTGGTTTAAAAATATCAACCTAAGCAAGCAGCTTTTCATTGGGAAGTGTCATTTCTGCTTGACAGTTTCAAAACTAATCTGAAAATCTCAAGAAAGAGATGAATAAACCCCAAATATAGAAAAAAGTAAGAGATAGCTATGGCAAAATTTTGAACTAGTATTTGATTATATAATAAAATAAATGATTTGTAATTTTTTTTTATTTTTATGATTTTTTTCTCTGATGTTTTTAAGGTTTTATGGCGAACAATGACGGTTAACGATAGCAAAATTTTGAACTAATTTTTTTATTCACTTTAAAAAAACTTTGCATTGAGAAGTGTTTTAGTTCAAAGAGTAGTCTCTTACTTATTTTACATAAAAATTTTAATGTATTACAGACTTTTTGCCCACCCTGTATTTTTGTTTTGCTTATTGTGGAGAAATTTGAGTTTGGTTGAATTAACTTCCCACTACAGCTACACTTAAACAATAGGGTATAGGAGGCGGTTCGGGATCTATAACGAACCCGGGAACACTGCCTCATAATTTTGAACCATAGTTAAATGACGAGGACAGCACCCGTGTTGGAACCCCACACTTATGAGGACATTTGCTTTGCGACAGATTTCACGTGCATCAGTCATCTTTGCAGGGCAAATGTTTCGGTGGACGACAAATATCGGTACTCGCAACACTGATTACGATTTCACTGCAGTCTGCACTATCAAGCCGAGGATTGAACCCGCAATCCTACAATAATGAGCTCTGTACTTTTTTTCCGATCAGGTCTAGAGATATTTGAGAATAAAATACCTTGCTAATTTCAAATTTAAAGAAAGGTGAGATTTTCAAAACTTAATATTCGGGAAATATACTTCTATAACAAAACCTTTTCTGACCCTTTATTCTCCTTTGACATTTCTGCTCTTTTTATCGAACATTTATTCTCATTTCTGTTGTTTTCCCATAACCTAGGTGACAAAAATAATATGATTTCGAGTAAGTGAGAGAACAATCTAATGAAAGAACGACGTGTTTTGATTAGAGATTAACCGGATAGCGGTTTTGTCGGATACCGGATATCCTGCGTATATTAGAAACCGGACATCCGAACACATCACCACCTATGTGGATTATTCAACCCGTTCTTATTACAGAACAATTATTCATATGTCTGTTCTTTTCACATAATCTTTGTTTCTCCTAGGTGACAAAAATAATATGATTTCTAGTAAGTGAGAGAACAAGCTAATGAAAGAACGACGTGTTTATTAACATAAAAAACATACTGTTCTCAATGATTTTGAAAAATCGAGAACAAAAGAACAGGTCATACTTTTGTCTCCGAGAAATGACAAAGGGTCATCAATGTATTTCTTCTCTCTTCAAAGGTTTTGAATATTAGCTTTGCGAAAGCTTCCATAAACTTTGTAATTTTTTTTCCAGAATACAAACGTACTGATAAAGAGATTTCCCAGATTTTAAGATCTCAAACATTTCTTAAAGTACAAACAAAACAGTATTTCAAAATAACATTTCGCCCCAAAGATTCTTCTAGAAATTCGAGCTTTTTCTCGAAACCTTCAGGGAATAAAAACTAAAATGAACCGTAAAAAGACAAAGAATTCCTAAATCCTGTTTCCAGAGCACGAAGTGAAAGACGGGGAAAAAAAGAAAGCCAAGGAAACCTTCCCAAACGCCAAAAAGAGCCACGGAGACTAAAAGCGACGGCGTTGCCATGGTAACAAGTCCCAAGCGATATTTCATTCCGGAACTACAAACGAGGTACAAAAGAAAACAAAAATGGAATATATAGAATCGCCATTTCTTTTTAAGGTCCAATTGGATCTTGCATTTGCAATGGTATGGGGGGGAAGAGGAAGCAAGTGCAGTTGCAATCCGTGAACGGCATAGGAGATCCATTTTGGATCTAAAGTGCACTTCAGTTCGCGGAAAATAAGAGATCTAAAGGAGTTTCTATTCGAATGAAGACCATTTGTTTCGTAAATGTCATTCGAAAACCTGGAGGTTTCATGTTTTTGTATCTAATATTGAAAGGAAGTCCTTTTACAGTATCAAAATACACGTTGCGCAAACAACCTGAATGCGTAACAACTGAACTGTAAATGGTGCGATTGTAGCGCAGGGTGGTGATCATTAGACGTGGTCTATTTTTCGACCCTTTTGTTATAAAAGTGTTGGTTACAGTAAATTCAGAGACATTAAATAAAAGACTGAAAAACTGCGTTAAGAAAAGAAAATTGAACCTTTTAAGATAAAATATTTTGAAAAAAATATATATTTTCGTATTTCACGGAGTATGTCTTATATTAGGCAAAAAAAGTGTACAATTGGCTAGACTGGTACTAAATTATTCCACGTACATAGAAATACACAAACATAGACATATTGTGCAGAATGACCAAAGGAAGAACTACGACAGTTCATCTAGGAGTTACGTTAAAAGATTCTAATACTGCTTATGTCTATGAAACAAGAAATTTCCCAACTTTACGATTCTAAATTCCCAACTTAACTGTTCGAATTTCCCAACTTAACAATGCTGAAAATTCCCAGTTTCAACTTGTAGGCATTTTTCATCGTTTTTTAAATATATTAGATAATATTAAACAGTTTGTCATAAGCGTTGTCTAATTAAAATGTAATCTTACTAGTTGGGTAATTTCTAATCTTCCCTGGCTTTCATTTGCTAATGATATTAATTTTCTTCCGGCATAAATTTTCCCAACTTGGGGGTTTTCAAAACTTGAAATTCCCAACTTTTACCCCCCCCCCCCTGGGTTTCCAGATACTTGTTGGGGGAGACCCCCGGAGCGACGGCATACATCGAGTATCGATACTTGGAATTAAATATTAAGGTTTTATCGATGCTTTGTCAGATTTGGAATCTATACCAAATTTGCCCTCATAAGTTAAAAAGTCCTAACTCTAAATGTTTTAAAAATCATTTTTTAATCTTCTCCGATTTGTCTTTGAAAATACATCTTGTTATGACATAAAAAATAATCCTTCAAGCAATTATGGCGTAGTGTAGTGAAATAGGTGGTGAGTTGTAGTGAAATTTATATTGACCCTAACTCCAGTTCGGAGAGGTTTTTGATAAAAGACGACCTTATGCGACAAATAAACACTAAAACCTCCCTAAATACATGATGGGTTGTACATAGAAAAAAATGATAAACAGTTCACGGTAAAATAAAATAAAAGTATCACTAAAATAAAATGTTGTAGTACAAACAACTGCTTTTTAGACAATAAAAGACTTATAAAGTATCAAAACTTTGATGCGGGTGATAAATTTGATTTTTCTTGTTTCCCGTACAGTGTTGTTATTTGGAGATACAGCTTTCTTTCTAATGAAGACAGAAATATCGCGACATTATAATTTAGACGGCTTTCATACTGTAAGCAGGCAGTGAGAAGCCAAATAGGTTTACTTAACATTATATCAAATCAGCGCGTTCACATGAGAGAAGAGAGGTTGAATCCCAATTTACCGTGTGAAGGCTGCCTTACAGGTAACAGGCGCCTTTGATACTTTGTTATGTAACACAGTCCATGAGGAATGTCAACCAGTTCAAACAACCCAGGTTGAAGTGGGGTGGGTGGAGATTCAATTTTGCATCAGGAAGTGGGGGGAGGAAGTGTCAGACGATCTCAGACAAGAAGCAGGGCTCGTTCAACTTCGCCAACAATAGACTTTGTGCAAAAAAAGGGCGCGGGATAAAACGAAGAAAAGCAATTTTTCACTTTTGTGTTGGTGTGGGATGGAAGGTAAATATTCTGGAGATCCTTATACGACGCCAAACATAAACTCTTTTGTTAAACCAACAAGGGAAGCTCCGTCCTTCTGCGGTGAGGTAATTCATCCTGACAGTAAAGTGTGCTTGTACGTTGGATAGATATCCTAGCCGTCTGTATGTGGTTAGATATTTACGTTTTCATTGACACATTTTTATGTTCCATAATATATATGTACCATGTATATAATAAATTAGTCATCAACCTATATTTGCAAAGAATAGTTGATATGCAATCTTTAACTAAATTTTAATCAAATCAAAGTGTACCTATGGGTGACTGGATTAACGTCGCATTAGAGATAAACAATTTTCTGTTGGCGACGATTCGGGATTTATCATGAAGGAAAGACACAGGAACATTGTCTCGTAACTTTTGAAGCAGTCAGATGACAACAACAGAGAGTTGTAATATTAAATAGAGAGCGCCTTCAATGCCAGACTCTCGTAAGGCCGCGGTGTCAACATTGAAAACGAAAACCAACATCACGTGGTTTTAGCGCTGCCACATTTGGCGTTTAGACATCTGCAGGAGTTCCAAATTTGGTGCACTTTCTTCTTTTTGGGGATAAGGCGTTCTGTCCGTATTCAACTTCTTAACATATATGTAGGTATTTACTTATTTTCAAACAATTTGCGCTAAATATTTCCTCTTCATTAACGAAACGAAAATATAATGTTCTTTGTGTTCAATACTCGAAAAAACGAAGTTCTATATTTCTCCGGTTTAATTGTTCATATTTTGTTATTGAATTATACAAAATAACAATGGAAAGAACTTCGCTTATGGTAATTTTTTTTACATAAAAACGTAACGCAATTATTTCAAAAGTACAAAGTAAGAAAAATATCTTTAATATATCTGTTAAACTCCCTTAAATTGTGCCACTCGTTATAAAAAACGATATATAAATACAAAATTAAACACAAAACCATATTACAATTCTTCGATCTCGCTTAGTACTGAAAGTCGCCAAGGCCTGCCAAGTAATATTGGCGCACGAATGAATTGGCATTTCCACAAATCATGTGGTTTCAATGATGCACACACGGAAATCAGCATTTTTATTCCTCTGTTTGTATCATTACTCTATGGACAAGAATGGCACCTGATCTACCAGCTCAGTCTCTGAAATGCCAAACTGCTTCCAACGTGTGCACATTTGAGCCACGATAGACTTAAGAAGCCCCTTCTACACAATAGGTTCACCATTAGATTTTCAATAAAACTCGATTCCCTCTAATTACTAGTACGCACCGCACCAATCAGACTATCACGTCCAAAGTCTACAATGACATATTAAGGCACACTCAATTTCCTTTGTGTTTTATCTATTTTACACAAGCGTATTGTGTAGCTGTAGTACAACGTTAAAGGTACGAATTATCTAAATTTTTAACACTGCGTTAGTACACTGTAAAAAGAGGGTACTTCGAAATGAGTACCTTAATTTACACGTTTTTCTTTGAGTACAATTGCATCGTAAATGAGCGATGACGTACTCAAATTTAAATAACCGTACTTTTTCAAAAATGAGCAGTGTGATTTAATATTACTAAGTTCAGCTTCTGTTGAAGCCATCTTAACAAAGTGACCTGAAAAATTAAAAAAATTTGTTCAGAAGTTGGTTTTCCACATTATTTGATGTCGATTATTGATTATTTAATGGAAACTCAGTTATTGCAACTCAATTATCTTACTTGCCATTCTATTGGTACACCTTTGAAACAAGTCTTCGGTTTATAACTTCTTCACGTCTCTCTGGTGGTACAATGGATAAGCAAGTGGACTGCGGTTCCTTAGGATCTGGATTAGATTCACTGTAAGTCTTGGTTGTATTTGTTGATATTTATTGAAAGTGATTTATGAAGGCAGCCTATGTAGGCTAGCATCTACTCTTTTTATTCATTGTGCTTATTTTTGAGTACATGTCTTTTCAAAATTGAAACTTATGATTGAAGCCATGATAAGCATCTAAAATGAGTAAAATTTACTTTATTTTGAGCACCTATTTTTTAACAGTGTAACATCTTCCCGCCGTCAGAGTTATTACAATGCAAGACCCGTCATTTCAACGGTTGTTACAGTGTTAAAAGCCCCTTTTCCTGTCCCCCTATCATTGCATGCATTTTAATTATTTTGTGCATTGCGGTTGAGGAAACTGAGTTTCAGCTTTGAAGTTTTGAGGGGTTCTTTAATGAAAAGCCGCTTTGAAAGCCTGATATGTCCCGAGCACTAGCAACTTTTTAATTACTAGAATAGAAGCACTTCTGCATGTTGTACAGAGAACTGTCTTTAATTAAAATACGGTAGGCTTCCAGTTGTTATTCGAGTTAAATGCTCTCAAGCAATTAGTTTCAACTTCACGGTCTTAAAGCTTGGTTTATGTCTTATAATTCGTAATGTAGCGGCATCTTGTATATTTGAACCTTTGAACTACACGAACATCTTTGAATTTTTTTAACGAAACAGTTACTCCTGTTTCTGTTCTTTTCTCCAAATCTTTAGATAAAAAAACCAAGTCGTTATTTTGTTATATGAGCCGTGGCACTGGAGTGTAATGAGTTAATATATATAAAAAAAATCGGCTATTTTTATCTTTGCATTATATATTACTGTTGGGGAGACACGTAATACACAAATGCTTGTTAGGTAGTAAATAACTTAAAAATAAAATTCGCATGGCTACCTAAGAGAGGTTGCCATCTTGAAAGAAAGTTTCGGTTCTCATAGATTCTAGTGACCATATATGGAGGTGAAACAAGGCTTTTGAAGACATAACTTAAGATCAATGGAATGTACAAATGCGCGGGATTAGTGCGCAGTCGAAAACTGAATACTAATTTATAAGACCATTATTGGAAAAGAAAAGTGATATATGAATGAATCAAGAAATAAGAGTTGAAAGAATCGTGGGTATATTACATATATTTGATAATTTTTTTTCAATTTTTACTAATAAATGTGGGTGGGGTGAAATGTACACCCCTCCATCCCCCGTAACCCTTCCCATTTTCTGCGTACGCTACTAAAGTTCTTTTAGGAAGTTGCCGCAATTTATTATAAACAAATTTATCCAATCAAAAATATTGTTTACGTTGCCACAGTTCTTTTATATAGCTATGCATGTCACAAACCCATAAGAAAAAAGTAACTCACAAATTTCAAAAACACAAATAGTGGAAATGTAGTAACAGAGTTCGACCTTGCATGAGAATCATAAAAGGTAGATACTTTAACCTATCTATAATTATGACCAATCAAGACAACCTCTCAACCTTATCGAACTCAAAATATCACGCACCATTGGTTAAAACGATAAAGGGAAAAAATACAAAACTACCAAGAAGATATTCTTTTGACAAAAACCTTAATAAACTAATTTACCTTTACTTTAGAACCTGCCAAAAAATATATGATGAATGCCAAAAAAAAATTTTTAAAAGATCCAAATATGAATATCGGATAATCTAACAAAAGCGAAGAGATTAAATAAAAAAAAAACCATTCTCATTAGAGTTTTTTTAATGCACAAGCAAGAGATAACTGTGAAAACAAAAGAACAAATAAAAACTTTTTAGACGTGTATAGGAAATGGTTTATTGCATAAAAGAAAACCAAAAGATAAGACGATAAAAAGAAAATTGACATTTCAAATTGCTACAAAATAACAAGCGTCGATCTTGTTCTTTTACATGAACGATTCTTTACTTCATTTCACTTTCTTCAAGAGAAAAAAAAATCGGCGTCATTAAAGCGGGCAGCCTAACAAAACGATTGAGAGTGCATGAGCCGAGAATATTTAATTACTAATTATCGTTCGAAAAGGGAAAAACAAAAGTTAAGTGCACAATCGTTCTTTTCCCTTTCAAACTCTAGAAATAAGGAAAATGGAAGGAAAAATCCCTATATTCTGAATATCTCTTCTGTAAAACAACGATTTTTTTTTTAAATATTTAAATAACAAAGAATAGAAAAATGGTTGAATGTTTTATTTTTTCAACAACGTGTAACGTTACATCAGAGAAATGAATTTTTTTTTATATAATTTAAAAAAGTGAAGAAAACCTATTTTACTTAAAATAGTAACTTGCATTTATTTACAACTTATATTTTGCAATCAAATTTACTTTTAGATAAAAAGAATTTTAACTTTCTTCGAGTCGTGTGTAAAGATAAAAATAATTCTATAAGAAGTCAAAGATACAACCTATATTTCTTCCCAATCGTGTTTTGCACAAATTACCCCAAACTCTTTTATTTTCAAGTTCAATTATTACTTTCTTGTAAGACATTATACCCTACATATAAAATAAAAAAAATCACATTCCAAAACATAATAAACTAATAACATATATGTTTTAAAACACACACATTAAACATAATGACATTTCATTGCTTTTCTAAAATAATGATAAAACGCCTAAGCGAACTAGAAATATTAAATTATGGAAAATCAATATGTTATTATAGCATTACTATAATTTATGAATTTGTGGGTAACGTGTATTTATCTACATGATTAAATCTAAGAATCGATAAACATGAAAATAATTATTATATGGATAAAGTTCAAGATATGTATTAGAGTTTTCAAGTTGGATTATTCAGCTTCTGTTAGAGAAAGCGGCTAAAAACCCGGGAAGGCAGAGACACACAACTTACATCTTTGATGATTGAGTTAGGAATGTACTGAGTATGAGGACTGCTCAAGAAAGGTTATTGCCAACATGAAAATAAAGTTTGGTTCACACGCATTCCATTGACCATATAAGGATTTGGAACTGGGGTGTTCATGAAATAGCTTTTTAGAAGAATGGAATGGAATCTGCGTGGGATAGATGCGCAGTTAAAACTAAATGGTAATTTAGAATATCATTATGGGAAAAAAGAAGTGATTTGGAATATATCAGGAAATAAGAGTTAATAAGAAATGTGGGTACATTGCATATACAGGCATAGTATTTTGAAGGCATGTTGGAGACCGTACAACAACACTTCTAGATAGTTTCATCTCCCAGTTGGATTATGCACATACTCTCCATTTCCATATAATAACAACAACTACTCGTACGAACACGGAAATACATGTCAGTGCACCAGTGGCATCGCCATTAATTCAAACACGCTAGACATTTATTCATTCGGAAGGCTTGACTCTTCTGGAGGTCCTGAGTTGAGTCAACAAAACAATCGTAAGAACCTAGAAGCGACGCCACGGCCCAAATGAACCTTGAAGGGGTGAAGGAGAGTGCAATTTGTCCACCCTCTGACCCCACAAGTCGCAAATTGCCATCTCCTAGTTCCGGGCAAAAAATAATTAGCCAGTCCTCCCTGTTCCCTGTCCATAAAGCAATTGCTATTAAATCCCATCAGCTTGCGCGTAATGACAAGTTGGACGGTGTCCATTGTTGGTCACTGGAAATTAGCTGATGTTCACGCCTCTAGTCAAATTGGAGGTAAATAAAGAGACTCACGGCAATGAACACATAAAAAGAAGTTTCGAAAAAAGTTATATACCTGTCTTTGGAAGTGAGGTCTATCGTGAGGGGGGGGGATCTATCATGCGTGACATGGGAGGGTGTTTCAGTATTTTCGTGACGAAGCGAAATTTTGTAGAAAAAATGTTCAAATTTGTTTTACAAAAACAGTGGGGCAAGAACCGTTATGGCAGCTGTCATACCAAGTGGCGCTGGAGCATATATCAAAGTAGTACGGCAGGGAAAAAAATTATGTTTTACTATTGGACAATTGAGGATTTTTATACGAAATATATTTAAAAAAACATTGTTTGGATGAAAGTAGGTATGTCAGTAACCATACCGCCACTGGCCATACCTACCCGAATAATGTGTTTTAAAAATATTCCACAAAAAATGCTTAATTTTTAATTTTTTTCCTGCCATACCTCTACGACATTTCCCCCTATAGATTTTTCTTTGACATACCTATATATAAGTTTCCCCCCTGTCATACCTCTTAAAACTAAGTTACGGCGCCACTGCACACAAACTTTGATGTTAAGCAATTTTTATAGAAACCACATGCTTTATAATGGAATGTTTGGTAAAATGCATAGAGGGAAAGTTTCAATTATTGCATTTTTAATTAAAAAAATTATCGTGACGTAACATGCAGAACGGGTAGGGCTTAAGTGACAGTGCGTGACAAAGGGGGTACAAAATGAAGAAAATACCAAACGCAATAAATGCACGTTCCCTCCACAAGGAGTAAGGCACAGGTGCACATTCTCCTCGTAGGAGAGTTAAGTAAATGATAGAGCTTAAAAAAAAAATTCAATGGGCGAGTGGGGAGAACCATGCTTAAATATTTTATGGTGTTAGGGTTTGGTTACGGATACCAAAAAAGGCCGTAATTGAATCGGTGAATAGAAAAAGAAACACATTAAATTCCTTTGAGAATAGCTCACTCTTTTTTTGGAGCACATATGCAATTCATCACTTTAAAACTTTCTATAGCAATAATTCAGAGACATAAGGGGATGACAGGAGGGGGGGGGGGGGGGGGGGGGTCCCCATTACGCCTTTTCTACGGATGTCAACGAGTGTTCTAAGGATTTGCATGTAAAAGTAAAACTCAAAGTTACAAGCATTGTTTTATTTAAAGCTTTATTACATGTGGGAGGGAAATAGTATAGATATTTTCCCCCATTGAATCAATCATTCATTACAAAATATATGAAAGTACCTAAAAATGTAGGTACTTCTATATACCGTATGTACTCATATACACCCATCTCTATATACCCATTGAAAATGAAATATGTTTAATGGTGCATACTTTTATTATATGTATGAAATAAGTTTAAAAAAATTAGCGAAAATTGTTAACAGCTTTTAAAATAAAAGCGTAGGGCAATCGAACAGTAATAATATATATATTTTCAAATTCTTTTAATTTTTTATCATAATAATGCCAGGATGTGAAATTTAAATGAATAACCCGGATATTGCTGGATAAATAATTTAATAATTATAATAATTAAATTTATTATTTCAGTAATATTAGAAACATTTGAATTATTTGATAAAAGTTATTTAATTTTTTTTATTACAATATGTTCTCTATTTATCTCAAACAGAAACCTGCCGGATAATGTCCGGTTGAAAATGGTATTAATTATAGCGACTCAATTTATTTTATTGGTTTAGTAAAATAAAAAATATTTTACTAATATTTCCTATTTTAGAAAATATTTTTTTTTTAACCGGACCACCCGGATTTTAAAGACAAAATAAGTAATTTATGCACATCAGATTTCTCAAATACACAAATCCGACAACTTTACTCCGATATTTCAAAGTTACGAAATCTACAGATCATCTGCAGAATTAAACTACACTTTAAGTTGAAAAAAACCTCTAAGTTAAGAATCTTCACATTTCTGCAATAAAATCTGTAGAAATTTGCAGATTACATTAAAAATCAAAACTCGTATTCCAAATTTACAGATTTTTTGAAGATTTTTGCAAGTTTATTTTATTTTTAGTTTTCTGTAGATTTTTTTGTAAAAAATTTCTAGCTGGGTGATCCAGAAACACGCATGAAATATATAATTCAAGTCAATATATCTGGCTAGTATGTGAAATAATATTCCTAAACCAGGATAACCGATTCGTGGTGTATGGCAAAAAATACCTCTGTAGCATTGGTTATTTAAAAAAAAAGTTAATCTGAATATGAACTTCGAGTTTGGAGCATATACGTATTTGCTGAAATCGAGTGAAATTAGTTTTAACCTTTTCAGTACGTTAATACCTTGTAGAAAAAATAATTAAACTGTATTTTTAGCACAAATGTAAAGTTTAATGTATAATTTTTGCAGATATAGACTTTTTAAAAGTAGTAAAATACAAATGTTTTAAATTCTCTTTCAGAATTTGCTTTCTTATTCAGTAGGTGGACAATAATGGCTACCATTGTTACTTTTGGCGCCTATACTTTGACATTTGATCATCCATCCCCAATTTAAGAAAGGAGAGAAAAGGAAATGGTCCATTTTCTTCCTGCAATGACCTGTCCATATAAATCGCAATGACATGACCTTGACTTAGGATATTTGTTGGTTGTTTATTTTCTGTGTGTGTGCTTATTTAATCTGGAAAGCCTTTAACCCACAATGTTTGATCTTCAATATCTCCTGCAACAATAAATCAAGAAGATCGCCAAGAGAGGAATTATTTTATTTATCCAGGAGATGTAAGCCATTGAGCAAAATTGAATTTTAAATGCTAGAGTCTGAACCGTGACACCTATTAGAAGCATTTTATCGCTCTTTGGGTATATTGATGAATTTTGTATTTTACAGTATCTGCTTATTGAAGTAAAAGGACTTATGATGAAATAACATGTAGATAATGAAGAAACTAATAAACGAAGAGTATATCTTTGTAAATGTCAATTTAATGGTCCTGGAGAAGATCCCAGAAACGTAATGGTTAGAGAACTACGTAACAAAATATTTTGATGCATCCATACACACCCAACATAGTTACTCAATAGTAGACTACATCAAAGAACGTCCCAAATAAATTCAATGCTGGATGCCTATTTTGCAGTTTTAGTGCAGTATTAATAAAATAAATGTCTTTGCGGTGGCTTCAATCCATAATTGCGGGTCAGTTGCAATATATTTTTTGACAATTAAAAAGTAATATAAGGTTTATCGCCAATGTTATTGACATTAAAGTAATGGGACAACAATTTGCTAATGTTAATTATGCAATACAATGTCGAAACTTCTTGTAAAAATAAGTTCAGACTAATTTAAATTGTCTAATTGTTAAAAAATTTGAAGAAAAATGTTTAAATGTTCGTTTTGTAAAATGTTTATCGACTCTGTATATTTTTTATGGTTAGAACAAAATAGGGCAACATCGGAAATTTGTTGACTTAGATTTTGAAATACACACAAATTTCGATTATTTATTAAAATATAAAATTACATACCTGTAAAATTTAACAGGGCAACATTAAAAATAATAGTTTTACGAATTTAAATACTTTGTTGGCAACGCATAAGCTGCACGGCTTCTATTACGTATTAGTATTACGTATAGGTATTAATACATACTTTATGTTAGTAAAGAAATTAAATTCAGAATTACTATGATCTTATGACTATGACGTCATAAGATCGTAAGAAATCATATCTGTAGGAAAGATCCCTTTTGCGCCCCTTAGATACAACGAATCTTAACCATGAAGTGTCAAAAGAAAAATAATGTCATGGACCAATGACGAATCGCACTTTCATCTTATAAATATCAACGTTTTTTTTAACGCGTTTTAAATAATTCATTTTACGTTTTTTTTTAAATAAGCCGTTGACAATGCTGCCATCTATGGGCAGAAATTTAAATTGTGATTTTTTGGCCATAAAAAGGTTCTCTAATATATTTCACCCTTATACCAACAAATGGGTGTGTGTGTGTGGGGGGAAAGGTTGTTCATGCGATAATTATAGCACGGGCAGGTTAGTCGCTAAGTAATGCTATAATCCAATTTAATAATTTTATAAATCGGAAATTTTAGAAAAAAATTGATAAATTTTATTTTGTTAATATAATTCCAAACTACTTATTTTCAATATAGTTCACTTTATTTTAAAGTAATTAGTATATGTAACCCAATGACATTTAGTGCACTCTCTTTTTTCTTTTATCTTCTAAACTCCAGAGCTAATGCTTTTTCAGCTAAGATCACACACCACAACGTTAAAAAATAGCAAAAAAAAAAATATCTTCCCTTTCTATTACTCAACACGCTGTAAGTTTTCTCCGATGCCATTATATGGGCTACAGAATCTAATTAAGCAAGGGGCTCCCGAAAATACCTCCCCCCTTTTCTGCAGAAATCCCAGGAAGCCAGCGAGCTCCCGCCAATTTGACAAAAAGCGAACAAAAGGAAAAAAAGAACTCCAAAAGACATAGGAAGAAGAGTGCATTATCTTCATGCTCCCCCCCCCCCCCCATGAGTCATATAATCAAGTCCCGCTGCTCCATTAGAACAAGAAAAAGTAAGGGATAATGAAAACTCTAAGAGAAAGAGAACGGAAAGAAATGTAGAGGATAATGAACGAAAAAAGAACTTCATCTGGGATTAAATAACCGAATATCTCCAAACTCTTAATGATTAATTTGAATTTCCGAGTTGAATTGGAGGAGAGAGATATATAATAATTTGAAAGATTTATATATACGAAATGATGAACCTTAATATAACGACCTGTCATATGACCTATTCGTGGTGGTCGTTATAACGAAAGGTCGCTATAACGAGTTGAAAAAAGTATTGCATATAAAATAATCAACCAAATGGGACTTAGTGTCGGTTGGTTATACGGAAGGGTACAATGTTGGGTTACTATAAGGTAGGTCCTCTAGATCAGTGATTCCCAATTGGTGGTCCGCGGACCCCCAGGGGTCTCCGCTGATCCATGTTAGGTGGTTCATGGGGTCACTAAGAAAACAAATAGTAAAATGCATTGAACGGTCACCCTTGGCGACTTTTTGGACAAAAAGTGACATGTGACGTGATTATTACAATGGTTTCATGAGTGTTAAATATACAAGTAAGATATTTAAAGTAATTAAACTTCCGATTGTGGTGTTATCATTTATGTGTATTTGTTGGATAAATGTGTGTCCATATTCTTAGTAAAAGTTGTGTAAAATTAAAAACAATTATAGAATTAACTTCAGAATTTTTTTTCACTTCATTTTCAAGTCAGAACAAAATCAAAGTGCATATACACGTCCAGAGTATATATGTATAAACTTTTTAACAAACCAACAATAACAAAGTTCCGAAAGATGACATATACATAAACTTCACTAATCTACCCAACAGCAGTACATAACACAAACCAATATCCAACAAGACATTAGGAAAACACATAACGCAACTATTCACTGGTCGTGTATTGCAACTACACAAATTCCCTTCAAAAGTCCCTTTCCCCCCAACAAGTCCAAACAGCCTGCAAAAGTCCATTGTGTCATAACAACTCGGTATGTGTCACATACACTACGACACAAGGGCAAGTGGGGCGGTTGAGTCACGCCAGAAGGACGTTGCCATGGTCACCCGTGTCTGTGGATGGTGTTGTTGCATTGACGGGGGGTGAGGGGTGGCTCCCTGGAGGGCAATGTTCATTAGGGCATTCCTCTGTAAGGAATCTTTACCTGTGGAAGAATTCGGAAATGATACCTGGGCATCGTGGGGGTGGGAGTGAGGTTATTTTTATTGTATCATAATATATGTGGTTTGGCGTTGTGTCCATATCTAATATATTTTATCTTTGGTATGCATGTTTGACCACTGTGTAAATCCACAGTACTGCACCTACAGGAGTATTGTTAAAAATGCATGCTCATATTTGACGAAAGTTGTCATTTTGGATGAAACAGACTTCGAGCATGAATGGAGTGTAGTAGAGCGAATATGACGTCATCATCGTGATGCAAAACATCTCAGACCTGATGGCACCAGACACGTGACTTCCTTTCAAAATTTATGAATGAAAAAACGTTCGCGATTGACTTGCGGTTTGGAAATAATAGTAAATGTGTTACTTTATGAAGTACAGGATATTTTTATGAATGAACTAGAAAAAAATTATGAATGGATGACATAGTAAACCACGTGTCTGAGGCCATACATGTTGGCCTCACTTTGATGTTAGTGAGATTATTACCTTATGATTTCTCTACTATGAGGTATCCATGCTCGCAGGAAACAGACGTCTGCTATATGCGCCGATTAAATATTTCGTGAAACTGAGGAAATTCATTTTTATCTTTTTTTTAACGAAATTTATTTCGTTGAAAATGAGATGGATTTTAATTAATATAATAATTTAATGTCTGACTCGAACCATGGACCTCTCGTTTCAGAGTCCAACGCTCTATCCAGTATCCACTCGGCCAAGAAAGCTCGTTTGAATTCCTGATAATAGTATAAGAATTAAACATGATATGATGACTCAAGAAAATGGGTGAACAGGAATCGTGAGAAAATGACTTTCTTTCAAAATTTGAGGATTCTTGTTTCGTCTAAAGTGATCGAATGACGAAAAATTTGACAAATATAACGAAAGTTGCCTTGACGATCGCAGAATTCTCAAAAATGAGAATATTATTTCTGAGAGAGAGAGAGGCTTAAGTTTTGTACATAGCAGTCGGAGAATTTACTTAAAAGTCTTTCGACACATTTTAAAATTTAATATAAAATAAAATAACAGGGATAAGAGAATGTGCATTAAACATTAAATAGCCGATTGTGTCTAGGTTGCTGGTAGATCAGTGAAATATATCCAAATGCCAAAATTAAATAAGGAATGGAGTTGATCCTCTACCACACAGTGAGTGATAGCACTCTGTCCTCTCGTATTACAGATGTAGGTTTGATTCATAGGAAGTATGAATCAAACTGGCATTTATTTCATCGCTATTGTTGTTCAGAATCCACAGTAAACTATAGATCCCATTCTATTGAAACATTATTGCAACACAAGATTGTCGTTGTGCGAAATGGTCAACTGCAACATATCCAAAGACATGAGAAAATTCCCTTTCAGTGGTCGATGATTACAAAACATGTAAAAAATATTTCCCTGTAAAATTGTTTAAATTGTATTTTCAATATATCTTTATAAGACACATTGAAAATATATATATATATAATTATTTTTTTGTACATCTTTAAATAATAATTGAATACAGAATATTGTAATGAACACTATATATATTATTTTATTAGTATAGATCCCTTTTGCGGGTCACACACTCAACGGATCTTAACATGTGAGGTATTAAAAAAAAGGGAATTTCCTAAGCAGTAACGAATTGAATTTTTGCCTCATGAATATTAAAAGTTTTTTTTTAAATAAAAGCGTTTAAAAATAATTAGTTTCCAAGCAGTTTTGAAAGAGCCGTTTTCAGTGCTGCCACCTATGGGTAGAATTGTTCTTTATGCGATAATTTTGGCACGGACACGCTAGTATTCGTTAATTTTTAAATTGTGTGAACTGTGAATTGTTCAGAAATCTGTATATCCCTTACCCAATAACTCCAGGCCAGTCGCTCAAATTATCAAATATTTATCTAGCGATAATAACTTATCCATTTTAAACCGAACGGTCACTGCACCAAAAGTGAACAATCAACTGATATTTGAGGAGTGCTCATGTAAAACCGAACTATGTCTTATTCATTTTGACATTTGTCAGATATTTTTGAACTAAATTAGAGACAAGATACATTTTGGAATTGAACAAAATGGACGATATATATTTTTTAAACTCAGTAACATGGACAAGAGACACTTTGTTTCCATTTGTCACGATTTTTTTCGTGTTTCTGCTTTACCTTCATTCACAGGTTACACCCTACCAGCACTTCAATCTCTTCATGTGTGTCGACTTAAGATTGAACTATATGGAGCAGTATTAAATAAAAGCTTTACTATACAATCAAACAAAAAAACTATTGCTCAAAATTAGCATATATAAAATATTTCACTTTTTATATTATTAATAAGTTTAACCTAACACACGCACAAATAGAGGTTATGTTTGATTGTATTTTTTCTGCACTTCCTCATTCAAAATGAGTCAAATCATGTTAGAGTTGTAATATGATTTGACTCATTTTAAGGAGTGTCGTCACAAATTTTTTATCATATAAACATATTAAATAACACTTCGTTTTAAAGAAAATTTAATATTGAAATCGAGTATACCAGGATTTGGACAAGAGAAACTTTGGAATTGGAGAGACATTTCGATGTATTAATCGGACTGTAAAGCGGATGATTTGTTTCTGTAAATTATTGGGTCGCCATGTTGGACTTCTTGTAATGAACAAAAGAAGTTTTTAAAATTAAGTGCCTTCTTTCCATTTATTTTAAATTTGATAAAATAATTTTTTTTTCTGAAATATTGTTGATTCTACATCAGATGGTATATGCAAATAAAAAGCAATCAAAAAATCACATTTAAAAAAAAGTGAACATAGCTATCCGTTCAATTTTATCACACACATACGGAACTTTTATTCATAAGCCAAAAAATTTCACTATTCTTTTCTAGTTTACCACCATAACTCAATATTTGCGTATCTTCGTTTACCGCCTGGGAAGGAAGCCCTGCGGCAATTTTTGATTAAACTGGGATGCGACAGGGCTTCTCCGCTATGCGAGGGTCAACGCTCCGTCTAACAGAAAAAAAGCCATTTTCACAAAAAGAAAAAAATATATTCAACAAAAAAATCATCCGTGACTGAGGAAAAAAATCCAATAAAAATGAAAGGTACACCTATATTATTAAATTTGAATATATTTAAATAACAATTGAGAATCAAGACTGGATAATGTCCAAACATGGATAGACTTCATTCAGGAAGAAGAATATTTACCTCGTTGAATTAGGTGGTTATCCACTGTTTTTTCTCCCCCCCAAACGTAATTTGGCTTATACAGCTTTAAGTGGATGTTCAACAACAACATTCAAGATATTCCAGAATTTCAGAATTTGAATCTATCCTCTTTGGCGTGACATACCTATTTCTCACCTCCTCCCATTATTTATAAAATCCCGTATAATGATCTTCGAGGATGGGTCCTTTGTAGTAGAGGAATCATGACGTCACTCTCGCTAACATCATAGTGAAGCCAACATGCATGGCCCAAGACAGGTGGTTAACTACGTCATTTCATTAATAAATTTTCACTGTTACACATTTCCCAATTCACAAGCCAATCGCGAGTATTTTTTCATTCATAATTTTGAAGATATGACACGTGATATGGGCCTTCCACTCTGAGATGTGGGCTTCACGATTATGACGTCAAATTCTCTCTACTACAGTCCATTCATGCTCGAAAATAATGATAGAGTGAAACCCATTCATAAGACACTGCACTGCGATATTGAACTTAAAAACGCAATCGCCTGTAAAGAAATTAAGAAGGTGCTCAGAAAAGCGGACAACAAAAGGGGTTTGATGCTGTTTGATTTAGATACTTCATCAATTATGCAATTTTGATGTTAATTAACCTTGCACTACGACCATTGACAACGATTTACGGTCCATCCTAAAGGATCACTGACTCGATATTTTAAAATATGATCAAGTGACGACGAAGACCACACCCGAGTTGGTATCCCACTCATCAAATTTCAACTAATACGAGTTACAATTGTTGCATTTTGGCAAGTAAAAATTATTCAGTACGACCTTAACAATTTTGCTGAAAATCGTTGTTCCAAGTCGTTTGGAATTGTTCTTAAGATTTTAATCTATCGAATCTCGATAAGATTTAGAGTTTGAAGAAAAAAATATTTCGAGACAGCTACACAGTAAAAAAAAAAATTTGCTTCAAAATGAATACATGTACGTACTCGTTTTTCTATTACAATTGCATCATAAATGAGCGATGACGTACTCAAATTTAAGTAATCGTACTTTCGCAAAAATGAGCAGTATGGTTTAATATTGCTAATATCAGCTTTTGTTTAAGCCATCTTAACAAAGCGACCTGGCAAACTTAAAATAAGTGTTGAGAAGATGATTTTCCATATGACTCAATAAACTTTCTTCCCATTCTTTTGCCACGCCTTTTTAACATTACTTCTGTTTATAACTTTTCATGTAGCTCTCGTAGTACAACGGATATAGCATTGGACTTTGGCGCGGACGACATCAGGTAGACGGATTGGGTTCGATTCCCGGTAAGTCCTAGTAGTAATTGTTAAAATTTATTGAAAGTGATTTATGAAGGCAGTCTATGTAGGCAAGCAACTGCTCTTTTTATTCATTTTCCCATTTTTGAGTACATATCTTTTTCAAAAATGAAACATCTATTCGGAGTTATGATAAAAATAGAATGTAATCTAAAATGAGTACTTTTTACTTATTTTTAAGTACCTATTTTTAACAGTGTATTTTGAATATAGTTAGTTTAACTTGATAAAAAGAAGTCAAATCGAAAAGTTTGTGTTCAATGCTCCAAAGTTTCGACATTAAGTAATGAGTAAGAAAAAGGACCTCATACCCTTTTTCTTGGTGTCCTGAAGAGCCACGTATCCTTTAGAAGTGGAGTACAATTTCAAAGGAAGGTCTGTGGCTAGAAAAAAAATAAAATGTCTGTTTTCACATGGGTTGGAGATCAATCGTCATCATGAATTAAGAGTTTTAATTGAGAATTATGACAGTTACACTGCCAAAAAAACTAAAAAAATTCGTTCTGGCCTATTTTTATTTATTTTTATTTTAACAATTTGAGAACTAACCTAAAAAGTTATGCGATTTAATTTATATTCTGAAATACAGGGTCTACTCTAAAAATAAATCATAAATCATAACAGTATAAAATTCTGTAATAAATAGTAATAACGACTTAAGATAAATAAATTCCGTTTTTCTTAAACTAAACATTGAGATTCCATATAGTGATGTAAAATATAATTTTCAAACATTAACGCCCATTATTATATTTCGTCTATTTACTGGTTTAGTGCCTTTTATTTTCTCATAATCTTAAACAACTTAATAAATTTTAGAACAACCTTTTAAGGAAAAAGTTTTTTTTATTCGGAAAAAATTACGGTTATTTTAGCAATCAAATATACAATGCAATCAAATGAAAGAATAGTACTAATACTATCTTATAATATTTTTTAATGAGCTTACTTTAATCAATATCAGTTTTTCAATTTAATTTAAAAATAATTATGAGATCCCAAAGTGAAACGTTTAACTGAAATATGAGACACAATCCTGTAACACACTGAGATGGTTGGGGATTCTCCAAAATATCTTTGCTAAATTTGCTTAGGAAGGAACCCCAATTTTGGAAAACCGGCTACATTTGCCTACTTTGAAGTCAGAATTTAGGACAGTCTTGTAAATCTATACTAATAATTAGTTAAAGTTAAATGTTTATTTTCAAACATTCAATCCCAGGTATGAAATAATTTTGAGTTATAATTTTTTTAAACTTGTTTTCGATGCTGTATAACCGGCTAACATGAAAGCTTTAACCCCACAATTTTTTAATTCATAAAAATAAAAAATATTAAATTACTTAAAAATTACTGAAGCATTATTTAAAGTTAACCTATAAAATAACAATTTTATAGCTAAAAAAACATATGTAATATATTTTCCTTAAATTACCATATTTTGAATTGATAACTACCAACCCTTTTCCACAATTTAATTGTGTCTAAATTTATTTTTTACTATCACACATAACTTCTCCATCAGATTAGTGTTTCTTTTTTTAATGCAATAGAGTTCTCATAAAGTTTTGCTGACGACTTCAATTTTTAGCTTAATTTAGTCATAACAACAACCTACGCGAATATTTAGGAACACTTTTAAGGTTTTTCTGAGCACCTACATATGAAAAATCCCTAGGTCGAACCATTTCTGACCAATTAGCTGATATCCCTGACTCAATCTGATTGAAAATAATCCCTAAAAGTCCCTGTCTATATAACTTAAAAGTCCCTACGAAAGGACACACTTTCATTCATCATGTAATCTGAAGTTATAATTTGTCGTGCTCTGGATGGAATAAATGTTTTGAACTTATAGGCAATTATTAATATACTTTTACGACTGACCCACTCTGAAAATCATGACGACTGCCCCCTAACTATTGGAACTTTATATATATAAAATATCGAGTTTAAACTATCTTAATGTGAAACTAGATAAAATTTTCGGTATTTCATGGCCACTTAAGGATAACAGGCCACAGTAAAGCTTTATTCCATAAGATTCAGTTGCTTCATTTATATTTTAATATATATATATATATATACCAACCCCATTATCTTTTTAATTGGACAAAAAAATGCATATTTTAACTATGGTCTAAAAGTTAAATATATCAATATATTATTCTGATAAAAAAAATTCCATCCGTATTTTGATAAGGATCCCACGATGTCAATTGCAAGTGTCCTATCTTATACATTCCTTCTCTAGTCCTGAATGATCTTGCAGAGAAAATCGATCATGGGACCTAGAAGAAGCAGAGGACATTTAGTACGGAGTTGTAATTAGATTAGGAAGCGGACAAATCCTGTTCCGTTGTCCTAGGTAACTGAAATCCCATTTGCGTCGAAGCATATGGACACAATACAGATGGGATGGCAAGAGCTGGTTCAAAAGTGTACAGGATTATGTGGTTTCAAAAAGAAGTAATGGTCTTGAAAACTTTTTGCATTCGCGCTCTAGATTGAGTTAGATTTCGGAAAGAAACTCAGACAGTAAAAACCTTTGGCATTTATATTCTGAGGCTGATAGGGGGTGTCCGTAAATGGGCTGTTTTTTGGACATCCTGTAAAAGGGACATTGTTTGTTTAATATCAAAACCAAGAGTTTTTAAAATATACTAGTAGTTCTGGGAACAGTAGACCTCCGACGAAAAAGAAAAACTCATATATGTAGATTTTAATGACTTAAAAATAAAGCATTCATGCCAAATTGTAAGTAAATCGAACAATTTGTTTTGTCATGACTGCGTAACAAACAAATTACATTTACAAACAGACGCAATGCCGGAAGTTACGAGTTCAAACAGAACCTCGATAACGCTCGGTCAATTAGCTTGTTTATTATTGAATCGTATGAAAACCGACGAATATAAATTAATACGATTTTTACTGCTAAACAGATAGCAGGCCAATTTGAAAATATATTTTTAATATTAGATATTGCGCGAATGTTTGACATTTGAATTACGTATGAATAATTAATTGGATTTCAATATAATTTCTACAGTAAATAATTTACAAGAATAAGATACCCTTGATCAAAGTAGCAGTTAATCTTAGAATATAAAAAGAAAAAAAAATCAAACAAACTAATTAATGTTAGTTACAAAAACCAGTTCAGTCGTGTTTTTAAAAATATATCTTAGAAGAGAGAAGGTTAGAAAAAAAAAACCAAACTTTATTCTGTAACTGAAAATAAACTTAGATCTACATCCAAAATAATACACATCAAACATACAACCCACATAGAGCGGATCAATAATCCTCTCCACCAATCAACTCCATTTTACATATCCCAATCAAATCCCCCAAAAAAACAATAAGAAAACCCCTCAAATCAATCAAAATCTGAATCCGGTTCGGTTAATGATCCACAGGTGCCGCTGCGATCTCACTCCTTTCACTAGCACTCGTTCCTCTTGTAATGATAACCTGTCATTTAATCCCACCCCCGGAGCAACTCCCCCCCCTTTCCTTCCTAAAGAAGTTCTCGTCAGCATGGAAAAGGCTTGGTCGACCCCTTGACATCACTCCAATGCAGGAAATCGAAACCGGGGTTGACCAAGGAGATTATGCACGTTGTTGATGGGAAGAGGGGATTGGCACGACTTGAAGGTAATGGGAAGTCATGATCATGCAGAGAAGGCCATAGACTCTTGGGGCCAAATAGATAATGTAGGCTTCATTGAAACTGAATTAAGTAGTTTTATAATCCGCATCTAATTCCAGTTTTGTATACGATACACTTTAAATAGTTTTTTTTATCGATTATATATGAAAGTTGCAGGGGAAGAATGATGAGTGTCCATCCAGAATAATCGCGCAAGAAATGAACAACGAAATATGATAATCATTTTTACAAAGAATTCTGATATTTCGACTATTACTGAGTCTAGTTTTAGAGTGCACATACTTGTTACAATAAAAATTTATCCATGTAGTTGATAACATAAGCCGTTCAGATATCTTTTTCAGAAAAAAATACCCTTATTATTATTTCATATAGTTAATTAGTTTTAGGGTGCACATAACAAGTTTTCCTTCGTGTGGAATCAATTAATGAGTCTTATTCATTTTTTAACATAAAAAAAATCATGTTAGTACTTTTATGTTGTCTGACAAAAGTTATAAGTTTGCCAGTGATACGTATTTGAAACGTACGTATTGAATTTACTTGTATGAATCACTATTTTCCATTAAAATAAAGAATTTATTAGTTAATGAAGATAATTATTTTAAATATTGTTTAACTAAACTTCAATTTATAACGTTGTATATAAATAAATTTATATTAAAACTATATTCATTATAAGAAAGAAACAATATTTAGCTCTCATGCTACATTTTCTTCTCAATTATAGGATGATGCAAACAATGTTATGCTTCATTTAAAAATTAAAATCATAAAAATAAGTTATCTAATCACTGTTAAAACGTGCCATGGTCGAAATGTCTAAACTTACGCCTTTATATTGTTTTTTCTGAAAAAAAAATAGTCAAATAGTGATGTAGAAGAAAAATATCATCTTTTAAGTGGATTTTGGACAAAGCGTTAATGCTTCAAAATAAAATATTTAATATATAAATTATGAAACTATAAGAGTCAACAACTATAAGGGTCAACTCAAAGTACGGTGTTGCGATCAAAAAAAGATATTTGGATTGGTTTATTTGGAATTTTTTCGGCAGCCTATCATTTAAGAAGCTTAACACAGCCAAGTAACGCTTAGTAATATATGAACCGTGATCAGATAACGAGTTCTATACCTAAGCTGCCACCCGACGCAACCTCAATAGGCGACATCACATTGGATTACGATCAGATTTAACTTGCACCAGTCCTTACACATGGCGGTAAAATTAATGGATGTTTTCAGACGACTCTTCAAGAACGAATCTGGTAACCCTCCAATCACGAGCTCGCTACAATATTGTCAAGTTCACATGGAAGTCACGTGATTTACCACAGATCAACTGCGGATCTGAAAGATAACTTTATTATAATAGATTCACTATATATTGAAGCTGTATGTTTGCATATTTTAGATACGAAAATCAACAATGTTGTCAATGAGGGATATTACCTTCGAGCATGAATGGACTGTAGTAGAGCGAATATGACGTCATAATCGTGAAACCAACTTTTAGACCGAATGGCCTCAGACACGTGACTTCTTTTTAAAATTATGAATTAAAAAATACTTGCGATTGGCTGATGAATTGGGAAATGTGTAACAGCGAAAATTTATGAATGGAATGACGTAATAAATCACGTGTCTGAGGCCATACATGTTGGCCTCACTTTGATGTTAGCGAGATTATAACATTACGTTTTCTCTACTATGGAGGATCCATGCTCGAAGGATATTACATTTGTGTTTATTTTTCATTCATATATTATAATTTATTTTTGTTCTCGTATTCTCCCTGTGAACTATTTTTGTCCGGCACTCGGTTTTCAACAAACAGATTAAAAGTTTAGATATTTCTTATCGATGAAATAAAGGGAGCGAAGTTGCGACGGGGGCTGTCAGTCAAAAGTCAAGTAGTTGTTTTAACAGCTGACAAGTAAAAGAGTGTATGGGGGGGGGGGGGGGGGAGGGCTATAGGATTGTGAAGTGTTGTATCCGACGCTTTCACTACAAGTGAAGAGTTATTGTCTTCCAATATTGTAAGGGGGGGGGCATATTCGAAGCCCGCGGTCCAACGTATGAATATCGCTGAAAGCCTTTTCCGGCATATGTCCAATTCACAGATAAAAGTACGGGGGGGGGGGGGGGGGGGGTACGGTACCAGACCACTGAACACTAACTGTAACTGCTGGAACGCTTGAACCTTGTTTCCTCTATGGACGCGTTGAAGCCAATTGAAAGCAGCCAAGTTGTGCCCCAATATTTTTTTTAAGTGATTTAGTGGTGTTTTGTATTATCATAGCATTGTAGAAATATTAAATATATATAAATATTATATCTTCTTCTTACAGAATTGATTTTTATATTGCCAAACAAGGAGTTTTTGCTCTTGCTTTTTATCTACTTCGACTTTGACTGGCAAATGACTTTCTATTTTAACAGCAGAATGGGCTGAAAATTTGTTGAAAAAGAAAATAGAAAAAACTCAGCAATACACGTCGGCTTATTTTAACATGAAAAATATACGAAATATTGCGTTAGCTAAGAAATTGGGGCACATCATGGGTGCCTCGACATCGGCTACAAGTCAACAAAATGTCTTGCCATATCCAGAAGTTACAGTTAGAGATCAGTGTACCAGACTCGTGATTGCAGTTCTCTACGGTTCTGTTAAAATTCAACATGATAACTCTTTAAGTATCTTTCTACATTATCTGATTTACAAAGAGTTCTCACAATTGGTACAAGTACAGATCACAGAGCAATCACGTTGACAAAAGTACAGGATGTAGAAGACCGCAACTCTAACAATTCCAGCAAAATCCTAGATCATTTTTTAGCTTTAGTTCCTCATCAAATATACCTGAACAATCCCTCTACTGTAAAAGCTGCCAGTAGACGTAAATCAAAACATAAACAATAAGAATCATTCATAAGTTTATCTCCCAGCACGATTGTCGTTCTTTTAAAATATAGGGCACTAATTAAAATCTATCTTTGGAAGGAAGAGCAATCGAAAAGGATATTAAAACGTTTCAATCCTCTTTCGTGTCACAAGAGAAAAATGACCACATTCTATACGGAAAAGATAAGGATGGTTGTCATGGAGATGAGACTAACGATGTCGCATGTGTAGCCTCGACAGTATGAGAAAGATTTTCTCCCGTTCATTTTCTAGGTAATAATTTAGAACAAACTCATAAAATAAAGAGAAAACTTTTAGAGTGGTACTGATAACTTTTTATGCAGTAAATCGGATATTTTAGTAGATTGCTTATTAATGGTGAAAATTCGACACATATCATAAATTCCCTTGAATTATTGTAAAAGTATTCTATCGATATAAAGCGTAAAATCTTAGTTAATAGAGTTGAAATTTAATTACATTAAATTGCCTTAGTTATCTATAAATTAAATTTTTAAACCTATGATGGGCTCCGTTATTTGGATCACCAGTTTTTCCAGCAATGCACATCCTTCTTAAATTCATATAAATACTTTTTAAAAAAAATTCCAAATACATTTGATTTATGTATTAATTAAAAGCTATCTCTATAAAACAAATCAAGATTTAAAAAAAAATTAAATGTCTTTTTAAAAAATATATCTCCTACAGTGGAAACCATTTTCGAAAATTTGCTGGCCGCTCGGAGAATTAATAATCATATTTTAAAAAAATGGAATTGTTCTGAATAAACTTATGGTTTGTTTTTGTAACTAAAACGTCTAAAATTTAATCCACAATTTTTTTTTTAATTGAACATGAAATACTATTACTAACCTATACACAAACTGGATATCGGGTAACTGGTTTAATGAAAGCTTTCGTCAACGTAAATTGAAATAAATCAATCCTCCTTTCTTTTAAACTTGCGAATCGATCAGTTTTAATACTAATTTAGGTAACGAAACAACAACACACGTGTAAACTTATCGCGAAAACTACTTCCGTTTGGAGAGATTCTTGGAAATTCTCGGTTTCCTCTCAGCCTGCCCCGCTGATTCACCAACCAATCATTTCATCGAAATCCCAAGTACAGCAGATTTGAAAAAATCCTTTTGGGCTGCGTTTGTGTCGTCACTTCCTCCATATTAGCGTGTAGGGGAAGTCATACTACGTAAGGCTGTCATGGCAACGATGCAGCCGATTTGGAACTCCGCGTTTTGGCTGCAGTTTTGATTGAATGGAGTTTTTCCCATCCTGAATTGTGCATTACGGCAACAAGTTTGCTATTTATCGGAGATTCTTTTTTACTTACAGTAGAAATTTCGTCTGCATTTCCAATTCTAATCTTCATTTAAGAAAATTAATAAAATATATAATTTTAGTTTTAAAATACACTAATAAAATTAGGTGAAGCCCGGCTGTACTTGCTGTAGTCCACGAGCCGCCACTGATAAATAATAATGATATCCCTACAAATATGACTGTGTTTTACAAAATAATTGCTATGATTTTCTTTAAGAAAACAACCAAAAAACACTTTAAGGTCCAATAACATGCAAACATCTAGTTTGTGTATATGTTTTAGTGAATGCAATCCATCTAAAAGTTTAATTTTGAATATTTCCTAACGTTTTCTTTTTTGAACATCATTGCGAGACACACATACACCAAGGATAAATATAAAATAACAGCAAGCGAATTATGAAAGCCGTTTTGCTTAGCGAAACGCACGGAATAAATGATGCGAAAATAAGTGAACAGAATCACGCAATTCTTTACAAAACAAATGTCACATTGTGATAAAGCGAAACGGAGTTACAACACCTTAGAGACCGGGGTAAAAAAAATATAAAAACCTTTTTTAAAATTCTAATCTGCAAACCGTTTTTCGCTACCGCCAAAGGCGAAGAATTGACTGACTTCCGTTCCATCCAAGACAGCGATTGTTCCTCCAAGCTGCGTTTCACTTTTTATTCTGTTCGGAAAGTTCATTTATAGAGATAAAATCTCGAGTAGAGAGATCTTCCGAACAACCACACATGAAGCAGAGCTTTCTCCGCTCCGTTATTTTTACCAGACTGCATGTCTACGCTATCCAACCTTTTTTTTATCTGTTCTTTTTTAAACGTAAGAGTGCAATCAAAAATAAAATACTAACAACTAGAAGGAAACGAATTATCAGCGTCTTCATTCTATTTTTTAGTTCTTCTATTCATTCGGGTTAATGCAACAAGCGCGTGCTATAAATTACAGGCATTTGTTTTAGATCACTAGCGAAACGGGGTAGTTTTTTTTTTATCGTCTGTTTTTTTGAGATAATTGGGATGTCGTTCGCTCCGAATTTTATTTCTCTGCAATTATGGAGGAGAAAAAATGGTTTATTATCTCCCTGTTCTTCCGGTCTTTCTTTTCTTTTTCTACCTATAAATCTTGAGAAGGAGGGAAGTTTTCTTCTATTTATCTCACTTAAGAGATGGACAGTTTCAGTTACAAGAAGTGGTGGGTCGTTTAAAAGGACTCCCGTTGAGTTAGACGATACGAATATGTTTCAAATCAAATGCATTCAACTGTTGAACATATTTATCATTTTGCGTGTTTTATATTTTTTATTTATATTATTTAATCATGAATACACATTCCATTTTTAAGTATTTTGTAACAAGAAATTTTGTACTAGTTTGGTAATGTCGTTTTAGGAATTTGGACCTAAAAGAACAAATCTATAAAAAAAGAATTTCAGTTATGTTGCCACCGTTTGATAATATAATGCAAGAAAGCTAAATTCATAAAGTTTAAGAAAGGAAATGTACTGATAATTCAAGCCAGTCTTACGAAATATTTAGAAAGCTGAACTTTGAAATAAATAAAGTAAAAATAAATAATATACTTCTTTAAATGTGTCTCTGTTGAAACTGTGATGAAAAGTTACGGAAGAGCGTCAAAGAGTTGCTTGGTCGGTTACAAATTCTTTTAAAGATAAATTTATCACAGTTTTAAATTTTAGAAAGAACAAAATCGTATTCGCATAGATATAAAAAATAATATAATATTTAGAAAACTTTGAGTAATTTTATAACACTAAAATGGCAACAGATTGGGGATACTAATGATGGAAGGAATTCAATCTGCACAATCAAAAGATAACGGAAAATTGAGGGGGGGTGGCAGATATTATTTATATATATATATATCTGGGTTTGTAATAGCATGATTCTATTATATGGAGAAAAAAATACATTTTTACTCAAAAGTACTTTATTTTTAATGTCTTAAGATTTTAATTCAAAACAATCTTCATGCAATTAGTAGTTTGCACAGATGTTCGACTTTAGCCTCAATTAAACACATATAAAAAAACGAAACTTAAATAAAAGAAAGAGTTACGAAGATTCCCCCTCCTAACACCCACTTGAACTTAAAAAACAGAAGCGCACAAGGAGGGACGCTCCGTATATTTACCCTTCACCTTACAGAAGATCAAAAAAAAAATCTCGGCAGTTGAACGCACGCTTCCCCCCATCCATCATCCCCCCCCCTTCACCCCCTTTTTTTTCGAACATGTTTCAATTCGGAGAGAGAACAAGAGGCCGAGATTGAGCATCCCCCACCTCCCGCTACCGCCCTGCTCGACGATGATGATGACTCAAATGAAATGGCAAAATCGATATGCAAGAGACAAGGGGGCCTTAATAGAAAGGCTGCTGATGGTAGTTTACTGTTTTCGAGAGAGGGGGGAGGGGTCGAAATGGCTTCTGAATGCGTATGTAAATGGTTTTGTTGAATCTGGGATGAAAGATCCATTTAAATTGAATTGCATTGTTTCCAAGCATACATATATTTACTTTTTTAGTACCGTATATACTCGCGTATAAGTCGATCCGCGTATAAGCCGACCCCCTAATTTTAGGCCGATTTTTTGTCCAAAATCGGAAACTCGCGTATAAGCCGAGTTGTATTTTCGTACATCCTCGACAAAAGAGTAAAATTTTAATTAGAAAAATAAATATTTAAGTCTAGAAATTAAAAGTTTAAAGAAAGTGGCTGGAGAAACGGCCTTCCTCGAAGTTCGTGACGATTCATCGGGCTCAAAAGTATGTACCACTCTCGATGTTCTGGTGTCTTTCAAACCAATTAAATATTTATCAAAATATATACTTTTTATTAAGTTAAACTGATTATTTATGTGAGTAGTTAAATTTTGTGTTACGATTACGCCGCGATGCGCAGAACGGTCTCCAGTCAGCACGTGACGCACATTCTCGATCTCGGAAATGTGTCGGCGCGTTTCAGAAGAATCCGCTAATTTCAACTTCTCTCCTTTTCCCATTTTTGGCAAATTATATTATACATTTTAATGACCCGCGTATAAGCCGACCCCCCTACTTTTTGATGAAAATGTTGACTTAAATTTCTCGGCTTATACGCGAGTATATACGGTACTCTTTTATTGTTTGTTTTCGATTAGTAAGCCTTTGTATTAATAGAATATGCAGGGGTGGTTCAAGAATTTTTTGCGACACAAGCGAAAATGGTTTTGGCACTCCAATTTTTTATAAACAATTTTTCTTGAAGGAGTTTTGGCACGACTTGTCCACCTGAATCACATAAACTAAAGAGATAAATTCCAAAATGTGACAAGAGCTGTTCAGTGATTTTCAGTATTAATAATAGTTTTAAAGCAAAAAAAAGTTATAGATCCTCTATAAAATATATTGATAAAAATAATGTAGTAATACAAATATAAAAAAATATTTAATTTTAACATGCAATTTAATAGAAAGTATACATTTAGAAAATGATCTAGTCTTACAAAAACTTCCAACACTAAAATCATTTAATTTTTCACTTTTCCTGAAAGTCTGGCGCCTTTCTTAGTCTGGTGCCTTAAAAGGCCGCTTGTGTCGTTTCGTCCTTTTTATAGAGCCACCCCTGAGAATAAGAAATTTAATAGTATGATATTTAACTTATGGGTATTGAGGCTATTGTTGCATGGCCGATCTTGCTTGCCAAAGTATTTTCGACTACGATTTTCAAGTTAAAATAATATATACTTAATATAGAACGGTCGAGTGGAAGATGGGATTAACAGCGTCTTCCCTCAAAATTGCATGGCTCTGCTTGATTTATTTAGGCAATTACAAAGTAATAAAAAGTATATGTTTTACTTATAATGGTTTGATTTCACTAAGCGAACCTAAATGCCAAATATGCAAAAACATGCCAATTTTGTTAACCTACGAATAACAACGCTCACGGTCGATGAATAGGAATTAGCCCCGTGCCAATTTTTCCCCTGGGGACAAATAGCAGATACTCATCAATGGAAAGCGACCCCTTTCTTTAAGATTGTTGTCAGTGGAAACACCGTTTATCTTGGAAAATTGATTTTTGTCAGTCGACTCTTTCTTCCACTTTCCCCTTTCCAATTATCCAATCCGGTTGATGCGAACTTTGGCTGAACGAAAAGTCACGAAACTTCTCAATAAAAAAGTTAACCTCTTAAGTCAACAATCGGCTTGTTTCTTCGGACATTTGCCCAATTTTCAGACAGTCAATAATTATTCGTCTATATCGGCCTTTAACCTTCTAAGGTCTACTGTCCAATGGTACTGGACATCGGATTTCGATTGAGGAGGTCCATTTCTATGGTAGGAGTACGCTTCTATGACAATAGAGGTATTTTGGTCTGTTTACCGTTACCCTAAAAATAGCAATGGACCGCCCCTATTAGTGAATTCTCCAGTACGGGTAGCTGCGATTAAACTTCAATTAGGTTCACAGTCTGGCGACCGTGCATTTGACCGTGATTTAAAAAAACAACCTTCCAGCCGCATAGGGACTAATTAAATTTATTTAACAGACGAGTGATTCCCAATTTAGGGGGGGGGGGGGGAGAGAAGAGAGAAATAAAAAAAACCTACGGGTCGCCGCAGTCGGGGTCATCACGAAATAAAAAACAAAAGTCGGTTAATAAGAAACTGAACGAAGAAAGTATTGCAATTATAAAACAGAAAACGTAAATGTATTACCGGGTGGCAACAACATTCTGGAAAAAAAAGTTCCCTGATTTCCATGATGGCGGGTCACAAAAATTTCCCTGATTTTACAATTACATTAAGAAATGTTGCAATACGTGCTTTGTATAGAAACAAAGTATCCACGTTACGATAATACTATAAATATATTGCATTATAAATGAAAAATTATACGCAATTCTACTTATTGACAGTTAAAAGAATAATTTTATTGCGACAGGAATAATAGTAATTAAACATGTTCTCTGGAAGCAGATAGTGCAAAAAAACAACATTTTTTTTTCGATTTCTTTTGTAGATAATTTTAAATGTTTTATATGCTTAATATTTCCTATTACAATGTTCAATAAATCACATGTTCATCAGACCCTCACATGTTGCTTACAATTCAAAGTCCAAAGCACTTTGCTTTTGTTGCTCCCTCCAGCAGTAGTTCACGTTTTTACAACTGAAAATATGAAAATGCGCATAACCGTACTTTAAAAATTCTTTTTCAGAACTAAAAGGAAATATTGACGACAACTAAATTTCCCAGAACAGAGGGCACAATAGACCATAATTTCCACTTTAATGATCCAAATTTGAAAATTTCCCTGATTTTTTGTGAAATTTTGAAAATTTCCTCGACTTTTCCCTGATTTTTCCAGAATAAAAAAATTCCATGGTAATTCCCTGATTTATCGGTTTTCCAGGTTATGTTACCACCCTGTGTAATCTCAATATGAACAATTATTTATGCTATTAAAGGTTAGCAACAAATGAAGATCGTTTGTGCGTTGTTATTCATTACAAGTATATAGCATTTTGGGAACGCCTTCACTGTCTAACACATGTGACCGCTAAAAGAATGAGATAAAAACGCAACAGTATTACTAACGTTAAATTTAGATATAACAATTTGTAATTTCACTGTTCACCTATCTCTGGTGACAAAATAATAGTTAACCATTTGCACTACGTTGGCGCCGCACAGGCGACAACGTAACGACTCGTTCTTTTGTTTGCCTGTTCTTTAAAATAAACGAGAACAGCATGATCTTGTGTTTAGAACATCAATCTTTTTTTCAACTTGTTCTCTTGCAAATACAAAACAGATTAGGATTTCTTTTCCCTTTTATGAGTATAAAAATAACTATTGAAAAGAACGTAAATAGGAATAACTGTTCCATAGAAAGAACACAAATCGCAAAGTGTTCTTGGAGTGCAAAGGGTTAAAATAAACGAGAACAGCATGATCTCGTGTTTAAAAAACATCGATATTTTTTTCAATTCGTTCTTTTGCAGATCCAAAACAGATTAGGTTTCTTTTTTCTATAAGCATAACAAATTCTAGGGAAAAGAACATAAGGATGAATAACTGTTCCGTAGAAAGAAGTGAAGAGGCAAAGAGTTCTTGGAGTGCAAAGGGTTAAAATAAACGAGAACAGCCTGATCTTCTGTTTAAAAAACATCGATATTTTTTTCAACTCGTTCTTTTGCAGATCCAAAACAGATTAGGTTTCTTTTTTTTATATGCATAACACATTCTAAGGTAAATGACATAAGGATGAATAATTGTTCCGTAGAAAGAACGAAAAACGCAAAGAGTTCTTGGAGTGCAAAGGGTTAAAATAAACGAGAACAGCATGATCTTATGTTTAAAAAACATCGGTATTTTTTTCAACTCGTTCTTTTGCAGATCCAAAACTGGTTAGGTTTCTTTTTTCTATAAGCATAACAAATTCTAGGGAAAAAAACATAAGGATGAATAACTGTTCCGCAGAAAGAACGGAAAACGAGAGTTCTTGGAGTGCAAAGGGTTAATTATTCTATTCTGTAAAATGAACGAGAACGAAATGTTATTTAGTTACAAAACGTCGTTCTTCCATTAGCTTGTTCCCTCATTAACTTTCAGAGAGGGACTATTGTTTTTGTCATTCAAGAACAAGCAGAGTAATTGTTCCATAAAAACAACAAATGTCAGAAACGTTCCAAGGTGTACAAAAGGTTATTTGTTAACTAAGTTAGGAAAAAAAAGTAAATGTTTTTCCAAACCAATTCCAGATCAAAAACGTGAGCCAAAGCTTTGAGCACCTTATAAGCCTTTCGCTGTTCTAACAAAATATAGGTTTACGTGAACGTGAAAATCCGGCGCATCCGGTAGTTTGTCTTCGCTGGACGATTTCCAATCCTTAAATAAACTCAGAGAAGATGAAGAAACCGAGATTCCGAAAATTCTCTACAATCTGGGTTGAGCCGTACAGGTGAGGTGGGTAAGACGAGAAAATGAAAACGATTTAAGGCCAATATAAACAGTTTTTGAAACGAAAAGCTCTACTCCACAAAAGGAATGAATTTCTGATTAAAAAAACTTTATTACAATCATGTAATATATATTGTTGAATATACTATAAATTGGAAATGTGTAAAAGAGAATTAGTTTGGTTGAATTAACGTCGCACTAGATTTGATAAGTGAACTATTGGCGACGATTCGGGTTCATGGTCAAATGATGAGGACGACACCTGAGCAGGCACCCCACACAAAACCTTATTTAAACGTGAGAACCTTGTACCAAGACTAATTTAATGTGCATCAGCCACTTTCCACGCTGGATATTTTTGGTGCGCGAAGGGAACGTTCCTGACAATCCTCCGATTACCAGATCGCTACACATATACTGGCATAGAACCCACGCTCATCGGACGCAAGTCCAAAGCCTTCCCTATTTGGCCACTACAGGCCCTAAAGAAAATATAGTTTGGTTTTGGTTAATTAACGTCGCACTAGAGCTGCACAGTGGGCTATTGGCGATGGTTCGGGCCTATCTCGAAAGAAAGACCCGGGAACGATGCCTCGTATTTTTGAACCATGGTCAGATGACGAGGACTACTTCTGAGCTGGCACCCAACGCCTTCAATAGACTTTGGACCGCGACCAGATTTATCGTGCACCAGTCCCGTACACACGCCGTTAATTTTTGTGGATGTTCTGGACGACATTCGAGTATTTTAGTAGCGAAGTTGGCAACCCTTCGATCACAATATCACTACTTTTTTACTATTTTTTATTCTAGTCCGCGCAAAGGTTCGAACCGGGGGGACCCTTTGGATTCCCAGCTGACGCCTTAATCCACTCGGCCACGGAGGCCTCTAAAAGAAAATATAGGAATTATTTCATAATTAAGTCAAATATTTTGTCTTAAACAATTTCAAAGATATGAAAAATATCATAGTTTAAATATATGATTTTTTATAAATAATCTTAGTATGCATATTTTTAGCTATGATGACAAAAACACTGTTATTTATACAAACAATCGCAACCACGAATTCTCGAATCACCGAGAAGTTCGGGCGCGTTTTTCGCGTTCGTGTAGAATGGGCTTAAAGGTAATTATTTTCATTTATCTTTTGAATACATAATGTGCTTCATTGAAACTGTTTTTTTGTAAGGATAAGCTGAATTAACGTCGCCATATTTCTCAATTTGTTTTCTCTTCCGTGCCTCTTGATGAAACTTTTCATTTATGAGTACTCCCTTCTCTCATAACCCTTCTCACCCATCCCTCTAGAGCCCCAGTTGCTCAGGGGTTCTATTAATCAGAGGATTGGTGGTTCGAATCCGTGCGATGGACTTGACAAAGAAAAGAAAAAAAGTAGTGATCTTGCAATCGGAGGGTTGCCAGCTTTGCTACAAAAATACTAGAAAGTCGTCCAGAACATCCATCAAATTATACTGGCGTGTATACGGGACAGGTGCACGTTAGATCGGGGTCCAATGTCCTGACGCCTATTGAGGTTGCGTCGGGTGCCAGCTCAGGTGTTGTCCTCGTCATCTGACCATGGTTCAAAAATACGAGGCATCGTTTCCGGATCTTTCCTTCGAGATAGGCCCCGAACCGTCGCCAATAGCCCACTGTGCAGCTCTAGTGCGACGTTAATTAAACAAACAAACACACACCCATCCCTCTACGCAAAAAAAGTTTAATTTTTGTTAGACAGTAAATGTTAATAGGTTAGCTGACAAATGAATCAAACGACTCAAATGGATGACACTCATAGACTTTTATTCGTACTTATTACATTTATTTTTATTTTAGGTGTTTACCGCCATTACTAATATTATTTTTACGTACCCCGTACCCCCAGTACTTGTACCACAGGTTAAGAACCGCTGCCCTCGAGTTTCAAAATCGACCAGGGCGGAGGGGGAACAAAAACTTCTCACATAAAAATACAATTGACTCCCATTATTGAGGTATTCACGGAGCATTCAAGCACTGTTAAACATTGTTAATAAGAATTAAATTAATGATCATCATTGATTTGCGCGTGTCCACGAGGAAGGCCGATTTCGCGAATGTGTTCCCGGATGGTAAGAAGCACACGTCCACAGAATACTGAGCAGGCAGAAGATTGCTGTTAGAGCGGGGATTGAGCGGAACACGAGGATGGATTATGAAAGTGAGCTTATCATTATGCGTAACCACCGCAGAACAGGCCGACATGAGCAGGTAATTAATGCTTAACGAGAAAGCGACTTTGTTTGCTGAACAAGAAAGCAGCTTTGTCTTCTACACTTTCGTGTAACGTTTTGGTTGTGTAGTTATATAATATAAAATTTATTTTCAAATAAATTTCGTGCAAAGGAACAGACTTATTACTCGTATGCTGTAATAATAGAGTCGATTTTCTTAACAACTAGTCGATATAAATAGGTTTTGAGTGTGTTTAAGGTAACATTCAAAATTTGGAATCCACTAAATAAATTAACCTAATTTGAATAAAATGTACATATTCTGCCTTTTAACAAGATGGGTAATAAAATGCGCTGTTTGGTTGACAAAAATAACGTCGCAGAAGAGTTAAACAAACGTCCTGTCGACGATGACAAATGTGAAGACTATGAACTATAACATATTTAATTATTTAACCCGTATATGATTTGAGTCTTTGGTAGCCTTACATTTTATGAGTGAGGTATTGGTAGTATTTAGGTAGGATATTAAAATATAAAGTAGATCAGATAGTGATTGGACTCTATGAAGTATGGAGATTAACTAAACGATTTCAATCTAATCTAAAAGTTTCTATTAACACACATGTTTCTTTTTTTATCAAAGAATATATAATTATTCCTATTTTTTAGATAATTATATTATCTTTAAATATAGTTTCGTAACAGGGAGGGTTTAAAAAATTTCCAGCCTTTCAATGGTTAAGTATGCATATTTGCACATCAGAGCCAGACGATCATTTTGATAATATGATTCGATAAAAAACGAACTTTTAAGAGATAATTTACAATAAAACAAACATCGCCAAATTTGGACGTTGGCTCGACTGGCTCTAAGGTACGAATAAGCTGAACTTTAAATTTTTCTTTAACTAGAATTATCTTCGCGACATTTCTAACCACAATAATACTGATCATATTAACATATTATAAATATTTATAAACCCTAAACATTCTTTTGCATTTTGTTTTTAAAATTCACAAAATGGCGTCCATTATTTACATTTATTGCTTAAAATATAAGTTCTCAAACCATAAACCTTAAAAGACGATACAAGTCCCTTAAATGACTTCTTCCCTAGCAAAAATCAATTCCAACGGGCAAAATTTATATTTCGGCGCAACTTTTCGCAGACCAATCAATCAAATGTACACGAGGGAGATCCGCAAAATAACTCCACTGAGTTATTTCAAAATGAGACCATTTCTTTTTCCGACAAAAGGGCCACCACACATGTCTCCATCACCGAGTCTTCCCCCCACAAACACAGGGGAACGGTCGTTCCCATAGCAACCGGGGAAGCACTCTTTCATCAAGATGTCACATTCAATTGGAGGAGCAATAAATTTGTCCGCGGGGGTGTTTGAATTTTAACTCCCTAGAATTAAGTTGGGGGGGTTGAGCTACACTAGAATTGGGAGAATTCTCCTCCCCCCTTACGCAAATCCACCTCAAATTGCAGTGTTGCCACTTCAGTGGAAAAAGACTAAATTAAAGTTTTGCCGGAAGGCAATTTAATGAGGGAGGAAGGGGGGCAAAAAAATAAAGTGAGTAAATTGCACAAACTGAGGGAGGTGTTGGAATTTTCAGAGAGATTTAGAGAATGGAACGTTTTTGGGAGAACGATTTTGGTGCGTTTTTAGATAAAGAACGTGCTTAGCGTGATAAATATCAGCGTAAATCACCTTGCAAGATAATTTTGTGGACATGTTAGATACGGAATTTGTGTATAATGGTATGAACATAAATTTATAGTGCTGTCTGTATGGCATGTATTATCTTGACTTTTTTTTTGTTCTGTTTTGCCAGACGCTTTTGTATCTCAGAAGAAACGTTAATGGAAAATGTAATTGGAAACTCAAACATCATCTTGGCACTGAACACGAGAGATTGGGAGCCGCTACAGGTATCTAATTAAACAACAGCTACCTCTCAGTAATCAACACAAAAAACGGCTCACCAGTCTGAACGCATCAATTTGAATCAATGTAAATTAAAACACTTCGGAGCTTGTAAGGGTATCCAGTTCATAATTTTACGTTTGAAGACTGTATTGGGAAGAACAATCACTCAGATATATAGTATATTGATCTCTTAACATCTCCCCAACATACCGAAACTTATTCTAAGTAAAACTTACCAAACTAAAAAAAATTATAGAAAACTGAAATTTTTTTAAAGTTTTTTTTCTTTAATTTAAACATTTTAGCATTATACCATAGAAAAAATTGCGTATTTACCGCAATAAATCAACACTTTCCATTTTCCTTGTTAAACTCGCATAATCACAAAAATCCTTTGCAAAGCTATGCTGACTTTTTTTTAGCTGGCAATTTAATTTTAGACATAATAAACAAAATTTTAATATTAAATTCCCATGTTAACCTTTTTGATACAAAACATTTTCTATTTCCTAGCATTATTTATCATACAAATACATATATATAAAAAAAAGACAGTGTTTTCCAAACTACATTAGTTGGAATGAGTGTTTTTTTAAAATTAAAGCATAAAACTTGCATCCTTATATCCCAACAACAATTTCTCAAAATTGCACAACTGGGACAATTGCAATTACTTATCTCTACACCCACGTCAATTATTCACCAAAAAAACAAGCAAAACCCTTAACCAAAGCTCATTAGACATTCTACCAATCCAGGTCACTATTTCAATATTCACTTACTAAAATTAAAAATTTGCAAAACAACACCATTAATGTTTTTTTCCCAACAACACACCATTCCCTGTGGAATAACAACCGAATCCAAAATAGAAGACGATCTTGGACAAGATCAGCACACGCCCAAAAACGGGTACATGTTCCACTTTCTTGGGGCATAAAACGGAAAAAGGATGTACTCAGCCGCCATGTCTTGAAGTAGATCGCTATCGATTAACCGAAAGTCAATTAGCCCTGCGGTGTACGCACCTGAGCGTTTTATCTCTTCTTTTAGGGGAATACGCGATTCACGGACAAATTGCATTATGCAGAGTGTCTCTAATTGAAGGGGGTGGGGCTTGTTAATGGGTGTTGAGTGGGTTAGAGTAATTTCTCGAGAGAAAATAATTTTTAATGTATGCCAAAATAAAGAAATGGGACTGTTGATGCTGTAAGTGCAATGCAAATATAGATTATATGGGGTAATAATAAAATTGGCTACATTAAAAATTTAACTATTAATGTGTTTATCATTTAAGATTACAATTCCGTTAAAAAAATCAAATAAAAAAAAATGTTGACTCGTTCTTCGAATAAACGATTCTTTGGTTTGGTTTGGTAAATCAACGTCGCACTACAGCTGCACAGTGGGCTATTGGCGACGGTTCGGGGCCTATCTCGAAGGAAAGACCCGGGAACGATGCCTCGTATTTTTGAACCATGGTCAGATGACGAGGACTACACCTGAGCTGGCACCCAACGCTTTCAATAGACGTCAGGACTTTGGACCCCGATCAGATTTATCCTCCGATTACCAGATCGCTACACATATACTGGCATAGAACCCACGCCCATCGGACGCCTTCTCTATTTGGCCACTACAGGCCATAAAGAAAATATAGTTTGGTTTTGGTTAAATAACGTCGCACTAGAGCTGCACAGTGGGTTATTGGCGATGGTTCGGGGCCTATCTCGAAAGAAAGACCTGGGAACGATGTCTCGTATTTTTTTAACGATGGTCAGATGACGAGGACAACACGAATAAACGATTCAATTATATTTAGTGTTAATAGAAGGTGGTGGTCCGGGTTTAACTTGAATTCGGTGGTCCATTGATATCTAAAAATTGAGAACATTGCTCTATAACTTTATAATGAATACAATATTAGGATACAATTGTGAATACTATGTTAGAGTACAGTTGTGAAAAGGAAAGATCGATGATAGTCTCTTAAAGCATGTTAAAAGGTTGAATGTCAATGAGACATGGAACTTTGCTTCTAGTTTTCTGCATAACTACTTGGGATGAACCTACACCGTTCTTATACTGAAGACCCTTCATTTTATTTTTAAATTATATAAACGTATTAAATTAGCGTTTGAAATTAATTTAATGCGAAAATAGGTTGTGTTAGACAAAACATTTATACATAAAATGTTCTTTAAAAACCTATTTTAATGACATGTATTCTTCTCTAAAGCAAATAATATGTTTACACTTAAATGGGTAGATGAACAGCGTTCAAGTTATCTTAAAAAGCATAATTTTCACCTTACATGGGGGAAAATTACAATATCTCAAAAATTAGTACATTAACGTATTTAGGTGCAAGTTCAAGAAGCATTCAATTACTGGACTGCATAGGCCGTATCCCAACTTAAAAAAACTAATTTAAATCATTGTTTTACAAACTAGCGATCTACAAAATAGAACAGTTACTTTTATCCCAAATACAAAACAACTCTTTTTTTTTATTCGCAAACCATTTACCGACAGCAAATGGAGCGCTTCCAAGTTTACCACCACAACAAATGCACCACAAACATCCAATTAAATAAATATAAAAAAGTACTGTTGTTTGTTCAAGTCGGGTCGTGTATTCTTTTTTAATTCTTATTAACTTATCGTCGGTTCAGTGCTACAACTATATAGATAACTTAGAAGATTCAGGTATTACATATAAGTTCCTAGTTGGAGAGCCCACCCCACGATGTATCTACGGGTGAGTACTACAATCAGGGCCGTCGCACCTGGGGGGAGGGGGGGGGGGGAAGTCCGACTCCCCCAATAATCTGGAAATACTGAAAGTTGGGAATTTCAACTTCTAAAAACCCCGAGTTGGAAAAATTTATACTTGAAAAAAATTAATATCATTAAAAAATGAAAGCGAGGGATATGATAGAAATTGCCTAACTCGTAAGATTACATTTAAGCATTGGAACATTATTTAAGCATTACGGACACTGCATTGGAATATGGTTGCGACAAATCAATGCTTGTGAGAGAACTGTTTGATATATATATATATATATATATATATATATATATATTGTGTAACGGCTCTGACTACAACTAGGAACTTGTAATACTGTGGAGCTTCCTATGGAGGTATCTAGTTCTAGCACTGGTACAGCGATATATTTTCTTATCAGTTTCTATTAAGTAACTGATTTTTATACTGTTCGCTTCATTGACTATATATACGTCATTCCCCCGCCCTCACTACGGAGACGGAAATCACTAGATGACGTCAATTCACACCCCCGCTGAGTGAAGCACTTTATGACGTCACTCCATTTTCATACGAATGACTGCAATTCCTGAAATAAAACAGTTCCGGTATATTTACAAAAAAAAAGCAAGTTATATGTGGGGAGAAAATCTTTTGGGGTGCAATATCCAGTTGCGAGTATTGTCCGAATATTTTCATGGAATCTATATATATAAAGTGAAAGCCTCCACTCACAACGAAAAACTGTATATTTCTATAGAATTCAGACATTCAAATGTATATTACACATATATAGAAAATAAAATGGCGAATAAGAAAAATGTGTTGTCGACCAATGATTTTCATGACAACCAAAACGAAGTATCATTATATTTAATGAAAACGCTATGGACAAACAAATATAGATTTCCCAATTCGATGACTACTTTTTCTTTTTTCAATTAATATTTTTTAGAGTAGGCATTTCCTGCAATATCTCAGGAGACCAGAAATACCGCATACTATATACCAATGTTATCATAGGTGGGTCCAGAAAAAAATTCTGGTAAAGGCACACTTCAATGACGTTATCAAAGGGATGGGGGTCCAATGAGTCCGGACCCACCGGATAATAATAGATAAAGATAGACATATAATTTTCATAACGTATAAGTGTTTTTATGAATATTAGGTCACTAATTATTTAATTAAGTCAATAGCAAGTGTAATTAATTACCTAATTAGTATTAATTTCGTTAAATTATCAACATATATAGCTTTAATTTTCAATAATTAATAGTTTTATAAAAATATTCTAGACCCCCTCCAAAATTAAATACTGGGTAATTTCTAGGCACATAGTGCATGGTATATATGTAAAGACGTGACTATTGTGATCAGTTGAGAGGAAAAAAAGATCACTGAGATTGATTTAGCTCTCAACGTGTGGTATGCCTATCCCTTAGGTAGCGGTCCGGTTGGGGGTACACGAAAATTATATTAGTAATGGCTGTAAACGACTAAAATAAAATATATAAAAGTAATAAGTAATATAAAAAATAATTAAAACATCTCAGTGTCATCAAATCGAGTCGTTTGATTAATTTGATTACGATTATTACTGCCTAAAAAAACAATGGAGGGATGGGTAAGAAGGCTTATGAGAGAAGGTTGTACTCATAAATGAAAAGTTTTATCAAGGGGTACGCGAGAGATCAAAATGTTGAGAACCAGTTATTTAGTTAATGTTGTCCAAAGGTTGTAAATGCTTATGTATTCCATAATTATACGGAACATTTTTTGGACCCGTCTGAAGTGTGCAAGGATCCCCGTGCCCCTCCTCTAAATCCGCCAATGAATGCTACAATGCTGACACTATCTATCTACAGACAGTAAAAGCAAATCCAGAAATCCCAGAATAACTTTAGCACCCAATCAGGGCACTTCTGCAATCGCGTCAAATTATTTTATTTTGGAGGAGCCACAATGAAGTTGTTGCTCAACACGGCTACCTCATCAGCGTGACATGACGTTCGCTCTCGCATTGTCGAGGGCCCCCCCACCAGCTGCGGCAACACTGCACAACAGTCTGCTTCATTGGCAGGCTCGTTAGGAATACAAGAGAGCCGTGCCTCTAAAAACAGACTGCACACTTTCAGGCCGAGATGGATTTTTTTAATCGTGTCTGGCACAACAGTGGATGTAGAAATGATCTTAACCTATACACGTTGTAAAGTAATATAGAGAGTTGTGCCTCTATCTTGCTCTGTTGGGGGGGGGGGGGGGAGTCGTTAAGGAAAACTATTTAGAAGAACAAACAGTACTTTATAGAAGTTACGTGTGCTTATACGTTTATGTCAGTTCGTCAAGCATGCAATAATTTATTGCATTTTGGACAGTATTTTCATTGGTGGATAGTTTAGGTTTGGTTTATACAGTTCTGGCTGCCTATTTCTGTCCTCGTATTAAGACACAGTTACATACACATTCATACATGCACCTCGTTATTTTAGAACCGAGGTCAGATGACGAGGATACACCTAAACTGGCACCCAACGCCTTCAATAGACGTCGGGACTTTGGACCCCGATCAGATTTATCGTGCACCGGTTCCGTATACACGCCGATAATTTTTGTGGATGTTCTGGACGACTTTTCTAGTATTTTGTAGTGAAGCTGGCAACCCTCCCATCACAATATCACTACTTTTTTTACTTTTCTTTGTCAAGTGCGTCTCACAGGATCGAATTAAGAATACTCTGATTCTCAGGTGACGCCTTTATCCACTGGGCCACGGATGCCCCCGGTGCATAGTTAAGAATTCAATCTAAAAAAGTTTATCAACCTCACGGTGGTTTTACAAGGGATATATAAAAAGAAAAATACTTCCACGAAGCTTTTCGGTGGTGGCAGAACAACACGCTAAAGTTAAGTCAATAATATGGGTGGGAGAAGGAAAGGGCAGGGAATAAATATCTTTAGCATCTTATATATAAATTGAAATGAAAAATGTTATGACAGTAATATATTCCCAAACATGTCGCCACTATATTTCCAAAATTCAGAAAAAGTAATCGATGGCATTTTAAATATGCGATATTTGCAAAAAAAAAATGGATGACATTATGGAGTATTGAGGGTTAAAATATCATATTCTCTATTTTCAATGTAACTGAAAGATATGCATGCGCCCAACTTACACACATTTCAAGAAATGCAAAGTATTTAATTATCTCATTAATAATTTATTTTAAATTTTAACTAAAAGGGATTTAACTGTTATATTCCAAATTAATACACTCTCAGAAATAACATTATCATTTTGAGAATTCTGCGACCGTCAATGCAACTTTCGTTTTATTTGTCAATGGTTTCATCATTGAATAACGTGACTTTTGACTAAATAAGAATCCTCAAATTTTGAACGAAAATCATTACTCAGATTCTTTTTCGCCCCTTTTCTGGGTCATCAGCTCATATTTGTTTTTTACACTTATATTGTCAGATTTTAAACGAGTCAGCACGTCGAAATCGAATTATTTTATTTTTTTTAAATTTTCCTCATTTTTGACGAAATAAATTTCGTTAAAAAACCGACAAAATTAATTTAATAAGTTTTACGAAATACTTATATCAGACGTCTGTTTCGTCGAAAATGACAAAAGTTTCGTCAAATATGAGAATGCAATCTTAACAGTGTAGGTTCAGAATTATGAATACCAAGCAAAAAAAGTCAGCATGAAACCTTCATCAAAATTGTCAAATTGAAGGTTTTTTTAAAGGATATTGAAGCAAAAAACTGCAGTTTTTTTTGAAGTTTTTAATATTCCTGCATAAAACCTTTAAAATATCTGCATTTTCCCTCCATGATTAAAAATTGAAGATTTTTTGCAGGTTTTTATGAAGGTTTTTTTGCAGTTTTTATGAAGGACATTGAAACTAAAACCTTTAATTTTATACATCTTCAAATAAACTACAGTTTTCTTGCATAAAACCTTCAATTTCAAAATTTTGATGAAGGTTTTATGCTGACTTTTTTTGCTGGGTAGGTTTAGTATTCTCATCATTTCCCCCTTCGAACCTTCTCAAAGAAAAGCCTATTTGTACAACTCCAGTGCGATGCCAATCGAAAACCAATCAGTTGGCATTAAAAAAAAATCCCTTGGCAGCATCTAAACTGAGTGAACACACCCAAACATCCAACCCCCTTAAAAATCACGCCGCCTGATATCATTAACGATTCCCTACAATCCGGTAGCCAAAATGGCGACACTGGGGAATGAGTCGCGCTGCTAGGGGGAATAGGGGAGATGCAAAGTAGCCTTTGAACCATCCCCATTGTGTCCGGAAGGATCGATGCCGGATTTCGAGTGGGGGAGGGGGGCCTTCACACTCCCTCACTTCAAGTTATCGATTGGGGGAGGGGGGGTTGAATAAAGGGACCCCTTTTCTCACTTCATACTGCGTAAGCACATCATATGAGAGGGGGAATAGGGGAAAATGTAGGGATTTCAACTTTTACTCCTATTTTCAATTCATGGATACTGCTGAAAGAATGCTGGAATAAATTGAAGAAAGGTTGGTGTAGAAATCTTTTTTTTCCCAATAGATTTTTTTATGGAGATTCAGTAAATATAAAATTCAATTTTTGAACTTTATATATCTATCATTTTCTTAAAATTTAGGTAAGCCGCAATATTATGTATATGCTACTATTCTGAAAATATGTTTTAATTGTAAAATAACTGGACTTAAAACTATTAGGAAAATTTTTTATATTTCTATTATTAAAAATAGTAGGGTGAGTGTTACTTTATAGAATTCGTCAAAGGATTTTGTCGTCTTATCATACCATCTTATCTAAATTAAATATAACTAATATATTATAATGAAATAATATTCTTCCGGACATGCTCGTAGCTCTTCAGCTTTTTAAACTGAGTTATGTATGTCTTGGGTATTTAAAAGAAAATATGAAGTGTGGATAAACTCTCAAACATAGACATATTTTCTGCAAAATAAATTTATTATGATAACTGAAAATTTTAAAAGCAAACATGAAAAACGTGTTTTGTCACATTGAGGTGATTCGTGATAAAATACACAAATAACTTTTTTTAAATGCATTGACTCGTACACAAATTACAATATTTGTCAGTTAATTTCACTAGGACAAAACGTGTTTTGAAAGAATAAAATAGTTTGGTCGATAGAAATTCGAATACGAATACCATGATGTAATTTTTTTTTTAATTTTGGACAAAACACGTTTTTAACGTTTGCTACTCATCTTATTTACGATAACAGTAAAATATTATGACGAATAACAAACTATTGAATTTAAATAGCAGTGTTCACTCTAGGTGTTTTTTGAAGGGCGGTCCGCCCTGCCCGCCCTTTTTTCATCTCGATAGCGCCCTCATGCCTCTTTTTTAAAAAATGCCGCCCTCTTTTGAAAAAATTCCGCCCTTCTTGCCCTTTTCAGTTAAGCACAAGCATCATTTCTTCCCTAGTTGTCTTTAAAAAAGGCATCGATTAAAAAAATGTGTGTGTAAATTGGAATTTAGTGAATTATGACAGTAGAAAAACAAACTCTTTTATAACTACGCGTATTGTGAAATCGCGATGATTCCGCAGTAATTTCGAGCACGGGGTATTCCACAAATCCTATTGGTTGCCTGTGCCTGCATATGAAATTCTAACTTAGTTTTCTGTGTTTTTTTAAAGAGACTATGGTTTGGGACTAGGCAGGGATTGGTTTGCAAGACTAGGCATTTTATTACCAAATTTTGGATTTAAGTAGCCTTTTTATCAGTTTTGTAAGGGATCCGATTCCTACTTACAGAATTGGTTTTTAGGTAAAACAATAATTTTAAAATGTCAAATTTTAGATTTCAAATAATATTTTCATAAAGAGACATCAATTTTGTACTGGTCTTCCTTCGACATAGGCCCCGAACCGTTAACAATAGCCCAATATGCAGCTCTGGCACAATGTCAACAAACAAATCTGAACTTTTTTTTTTGTTTGGACATGGGTCCGATATGTCTAATGTGTGGCCACGCCCACACAAAACATTTTTTTAAAAGTGCCCTTTTAAAAACAAGAAGTGCCTTTTCAAAAATGGGGTGCCCTTTTACTGCCAACAGCGCCCTGCCCCTTTTTATTTCTAGAGTGAACACTGAAATAGACTAAAGGATCTATCGGCGTTTTAAGAATTACGGTATAATAAATATCGTATTGAACAATACCATTAAATACTGAGTTCAATTAAAATGTAAGGCATTTTTCAAAGCGCTTCTTCTTTTTAAGATTTTTTTCATCAAATTGTTTATGTTTTATAAGAAGTATTGATTTATACTTTTATATTAATATATTATTTATATATTTAAATTTTAATTATATATTAATTAAGAGTACTGTTATTAAAACATGTTATTTATATATATTTAAAATTCTCGACAAATGTATTGTTCAAAATAAAATTTTATATTCGCGATTGGTGTTACTTAACTAAGTTTGTGATTCAAAATTTGTTTATCGCGTTATTATTTTACAGATTTCATTACCCAACAAATGTCCATGACTCATTTTTTTAAAAAAATTAACTTTATTTTATTTACAGGTCATTTAACGTAGTTTTTCGGTGGAATAACATATTAGTCTAAAGAGCAGAAACCACTAAATAACAAACACGGCTAGACTTCAATGGTCAATAACTTATACCGACTTTTATCTGCCTTGTCCTCTTTATTATAACAATGCTACAAATGAAGCAAGCGTTTAGATTCCTACATGAATCACTTTAACAATGCATTGCTTTTCTTCTCAAAGACTTCAGCAATAACTGCATTTTAAAATCTACAAAGAACCTCTTTACTTTTTCTTGCTCCATATCTACACAAAATAATGGCTTTAAATTAACTCAATGGGCCCAACAATGGGTCATTTAGCGACGAAATAGACTTCGTCTAGTTTGGGATAGAATTTAACGACCCAACAATAGACTCCTCTGACAATTTCGAATGCCGCTCAGCTCGTATATTAACCGGGAAACACATTTTCATTGTCTTCTCCGGAGAGTTTTGCGTCTACAGTATTTATTGACAGGGAAGTTTTGTAATAATTTATACCAAAGAAAACAAAAATATTGAATAAGAATAATTCGAGTATGAGAATTTTAAGTGCAATCCAATTCAATCAAAAAATAAATCTGCTATAGAATGGGGTTTGTTTGGGGTAATACATCTAACAAATAGTCTGTATTTCCAGGGTTTAGTGTAGTGTCGATATCAAAACACACAAATATGATAGACTCTTTACATAGGAAAAATTACTAATAATAAAAAAATGGCAATATAAATTGGAGTTACAAATGACATCCATCAATTGGGAGACTTGGCCACCAACCGGTACAATCCCAAAACCAGACAATAACTTGGATATAATATTAAGTGGAATGACATTCAACTCATTTTTGGGTAACCTATTGAACTAGGATCCACACCTCTTGACCAAATGATCTAGTTATGGAATTTTGTTATTAGTATACCTACACTGTTAAAAATAGCATTCAAAAAATAAGTAAAATGTACACATTTTTGAATATATTCGATGCTTATCATGGTTCCGAATGTATAAGTTTCAATTTTGAAAACGACATGTACTCAAAACTGAGTAAAATGAATAAAAAGAGCAGTTGCTTGCCTACATAGGCTGTCTTTATAAATCACTTTCAATAAATATCGACAATTACAACCAAGGCATATCGGAAATCGAACCCAGTCCTTCAGGCACATCTGTCTACAGCCTTAGGCTACCGCGAAGTGAAGAAGTTATAACAGAAGTAATGTTGAAAAGATGTGCCAAAAGAATGGGAAGTTGTGATAACTCAGTTTCCATTTAAGCAATCGACATCAAATAATGTGTTAAACCATGTTCTGAATTTTTTTTTTTTTTTTTTAAAGGTGTCAGGTCGCTTTGTTCAGATGGCTGGAACAGAAGCTGATATTAGCAATATTAAATCACACTGCTCATTTTTGAGAAAGTACGGTTGCTTAAACTTGAGTACGTCGTCACTCGTTTACGATGCAATTGTACTCAAAGAAAAACAAGTAGGTTCAGGTACTCGTTTTTGAAGCATAAAGGGGCTTCTCCTCAACGAGTGTCATTCCGCAGTGAAAGTACTTTTACAGATTTCCGTGGAAATAAAAGATGCGTCTGTGTCATTTTTGGTTCAAAAGTACCTATTCCAGACTTCAAACTGCTTAAAACTTAAAGTTCGCGTGATGTAGATCGACTTTTATACTGTAATAAAATGTATAATACTTCATAAAATGTCATTTAAAAGTACAACAATCATCATTTTAAGTTTGTTCGTTTATTAAGATTAAAATAATCCAGACGGAATCACAAATAAAAATAACCCTCAGATTCAACGTGTTAATGAGCACATCTATTTCAACAATAGGAGGCGATCCCATGATGTTCGGTCCCATGCTATAAGTTTTTCATAAAAATCCAAAGTTTTTCCAGAAAAACTTTGGTTTTTTGAAAAAGTGTGAAAAACCACTAAAAACGGTATTATTAGGTGTTTTTTAATGTAATGAGGCTTATTTAATTTAATTAACCCAGGATGAAAGAACAAGTAGTTTTGCTAGTACATTAGAACTGCAATTTTCCGGATCAATTGGGACAAGATTCCATCCAGATAATTGTACAGGGTGGTGAAAAATGAACGTTATGGTTTATATGATTTATAACTTTTTTTATTTAATATTACATTTTTTTTCTTTTGCTTTAGAATTGTGTAAAGAAGGCTTGGGGAATTTGAAAAGGAACAGTGCACAATAGAACAACTAACAAAATCATGGAACTTTATTTTTCAAACGGAAACTCAGTTATTCTGCAGCAGCGTGCATATCGTCGATATTTTAATGTTCGGACTGGACCCTCAGTGCCAACAATAAATCGTCTGGTTGCAATTTTTCAGCAACAAGGTTCAGTAAGGAACCAATAACTGAAAAACAATATTCGCAATGAAATCCGTGCCACAACCCCTGAAAGTTTGCGAAAAGTCATACAACATGTGTTGGAAACAGCACAACTTTGTGAAGCGGAAAATGGACGATACCTGCGAGACGTACTTTTTCTCGTTTAAGTTAACAATATTCTCCATTCATATCCTGTATTTTGACAAAATAATGTTAACAATTTATTCAAAAATAAAAAAAGTTATAAAGCATTTAAACCATAACTTTCATTTTGCACCACCCTGTATATCCGCATAATTGGATAATTCACAAAAAAATGCTTATTTCTTAGTAAACAACCGAATTCAGTATGTAATTTAATTTATTAAAAACAATATCATTCGCTGATAAAAAAAACTTTTAAAATGTGGACTTAGTTAATTTTTTTTTCTCAAAACGATTCCGATAATTGTCGATCCGCTTTGGTTGATCCGGATAACTAGAGTTCAGATAATTGGAGTTCTACTATAATCAATAAATTATACAAATTAAAACTCCATGTGCATTTGAAAAAAAGAAAAACACACAAAAAAAAATTAAAAGAGTGAAAAATATGCATTCATCCATTTAAAATCACCTCTGATATCTGCCCCTTATCTTCAACACATGCGGGCCGGTGCGATAAGGCGATCATAACGCAGAGCCTTAATGGACAGAATATGTAATAACATGAAGCACTTGGATCTGCACTAATGCATGGATGGCTTCTCTCTCTCTCTTCGTACCCTTCTCTGTCGCTGCGTGCGAGGCATCTGCTTTGTGTGATAGTTTATGCCGAGATCTTAAGACTGGCGACGAGGTACGCAAGGACGGACGATAAGTCTGCGGTTCTCTGTGTTAAGTCTGTATTTAATGTTACAAAGTGTAGGGTTCTGGGCTTAATCTTTGCGCTGTAGTCGATTTAGACGTGTGTGTCGAAAACTATATTAAGTACTGTTATCGTTACAAGAGATGACATTTTAGAATATAGACGTCATATGAACCCAGTTATAATTCAATGGAGAGTTTAATTAAAGTTATATTTTGTATATACTAAGGTAAAGGGAAGAGATATTTTCCTTTGTTTCTTCTTGGATTTTTTTTAAATTGCAACCTATAAAGTAAATGAAGATGCAATTATAAATACGATAGGTTTGTGTCGCATGTATTTTATAATAATTTTTATTCGCATAAAAAGAGCAAATTTTAAATAATTAAAAAAAAAAACTTCAGCGTTTCAGCCTCCATACAGTACTCAACCATTTTTATATTCTGAATGATTTAAAAATCAGTAACATGATTTACAAACATATTTTAAGTTAAATATTTAAAAAAAAAAGTTTCTTCATTTTAAGAAACAAATAGCATTATATTTATTTATTAAAAGAGTGGCGAAAAAACTAATCTCGTACTAAAACACTCAATTAAAAAAAAATTACGATTTATCACTTACAAATAATGCATCGAAACAAAAGATAATATGTTAAAATTAAAAGATGACCAAAGAATGACTAACAATCATACCACTGTGAGTAAAGAAATGGTCATTTGTAACGTCATCTTTATCCAGCGCGCTATGACATCATATGTCCGATATACCTAAAGCCATTTCAACTCAAGATGCAATACGCGACTTACAGAAGCATTACTACCGATGCCGACGTGATCATCAGTAGCATAAACTGGCTCAAGGTTCTAATCGTAGAGTATCATCACAGAAGTAGGAACCGAAACCAGTTCTAGGTTTCCCTCTAGTAAGCTCAAAGTAGTAAAAATATTAAATACGTTGTGACCACAGCTGATTTTATAGATGCTTCTTGAATAAGAAATCACTATTTACTTCGTAGGTAATATAACCTCTGCATACGTATGACAAAAAAGGTTAAATTCTCAGAAGAGCGACTTGTTTAAAAATTTCTTAAAAAGCCAGGTGAAAAGCGGATTAAATGTTTAAAGGATACAATTTTTAAAGGGCTACATTTAACTAGTAAAACTTAGTATCTCAAAGAAAAAAACGTCGAACATTTCTAAGTCATATAAAAATAGTTAATTTTTAATTCCATGAATTTAAATACATAACTTACTTTATGTCAATATCTTCACATAGTAATGCAAACTAGAAGTCCAAATGTCATATAGATTTGAAAGTAGGCAGATTTACGTATTCAAGATGATATTACGGTATTTTGTCGTAATAATGAGCAATTTATAATTTATACTAGTTAACAATGAGTTTTGTTTTTAAAAAATCAGCGTTGGCAAGTCTCAAATCCGTTGTCGATACGGTGCTGTGATCATGTGTTCTATAGAAATGTGTCTTTTATGAGGACAGCTTCAAAGATAGAATTGTGGGGGGGGGGGGGGGGGGTATATTTAATAGTTTTTAGAGCAATGGTTCCCAACAAGTGGTCCGTAACAGGGTCTTAAGTGGTCCTTGAAGCTTTTGTCTAATCAAGATGTTTCTGTTTCCTTTTTTTAAAATCAGTAAATGTTTGTAAATTTATTCTTTTTTTATGCCGAAACAATTTAATAGAATGAAGGGACAACAACTTTTCCCTATACAATAAAATTTTGAGCCGTGGTACCTCGTTTTTATACTCTGTCAAAATTTTTATTTGACAAGTCATCATTAATATTCGAAATGTCGTCAAAATTATTTGAAATGTCATCATTATTATAATTATTCGAAATGTCATAACTATTTTTTGAAATGTCATAACTATTTTTTGAAATGTCATAACTATTTTTTGAAATGTCATAACTATTTTTTGAAATGTCATAACTATTACTTCAAATGTCATAACTATTACTTCAAATGTCATAACTATTACTTCAAATGTCATCGTTTTATTTCAAATGTCATTATTATTATTTGAGATATCCTCATTATTATTCTAAATGTCATTATTATTATTATTTCAAATGTCATTATTATTATTATTTCAAATGTCATTATTATTATTATTTCAAATGTCATTTTTATTATTATTTCAAATGTCATTATTAATTTCAAATGTAATTATTATTTCAAATGTAATTATTATTTCAAATGTAATTATTATTTCAAATGTAATTATTATTTCAAATGTAATTATTATTTCAAATGTAATTATTATTTCAAATGTAATTATTATTTCAAATGTAATTATTATTATTATTTCAAATGTAATTATTATTATTATTTCAAATGTAATTATTATTATTATTTCAAATGTAATTATTATTATTATTTCAAATGTAATTATTATTATTATTTCAAATGTAATTATTATTATTATTTCAAATGTAATTATTATTATTATTTCAAATGTAATTATTATTATTATTTCAAATGTAATTATTATTATTATTTCAAATGTAATTATTATTATTATTTCAAATGTAATTATTATTATTATTTCAAATGTAATTATTATTATTATTTCAAATGTAATTATTATTATTATTTCAAATGTAATTATTATTATTATTATTTCAAATGTAATTATTAGTATTATTTCAAATGTAATTATTATTATTATTTCAAATGTAATTATTAGTATTATTTCAAATGTAATTATTATTTCAAATGTAATTATTATTTCAAATGTAATTATTGTTATTATTTCAAATGTAATTATTATTATAATTTCAAATGTAATTATTATTATAATTTCAAATGTAATTATTATTATTATTTCAAATGTAATTATTATTATTATTTCAAATGTAATTATTATTATTATTATTTCAAATGTAATTATTATTATTATTTGAAATGTCATTATTATTATAATTAGTAGTAGTAGTAGTAGTAATAATAGTAAGTATTATTATTCAAAAAGAAACATGTCAGATCGCAAATCGCAGCAAAACCGTAACTGGATGTTTGTTTTTTCTCGAACCTCCGGTTCCAAATTTTAAAATGAAAAGGTTATTTTCAGAAATATTAAGATTTTTTGGTAAAAACAGATAGAAGCCATCCTTATTTAAAAAATGTAATGCTTATATCATTTTTAATATTTTTTTAGACATGTTTGATTTTGTATGAGTGCTCCTTAAATACCTATATAGTTATATTTTAATCTAATTGACCAATTTATAAAAATTGTAAACAAATCTTTTAAATTAACATTAACAATTGTTTTTAATCAGTCTCATCAAAGATTAAAAAAAATACGAAACCTTTCTGAAACCCGACAGAAATCATAACCAAAACTAGTTTCAATTTCTTTCCAGAGATATCTGAAACCCGACAGAAATCATAACCAAAACTAGTTTCAATTTCTTTCCAGAGATACGAATCCGAAAAAGAAAACACAAACCCTCAGGGGGATGGATCCAAAAGCGACTGAAGACATCCAACCCCAACTGATCCAAAAAACTACGCTTTTCTTTTACGGGGAAATTCCGTTTGACCTCTTTCAGCGGTATTTCTTTTTTAGTGGAGAAACGACGGAATCAAGTTCAAACCGAGCAACTGGTTTATTAAACAGATGGAAGGGGAAAAAAGGTAATTATATAATGAATGACGCGGCGCGTAACACGGTTTAAAAATATGCCGAGTCGTGCAGTTTTTCCGCATTTCTTCGGGTGATGTGTGTAGGTCGTATGTGGGCGAAGGATATAATTTGGGTGTTCTTCAGTCGTGATTTGGATGCGCGTACAAATAGGAGAGTAAACATCGGAAATTGCTGTCACAGGCCTCCGTTGTATTTTCATCTGGGGTACTCTTTATGGTGAGACGCGAAGTTTCTTTGATGATACGTCCTTATCAAAGAGATAGTTGAGATGTTTCATATTAAATTGATACTAGACAAGGTCGGATTTAGGCATAGGCCGAGGGCCCGCACCACACACACAAAACAGTCAACTTCCGGGAAAAAAAAATATTTGAAAGGATGATTATCCAAATCCTAATGAAAATAGTCTACTACAATATTTTTATAACGGAGGAAAATTTTGTTTTTCTTTACATATATGTACAATGTAAATATACCCTAATACGTTTATGTTCTTTGTATAAAATGTTTCATTTGGGACAATTACGATGGCATTGTTTTACTTTTTGGGGGAAATTAGTTGTTTTTATTTTTCATATATTTTTCTTTTCCTTATTATTTATTATCATTTTCAAAGATTCCAGAATTCCATTGCACCTTGAGATTCCGTGAAACCGTTGAAATTTCGTAACATAGTATTGGAAATTTACGAAAAACAGTGTATACCGATTTCATTTGTACACTTAAAATGATTTAATTTTGCAGTTCTAGAATATATATTTTTTAAAAAAAATTATTTTCATGCTGCTTTACAACTTTGTAATTGACTATTTTCATCTGCGTCGTGTAATTTTAAAAATAGGTATACCAACTTCGTATATTGCTGCAAGGGGTACTGTAAGCGGTGTCACCGTATAGTGCATAATCACTTCAAGCTGACTAAGACATGATATGACAGCATATTAACTACAATGGGCATATTAGCAGATTAAAAATAATAGACAGTCAATATAAAAGTAAAACTGCAATTGAAAACGAAGATTAACTCTAAGATGACTGCAAAAAAGAAACTAACTATAGCTTTACAAAAAGTAATACTAAGTGTTTCAATAATATTTTTAATTTCCTGTTGTTATAATTTGAACCAAAATGCATTTCTGCCCCAATTTCCAGAAGCTCTGTAAAACGTACAAGCCGACACATTAGCCAATCCCCACCGCACATAAGTAATTCTAACAACACCACAGATAAACGACCCGCTTCCAAAACAATTTATCTTCCGAAGCTTATCTCCATCGCAAAATTTACAACCTCGCGTGCTTTAGAACCATTAGAGAGATAGAAAAAAAAAAGACAAAACAGCCACCACACGCCAGGTGAACTTATCAATCCATTTCCATCCTCCGAGCTACACTTAACAAATAATGAAACTCAACGGAAAAATGAACAGATAACTGCGACCTACCGAAATAATGCAGCTACAAGTGGAGCTACTGACTCTAAAATTTCGAACTCGCCAAATATTCGAAAAAATATCGCCAAGTCATCATTTGTACCATTTTTTTATTGAAAATGTCAAATTTTTTTTCGAAATTCGTTAGTTTTATATGTATGTCACCGATAGATGGCAGAATTCAACAATGAGAAATAAGCTAGTTGAACATTTCGTAAGACATAACATTCTTACTGATTTTAATGAAATGTCAACGGTATATATACAAACGTTGCCCTTCAATAGGTCTAATAGTTTTCCATAGAAAAGCTAAACATTTTGCTATCGTGGGCTTGATAGCAAAAATCCCCAAGTCAACTTTTTACATTTGTTACTAATGTCCCTGAACAGAGTGATAAAGGTACAGAGTGAATTGGAGAAAACTTATTAAATCGGTGATACGTGATGTATAAAACTAAAACACTGTTATATATTTAAATTAACACAGTCTTCAATTACTCTGTGTCAAAAAAGCTATAAATATCAAAACAGTCGAAAAGTACTTGCTGAAAATGTGAAAAGAGGGACCTTTTCAACCAAGGTCACGATATGTTTAAACATGTATACGTGTTATCTAAATACAGTAGAACACCGATTATCCGGATCGATTGGGACCAGATAATACGATACGATAATTGGATAATTCACGAAAAAAGTATATTTCTTAGTAAAAAAAATCTAATGTAATTTAATGACTATTAAAAACAATATTAACAATATTATGACTATTAAAAACGATAATTTTTTTTAAAATTGTAGATATTGCTGATTCCATTTTTTTTTCTGAAAGCGATCCGGATAATTGGCGATCCGTTTTGTTTGGTCCGGATAACTGGAGTTCGGATAATTTGAGTTCTACCGTATAGATATTTGAAAGAACCGAATGTGACCACAACACCCATATTGCGAAACAACCTAAAATTTCCACAATTCAAGAGGATTTCAAAAAATATTCAACACCCCTCCACAACCAGTCATTTTAAAAACACGCATAATTTCTTACAAATCACCCAAATCGGCGAATTTCCCCCAAATCTGGCATCACTATCCCCTCCCCCAAAGAAGCCAACCGAAACACTACCTGGTGATCACTTACCCATGACCACTTACATTTCTCAGTGGACCCCCCCCCCCCCCTCCCCCCCGTCACATAAAAACTCTCCCTTTTAACTGCCCTCCTGTCTCCAGGGTTCACATAAGGGAGCCCCAGGATCAGGGGGGGTCAGAATACCTGATATCATTATACACGGTATAAGGGGGAGACACAAGGTTCCTGAGGGGGGCGTGTAGAGGGGCGATTGCAGACATGAATATTTGAGGACTATAATCACAGTACGGTGCCACAAGATCCCTTTGTAAGTGAATTTTGGATTGTGGTGTCCCGTATTTGAGCATTGTGCCAGATGGGGCGTGGGATCTTGGGAGGGAGGGAGTTAAGGGGAATTGTAGAGCAAGTGCTGAATAATAAAGGTTGTTCGGACAGCAAATGAAGAGTAGTTTTAAGGTTTTTCTCTTAAAGTTATAATTTTGTATGTATTTGTAGTTAATGGTTTTAAATTATACAGAGATAAGAACTCGTCTTATTAAATATTGCGTTAAGAATATTAAAATACAACGTTAAAACTTCGCAATAAAAATAGATAAAATGATGGCGTGTTTCGGGGGATTACCCCATCTTTTTTCATCAGCAGAAATAAAAAGTCTGTGCGCACAACAAAATGAAAATAAACACATAATTAAAAGTGTCGCCATAGAACAAAAACTATCTTAATCGGTTAGAGTTAACTATTGTGGGAAATACCGGAACAGATTTCATTGAAAATCGAATCGAAATTGCTAAAAATATGAAATACCTCCAGGAAGTCAAGTTCGACTGGAGACTTTGGTTTGCAAATTATATGTAGGTTAGAAAAATATATGATTATGTTCTAAGAGTGCTTGGCAATGGAGGACTTCTTTATTTCTTGTTTGACAGTATGTGCTTTGGGCTGCTTAATGCGAAATCTTAATGCTCTTTTTGTTTGGTCGTTGTATGATGACATGATAATCGCCTAACAAATTATCGGGCTATATGGTCATTGTTTGGCTGTATCACATTTAGCTAATAAACTTTAGTATTACAATAATAAACTTTGCCCAACTTATATTTCAAACAAGCCTCCGATTAGCTTTAGTAGCAACAAACAAAGCAAAGTATAGAAAAAAAGAATGGTTTATACAGCCAAACATCCCCAAACAATGACCATCGCCCAGCAATTTGTGACCCATGTGTAACATTAACCATGCTGCACGCTTCGGAGACATATAGTCACCTCTGTTACCAATGTAAATGTTGGAAAGGCAGGGTTTGGGAGTACAACTGAATATACAAACTATTCATACTCAGGTATTGATGAATACTGGATTAATATATTCTATGAATGGTGCTTTGTTGTCGCAAAAGTTATGCAATGGTTCAGTGTAAAACTTTTATACTGAACTACAGAAAGAAAAATTTTAAATATGTGAAATGCTGCAGACATAATATGCAATGCCAACAAATAAATTTAAATATGTGAAATGCTGCAGACATAATATGCAATGCTAAACCAATAACCACAATTTTGGCTATTTAGTAAGGATACCGTTCATGTAGTTTTTCCCAAATCTTTGGTGTTTGTAGATGACAAAAATATGCCTCTGAGTAAGTGAGAGAACCACCTAGCAAAAGGACAACGTTTTTTAAACGTAAGAACATTCTCGTGCTTTTTAAAGAACTAAAAAACGAAATAGTAAATACCAAGTTTTTATTTCGTTCCCTGAGAGGTGATAGTGGCGAGAAAAAGATTAATATAAAACTAAACATTACATTTTACGAAGCTTATTTTAAATTTTAATGTTTACACGCATATTCGTGTTAATGATAAAACAAGAAAGCAAGTTTCATCAACAGTATAAACAATGAATCTGACACGCGAATAAAAATAATTTATTGATATAAGGTATACCTGTACAAGTCTTGCACCATAGGTCAAATGGTGATTTTTTTGTTGTTGCTCGTGGCAGTGAAATGTAGTTGTCGCAATACGTAGAAATCACAGAGCTGCGTGGGTGTGTAATGGTTATTCAAACTGGGTAAGGAGAACTCGCAATATGATTTATCTGTTAGAGTGGGATCTTTCTGATGGACTGTTGTAACTGAGAGATGAACTCTGCTTAAGTTTCCACACAAATATTAATACAATTATGAAACTAAAAAATAAACTACAACAAAATAAATGCTTTCAATGTAATTCTGAATTATTAAGAAATGCTAATACTTTTTTTAAAAATCAAAATAGAAACAAAAAAATATTTAACGAGTATCAAAGCATAAGTTTAACAATGTGTAATTTACATTTAACTAGCTCAAGTATACACGGATTTGCCGGTGCTTTTATCCATAGTGTGACGATATTTTATATATGACTACCTATTGTTTATTTGGCGGTACTTTTATTCAATTGGCGACATTTTCATTCGTTTGGCGACATTTTCTTTCATTTGGCGACATTTTCTTTCATTTGGCGACAATTTCATTTTTGGGCAAATTTTTTATGACATGTTGGTGGTTTTTAGGTTACATCATATTAAAATGTTACATTGTTACAATCTTAAAATATTGAATTGTCATATATCCACCATGTTAATCTTGTGGAAAGTTTTTTTTTTTAAAAATCGTTATTTTGGCAGTTAGGATTCGAATTTTTAAAAATTCTTTCTTAGTGCACCCCTAGGGACCAAGATGAACCTATGTACCAAATTTCAGCTATCTAGGCCTTTTGGATCTGGAGATTTTGAGATCAGTGAGTGGTATTTGGCATATATGAATTTCCAATCTACCCATTTTACCCCACCTCACCCTACAAGACTATGGCCACCAGGGTATTCATATTTTCTATAAGAACAAACTTTTTATCACCCTAACATAAGAATGCTAATAGAACGAAATATGAAAGTCCCGAGGTATCAATGCGTTAATGAATAAAGTTCGACAAAGATCAGTATAGATAAAAGACCGCTAACTTCCCAACTAACATATATAGCCATTTCTCCCCCTATATGCGCCCATATCGACCAGTAGCAAAGTAGCGGTAGAGAGGGCGATAGGACATAAAAAATGGGGCATTTCCGACAGACCCCGATGGTGGTGACGTGAATTATATGCAGTAAAAAAAAAGAGCAGGTGCGAAGAGGAAAAAAATCCCCTCAGGTAACCTCAATCTCAACCGTCACTCACACCTGTTGTTCGATATACTCGCAGGTAAGGGGAAGGAGATATCTTACTGTGCAAAAAGTGTCTCTCTTGGGACTGTTGAGTGTGTGAGGGAACCAGTGGAGTGTGCGATGCTTAAGATTACTTTTAACAGAGAACGCAATTTTTTTTTTTTTATAGTGAAACTAATAGTTTCTAACGACTTTTTTAAAAAAATACTTAAGAATTGTTCCCGCTTTAGAAATGAAAATTATTTTATGTATGTATGTTAGTTACGTGTTTTTTTTTTTTTTTTGCTAAAAAATATCAAAATGGTAAACATTCTAAAAATTGAAAGTTCAGATGGTGTTTTCTAATTTGTCCATCAAAACTTTGGTTGGTTGTATAAATGAATGTATATGAATCGAATTATCTACCTTTGATCCACCAACCGCCTCTTGAAATAATTATGCGGCGGCCATCTTCATTAGGTGTGGCCACGCTATTGTAATTCCATTTCAGTAGGTTAATACAGCAATAATAATTGATTTGATGAACACCATATTATTTAGAGAATAAATGTAATTTAATGATGCATGTTTAATAGTTGAATATTTACAATTAAGGGAAAAATCTAGGACATTACAGTTAGATGTGGAGCACGCTGAATTAGCATGTAGAGCGTTTTAAGGAATGTCTCCGAATGCCTCCATTCAGTCCGTGTTCACGTGACTTTTGGCCGCGCGCTGCGTGGGTGTCATGTGCTGGAGCTATCTCATTGGCTCTCGGTGAAAACGCTGAAATGCAAACTCTTTTTAGAGAAAGGAAGGTGAATGAACCCATGGCCGCTGCAGTAGTCCCCCCCCAGTGGCATCTAGTTATGATGCCACGTAATAGTCCGGCCAGTGGACATGTCGCCCGGATCTGGTGGTGGTGATGGGAGTAGGTGGCGGTTGTGTAACAGATTTTGATTCTGCAAGCGGTTTGGGTTGCTGTGTGCCTGAATCGTTCACCACAAAAGCAGGTTTTAATCGATTGATGGACACCGTAGTTGGTTTGTCTTTGTACAAAATTGTAAAGACTTTTCGTCCGTGTTTTACAACCTTGTACGGTCCATCATACGGTTGTTGCAATGGTTTTCGTACACCATCGTGACGCAGAAAAACATGTGTGGTTGTTTGCAATTGCGGGTGTACGAATGTTGGTCGTGAACCGTGTTGGGATGTTGCTTTTGGTTGCAGTTGTTGCATTTGTGTCCGTAAATGCTCTACAAATGTAGCTGGATCCACTTCAGCCCTCGATGAGTCGAAGAAGTCACCAGGAAGTCGCAGTGTAGAACCATACACTAATTCGGCTGAGGAACAGGACAAATCTTCTTTTATGGCAGTGCGCAAACCGAGGAGAATCATTGGTAGGGATTCTGTCCACTTTGATGTTTGGTAAGACTTCAGCGCAGTTTTTAGAGGCCTATGAAATTCTTCTAGAAGGCCGTTGCTCTGAGGATGAAATGCAGTGGTCCTGATGCGTTCTATGCCAAGAAGATTCGTCAAACCTCTGAATAGTGATGCTTCAAACTGGCGTCCTCTGTCAGTAGATATTGATGATGGCACACCAAATCGTGACACCCAACAGGTAAAGAAACCTTGAGCAACGGTATCGGCACAAATATCGGGTATTGGCAGTGCTTCTGGCCATCGTGTATAGCGGTCCACTACAGTGAGGCAATAGGAGTGTCCATTTGATGATGGCAAAGGTCCAACTAAATCCAAATGCACGTGATCGAATCTTTTAGATGGCACTGGAAAAGTTTGTAGTGGTGCTGATGTATGTCGTTGGACTTTGCTTCGTTGACACTGAATACACTGTTTTGCCCACTGAGTACAGTCTCTATTTATAGAGGGCCAAATAAAACGTGTGCGAATTTGTTTTGTTGTTCGTCGAACACCAGGGTGTGCTAAACCATGAATATTTAAAAATATACTTTGCCTAAATGGCTTAGGTATGTATGGACGAGCAATACCCGAGGAGACATCACAAATTAATTCGACATTGGATTCAGGTAGAATAATTTTTTTTAATTGTAGAGACGATGAAAGGTTTTCCATCAATTCGTTTAATTCAGAATCATTTGTTTGAGCTACAGCGATTTCATTATAGTCCACCGGATTTGGCATGTAAATTGCAGCAATCCTAGACATTACGTCGGCTGCTACATTTTGGGAACCCTTAACGTATTTAATGTCTGTAGTGAATTGGGAAATGAAATCTAGGTGACGATTTCTGCGTGGAGAACATGAAACCGATTTTTGTTGAAATGCGTATGTTAATGGTTTATGATCCGTATAAAGAGAGAAATTGCGAGCTTCTAGCATGTGCCTAAAGTATTTAATTGAACTGTAAGCTGCTAAAAGTTCACGGTCATAAGCGCTGTATCGTTTTTCTGTGTCGGAAAGCTTTCGAGAAAAGAAACCAAGAGGTTGAAGACCGTTTGTTTCAACTTGATATAATGAGCTTCCGATGCCGTAGTCACTAGCGTCAACATACAGGACAAGTTTGGCATTAGGGGAAGGGTGAGCTAACAGAGTAGCGTTTGCAAGTTGTGTTTTTGCATCAGAAAAGGCGCTTTCCGTTTCAGGGCTCCATTGAATTGTTTTTTTATCTTTTTTCTTTTTGGAACCTTTCAGAAGATCCGATAGCATAGCTTGTTTATCTGCCGCTTTCGGCAAGAAACGTCTGTGAAAATTCAAGATGCCAAGAAATTGTCGAAGTTCCGCAATATTTTGGGGTTTAGGGAAATCTAAAACAGCCTGTACTTTGTGTGGCAACGGCTGTGTACCTTCTTTAGAGACGAGATGTCCTAAAAATTCAATTTCAGGTACGCCAAATACACATTTTGAAAGGTTTATTTTTAGCCCGTATTTTTGAAGCCTCTCAAAAACCAACTCCAAATGCTCTTTGTGCTCGTTCTCGTTTTGAGAGAAAATTAAAATGTCATCTAAATAGGCATAGCAACAATCCAATCCTCTCAAAACCTCATGTATAAAACGCATAAATGTTTGCGCAGCATTTAGTAAACCAAAATTTAGGTGTGTGAATTCATAAAGACCCCAAGGAGTTGCGATTGCCGTCTTAGGAATATCAGATTCGGCTATAGGAATTTGAAAATAAGCCTTTAATATATCCAATTTACTGAATATTGTTTTTCCATAAAGTGCATGGGAAAAATCATGCAAATAAGGGATTGGATAAGAATCAAAAATTGTTTTAGAATTCAAAAAACGATAATCCCCGACTGGTCTTATACCATTTGGTTTTTTATTTACAATGTGTAAGGGAGAAGCCCAATTGGATTTGGAAGGTCTAATGATATTTTCTTGTAGCATGAATTCAAACTCGGCCTTAGCCTCTCCATGAATTTTGGGATGTAGTCGCCTAGGTTTACAATGGACAGGAGGTCCGCGAGTTAAGATATGATGTACTGTGTTATGTGGGATAGATTTACTTTTTAATGAGGGGTTCGTTATATCAGGGAATTCCTTCAAAATGTTATGATAAGGGGTTTGACAGGCAATTGTAGTGACGGACTCTTGTGCGGAAAAGTTAATGCTTCCCACGGAATGCAACCGCGTGACCGGATCAATTAAACGTTTTTTCTTAAGGTCAATGAGAAGACCAAAATGTTGTAAGAAGTCCGCGCCTATAATGGGGAGAGACACATTAGCTATAAGGAATTCCCAGGAATATTGTCGGCGCAAGCCGAGACTTAATTCCAAACGTTTCGTTCCGTATACTGGAATTTTTGTCCCATTTGCCGCAAAAAGTTCTAAAAACCCTAAATTTGCATGAGAAGAATTTTTAGGGGCTGGCAGGCAAGAAATTGTACTCCCACTATCAATAAGAAATTTTCTATTTGAAAGGCGATCAAAGACAAATAGACGGGTGTTCTGAGGGAGAGCTGGCACCCCGCCTGTGGCAGCTATTGAAGGTTTTCCGGCTGCTGGTAGCTGCAAGGTTTGTCACATTTACGTGCCCTATCTCTAAAATTTGCATGATAGTAGCACATGCCGTTAGTATCGGTGGCAGGACGAGTGGGGGAACGAGTGTTATTTCTTCTGTAATTCCCGCGATTTCTAGAATTAGCTCGGGACCTGTTACTTAGGTTCTCAACTTTAGCATTTAAAATTTGCATTTGTGTTGTTAACTCTTTTATCTGCTCATAAAGTTCTCTATTGTGCCGAGGGGTTTCGGATACCGAAAAAACTGATGACTGGTTGTTTGTCACCTCTGAAATTTTATCGGCTAGAACAGCGATTTGTTGTAGTTGCTCCGTTGAAGCTGAGAGAACTGTTTGAATGGGGGTCGGTAGTCTTTGCAACCATAAATTTTTCAAAATTTCATCGGTTAACTGACCAGCCGAAAGCTCTCGCATTTCCCGTAACAGAAAACTTGGTTTCTTATCTCCCAACGGTAAATCTGAGAGGAGTTTTTTAATCCGTTGGCTGTCGGAATCAGCAAATTCGGCAATTAAGCGATCTTTTAATGTTTGATATCGATTATCGCTAGGTGGATTAAGTACGACGTCTGAGATGTGTGCTAGCACATCGGAGTCGATTGTTGATACCAAAGCATTGTATTTGGTGCCATCATTTGTGATTTTTGACAATTCAAATGCCGATTCTACTTGCTTGAAATATAGCGCAACATTTGTACGCCAAAAAGCGGGAATTTTTAAGCCGATAGGGCAAATTTGTGATGCCTCACCAGATAGAGCAGCCCCATTCACTTGATTATTTGTATCAGTCATTTTAACGAGAAAAATTGTTGTAAGCTTACAAGATAAATAAATGTATAACAAAAATAAACTAAATAGTACTAATGAATATCAATATTGCAAATAGCAGTTGTGTAAAGCATAAAAACTTACTTTGATCATTTAAATAATATGCAATATATAAACATGTAAAAAGAAACACTTATTTTTTTTTATATATATATATATATATAACCCTGGTGAACGATGCCCTTTTAAATATTATGCACACTTAAAAAAGAATGCACATAGAGGTATTGGTATTGATGTTGGCAATATGCACTTCGAAAATAACACTTCACTTAACGCACAGAACTTTCCATGTCGAACTACTGGAAAAATCAGCTGTCACAACACAAGACTTGACGAACGCTAAGAGATTTCACTAGGGGAACTCAGCTGATCCCACTCCGTGCCATATATCACTTGTGGGAGTAGGGCGCACGACGAACCGATGGGGAACTGTCTTGGGGGTGATTGAACTCTCCAAGCTGACTTCGGCGACGGCGATTGCTCTGTTGTGATGAGGGGAGCGAATGACGATGACATTCGCTGTGTTCTTGCAGTTGTTATATCTCCCCGAAGATGTTGATATCGGGGGTCGGTTTGAAGATCTTGTAGTTGCGGAAGGTCCGCCGTCTGTTGGCGGAAGATTCTCTCTGGTGAAATCTCAGATTTCTGAGTCAGCGTCGTTTCGAAGAAAGCCAAGGTAAAACTAGAGTATATCCTCGTGGTTGCCGGGTGAATATTTATTAATGCTGATTCTTGGACTGGATTGCCATTGTTGTTCGGTTAGTCATCAGTGGCTGCATCGTCGGAGTAGAGAATGTTCTTTTGTCCGGGTAACCAGTGCGGCGGCCATCTTCATTAGGTGTGGCCACGCTATTGTAATTCCATTTCAGTAGGTTAATACAGCAATAATAATTGATTTGATGAACACCATATTATTTAGAGAATAAATGTAATTTAATGATGCATGTTTAATAGTTGAATATTTACAATTAAGGGAAAAATCTAGGACATTACAGTTAGATGTGGAGCACGCTGAATTAGCATGTAGAGCGTTTTAAGGAATGTCTCCGAATGCCTCCATTCAGTCCGTGTTCACGTGACTTTTGGCCGCGCGCTGCGTGGGTGTCATGTGCTGGAGCTATCTCATTGGCTCTCGGTGAAAACGCTGAAATGCAAACTCTTTTTAGAGAAAGGAAGGTGAATGAACCCATGGCCGCTGCAATTAACTATCAACATTTAACTCCTTAAATATAGAAGGTTGATTGAATCAACGTCGAACTAGAACTATTGGTGACAGTTTGTGGAACTAGTCCGAAGGAAAATCCTGGAACACTACCACATAATTTTGAACAATTTTCAGAAAACGAGGACCAACACCTGAAATGGCAACCTCAAACTTGCACACCATTTCACACTTTCATAATATTCGAAGAATTCACCAACCTACCACACATTTTCATATTTTTCACATATCACTTGCCATGAAAACGAGCGTCAATTTAAAGTCTACAAATGCATTCAGATATACGATTTCACTTCAATATCTTTCCAATTTTAAATTTCTAGCAATGGAGATGGAATACATGACGATTTCATGCACCATAGGTTCGAAAAATCGCCTGCAGAAAGTTTTTATCGGCTCGGTAGCGTTAAATTGCCCGTAGAGTCGGAAACAGATTAGGATGTCGTAAAACATATGTTCTTACAAGAGGATACGACTGAAAGTTGATATATAGAGATTCAATATGAAAGATTACAAAAACATACATTTAGCCATCTTTGTGTATTTTTTCTGGTAATAAGTTATGAGAGAGAGAAAGAGCAGTAAAAATACACAAAAACGGCTAAAAGTATTTTTTTTTATAATCTTTCATATTGAATTTTTATATAATCGCATTGAATTCCTATATTGGATATATTCCTATATTGGCTGTTATAAGTTATAACAGCTCCAAGTATCCATGTTTCAATTTTGAAAAAAGATATTAATTTTTGAGTATATACAGGTAATCAAATTAAAAATAAGCAACTCCAAATTTTGTAATAAAATAGATCTTCCTTATTACGAACGTTCGATATAGCGATTCATTTAACGACCGACACTGAAAGTCCAAATTGTTTAATTGCTTTGTAATGCGTTTTTAGCACATTACAACGACCTTTTAACACTATGGCCCTGTAAAGGTTCGTTATATCGAAGATCTATTGTAAAACAATTATAAGAGTAAATTACAAAAACATCTGAAATCAAGTCTCTATTGCTTCGTATCATTATTTAATTTAAAAATTAATTTTATTTATGCATTAATATAATTTAACCATTACTTTAAACTAGTTATTAACTTTAACAAGTAATTTCATTTGATCGTTAACTTTCTTTTAAATATTACTTTGCGGTAAAGTCTACACAAACAGCATCTAGTGACACATTTACTTTACTTCTATTTTAAGTTCTAGAAACCTAAACGACGCGCAATACGTGACGAAAAATAAATTTGAGTCATACAATACAAAATAAACTGGCTTAAAAAAAATGACAGGTCTATAAAAATAAAGAAACATGCAAAGATCGCTCTATTAAAATCATTAGGAATGATATGGATTAACAGTTTAATTAATCAAAGTGTGCCACTTACATAATTGCATAATGCACAGCTTCACGCTAACGCCAACTCGCCCCAGATGCAATTTCTTTTTTCATACCTGTTCTCCGCTTCGGTTGAGGAAATTAAAAACGTACGCATATTGCGGTCTAATTTGTTCGGAAGGAACCAGGTGTTCGGTAAATCAATGGAACTGTCAGTTTCAGCGTGACACATTGATATGGAACGTGCCGCTCATCGAACACGTGGCGACAAAACAGATGATGGGTCCGTTAGAATTCAAATGTTGGTATAAATGTGGTAATTTGTAGAGTAAAATCTGAATTAAGGAAGAAATGAAGGGATATTTAAAATCATGTTTGTAAACGTCTTGCTACAACATATATTTGTAGAATTATACACGGCGTTCAGTTTAAGTGAGCCGGAAATGCAAATTCTACAAAGTATCGTTTCTGAGATTTTTACATATTTGTATTCTATTCCCCAATTAATTACCTTTAAAATTACATATTACTTTTATTTTTATTCCAATTACAAAGCTCTAAAATGTAATCAAATATATTTGTTTACTGATGTTAACGGGTAACGTTTGTCTTCTTCAAATACATATTTCTCAAATTGAGATTTTTTGGTGTTCGATGTACCTTTTTACAGAAATTTGCAATAACATTTGTACACTTTTATGTATATATGCTCTACATATACCTAAGATTATACTTAAAAGGAGCTTTTGAAAACTTTTTTTATTATTTGCAAACAAAAGGGATTTTTTACACAATTGAAGGGATAAATTAGCTATTCGAGCCATCTTAACAAAGCGACCTGACAAAATAGGTTTTCAGAAGATAGTTTTCCACATTATTTGACATTGATTGCTTGGAAACTGAGTTATTACAATTCAATTATCTTACTTCCCATTCTCTTGGCACACCTTTTTAACATTTCTTTTGTTTATAACTGTTTCACGTCGCCCTGGAAGTAAAACGGATAAGATCTCTGAGGACCTCGGTTTGATTCCCCGTAAGTCTGCGTTGTAAGTGTCGATATTTATTGAAAGTGATTTATGAAGGTTGTTGACTATGTTGACTAGCAGATGCTTTTTTTTTTTTATTCATTTTTACCCATTGTACTTATTTTTGAGTACATGTATTTTTCAAAAAAAGGAAACTTATGTGTTCGGAGCTATGGAAACTAAGTTACTACAACTCAATTATCTTACTTACCATTCCTTAGGAAAACCTTTTTACTGTTTCTTCTGTTTATTTCTTCAACTCGCCCTGGTAGTACAACGGATATGGAACTGGACTGAGGTGACTTAGGATATGGGTTCTATTTATAGGTAATTCTTGGTTGTAATTTTTGATATTTATTGAAAGTGATTTGTGAAGGCAGCCTACGTAGGCAAGCAACTGCTCTTTTCATTCATTGTACTCCTTTTAAAGTACATTTCTTTATCAAAATTGAAATTTATGTATTCGGAGCCATGACAAGCATCGGATATACTCAAAAATTATTACATTTTACTTATTTTTGAATACTTATTTTTAACCAGTGTATATTTTTAATATAAAAACAGGTGGATACTTCAGTTAATATTTATACCGTTAAAACCATTAACGACCCTAACCAGTCACTCCATCAAATGCAAAGACAAAGGCAAAGACAAAGGCGCTGTCCTTCAAAACCACAGCTCCCACCCATTCCTGAACACAAAGTGACCTTCTGTTTCAGAAAACAGATCCGCACCCCTTTTCACTTTTGACATTTCTTGATGGATGATGTGACGACGTCCCAGATAAGACCCGCGCAACACGCGAATGTCACTGCAGCTCTAACCACCCACTAACCATCAGATATCAACATGAAAGACAATGACCTAATATAACTATTACAACCCCTAATGGCAGGCGTATCAAAGTGGATGGACCAGAATATGCACTTTGAGAGACGCCGCCAGCAATTTCCCGGTCCATTTAGATTGTCTGCGGACAGAAACGGTTATTAGATTATCTAATGGAAGTGGTTTTTGCGGCGAACGTCTGAATTGGATTGGTTATATTTACATGTTTTAATTAGATGGTTTTTGAAGATTTATAACGGGTTTTTCCAATGCGAATTATTAAAGAGAGTTTATAATAGGAGTTTATTTAATTTTATCCATCTCTTTATGTAATTTTTACAAGAATTTTGGATCAGTATCTGCACTTTAAAAGACGACACCAGCAATTTCTCGATCTATGTAGATTGTCTGCGGACAGAAACTGTTATTAGATTATCAAATAGAAGTGGTTTTTGCGCCGAACGTCAGCATTGGATTGGTTATATTTACATATTTTAATTGGATATAGTGGGATTTTCCAATGCTAATTAGGAAAGAGAGTTTATAATAGGAGTTTATTTAGCTTTATTTACTCAGTATGTAATTTCTACTAGAATTTTACTGACGTTAATCTCAAAGACAACCAGCGTAAGTAAATTTTTTAATGTATTTTATGTGTATATTGTTTAATGTGGAATAGCATACTTTTATAGCACATGGTACGAAAGGATTATATTACGCAAGAAAAATTATTTTTAAAAAGGTTTTGATACTCTTCTTTAATATAACTTTCATGCGGATTTCATTGATTTTAATCTTCAAGACAACCCGAACCTTATTATAACTGTATACAAATTATAATACATGTTATTATAATTTGGATACAATTATTATACATATATTATAAAAATCGCTTAACCCACTGACGCTCAAACGATTTTTACAATTGTAAAGTTGTTTTCACGGCTTGGAAATTTAAATAATTACTCCCGAGCATTCCATTTTATATTATTTAATTAAAAAAAAATTATTTTGAAGATATAGCTTGTATCTCAAACCTTTAAATTAAAAAAAATATATTGTAAAATTGAGTATTTTTATGAATTTAAAAATCGGGTACATTGCTACATAATCGTGAGCACTGGACGTATATATACGGCCTTGAGCGTCTGAGGGTTAAAGTGACAGCTAAAAATCAAATCCGAACAACGAAAAGAATTGTTTTATGCATGTGACATAAGCAACTCATTTGCCAAGTTCGGCGATTCCCAAGAGTAGGTGTCTGCAATAATATCAAAGGTTATCGAATATGTTACCAAAAAGATATATAACATAATTTAAATTAACGTTAATGTCTAAGAATAAATTACTTTTTGAGTAATCTAATTTGCTCCATTCAATGACTTCAGATGGTTTATAAAATATATTCAGGTTCACAAATCGCACTGAATTTTGTCGAACGTGGCAATTTCATTTGAGGTTAATCATTGCAAACTAATTGAAGACATTGAAAATGCTAATAAAGTTAGATATATCCTAATAATTTATTTTTGGATGTATTTGTTTTTTAATGTACTTTTCTTTGATTGGCTAAAACACTTGGAAAAGAGATGCAAGATCAATAAAAAGACAATTCAGTGGCTAACGATGTTTTCACATCCCGAACTAACGTTGCGAATGTTCTGATAAAAAATACAGATAGATTCAAAAACTAATTTTATTCGGAATCTTTTTTCGATATTTTGTGATCCATAAATCACATTTTCATTATCCCATAATTATTAATACGTAATTAACAATCTTCTGAAACTAAAGAAATAAATTTTCATATAAAGAAATACATAGCATTCACTAAAACTCTACCTCATCCAAAGATAAACAAGAGCAAACAACATGGAAAGATGAGGAGAGATTCGCTCTTCCGCATCCCCAAGCATCCCAAGGGAATAGCTCTCCCCCGCATCCTCGCTTAGCGGCTTCCTGATTGGTTACCGATGGGGGTGGAGGTGTACTGGAAGATAGTGCTCCCAACTACGGGAAGGGTGTAATTATTCGATATCGGGCTACTGCGAAATAGGCTTTATTACGACCATAAATTGATTTAGCGGACAGGGCGCCTTGTCTTGTTTGTCGGACGGGAGAATAAATGTTATTGGGAGATGTGGGGTGGGGGGGGGAGGGTGTTGTTGTTTGTTATAAACAATAGTCTGGCCTGGGGAACTGTTATCTAAGTCAATTTGGGGTTGCGAGTTGTTGGATCGTTAATAATTCGCAACAATGTTATTCTGAAAACTGGTTTCATCTGTTTGTAGAACTGGTTTTATTTGTATACTAGCTGAAGTGCACGGCGTTGACCGAGAAAAAACTGTTGCCTCGGAATGGAACTACACTGTTAAAAATAGGTACTTAAAAACAAGTAAAAAGTACTCAATTTTTGATTGCATTCTATTCTTATCATGGCTCCGAATACATAAGTTTCATTTTTGAAAAAGACATGTACTTAAAAATAAGTAAAATTAATTAAAAGATCAGTTGTTTGCCTACATAAGCTGCCGTCATAAATCACTTTCAATGAATTTCAACAATTACAACCAGGACTTAACGGGAATCGAACCAAATTCCTACCTGATGACGTCCGAAGTCCAGGGCTATATCTACATAGGTTGTGTTGAGTGCCAATTCAGGTGTTACCTCATCATCTACGTGATATCTGCGTATTTTCTGTCTGTCCAGAGAATTCTCACAGAGATAAAGCAGGCTAAATTAGGCGAGCAAAAACCTCTTAATTACCAATAAAATAAAATAATAAAGACAATCTAAAATTAAAAACTCAGTATGAAACTTAGATCAAAATACCCCATCAAAATTATATAAAAAGCTGCCAAAAACAACGATTTTAATGCAAAAGACTCAAACAAGACACTCCTATTTGTTTTTCATCCATCCAACTCTACTTTTCACTTCTTTTGAATCAAATGCATGCAAATTTGCATCGCACTGACATTCCTCAAAATCAACCATAAGTAAAGAAAGAACAGATGTAGAAGACGCTCCCATCCGTCACCATAAGAAGACAAATGGCGACTCCCCCACAGAGAAGCAGAAGAAGAGATAGAAAATAAATGGAAAGGAATTCCCATCAAAGATTCAGAAGCGTCTTCTCTTGGGATATCTTCGAGGTTGGAACAGAGGATGAGTCATGGCGGGTTTCTTCGGATCCGTCTTTCCGTCACGCTTGGCGTTTTCCTTGGTGTTTGTACCCTCTAAAAAATATTCGGGATCTTATGTGTGTACTCTGTCATCTATAGTGGATCGAGTTACGCAGTTTTTAACAGGAATTAAATGATGTTAAGTTGCGTCAAATGGTTACGGAGGTTCGAACCAGAGAGTTGTAATATTAAATAGAGAGCGCCTTCAATACCAGACTCTCATAAGGCCGCGATGTCAACATTGAAAAGAAAAACCCACATCACGTGGTTATAGCGCTGCCACATTTGGCGTTCAGACATCTGCAGGAGTTTCAAATTTGGCGCACTTTCTTCTTTTTTGGTGATAAGGAGTTCTGTCCGTATTCCACTTTTTAACATATATGTACGTATTTACTTATTTTCAAACAATATGCGCTAAATATTTCCTCTTCATTAACGAAACGAAAATATTTTATTTGTGTTCAATACTCGAAGAAGCGAAACTCTTTATATTTCTCAGGTTTTATTGTTCATATTTTCTTATTGAAGTATACAAAATAACAATTGAAAGAACTTCGTTTATGGTAAATTTTTTACATAAAAACGTAATGCGATTATTTCAAAACTACAAAGTAAGAAAAATCTCCTTAATATATCTGTTAAACTCCCTTAAATTGTGCCACTCGTTCAAAAAAAACTATATTTAAATACAAAATTAAACACAAAACCATATTACAATACTTCGATCTCGTTTAGTTCTGAAAGTCGCCAAGGCCTGCCAAGTAATATTGGCGCATGAATAAATTGGCATTTCCACATATCACGTGGTTTCAATGATGGGAACACGGAAATCAGCATTTTTATTCCTCTATTTGTATCATTACTCTATGGTTCGAACGCGGATTATGTGGAAAGGATATTTTTTTTTGAAGGGTTGTCATCGTCGCAACTTCTATCAACTTATAAACTTCTTCCGGACTCGAGTTGGTAAAATGTATGCCCAAATTATTAAGAAAATTAATATTATTAACAAATGAAAGCTAGGGAAGATTAGAAATTGCCCAACTTGAAAGATGACACTTAAATTAGACCTCAGAACGGACACTGTGTTGGAATATGGGTGCAACAAATCAATTCTTGAGAGATAACTGTAATATTACCTAACATTTATATTAAAAGAAAAGATGAAAAATGTCGATAAGTAGGAACGGGGAATTTTCAGCAATGTTGAGTTGAGAATTTCGAATCGTTAAGTTGAGAAATTTCTTGTTTCAACCCTCCTAAAATATTTTTTGTGTAACGGCACTGTTTGTCATAGTCTCTTTAAAACGATGGTTCCCAATCCATGTCCTTGGAGGTTTTGCTAATCACCGAATATTGTTTTAAGGGTGTTTAAGAATTATCTTTACAACTTTAACACGCAATAAAATCTAAAATAAATAAGATATCTAAGTTATGTTGCTTGTTAATGTTATAGCAATACAAGAAGTTTTATTTGTACACAGTTTTTCCCTCAAAATCATGAAATTACTAGGGATGAAACGGATATCCGGTAACTATCCGGTATCCGGCCTATCCGGCTGATTTTTAACTATCCGGTAACTATCCGATATCCGGAAGTAAAGTGCCGGATATCCGAATTACCAAGCCGGATATCCGGATGTATAAAACATCTAAGATTTTTTTTTGTGGCGGTCAAATCTTTGCTTTAAGTATTTTCCTGAAAATTCTGCCAATGTATTAACAGTGTGCAGATTCTTCCTTGAATTTTTCTCGTTTTTAACTATAAAATTCTATTTTTTTTTAAAGAATCGTTATGGTGGAGGGTCATAACATCTCACAACTAATATAAAGTTGAAATAAAAATAAATTTCTCTAAAGTTTAAGCAAACTTGAGTTTTCATGTTTGGAATGAAAAGGCATAGGGTAAAAATACAATTATTTAGAAATTAAGTGAAAGTGTACAAAACATACGTCCATTGCTAGCAGCACCCTAGAATAACCCTTTATAAATAAAAAAGTGTTTTGAATGTTTATTCAATCTTGGTATCACCTTAAAGGTAAGGAATTGGGGAATATTATAGAATAAAAAATATTTTATAATTTTTGACCGATTTCCGTTTGTTCTAGTGTGTATGAGAAGATATTTTCATAAAAAAGAAACTGCCGGATATCCGGCAAAATCTAGTTCGGATATCCGATATCTGGTTTGTAATGTGCGCCGGATATCCGATATCCGGTATCCGGCAAAACCACTATCCGGTTCATCCCTAGAAATTACCATTCCAAAACCATTAAAGTACCAATACACTATCGGTGCACTGAACATTCTCCTGAAGATGGGTGTATGAAAATCATCTTCACACGAAAATAAGGTACACAAGTTATATTGCTTGTACATGTAACTCCAACATCACGTAAAATTTTATTTATAAACTTATTTTTTTAATTTTTTTAACTGCGTACAGATAAAATTTCACGTGTTGCAATTACATGTACAAGATACATAGCTATCTTTATTTCTTTTAAGTTTTAAAGTGGGACTTTTATGGATAACCCCAAGTGTCCTTGAAAAAAAAATTGGCAGACGTAGAATTTCGAACATTTTATTTAAAATTATCTAACCGTTCAGTCGCACAACAGTGTATAATTAATTATCGCAATTAACATACCCCCCCCCCCCCCTGCCTCCCACACCTCCTTACGCACCAATTCTCGCGAAGGAATTTCATCACGTGACTTCCGCCATGTTTATGAATGGAAACGAACTCGTAAAATTTTTTATGCCTGTTTCTTTTTTTTTTAGGGTGGATTTTCCTCTTGCTCCCTAAGTGATACAGTCACCATGGAAACGAAATCACGGCAATAAACACAAGAGGTTAGGGAAAAAGAGAAAGAAAAAAAAAAAGATTTCTCAAATTCTAGAAGTTATCGATCGGAATAAAAAAAAAATAGTTCTTTGAGGAAATTGAGACCTTTTTATTTCTTTGGGATGAAATACTGATGCGGGTTTAAAAAAAGTGAGATACTTAAAGAAAGATTTAAAGCGTTGCGGGTAAATCAATTTAATGGGTTAGTTACGAAAAACGCCTTCAATAAAAATTTATAAAGCTTGATTTATTAAATTATACCTGAAAAACACCTAGTAATGGAAAGACGATAAAAAATATGAATTTCGGTTCTTAATATTTTATCGTTTATTTAAATTTAAGTTACTTTAATTATGTGTATTTTTTAATGTCCCCTTGATTTTTATTATAATTAATAATTTAATTTAATATCTTGAAATATTTAATATTTAAAAAATACAAATTAATATTAATCTTTTCTTTTACTAGATACAATACATTAATTTACATAAAATTGCATAAATGGTATATTTAAATACAAATGAAATTCCCAGATTTAATAACTTACAACAACACATTATTAGAGGATCATTCTAAAGGCGGCCATCCATAAAATAAGACGTCAATCAATCGTAGAAACAATCAAATACGGCAGGCGATTAATTTTCCCATTCGAATTACAGACTACATTCGAAACAATCAACACAACAACACCAAACGAGCAACGACAAAAAAATAAATAATAATTACAAACAAAAGGTGCTAAATAACGTCGTCTGCTTATTATCTATAAAGTATAATTATGCGGGATGGCAACAAAAAAATAATCTCTAAAGATGTGACGTGGGAGGCAAAGGTGAGGTCACAAGAAGGAAAGAAGACAAAAACAAAATGGCGGGAAAAAAAAGAATTTCAATAAAAGAACGCGGACAATCCGACGAAACAAAGGGCGGACGGGAAATCGTGTCGGAATGCATAACAACGCGTGAGGGAAGCTCAGATATGCTGCTACTATAATTTGTTGGATTATAAAAAGCCATGGTGTTTTTACGATGGGGTTTTTATTTATAAGTACGGCTTTAATATGGCTTTTTCTAGACGGTAAAATTAGATAAACGTGACGGGTAGCGTGAGATTTCCAATTAAAAAATGTGTACCTGAAGTCTGATACTTAACAGTTTAAGCTCGTGTTAAATACGTTTATGTGATGGGAGTAAAATCAAATAACACGATAATTTATTTTATAAATAATTATTTGATTATTTAAATTTGCATGTATACGGTCGACTTTCATGTTTGTCAGCTTGCCTTTAAACACACTTCTAAGGTTAGAAAAGTAAATACTGCCATTTTTGAAGTATCGGTTGATTATTAAATAATTACTATAATATACCTCATCTCAAAGAGGAAAAAATCTTCCAAATTAAGCGACATTAAAAAAATGAATTATAAGTAGTACATAAATTAATTGAAATTTTCCACCTAAGATAAAGAATGATAAAAAGCATAAAAATTATAAAATAAAGAGTAATAAAAATCATAAAACAGTTTTTAAATTAAAAAAAATGTATAAAAATATTCTTTTTTTAATTGTTAATGAGCCGCAAAAGCTATGTTCAATGTTTTATTCTAAAATGATACATTTTCTTTCGTTTTCATCTTTAGATACAAACAGTATCCTTTACGATTGGGAATTTCAATTAAAACAACTATCCAACTTTCTGAACTAAAACATTAAAAAAACAAACCAGATAAAACCGTGTAGAATTTCTCGTCTGCATCCACCGTTTCAAAACAAACAAAGACTAGAAACTCGAGAGTGCTTCGCAGACAAAAAAACTTAAAATAAAAAAATAAAAGTTGGAATATTCGAACTTGTGAAGCCTCATTAGGCTTATCTCCTGCTCGACAGAGCGGAAACACAAACCAAACGATAATGAAAACCGTAGAAACAAAAATGGCCGAGTCAGACAAAGAAGATAGAATTCCAGTAACTGCCGCGAGATTGGGCAACAAACGATAAGATGCAAAAAGGTTTAAAACAAATAATAGGGAATACATTCCTGGAAAGGAATTATTGCTGTTATCCAATCCGATGCCGAATCTCATTCTTCGAAACTGATGCACATCATTACTTTGGTAATAAGTTGGCGCAATAATTAAACTAATTAATATCACTTCGTCATGGTACAGAGAGTTCAATGTTCAGAATTCATTCTAGAACTTCTTTTATATCTTTGCAATTTGTAACACAGTATAAAACATGTACCTGTATAAACTCAATATAAACACGAAAATGTATAGAATTAAAATAACCACTACGTAAAAATATTTTAATTGTGCACATTAAATTAGTTCTTCTATATGCGAACGTATTAGTTTGCTTATGTAACAAGTTTGTAATTCATTTAAAAAAAAACTTTTATATTTGGAAAACTTTTATTTTGAAATACTTTTTTTACATGATTTGCATATATATAACTCGTTCGTTTTAAACTATCTGAATTTCACAAAAAAGCTCAATATTTAAATACACATTTTTGAACAAAGTATCTAATGCATAAAATCTCCATAAAGTGAAAAGAATATTTTCATAATAATAATAATAACTTTGTTGTTAAGTAAATTTATATGCTTTAACACCTGCAAATTCCTATGATTTTAACATATTGCATTCCATCTCTTAAATATAATTTACAATTGCAAATATTTCAGTATAAATTATCCAAAAGAGTTCGAAACCTAATCGTTAACACAAACAATAAAGAGAATCATTACCCTCCAAAAATCTGTAAATATATTTTCCTTTCAAGATTACAGTAAAAGCAGTGAAAACAAATAACAGTTATTTACAAAAGCAGTTCGTTTCTTGTGTCCTATCATATAAGAAAATCCGAGAACTTTCAAAAGAAAAAATCGATATCCACCAAAATAAGTCTTAAGATAATCATTACTACATACTCCGAATATGAGAGATGTGATGGCTAGAGATAAATTATTGATTGCATTTATGACACTTTGGGTAAACCTTATGGCCCTCAACCAAAGATGGTAATCGAAAAGCTCCAGACTCATTTAGAAATTCTCCAATCAGCGACAAGGACATTATCGAGATACCTTTAAATACATTAGTTTTATTTGCAACCCAAAAGTGTGGTTATATTCTGATATTTCGACAGCCCATGAACTACGTTTTTTATAGACTAATTTCAGTTTTAAAATGCTTTAATTTCCATCTACTGTAATGATCACTGACCTAAAATAATAAACACTGGAATGACGACTCTCAGACAAGGTTGAGAAAACCTTCTATCTTTGCATTTGCAGCGTTTAGTCGTGATGCGTCGGTCAAGAGTATTTGATTAATTAATATTTTTTTCTTGTAAATAAGATTTGGTTTTTGTTAATTAACGTCGCACTAGAGCTGCACAGTGGGCTATTGGCGACGGTTCGGGGTCAATCTCGAAGGAAAGACCCGGGAACACATACACATTCCTACATGCACCTCGCTATTTTTAGAACCATGGTCAGATGACGAGGAAACACCTGAACTGGCACCCAACGCCTTCAATAGACGTCGGGACTTTGGACCCCGATCAGATGTATCGTGCACCAGTCCCGTATACACGCCAGTATAATTTGTTGGATATTCTGGACGACTTTCTAGTATTTTTGTAGCGAAGCTGGCAACCCTCCGATCGCAAGATCGCTACTTTTTTACTTTTCTATGTCAAGTCCATTGCACGGATTCGAACCAGCAATCCTCTGATTAGCAGCTGAACGCCTCACCAACTTAGCAACTGTGGCTTCTTGTAATTAAGAAAGCAAGTATGGCAACAAATTAAATGTGTAACATATAATGTATTTTTGAAATCTAGAAATGTGGTTTATAAAACTAGGATGAATGCTCTTCATTCTAGGACAAATATCATGCGAAAGAACTATATTTTCTACCTTGGCTCAAAAAAGTGTAAATTGGTCGCCATGCTTAGTATTCTCTCCAGTGTTTATTATAGCTCAGCGATATGAACTTAATAATTTAAATATTAAAAATTGGTATGCAGTTAAGATATATACAAATTTAACCAATGTTTTTCTGTTCGAATATTCGTTGCAACGTTAAAACTTACTGCTCACGAATTTTTAAACTTCTAAAATAGGCTTAGCTACAAATAAGTTTAAATCAGTATATATACCCAGTTAACCAGTATCTATACTTCTACTGGAAAAATGAATAGAACGTTAAAAAGCAAAAATCGATATTTTCTTTATCCAAAACTCAATTTTGGCAAGCTCTCATTTTTCTGGCAAGTTCCACTCAACTCCCATTCTCTTCAGCCATCTCTATCATCTTATATAAATGCCGAATAATAAATGCATCTTCTGAAAGCACAAGTGACATAAATATGACATGACCTTTTGTCCCGGTTCACCTTGTCTACATATCTGGAAAAAGGTCACCCAATGAAGAAACCGCTGCAATCGCCATGAATGTTAATAATATCCATCTAATTCCCCATTGTTCATTAGTGTGCTCATAACCTTGTGGATGACAAGAGAGGATTTGTAAATGATAAGTGAGTTTTATGAAAATTGTGTACTCGTAAAGATACACGGAAAGGTTAGAAAACTCGGTGCACAATCATTGCATTATGAAACTACTAAATGTTATTCTCATAGGAAATATCTTTGGGGCAAGCACATCAGTGGCGGCTCGCCCACTACAGCAAGTACAGCCGGGCTGCACCTAAATTCATTAGTGTATTTTAAAACTAAAATCAGATATTTTACTAATTTTCTTAAATGAAGATTAGAATTGAAAATGAAATTTCTACGGCAGTAAACAAAATCTCCGATAAATAGCAAGCCTGTTACCGTAATGTACAAGTCAGGAGGGGATAAAACTCCATTCAATCAAAAATGCAGCTAAAAAGCGAAAATCGACATCGGCTGCATCGTTGCCATGGCAACCTCTACGTAGTATGGAGATTCCCCCCATGCTAATGCACTGCATTTGTGAGAAGGTACAGCCGAAATGGATTTTCTTGTTTTAGCTGCACTTGAGGTTCGATATGCTGATTGCCCCGTGGATGAAACGAGAACTTACGAGAATATCTCACAACGGAAATGCTTTTCGTGATACATTTACTGTGTGCTGTTGTTTCAGGACATGGTCCTGCTGTTGTTTTGCTTTAATTTTCAAAAAAGAAGTAAGTGTTATCTAATTTTTTCGCATGTTATCATTTCGTAAAAATTGAAAGGAAACTTTGATTTGAGTAGTGAATAATAAAGAATTTCTGTTCATGTATGGTTTGTGGAAAATAGGGGGGATTCACATGATTTCGGCTGCACTAACATTTTCGACCACGGGCCGCCACTGAAGCACATAATCAAATGGGCGCCATTTTCATTCAGAAAGGATCTGGAGAATATATTTTTTTATTTTCAAAGCAAGGAGGAAATGTGCAAATTTTCAATTCAAGCATCTACACCAATGAATGTATATCAAGAAAATATGTGTGTGCCAAATAATTGGCGACGGGCAAGTGCTAACCTCACCATTCGAGGAGTACCATATCAGCTTATAGTTCGGCATATGATGTGTGATAAAATATAGTGTTACGGCAGAGGAAACGTCGTTATTTCGTTAGCTTGTTCTCTAAAATACTACGAAGCTGATTATTATTTTGTTAAATTAATTTAGCGCCAAAGTACTTAGTAAAAAGAACAGGAAAGGGGAGAGTAACTTTTCCACAAAAAAAGAACAAAAAATTAGCGCTCGGGCTCTTGAATGCAAGGTGAATCGAATTAGAGGCGACGAAAAGATTCTTACTGGAATGACATTACTCATTATTAGGATCCGTCACTTATAACGAATGAGAGGCTCGCAAGAACTAACAAATGATCTAATCGACCAAATAATTTCGCTCGTAGGGAGAAACGAGTGACTATAAGTTCGAGTGGTTGTTGGTTTATTTTCTTTAATGTTATTGTACCACTCGGGAAAGTAAGAAAAAATTGTTTATTGAGTAAAAAGATTTATGAAAATTAACAATAACTTTGGAACATTTGGCGCGGTTTTTGTTTTGGCGACGAAAAATTGCCGTTAAACATAGCATAGGGTTGCCAGATTGAAAGTCACCATAAGAATAGGAAAGTACCAACAAAGTCAGGTGGGGTTGCCATACTATAAATTTATCGTCCCTATAAAACACGCCAAAAAAAACCGCGCGCCAAATGTCCTATACTACATCTGTACCATAAATTTCTGCTGTGTATATATATGTGCTGTGTATATATATTTCTGCTGTGTATATATATATATGTAAATATATTTATATGTTAAGATGATCGCGTCCTATTATACTCTAATCACATGTGTGATGATCCTTGGCAGGGTTTAATGAAAAAAGCAAAAGAGGATTAAATCGCGATTCATGGAGAAATAAGTGACGACCCTTAACTAGAATACGCTAGCCCAGTCCTTTTTTCCCAATTTCATCCCACCTTCAATTTGATTTGCCTGGATTGTGTCTCGGACACAGTGCGAACTCTGCAGTGTTAAATTGCAAAGAGTTAATTATAATTGTGGTAAAAGTATGCTTTAAGAGGATTTAATTTTAATTAAAAATGTCGAGTGTTGACCAATCGATAATTGATACACAGCCAAGTTATTTTGTAAGTGTAGAATCCCTTTTTTCGAGACGTACAATTTTATAATGATTCTAATCCATAAATATATCTGCTTTTCAAAAGACCAGATTTGCTTTTCTGATACGATAAACACAAAACCCACGTCTTCAATCGGAAATAGATATGCCGGATCTTCGCGCCTCCTCGAAACTAAAGCGGAAATTGCCAACACAGAGAAAACCCAAAGCTTCATTGCACTTCCAGAAATCCTTATCCACCCCTTCTAATAAAGCAATTGAAAAGAGAAAAAAAATAACCTACCAAATAATAAAAGCCAACTCAAAAAGAAAACACTACAAAGAGAAATAGAAAAGAATTGAACGATAAAGAAGAAAGAGCGATACGTCTCAAACGAAGAGCAGATGTAAGCCAACGCCCTCTGGAGGCAAAGTGTGAATTATTATCCTATTAATGTCCGTATGCTCTTTTTCTTAGTGGTGGTCCTCTTTCTTATCTCGCTGAAGCCGCTAAAATGAGCTCGTTCCATTGGATTATGGTAATTGCGAAGAGCTTTTAGGTTGAACACTGTTTCAAATGGAATTATTTTGATGAGGTCGCGCCTTGATTTTTTTTTTAAAGAATAAGTTTAGTTTAAAGGTGATATCTAAAGTTGCTTGCAGACCTGTGCACAAACTGAATAGTGTGGTTATCGAATTCAAACGGCGCGATTAATGACCCCAAAAGTTCTTTTATATGCTCTAAAGTGCTTTTTATAGTTGGTTTCAAATTTATTAATCATAAATGATTAATTCGTAGAACAAAATCAGATTAGTGTGATATAATTGAATCGTTTATTTGAGAAACCAATCAATAGACATTATTTTAAATTTCATTCTGTTTCATGGATTTTTTTTCACAGTAAATATTGCGTTTAAGACAAAAACCAGACAAGCGACATTAGATAGCATGTAGAACGTGAATGCAAAATTGAATTGCCTGTTGACGGGTTTCTGGAATAATAAAAAAAAATTGGAATTATTTTTCACGGAACCAGAATCTAATATAGAAAACGCATATTTTTGTGCACAATCTTGACAATTGTCATTTTATCAATTGCAAAATTAACTTAAAGATGCGCGTTTATACAGTGAAAACTTATTTTATTACAAAAACCAGTCAAATACAAAATTTTAATTTAAAAAAAAAAGTAAAATAATTAATATTATTACTGATTTATAGGCAACATCCACTTCGATAAGATGTTAACTAATTCTCTAATATATTTTTTAAGCCAAAATCTATATTAATATCGAAGACAGAAAGTTTTTATTTATTTCCCGAAAATTTGAAAAAGTACACTTACCTGGTTTCTGAAACAAACGATTCAATTCTTCTTTTTCATAGTTTATAAAATTATTTTAAACTTTATAATCATCAAATTGTAACACAATAAAATTAAAATTACTTTAGGTTTTCAAACGCGAATTTCGATTTTCTCGAACAAAAGCTTACGAAACCACTGTCAGGCAAGCTCCAGTTAGTATATATAGCTTAGTGTTTATGTTGCAAAGTGCAGAAATAGACCCCCCCCCCCCCATATTAACGTAACATGATGTTTGTGTCCGGATCTTTGAGCATGAATGGACTGTAGTAGAGCGAATACGACGTCATAATCGTAAAACCAACTGATAAGCCCGCCATTGATGTCACAAGTGGGCCTTTCTCTGTTCGATTTGCTTACTTTTTCCGTATCAGCCGCTCGAGGGTAAAACGGGAGCATTTGGCGAAAGTTTGGGGTCGCTTCTGGCGGAGCTTCCTTTTGAGAAAAGCAATCCACCTGCCCGGCTGCTCACACAAATGCGTTGTCCCACCTGCTTGTCGCAATAAAAATAGGATTGCGGCAAGGCTCTGGTTTTTTTTTAATGTCAAGTTAGGTTTGTAATTGCCAAGTGGCTGGGATCAGCGACCATCTTGTGCAGAGCAACAGCTGAACAGAGAATCAATGCAGCTAAATGGGATTTCAAGCCACATCTAGCATCCGTACCAAAATGTCTTTTTATCCGGAATTATTTAATCCGATGCAGTTAAGTCATGGCAGACATTGTTTTAATTTCAATATAAACAGAATCCTGAACAGTCAGGGAGCCCCAGTTGCTCAGTGGATAAAGGCGTTCAGCTACTAATCAGAGGATTGGTGGTTCGAATCCGTGCGATGGACTTGACAAAGAAAAGTAAAAAAGTAGTGATCTTGCGATCGGAGGGCTGCCAGCTTCGCTGCAAAAATACTAGAAAGTCGTCCAGAACATCCAACAAATTATACTGGCGTGTATACGGGACAGGTGCACGATAAATCTGATCGGGGTCCAATGTCCTGACGCCTATTGAGATTGCGTCGGGTGCCAGCTCAGGTGTTGTCCTCGTCATCTGACCATGGTTCAAACATACGAGGCATCGTTCCCGGGTCTTTCCTTCGAGATAGGCTCCGAACCGTCGCTAATAGCTGTGCAGCTCTAGTGCGACGTTAATTAAAAAAAAAACCTGAACAGTCAGGCGATATTGTAAGGTATAGTTGACTAAACCATACTACAGACCAACGACTAAAAAAAATATGTTATCTATTTTGGTTGACCAACAGCGTTGGAACGGCGAACTATTAGTTGGAGGGTTATGAGTTCGATCTCCGTTAGAGGTGGCTGAAGGTCCAAGCGACACAGGCGGCCACTTGGATTAAGGAGGGAGCCAAATTTGAGTAAATTAATATTAATTGAATGGGGAGATTAAAAAGAAAATGTTTACACGGTTATATATATAGATCCAATTGGAATCTTTTCGTTTTTAATCTCACCCATTCAATTGTAAATAACTAAAGAAACTGTGCGCTCTACACTTAGTTTTACATATTTTTTTCTTGCTGGACAAATGTCTACATTAAAATAAGTTTCAAATTATGTATTCAAATATATATATATATATATATATATATATATATATATATATATAATTTTCAGCCAGCTTCTTTAAAGTTTTAACAAATAAAATATTAGACAAGGTTGTCTGATTGACCTACAAAATGTTTATTTGCACAAAATTTTGATGGGCACTTAAATGATACTTGCTTGTGCTAAATAAAGTTCCTTGGGCCGCCCCAGGAGAAAAGCGGCCTGATCGTAATCGGAGAGTTACGAGTTCGATTATCCTACAAAATACTCGCCGAGAGGAACGTTAAATCTGTCGTGATCCGAATGTCCTCATGTTGGGCGTAGTGTGGAAGTTCGGAAATTTATGTGCCAGCTCACTGGTGTTGCCCTCGTCACCTCATGTTTTTAATATATGAATAAGTATTCCGGTTCCAAACCAAGTTGATTGATGGAAGTAATATTGCACTAAAGCCACACAATAAAATATTGCGACGATTAGGGATCTATTTCGAAGAAAATACTACCTTGCAATTTTGACCCATGGTCAGATAATAATGCCTGATAAGACATCCCACTCTTTAAACTTCCACATCATGATCAGCGTGAGAACACATGAATCACGACATATTTAATGTGCATCAGTACCTTCTGTACAGAGAATATTTGATTGGGAGATGAAGTTCGAACCCGTAATCCTCTGAATACAAGCTCATCCCTTGTCCGTTGGAATTCACAAGCTCGTCGGTATACCGACCAAATAATCGTAAGCCTTTAATCGAACTAAAGACTCGAGTATTTTTAAGACAATTTTCATTTGAAAGTTGAAATATGCACGTAATACAATTTTATTAAAGAACTTAAAGTAATTAGTTTGTATATCTTGAAAACATAAATAAATCCGCTTTCCTGACATGAACCGTTTCAATATTATAAGTCCAAATGCCACAATATAGTCTTCAATAACAAATCGTTATTAGTTGATTAAATTATTATTTTAATATATCGTAATCAAAATAAAGTTTGTGTATCCTCGCCGACTGTTGAAAAATATATTGACATTTCGTGCATGTTTTTTTGTTTGTTTATAATTTCTGTTCCTCGGAGGTATATGACACTATGTCAATTTTTCCGATTTTCAGGTTGAAATTCCGATATTATGTGTTTTCACACTCTTTACAGAGGTATAAATCACTATTCCGATAATATTTTTTAAAGAACTCTATGCCCATCGAAAACTACAGGCGTATAAAACTTTGAGAAGTTCTGTAAAAAGGAAAAATGGACATAATGTTTTATACCTCAGAGGTACAAATTTATTCATCGCGTTTATTATTTATTTTTTATTTAAATTTGTAAAGAAAAAATTCATTCGGAATATATATATAATTAACGAATTTGAATAGATTTATTCCTTACAAAAAATATCCAGTGTTTAACAACACATTTACAATTAAACTAAGATTTCAATCGCAATAACCAAATTAAATTTTAAAATTTTATTTTCGACTTTTAAGATTTTTTTCCTTTTTTAAAAAAAATCCAGCAATAATCGATACATATCCCAGAGCATCCAAAAAATTAACAAGATTTTTTATCTAAAAAAAAATAATAATATTTTTACTAATCCGCTCGCTTTGGTAGGTCAACAATCCCTAAGCCTAACGCACGTCAAGGAAGAAGCAGCGGAGAAACAAACAGGTACGCCGGCTAAACCCCAACAGATATCCGGCGGTGATCGCTTCCTCCTCATCGCTTCCTGAAAGCAACTATCTCATTCATTTTTTAACGCTAAAAACACATAATTTTAAAAACAAAGTAATCACTCACCGATTGTGTTCAACCATCCTTCAACACGAGCAGGATATTCATATAACATCCCCGATCTTCTAGAATACATTATTATTTTATTTCTTTCAGGGAAACACAATCTAGAAAAACGGTATTATTCCAGTATCCAGGGGGCAATCAATCTAAGACGATTTCGGCTTATTCCTTGGGTAGAATTAGTTGATCAATCGGGATGTACCAAGCAAAACACAGCGCGAAAACATTACAGGAGCAAAATCGGGATCTGTTTGGTTCGGAACAAAATACACGTCTGGTAGTCCGAAGAGCTGGGATGTCTCTTACCCTCGCCGATAGATGGCGCTTTGGGATGTTAATTTATTCTGCTCTCTGGAAGTGGGTTCTGTTTCTAAGGTCGCTTGCCTCGCTAGAGAAACTGAATTAAGGGAAATGACTTGCTGGGGGTTTTAGCGAAGGAAATTTAAAGATTTTAATGGATTTCGGATTTAATAAAAGTAATTTCGAATAAGTTTACGTTCGGAATGGCTGTTTTTAGAACTAAAGTGCACTTCTGTTTGTTTAAGAGATTTTTAACCCTTTTAAGGGACGAATAAAATATCTAAATTTTAAAGTTGTTTTCTCTGCAAGAGAGTTTAAATCATATTTCCGTGTCTTTTTTTACAGAAACAAAATGCTTAATTATTAATAGAGCTTTTAAAAGTTTTATCAACGGTTTAGATTTGATGTTTTATTATTTATATTTGGATAACTTTTATGCATTAAAAAGACCACACAATATATTTTATTTTGGGGCGCCGGACAAAGATCTAAGGAGAACTCAAAATTTGAGTATTTTTTTATTGTTTTTTTTAATTAATAAATTAATTTTCAAAATAAGTACGTTTTTTAATAAACGAGTTTTATTAAGTACATAAATTATATTTAATACTTAAGTATTTTTTAACCCTTAACGCTCGGAAGCCTCCACTGCGGAGACACGTATTAATAGTAATAGAAATCGGAAGGCTCTGCTCTAGAGACATTTCCGTTATCTTTTATATCTTTTACAGACATATAGATAAATGAATCATTTTTTATAATGTAAAATTTATACGTACATAAATTTACAAATGATTGTCGTCGAAGGGCCGTCAGTGAAAAGAATCGACACAAAAAAATTATTGGGACCAAAAAGGTTAGCCACATTCCTTCGATCTTTTGGTATACATTTTAATAATAAATCTAGAGAGTTAAGGGTAAAATGCAGGGCCTGGTTACCGAATAGACCTGTGAAACCCACGCTTATACCAGTGGCGGCCCGTGGTCTAAAACGTTTGTGCAGCCGAAATAACGTGACTCCCCCCCCTCCCCCCCCACACACACACCATACACGAACGAACATTCTTTAATATTTATTACACGAACGAACATTCTTTAATATTTATTACACGAACGAACATTCTTTAATATTTATTACACGAACGAACATTCTTTAATATTTATTACACGAACGAACATTCTTTAATATTTATTACACGAACGAACATTCTTTAATATTTATTACACGAACGAACATTCTTTAATATTTATTACACGAACGAACATTCTTTAATATTTATTACACGAACGAACATTCTTTAATATTTATTACACGAACGAACATTCTTTAATATTTATTACACGAACGAACATTCTTTAATATTTATTACACGAACGAACATTCTTTAATATTTATTACACGAACGAACATTCTTTAATATTTATTTCACGAACGAACATTCTTTAATATTTATTACACAAACTCAATCAAAGTTTCTTTTCAAATTTTACGAAAGATAACATGCGAGAAAAATAGAAAACACTTATTTTTTGAAAGTTAAATCAATCCTCCTTTCTTTTAAACTTGCGAATCGGTCAATTTTAATATTAATTTAAGTAACGAAACAACACATGTGTAAACTTTTCACGAAAACTACTTCCGTTTGGAAAGATTCTTGGAAATTCTCGGTTCCCCCCAGCCCGCCCCAAAACCAATCATTTAATCGAAATCCCAAGTACAGCAGATTTGAAAAAATCATTTTTGGCTGCGTTTGTGTCGTCACATCCTCCATTTTAGGGTGTAGGGGAAGTCATACTACGTAAGGTTGTCATGGCAACGATGCAGCCGATTTCGAACTTCGCTTTTTAGCTGCAGTTTTGATTGAATGGAGTTTTTCCGCTCTTGAATTGTGCATTACGGCAACAAGTTTGCTATTTATCGGATATTTTTTTAACTTACCGTAGAAATTTCATCTTCATTTCCGATTATAATTTTCATTTAAGAAAATTAGTAAAATATATAATTTTAGTTTTAAAATACACTAATAAAATTAGGTGCAGCCCGGCTGTACTTGCTGTAGTGCACGAGCCGCCACTGGCTTACACTTTACATTTTTGAGACCCCAAATGACACATTTTATATAAATATTTAACGCTCGTAGCATACATAGCCTGCTACTAAATTTACCTTACAAAAATTGTATTACACACTTTAGAAAAAAAAAAATTTACCACTCGAGTTAATTTTTTTAGAATATTGGAAGAAAAAAAATCAAAACATACGGAATATTAAGAATGCCCCTTACTTATTAATATATTTTGTTATACTATTATTATTACGTTCCCTTTTAATGCCATTTAGGGATTAAAAGGATTCAAGGATTAAGGATTAAAAGGATTCAAGGATTTTAGTGCATGTAAAAGTTCGACTTGATGTTCCAGGATCTGTCAACATTGAAAAGAAAAACCCACATCACGTGGTTATAGAGCTGCCACATTTGGCGTTCAGACATCTGCAGGAGTTTCAAATTTGGCGCACTTTCTTCTTTTTTGGTGATAAGGAGTTCTGTCCGAATTCAACTTCTTAACATATATGTACGTATTTACTTATTTTCAAACCATATGCGCTAAATATTTCCTCTTCATTAACGAAACGAAAATATTTTATTTGCGTTAAATACTTGAAGAAGCTAAACTCTTTATATTTCTCAGGTTTTATTGTTCATATTTTCTTATTGAAGTATACAAAATAACAATTGAAAGAACTTCGCTTATGGTAAATTCTTTACATAAAATCGTAAATTATTTCAAAACTACAAAGTAAGACAAATCTCCTATATATCTGTTAAACTCCCTTAAATTGTACCACTCGTTCAAAAAAAAAAACCGATATTTAAATACAAAATTAAACACAAAACCATATTACAATACTTCGATCTCGTTTAGTTCTGAAAGTCGCCAAGGCCTGCCAAGTAATATTGGCGCATGAATGAATTGGCATTTCCACCTATCACGTGGTTTCAATGATGGACACACGGAAATCAGCATTTTTATTCCTCTATTTGTATCATTACTCTATGTTTGGGACCAATGGGGTACAAGTGCGCTCACCTTGCGTCAACGTCTTTTAATCGGGCTCTGGTTAGATGTTATTAGGAATATGTTGGCTGTCCACTGCTATAGAGATCATGAGCTGTACTTTGTCTTAATGTATTACAGAGAATTTGATGTTTGGAAAGAATAAAATCAGCTAATTTCATGGTACTACCAGCGCATGGGGACAGCGCATTCAGCGGAATAGAATGAAATATTTTCTATGAAAAAGTAAACTGATTAGGAATTGATGGTGAAATAGAGCTGAATTAAAAGTTAAATAGCTAAATTTAAAGAAAAAAATATTTGGTTTTACAAGGTGGCAACAAAGTCCTGGAAAAAAAGTTCCCTGATATTTCCCTGATGGTGTCACAAAAAATTCCCTGATTTTACAATTACATTAAGAAATGTTGCAATACATGCTTTGAATGGAAACAAAGTATCCACGCTACAGTAATACTATAAATATATTGCATTGTAAATAAAAAAAATTGTAAGCTATACTTATTGACAGTAAAAATAATGATTTATTTATACAACACAAATTATGCAATTGCGACAGGCATAATAGTAATTAAACATGTTTTCTGAAAAAAGATAATGCAAAAAATGCAAGTTTTTTAAAATTATTTCTTTTGTAGATAATTTTAAATGTTTATATATTTCCTATTCCAATTTTCAATAAATCGCCTAATCATTAGCCCCTCACATGTTGCTTACAATTGAAGGTCCAACGCACTTTGCTTCTCCCTCCAGCAGTGGTTCACGTTTTTTCAAAAATAAAACATAAAAATGCGCATAACCATGCTTTTTTTTAAAAAAAATCTTTTTCAGAACTAAAAGGAAATAATGACAGCTAAATTACCCAGAATGGAGGGCATAACAGACGATAATTGCAGTTTTACTAATCCAAATTTTAAAAATTCCCTGGTTTTTTGTGAAATTGTGAAAAATTCCCTGACCTTTTCTTGCATATTTCCGAGGCCTAAGTGGCCGAGTGGATTAAAGCGTCAGCTGGGAATCCAAGGGTCCCCGCTTCAAACCTTGCGATGGACTAGTTAGTTTGGTTTAATTTGTTTTTGTTAATTAACGTCGCATTAGAGCTGCACAGTGGGCTATTGACGACGGTTCGGGGTCATTCTAGAAGGAAAGAACCGGGAACACATACACATTCACACACACATTCATACATGCACCTCGTTATTTTGAACCATGGTCAGATGACGAGGAAACACCTGAACTGGCACCCAACGCCTTCAATAGACGTCGGGACTTTGGACCCCGATCAGATTTATCGTGCACCATGCGATGGACTAGACTAAAGAATAGTAAAAAGTAGTGATATTGCGATCGGAGGGTTGCCAACTTCGCTACCAAAATACTAGAATATCATCCAGAACATCCACAAAAAATTAACGGCGTGTATACAGGACTGGTGCACGATAAATCTGATCGGGGCCCAAAGTCCCGACGTCTATTGAAGGCGTTGGGTACCAGCTCAGGTGTTGTCCTCGACATCTGATCATGGTTCAAAAATACGAGGCATCGTTCACGGGTCTTTCCTTCGAGATAGGCCCCCGTGGGCTCGCCAATAGCCCACTGTGCAGCTCTAGTGCGACGTTATTTAACCATTCCAAACCAACTCTGATATTTCCAGAATTAAAAATGTCCATGATAATTCCCTGATTTCCCAGGTTATGTTGCCACCCTCTTTTAAGTTTAGGTACATTTTATACAGCTTTCTAACGAATAAGAACTTTCGGAAGAAAACATAACCTGAATTCGAGCCAAAACTTCCAAAGCGTGAAACGCTTCGTGAATTTAACTTCAAAACATCTCCAGAGTCTGAAGAAGAATAACAGAAAGTTCATGACACCTCCGAACGATTGTTTACCGAAACTGAATTCACTATATAAGCTACTTTTTTTCGTTCTATTGTACGTGTAGTAAAGGAATGGGTCCAGGGGCTTGTTTAATAAATGTCTACGAGATATAACACACAAACTTTTCTCTGGAAACCATTATAGATGTGCATTAGAGCGAGCGGGTTGAGACTTTGCTATAGAGACATTTGCCCAAACAATGGCGCTTACGCCGGAAATTTTCGTCCAGTGTTCACAAAAAATGAAAGAATCGAATAAAAAACTTCTCTAACAATAGCTATATTCTGTAAGATGCCGGAAGACTTGCTTGAGTTATTGGAGGAGATTTTGAATCACGCTTTGGTCAAATGAGGTTTTTTAGGTATGATATAGTCATGATGTCTTGTATAGTTGAGTTTTTTATTCGGAATACTTCTTGATTTTATTCTTTGTTAGATGATATTGGGTTACTTCCTTACTATATGCACACTTTACTTTAAAAATCTAGAATTTTTTTAATTTCTAGTATACTACTTCTGGTTGAGTTGCATGAGGGAAAATCTGGTATATGATTTGAGTACATTTTTATCTCAAACTAAGCGTAACATGACGTCATCGTGTTTCATTATATAGCATTTGAATTTCGGTGACAAAGGGAAGAGATCGCGAAATGGTGCTGTATAAACAAGTTGTAATCAAAGTACTATATTATTCTAAACAAGGATTCTTAAGGTTTAAATTTGTTCTCTAAATTTATTTCGTAATTAGGGAGTGATATTTACTCATTTTAAAAATATTTAATGACTGATATTGGTAACGATTTCATGAAAAATAAATGATAACTTTTGCTGTTTCGATATTTATATGCCAACGTATTTCTGTTTACTTGAATAAAATTCATAAGTTTAAAAAAAAATGGAGGGGGAGGGGAGTGTTTGTTAATTTGGGTTGTGGGGGGAGGGGATAAGCTACCTAAAAAAATCCGTTGCTCAGTTAATGAACCACCCCCATAAAAAATATATACCTACGTGCCTGCAACTGCCTAATTTAATTCCATAATATTTAAGTAACCAGGGCATATCTAAGAGCCTATTTACAACTGCCCAATTATTCAAAAAAACTTACGACTGCCTAATTTAAATGGTAGGCTTGGTCTCCAAGTGCAATGGCGGTGATTGGGCGCTAAAAGTGAGGGGGCAAGATCAAATGAGCACTGGGGGAGGGGGGAAGAGAGTTCAAAGACAAAAACAAATTGGACTCGTGCGACTTTGAAACATTTTTTCAGAAAAATAATAATTATGTTTCATTTCCGATAATAGAAATATATTACAAAAGCATATGTATATTAATCTAGAGAGAGAACAACTGAACTGTTCATTTACTACAATATTGTAAATCGGATAACTGAAAAATTAATAAATATATGTATATGTAACAAAACATTTTCAAAATAGGCTAACAAATTCGTAGTTCTACTTTTTGTAGCTATTTAAACACTAGTTACAGAGACAAGACACTTCAAATGAAGGCCTAGCCTTGTTAAAGTGCTTGCGATGGCCGATGGACACATTCACTTGTTCAGTAAATGCGTTTATCGTCTGTAGTAGTGGGAGGGGTGGAAGAGTTGGGGTACGAAATTTTTCCTGGTTTTGGCAATGCAGTAAAACAATTGAATTAAACTTTATTTTTAAAAAGTGCTATACTAAAAAAGAGAGGGGGCAACTTCCGAAAACAATGCTGGGGCAACATCAGAAAAAAGTGCGGAGGCAATCCAAGTGCACTATTAAAAATAGGTATTCAAAAATAAGTAAATGTGTACTAATTTTTGAGTACATTCGATGCTTATCATGGCTCCGAATACATAAATTTTAATTTTGAAAAAGAAATGTGCTCTAAAAAAAGTACAATGAATAAAAAGATCAGATGCTAGCCTACATAGGCTGCCTTCATAAATCACTTTCAATAAATATCGAAAATTACAAACACGACTTACCGGGAATCGAACTCAGACCGGCAAGCACTGCTGTCCAGAGTTCCGTTAAGTTACCAGGGCGACCTGAAGAAGTTATAAACAGATGAAATGTTAAAAAGGTGTGCCAAAAGAATGGGAAGTAAGATAATTGAGTTGTAATAACTCAGTTTCCATTTAAGCAATCGACATCAAATAATGTGGAAAACCGTCTTCTGAACAAATAGTTTAAATTTGTCAGGTCGTTTTGTTAAGATGGCTTGAACAGCAGCTGAGATTAGCAATATTAAACCACACTGCTCATTTTTGCGACAGTACGATTACTTAAATTTGAGTACGTCATCGTTCATTTACGATGCAATTGTACTAAAAAAACAAGTACACATACTCATTTTTAAGTACCTTTTTTTTTTACAGTGGGGTATCATTCCAAAAAACAGTTTCGAGATAAGAACATTTAAAGTTTGAGATTCGCCTTGTCTATAATGGAAGGATATTCAACTCATTATTGGACAACCTATTGAAATAAGACCCACACCACTTGATCAAATGATAAATCTTGTTGTCTAGTCACAAAAAATAGTTTCAATTCATTTTCGAATTTCTGTAATTTATACCACTTGACGGCCAAGCCATCCGAATGTAGAAAACAGTTATTCGAATTTATACAGAAATTCAAACCATTTATATAAAAAATACATTTTGAAAGCCCAATATTTAGCATTGTATATAAAATTTATTATTTAAAAAAATGGATAATCAGAGAAGTTTCCTTATGTAAAGATTCTTTTTTGGACTAACATCAAATATCTATTACTTATGAAAGGTCCGATAAAATTGAATCGGTGAGAAGAACAGTTTTCCCGCTTGTTGGCACACAATAGTTAACTCAAACCGATTAAGATAGTTTTTTGTTTTTTCTTCTTTGGTAACACTTTCAATTATCGGTTTATTTCTATTATAATGCTTACAGACTTTTCATTTTCTGCTGATGAAGGGAGATGTATCTCCCGAAACATGTCCAGATTTGCTGGATTTTTAATGCGTATTTTAACGTTGTACTTGTATTTTAAAATTCTTAACGCAATGTTCCATAAGACGAGTTTTTATCTTAAGAAGAACAGTGCTAATCCAATGGGACTTCATTTCACTTGTAGCGTTCTTCTTCTTTCGATTCAGTTCTACTTCCAGAAAGTAAATTATTTACAGGTAAATCCCGCGACTAGCAATATGTTTATTGCACACCAGAAACAGAATTTCTGAATCTTATATAAAATTTACAAAAATACGGCACCCACACACATCCAAACGAATCTTAATAAACCCATTATCATTTCGCCTCTTCAATTACCCCAGGTTTCGTTTTGAATTTCTAATTACTATTTTCTCTTTTGCTTCAGGGCCTTTGGTCTTCTCCTTATATAGAAGTGATCGCCAACTAAGAAGTCCCTAATTAATCCGAATGGTGTCAATGCGTGCTTGTAAATGTCCTTGGTCGTTTGGCGTGTGACAGGAATATTCGAACGGCACACGAGAGGGGCTGCAGCACCCTGCGGTCACCGTTTAAGAGAGCGGCCCTCGTGTAGCTTACGAGGGTCGACCCACGCCGTTCTCTTTCTTTCATTGTTGCAAAGGATTCGTTCTTGGTAGTTCGATGTTAGATAATGGGTCTGTTGCTTTATACAGGGTTATTGACAACTCTTGGAACAATTTAGAGGTGGTAGAACTCACCGAAACAAACACATTTTTTCTTTCTTCACAGACTGCATGATCGTCATTGAAGGCGTTAGGCACTAGAGCAGTGGTTCCCAACCCGTGGTCCGTGGACCACTGGTGGTTCGTGAGAGGGTTTAAAGTGGTCCGTGGAGGTCTTTGTAAAAAGAATCTTAATGGAATTATTCAGCCTGCAGATTTGAAACTCCTGTACTTTTACTAAAAGGAATCGAAGGTGGTAACACACAAGGGCGGATCCAGAGATTATTGTTAGGGGGTTAAAACAGTATATTGTTATCATGAACACCAAATTTGACCCCCTTAGTTTGAAATTTTTCATTGCCTAATGTGACTTTCGAAAATATAATCTTAGATGTTAGGGGGGGGGGGGTAATTTCCCCTTTACCCCCCACCTGGATCCGCGCTTGGTAACACAGGTTTAAGCATACACTGGCTCCAGAACCTGTATGGCAGCTGCTATACCTACTTCCATCCACATAATATGTTATAATAAAAGATTCCACAAAAGTACTCAAATGTAGAAGAGTAAAATTATCGGATTTTTTCTGCCATACCTCTTAAAAATACGTTCCGGCGCCACTGGAAGTTTACACTGAAACAACCTTTTTAAGTAGACGCATTTTGTTAATTTTGAACTGTTATCTGAACTAATTAATGTAAGTTAAATACGATGTAATTTTTAAGTTATTGATAAATTTATTTGCAAACATTATAATATTTAATACTTGACTTGGCATCAAAATATTTTTCCACATCTTTTTACTCGGTTGTCTGTGGACATCTAAAGGTTGGAAACTACTATGCACTAGAGGCTCTAAAGTGCGTATAATTATGTTCTTTTGGGTGAGAGGTAATAATAACTTGGAATGATTCAGTACATAAGTGTCAAGAAGGCAGAAGTGCATATCAGCATTTTTCAATTTGCCTGCATAAATTCTTTAATGTGCTTTAAAAAACTTGCACTATCACCAATTATTTTTTACGTTTCTGTGTCGACATTTTTATTAACTTTATCTCTTGAATAATAATAAACATTTTATTAATTATAAATACTTTTAAGTATTTACTAATAATGAAATAAAGATATATGTTCAATTTAATTTTTTTTACAAAAATATATTTTTTGAGGAAACAAATATTTTTCTCTTCAAAAATATATTCATTGACAAATATTATCTTAATAAGACAAATGTTTAGAATAATATAAATTTTTAACTATATTTCGTTCTTTTCTCGAAGTTACATCAGCTGTACTTAAAAATAAATAAAGCCTTCAAATATATCTTGACCATGGAATATTTAAGCACTTCGCCTACGACTTTGAAACTAAAGCCTTTTCAAGGTTAAAATTAAATTATTCATTATTATTAAATTTTTACATTTAAAAACCTTTTATCCATTCCTGACTATTAAAAATAGACATAACGTTATAATGAATGAAAATTAATTAAAAATAAAATGTAAAATGTCTTGCAATCGAAACTTATTTTTAAAAAATAACAAGACTAAAGGGACTTCAACTTTCACTTTTTTCCAATCTATGTTTCTAATTTTAAATTTTATAAAAATTTAAAATTCCTTCAAAATATTACCATACTAATATATATTTTATGAAGGCTAGTTTTTTACTTGCTTAATGGCGTCTGTAACGTTATATTGTTTACATGGTTTATGTTTACCATGTTTTATCACAATATCTAAGACCCTTTCACTAAAATGGACATTGCATAACCCAGTTTGTAGGTACCGCAACTTGGGGAATGCTTAGACCCTGGGGGGTTACTTGAACCCCAAACACAAAAAAAAATTAATCACTATTGGGTCTGCTGTAATGAAAATATGGACTTGATTGTTTGAAAGGCGGTGAATCTCGTCTATATTTTTATAACAGTAGAACCAGGAATTGCATAAAAAAAAATTGGGGGAGTGGGGGGACGGGGGGGGGGGGGGGGGGGGTAAAAACCCCAAGTTACGGCACCTTTTAAATTATCAAATTTAAATTCATTTAAAACATCAAGTATAGGAATTGCTATGAAGTGTTGTGTTAGCATTTTAGCATTGTAAATTTGAAAAGTAAACAGGGATTTTTAAAATAATTATTATCCCCACTAATTTATTTTTGTAATGCTAATAAATTTTTTAGAAGTTAGAAAACAAAGAAACACTTTCACACTCTTAGAATACCTTTTGGGGTCACTAATGAAGGTGCACAAAATTACAAGAGGTCCAGTTTTTGTGATACTGCATATCTGACTGGAAAAATTCACATAAATATAAACAAAAAAAATGCATTAATTAAACGACAAATGAAACAAATTTTTCTAAACCCAAACAAATATACCCATCGAATAGTTAAACCCAAACAAATCGCCATAGACAGTCCAGATGCGGGGCCCAGACGGTGCCAAAAGGTCTCCCGGCGGGCGGCGCCGAATAAAATGAAGCACATGGAGATATGATGATGCCACGGTAGCCATCGCAAACACGCGAAATTGCGCTTAGTGGGAGCCTTGCTCTTGTTTCGTCTACGATCGGGATTCGGGGATGATGCAGTCCATAACTGGGGGAACGAACCGTAATTGGCCAATTTTTTTATTATTCGGCGGAAATGATAAGTGCTCGTGCTCGCGTTTGATGTGTTTGTTTTCAAAAAGATGTGACGTTATCCGATTCGTCGGGAGCTCGTGATGGGTTGATGTAACCGGATGCTTTAATATAGAATTATATGGAAACGCTGCAGTATATTAATAACCAGTGCATATTTTAAGGGATATATGGTTAACAAAAATAAAATGGAGTTTTATGTACATCCCCTCTCATTTCTGTCTAATTTTTTTTATTGGTTGGAATATTTAAGTAACCAGGGCATATTCTAAAGGCCTATTTACAACTGCCCAATTCCTCAAAAAATTTACGTCTGCCTAATTTAATTCCTTAATATTTAAGTAACCAGGGCATATTCTAAAGGCCTGTACAACTCCCCAATTCCTCAAAATATTTACGACTGCATAAATTAATTCCTTAATATTTAGGTAACCAGGGCATATTCTAAGGGCCTAACCAGGCATATTCTAAGGGTCGAATTCCTCAAAAAGTTTATGACTGCCTATTTTAATTCTTTAATATTTAAGTAACCAGGGCATATTCTAAGGACCTATTTACAACTACCCAATTCCTCAAAAAATTTACAACTGTCTAATTTAAATCCTTAATATTTAAATAACCAGGGCATATCTAAGAGCATATTTACAACTGTCGAATTCCTCAATAAATTTACGACTGCCTAATTTAATTCTTTAATATTTAGGTAACCAGGGCATATTCTAAGGGCCTATTTACAACTGTCGAATTCCTCAAAAAATTTACGGCTGCCTATTTTAATTCTTTAATATTTAAGTAACCAGGGCATATTCTAAGGGCCTATTTACAACTACCCAATTCCTCAAAAAAATTACAACTGTCTAATTTAAATCCTTAATATTTAAATAATCAGGGCATATCTAAGAGACTATTTACAACTGTCGAATTCCTCAATAAATTTACGACTGCCTATTTTAATTCTTTAATATTTAAGTAACCAGGGCATACTTTAAGGGCCTATTTACAACTACCTAATTCCTCAAAAAATTTACGACTGTCTAATTTAAATCCTTAATATTTAAATAAACAGGGCATATCTAAGAGCCTATTTACAACTGTCGAATTCCTCAATAAATTTACGACTGCCTATTTTAATTCTTTAATATTTAAGTAACCAGGGCATACTTTAAGGGCCTATTTACAACTACCTAATTCCTCAAAAAATTTACAACTGTCTAATTTAAATCCTTAATATTTAAATAACCAGGGCATATCTAAGAGCATATTTACAACTGTCGAATTCCTCAATAAATTTACGACTGCCTATTTTAATTCTTTAATATTTAAGTAACCAGGGCATACTTTAAGGGCCTATTTACAACTACCTAATTCCTCAAAAAAATTACGACTGTCTAATTTAAATCCTTAATATTTAAATAATTAGGGCATATCTAAGGGCCTATTTACAACTGCCCAATTATACAAAAAAAAACGACTGCCTAATTTAATTCCTTAAAAAAATTTACAATTACGAACAAATTTTATAACTGTCCAATTGTGATCACAAACTTCAAACGCAGCAACCGGAAAGCGTTTTTTGTTTAGCTTTCTACAATCCATGCAATCTGTATTAGCAAATAGATTTTTTTTTAAAACTTCGTTTATTAATCTTAATTTGTTAAAGTTTACGAAAGCCCAATTCATCTACGACTCAAATACCTTTAGCAAAATCTCGTCTTACGTAAATAAACATAATTCTTTAAAAAAATAAAGTATTTCCACTAGGAAACATTATTTATAATTAAAGAATAAATTGTAATAAAATCCCCATTGGGAAATATTTTCTTCTTGATGCTTGAATAATAAATTCTAATAGAAAATTAAAATTAGGTGTTGACGAGCGTAATTTAAAGTAATAAGCTTAGAACAAAGTCTGATAAGTAAAAGAAACTTTTTTTAAAATTAATTTTATTCAAATTAAAAAGAGTTAATTTTTTAAAGAAATAGTTTAGATTATTGTTCGACGATATTTTTTTAATATAGCTTTTAGAGTACTTTCAAACATCTTCGTGAAAAAACGTAAATAATTTTTACTAAATGCATAGACCAAATTTACGGTTTACAATCTTTGTATATTGCTTTCAATGAGATAAAACGTGTTTTGGACATATGGAAAAATTTATTCTATAGGAAATCTGTAGGCGAATTCAGTGATGTAATAAAATATTTAAAAAAATTGGACTATAAACGTATTGAAAGTTTGAAGTGAAAAGGAAAATACGTAAACCGCTTTTTGGGAAACCCTATATATGAACCGATTGTATTAAAACGAACTCCACAATACTATAAACTATTAAACAATAAAAACATTAAACTATAATAAATATTAACTAAAATAAAAATCAGAAGTACATCAAATGGATGTATATTAATGAATAAAAGGTATGAAGTTGTTTGCATTTTAAAAATAAACTTACTAATTTAGACTTTTCGGTTAGAAATGGATAAAACAAATGTCAATTTGGTGGAATACTTTGAAATGTTGTTTTAAAAGATTACATGTGATATCGTAACTTTTGTTTTATTATTCGTGAAAAAAAAGGTAAATATAAAATAAGAATAGTTGTAATCAAATAGAAATTTGTTTCTTTTGTATTTTGAAAAAAAAAATCTTTTTTATGATTTATTAAAACGTTTTTGAGTTTATATATGAGAAACATATCACTACTACTCATTCCTTATTAGAAATCAATTACTACTGCCATTAGTTTTCCTGTCATAAAAAATATCAAAGAAATGAATTTTTCCAGCAATAAAACATTTAACAATACTTTATAGTGTCACCTGAACATAGTGATACCCCATTTATATTTAGGTCATTCAACATTGTTGACAATTACCGCGAGCTATAACAAAGAAAATAACGTGCACCTGGTCTCAAAGACAATGTTTTTTAAGGTAAAGGAAACTCAAGACACTTTGCTTTAAGGAAATGTGTACAAACAGAATTTAATAAGGAATTCGGGTGACTCGCAAGAAATCTTATTTCGAGGAACATAGTGAACTTTAAAGCGATCACGCTTAAATGCTTAAAAAATACAAAATAAGAATTTTTTTATATATCCAGCAAAAAATATTAGCCTAAAAATTTTATCAAAGTTGTAAAATTGACGTTTTTTTTTTAAAGATTTTATAACGGAATTTAAAACAAAAAAACTACAGTTTTTCTAAAGTTTTTAAATTTTCTGTATAAAACCTTTTTAAAAAAATCTGCAATTTCCTTTCAATATTGAAGGTATTTTCAGTTTTTTACAGGTTTTATAAATATAATTTTCAACAAAAATCATCATTAACTGCAGTTTTTTTTTTAATTTTAACAAAACTTTAAGAAAAAAAAATTTAAATGCAGTTTTTCTACATATAATTTTATAATTCACAACTTTGAGGAAGTTTTTATGTTGAGAATTGGAATCCCCCCAGTTAAGATATAAAATAAACGATTTCTTTTTATTTTAACTTTCAAAATAAATAAAAAATTACATTTCAATTAAAAAATGCGATTGAGTTCTCTAATTTATAAGAAAATCATCTTAAATCAGAGAAGAGAAAATCTATGATATTGTCTTAAATATCGAAGACAGATTTTTGCCGTTATAAAAATATACCCATACTACATATTCGAATAAAATTGATATATTCAATGCAAAATTTTGGCACATCACTAACTTAATTTTGTAATAGCGTCATTTGTACTCGTAAACGCCAAATTTTCACTAAATGTACATAAAAAAAAATTGCGAATTTTGTAAAAAAAATTTCAACAAAAACCTTCATTAATTGCATTTTTTAAAAAAGTTTTATTCATTATTTTATTATTATTTAAAAGTAAATAATCAACTTTTAGTACGAACGCCAAATTGACACTAAAAATGGATTATTTACATTTAAATAATATATTTATTTTTAAAAATGCATGCTTTGAATAATTTTCAATTCCTTCGAAATTTTGCGAGATTCACCGGTTGTCTGAAACTGATTACTGGTCACGTACATTTAAAAACAAACGGCTTTTGTATGACTCACATATCCTTGAGAAAACCGTCAAAAGCCATATAATTCCCTTTCAAGTACGGGACCTTACAATTATAGGGTAGGCTCTGTCAGCGAAGCAGAACGGTCCGTTACAGTTTTTCGGATATCAATCTTACACGATTTTACATGGCTTTTATAAAAATGGATAAAGTGTGACATTTTCTCTGTAAAAGTTAAAAGTGATCATACAAGTTTTGGCAGACGATTTTTTAGCTGAATTCCACATTGGGATAAAAAATTAAAAACATACTACTTGTATTGTGTATAAGCTTAAATTAAATTCCAAAGTTTATGGATGCTGTAGAAAGTTAACTACCAAGCATATTTATGGAAAATTACATAAAATTACATTTATTTACATAATACTTTAAATTCAACTCAACGGTATTCTTGGCAAAAAAAATACAAACAATTGTTATTTAGGTAGAATTTTTAAAAAAAATAAATATAATCTTTATTTAAAGAAATAAACAAAATGTATGAGTAATCGTACTTACGAGGTTTTTATTGAAGATTCTTAACAATTACTAACTTTCAGTAGAAATGACCATGAATTTAAAATGAGTGTTTTAATTATTGATAAAAAAATGTTTATCAAATTTAAATAACAAAACAGACGATTTTGGGAATCCATTGCAACTCATAAAGCAATCTAACCCTTTTGGAAAGTTCCACGTAATTCACCCATAAAAAATATTTAAAACAAATTTAATAAATTTTGTAATGAAATTATTTTATGTATTTTAAAACAGCGCAATTCATTAGATATTTTGAGAAAAGTAAAATCGAAAAATACGTACTTTACTGAACAAGAAATTAATGTCCTAAAAATTACACTTTTTTTATAATCTACATTTAAACTTAAAAAAAAATATTTTTAATTACATTTATTTGGCATTTATTATGTATGTATACCTATTACATATAACATATATGACTTCTTTAAAAAGTTTGCTAGAAAATATAAATTTGATATTGCTTTCCTTGTTGCATCTTAGCAAAACTAATATACGTTTTGTAATTCACAAAAATTATATTAAAAATATTGCTTTATTAATAATATTAAATATAATAAATATATATTAAATAAAGGTTGCCTGTCTATAAAAAATGTAAGTGCGCTAATTAGGCTGCCAAAATTATGTTCGTGTCGTAAAAATTCCTTGAACTACCCCTGCCTTTGAAGAACACATTTTTGGTTGAAGAACACATTTTGTATTTTGGAATTGACACAGTATTTTTTAGCAATTTTAAATCAAACATAAACACCGTAAGTTTAAACTGATATTGAAAAAAAAAGTCGAATTTTCTTTCTCAGAAGCGATGGGACGCATGAAATTTCATCAGAAATTACTGATAAAAGTTATTTTAATTTATTAAATCGGAACAGTTTTGGATTATTCTGTGCATTTTAAAATAGGATAATTTTTAATTAAAACGAGTACAAATGCAGAAAACGATTACAGCAGATAAAAGTTTTTCACATCTACGATTTCAATATGTCTAAGAGTCTTTCCTTTTTACTAAAGAACACATTTCAGATACATATTTTACATTTATAACACAATAATGCTTTCTTAATCAACAGTTTTGGCTGCCAAGTAGTGCAGGTTCAAAAACAGAGTTCTGAGATAAAGTGTTTAAATTTTGCAACTTGCCTTGGATCTAATGTTACAGTGGAATGGCATTCACCTCATTATTGGGCAACCTGCTGAACTAGGACCCACACCACTTGGCAAAATTATACATCTAGCTGCCTAGTAATAGAAAGTTGTGTCAGTTCATCTTCAGATTTTTGTGTCTTTTCACATTTAGGAGACAGCCAGGGTTGCAACTCAACATTAAGATTAAAATTCCCTGATTTTTTCAAGTTTTATATAGAATTTTTTTTTTAAATTCAGAATTATAAATTGTGGTGTTTTACAGAGAAAGGAATACAAGAGGGTAGACAAGACATTATTGAAATATATTTAAACATTAGGTTCAAGCTAAGGTAATATTTAAAGATAGGAACATTTAAGTGGTGCCTACGAGATTGACCCAATGGGACGACACAGGACTGATTACATGAAGATTTTTAACATGAATAGGATGTTGCCACCACTAAGTTACAGATTTATATGCATGGGTTGTTATATTACAAACAAGCAGGGGTGATGGGAAAACGGGCATTGATATCCTATATAAATACATGGAAATTAACGTTTATTTTTAAAGATTAATGTAGAGACTATAAAAATCAAGTGCTTGTAAATAATAACCTATCAAAATATTTTTTAAAAATTCATCGACAGCAAAGAAGGGAAATATAATAAGCCACTTTTAGGTAAAAATTCCAGAAAAATTGAGAAATTGTTAATTTTCACTGACTTTTTAGGGAATTTCCCCTTACAATTCCAGGTTTTCCAGGTGCATGGCAACCCTAGCAGCCTGCCCAATTAAATTTCAGAATCGGAGCCTTCAACTCAACAACTAAGAAATTTCAATTTTGTTAAGGAAAGGCGAGTGACAAATAGAGGGAAAATATTTTATTCTTGGGATGGTCATGAAATTCACATGATTGAAAATACAATTAGTCATTGTTACAGAACTGTGTTGGAATACAATTGCAAAGTATCCAAACGGACTATTGTGTTAAACTGTGATAGAACAGTCATGCAGAATATTTTTATTCACATTTCTTATTTGAACATCAAAATATGTACAATTACACACAAAACTACATTTTTCTGGGGAGAGGGAATAATTATAACCAAACAGAAACTAGATTTTACTAATCTACAGGGTAATGAAACAGTGATATTACTATCTTTGCAAGTATTAAATTAGTTAACAGTTTATAAATTGTTCAAATGGCATAATTAACACTCATAATACTGTTTTAAATACTTTACTAATCTCATAAGCTTGATCATTAAAGTTTTTTGTTATACAAGTGTATCTGGAGTTACTAAATTTTGGTTGAGTATAGTGAAAATAAAAATTATAATAAAAATTTAATCATTACATTTACTTCAAATAGTATAACTACAGAAATAAGAATTAATTTTAGCTGAGAAAAATGGGTAGATAAATTAGCAAACAGAAATTTGGATGAATGAAATCGAAATTATCTATTGTCTAAATAGCTCAACTATTTTTCCAAACACTTTCTTTTTTTTTAGATATATAGGTATACAAGAAATAACTGTCTATATAATTGCAGGTTATAGAAGTTTTTAAAGATATTTACATAGTAATTGACTAGAAAAATAAATCGAAAACAACTGTTCCTTTAAACAATTCATATACATTCCTTTAAAGTGCATTATGTTTAAGTAGATATTTATGCACATACCAAGTAGCTCTTTACTTAACTAATATCAAGTACTATCATAGAAATCACAAATGTAATGGATAACTAATTTTTTTTAACTAGAATGGCTGCTTAATCTGTACTAAAACAGATTCATAAAATAGAATTAATATGTTCTACCAATGCAAAACAAATAAAATAAATTCTTATTATATATTAAAGAAATATATTATAAAATAGCATTATATTTTGAGAAAAACTTTATTGTATGCAAAAAGGGAATATTTAAGAAAATATTTTTTAACAATATTGAAACATTTTACTTTACTCGTAACATAAAAAACTTTCTAATATTTAAACTACATATTCTCTAAATATATACAAATAGCTACACAAGTTATATATAACTACAATATTTTATTTAAAAAAATCCCATATAGTAAACTTTGTTCACAATTTTTGTTGATAATGAAAAAAATATATTTGAAATGTGTAATTGCTTATAATTTTTGTGTATAACTCTAATTCTGGAAGAAGTTTTACAATGTGCATAGAAGACTAAAACTGCTAAATATTTGGAATGTTACTTCTACATAATTATCAAAGACAAATAACATAGAAACAAACTTTAACATTTAGTAAATTATTTACAAGTGAAATAGATAAAATACAACATTATATTTTTAAAGAGTGCATATATTTTAGTTTAAAGCATTTTTTCAAATTTATACAACAATTAGACTTTAACAAGGTTTCAATGGAATTTAGCATGAATTTTATTTTCACCCAGAAAGCACAATTTCAATATTAGAACTTCAATTTGTTAGAAGTATTTGTTTTATGAAAAACAACAAAGTTTCATAAAATATATTAAACAGTAGTTCATTTGTTAAAACATAAAATGTGTAAAAATCCTAAATCATAATTAAGATGCATTTAAAAACCTAATAATAGTTAGTGTTGTAATAATAAAGAAAATAATGTAAAATGAAATAGTTCAGGTAAAAACAAATATCTTTAAATGGTTAATTTAAATCAACTTGAACTATTTATATTACAAAAATGCTGTTAACTCCATAGTTACTTTAACATTTCTACATAATGGTTAAGAGAATATTTTGTATGTAATAGGAAAAATAATGCATCTCATTTGAAAGGATAATTTATGTTTTAAATATGTATTTAAAAAAAATATGATAATATAGAAGGTTGGTATTTGGATTGAACATAAGGTTCTGTTTGAAATATCAACAAGCCGTCCTGTAAAGGTTAATATTAAAAAAACAACCAAAAAAAACACTTGCATTCCCAACAATATTTGGGAACAATAACTTAATTTTTTTAATATAATTAGAATAAATAAGAAAACTTCATAAATACTTTTATATTTGTAAAAATTATTCAATACAAAAAAATTGAATTTCAACTGCATTAATTTTACTTTGTACAACAAAAATAAGTGAAACACTCACAAAATAAATATTTCAAAATGATAGTTTTAAAATGCCAGATATTAGACTTTCAACTCCACAACCTTCCTTAACTTTAAGCAAACAAATTAAAAAACTTTACAACCAAATTGGCGCACCATTAATACATGAACTAAAATTTACGTTAAAACCCACGAAACCTTGTTTAAACATTTCCTCTCCATAAATTTCTCTTTTAACAATTATAAATACATTTAATGTGCATAAATTTTTAAGCCATCCACATCACTTTACCCCTTTCCCAGACCCTTTTCAACCAGATATGTTACAACATCAACACCTGCATTCCCAATTAACAATTGACCTCTCCCCCAAGCAGGCTGAACTTGTTTGTGGCAGATGGCGCGTCCGCACTGTCTTCGCTGTCTGCTTCGTCATTGCGTGAATCGTCCTCTTCAGTCTCAGTCTCGCAGTCATCGTCCTCGGAGACTCGGACAGTGCTGAAGTCTGCGCAGAGGTCTCGGTTGGACTCGTCTCGCTTCTGGCGGTGGGCCTGGATGGCAATTATCTCATGTAGATTGGGATGAGAGGACCACATGGCTATGAGAGAAATTAACAATTGGATATTAGAAATTAACATCTGTGGCACATGCTTAAATAGTTATAGGTTCATATTAATAAAAATTAAGTTTAAACTTATTTTAAGATTGGTTTGGTTTTGTTAATTAACGTCGCACTAGAGGTGCACAGTGGGTTATTGGCGACAGTTCGGGATCAATCTCGAAGGAAAGACCCAGGAACACATACACATTCATACATGCACCTCTTTATTTTAGAACCATGGTCAGATGACGAGGAAACACCTGAACTGGCACCCAACGCCTTCAATAGACGTCAGGACTTTGGACCCCGATCAGATTTATCGTGCACCAGTCCCGTATACACGCCAGTATAATTTGTTGGATATTCTGGACGACTTTCTAGTATTTTTGTAGCGAAGCTGGCAACCCTCCGATCGCAAGATCACTACTTTTTTACTTTTCCATGTCAAGTCCATTTCACAGATTCGAACCACCAATCCTCTGATTAGTAGCTGAAAGCCTTACCAACTGCGCAACTGGGGCTCAGTTATTTTAAGAAGTAGAACAGAAAAATCTGAGTAAGTCGGAATATAAAATTTTAGATATTGAGAAATTATCTGTATTTTAGCAACTAAATTATAAAATAGTTCTATTATTTAAATTTTATTAAGCATTAAAATGATACAAGTTAATTTTGAACAAATACTTAGAAAGATAAATTTAAAACTTGCAACACTGAGCCTTCAAAGATATAAGTACAGGGACCGCAGCCGAATTTTGAGAAAAAATAATAGTAAAAATAGGAATACTAAACACAAAAAATAGGAATTTAAAAAAAAAATTAAAAACGGAAAAGCATCTATATCTATTCTACAAGTGTCATTCAAGCAGCACACGATCAATGACAAGATCCTACATTTGAAAGACAATTTAAAGAATTTTACTATACTTAATTTTCATAACTTGATTTTTTTTTTAAAGTTAAATGCGATTTTTTTTTTAAATCAACCAACACATTGTTGAAATTTTGCATAAGTTGTACGTACATGAATTAAGGAGGTTGCTACTGTCTAAGGGAAATAAAATCCTGTAATTTTTTCAAGGAAAATTTAGATGTATTAAACAGTAAAATGTTAATAGAATACTTAAGCATGTTAATCTAAATCATTAAAATTTACAAAAACAGTTGTATAATTTTTTTTTAAACTTTTAAAAAGTCATTTGTTTTTTTTAGGGAAAAGTGCAAGAAGGGGGAGTTTTAAATTAAAAAAAAATAATATATAAACATTTAAATAAAATATTAATGCCGAGACGAATTGCAAGCCACGTAAAAAAAACAAGCTTATTTCATATGTTTATTGTTATTACATGAAATACGTCCCTAAACTTCAATTTCGTGAATAAATTATAGTTTCTAAAATAAAATTTAATGCTATTTTGTTAGATAGTGCAAAGCAAATCATGATGAAATAGGAAGTAGTGAAAAATAAGCCTTTATTTATCAGATGCAAACGGATTGAAAACATTTCCACGGACGTCGCAGCAGATCGCGTTTAGTGATTATCTACAATTTCAAAGTTTTCACAAGAGAAAAGAATTCTTAAAACAGCGCCATTTTGAGATTGCCTTTACCATATGTAACGAAAGAGTTTTACCAATCAACTTTCGAGTGAATCACCTCCGCGTTTGGTGAAGATTGCAAATATTTCTGCATGTTAAAAATGCTATATTTTTGTGAAATTCATCGTTATTCAAGGTTGAGCAGCGATCCGCACAAAATAAAAAAACGGAGTGACATTTTCTAATGATGAAATCGCCATGACTAAAAAAAATCGGACAACATAAATAAGTCCTTTTTTTCTGATGTGAAATCTTTCTATTCACACCTTTTTTTACCCTTGCCATATTGCTTATTGCAGACAAAATAAATTTAAAAAGGCTTAACTTCCACTCTACAAAAAACATAATGTTTTCCCAAACAGAAAATTTCTAAGTTCTCAAATTTTGTAGAGTACATGGGGTGAAAAGTTTCAAATAAAAAAAATAACTTTAATGAAATATATAAACATTACAACAAAACAGAAACAAATTAGAAAATTATTGTCAGCCAAACAAAAGGTAACACACTTTTTTCAAAAAATCAATTTTGATTAATTCAAATGACAAGTCCTAAACTTCAAATTCGTAAATTAAGATTATATTTTTGAAAAATTTAATGCAATTTTGATAAGTAGTGCAAATCATACCATGATGAAATAGGAAGTAGTGAAGTATAAGGATTTATTTATCAGATTCAAAAGGATTATAAGTTTATCAACGGAGATCGCAGCAGATCGCGTTAAGCGAATTTCTCCAATTTCAAAGTTTTTATGAATGAAAAATTTTCACAAGAGTACATTTGGAAGTCTCATTTGCCAGATGCATCGAAATTTGAGTTTTAACCATCTTAACTTTCAAGTGATATCATCTCCGTTTGACGAAGAGCTTTCTCCATTTTTTCTAGATTGAGTATCGATTCTTACCAAACGAACTGAGATTTTTCAGTGACGAAGTGTCTTATGATAACGAAATACCACTGACTAAAAAAACGGACAAAAAGGATCAAAAGTCCAATTTTTCTGATACGAGGTCCCTCCATTCGTCTTTCTCTTCTCGAGTCCTTGCCGATTTACACTTGCGTATAACGATCAAAAGGGCGCCATACGTACCTTATATTTCTACAAATATTATTTAAAAATCAGGAATTCTGGGTTAAGATTTGGGAAATTAGCACCCCTGAAAGAAACATCTGAGCTTTCTCAGAACTCTCATTACAAACAGATTTCGGAGGTGCATTCAAACACCACCTTTTTGACTTTCGGTTTTTCCTTTCTCTGTGGATACAATTTCTTCAAAAAATTTCTCATGGATTTCAGAGTCACGACTCATTACAAAGACATACCGAAATTTTAATGCAAATATGCATCAATCCCAGCGATGATAAAATTAAAGTCTGAAAAAACATAATTCCGCGGAATTATGTTTATGTCCGCGCTTCCGTGGACTGAAAACACAGAATTCAGCGCATCCGTGGACTGAAAAAACAGAATTCCGCGCTTCCGTGGAATTGTACCAAGTCTGATATTTACACAAAGTGTGTAGCAATCAAAAGCGCGGCATTCGTAGCATATAATTCTGTAAATATTTGAAATTTTAGAAAATGTGTTTAAAATTGAAATTTTGGCGAAATTGTAAGTTTAAAAAAATCTAGATTTCCGCATTCTAAAACTTTTAAAACACCTGGAATTTCAGGTACCGAAAAATTAAAAAAAAATTAGTATTCCGGGTTAAACCCGGAAAAGTACCACCCCTGACGCTCGAAAGATAAGAAACTAACTGTTCAGTGCTGTGCGCGCATCAAGTTCAGCCTTGGTAATGGCGAAAAAGTTCGCAGTTGTTTCCTTTGTATACGTAGCTTCATAAAAAAAAAAATTCAGTTCATCGGAGAAACCCGAATCTGCGCGCCACTTTATAACTTCGGTGAGAAATGTCTAAAAAATAGGGAAAAAAAAGGAACAGTTTAAAAAAAATAGGAGCTCTGCGGTCCCTGTAAGTATAAACAGATATGTGGCACAATATATTTTGAAAACTTATTATCACCAGACTAGATATCTATTTAATATGTTCTTTTCTTTCTTAATTTTGATCCAGGTTATTATAGAAAAGATGATCTACACAAATACAAATATGTATTAAACAAGTAGGAACTGATAGCAGATAACATTTCCAATAAAAAAAATGAATTAATCAGCCATTTTTATTCATTCATTTCATCGACAATATAATTCTTCAAGTTTTTCATACATTTGTATTTAATATCTGTAATATTTATAAGTTTAATTAAAAAGTCTAAATAGGAAAAGACATTAAAAACTGAAAGTATACAATAGTTTTCTCGGAATAACCACAATTTTCATTTACAACATTCCCATTTTTTTTTAATGTTTTAAAATGTAAGAGTTAAATTTTAAACACATTTTTACATCTTTAAAATAACTATTTAATTAGATGTTGCTTAGGATTTTTTAAAATCTTCATTGAAAGTGAAAGTTAATCATACCTTTATCTTTGGTGTAATTTGGAGGGTAGAAAGCAAGACACAACGACCTTCCATCCAAACACATTCGTAGAATATTGTTAGCAGCTCGATATACATCTGGCCGAGCAGCTTTAGCAGTTCGGAAACCTCGTTTTATGGCCCATGCTATAATTAAACAGGAGCAACAAGAAAGCATTGAAATATAAAGGAATTGCATTACATTACGATACTCACTCTTTTACAATCAATTACTTGACTACTACAGATATTTATTTACATTAGTTATATTGTGTAAGGTTACTATGAGAAAATGGTATACCTAGAAATGATTAAGTGAAATCTTATAATAACATAATCTTTTTTTTAAAAAAAGGTACCAACTTAAAAAAAAAAGCTCTAAAATGTAAAAAAATATTTTGTCTTTTAGGAACAAGTGGAAAAAAATTAAATATTTAACTGTAATTTTATACTCATTACATCTTTTTGAAATTGATGCCAAAATAAAGGTGTGATTTTTGTAAATTGGCACCAACTTTAAAAAGTAGTAATAAGTATAAAACTGTTACTAGTAAATAGGCTAAAGCTGACATAATGCATTGTTATTCAGGTAAACAACTTTTTATATTTAAGTTTTAATTATCCTAAGAAATTATTTTGTAGATATCAAAAAGAATTCATAACTTAGCAGCTACTCATAATATATATTGTTAGTTATTATAGAAAATATTTTGCTTTTGTTGGTTAAACTTTTTTAAGAAACAAGAACAACAAATTGAAAGTAAAATTAATTCGGCTAATGGGTTTATTAGGATAATATGATTAGTATGATAGAAATTTTTGACAGAAGGTTGAGGCACATTGCATTGTTTTTGGAAGGATCAATAATTGTAAATATTGATGGAAAGTTTTTCTAGTTACTTTATTCACAAAAAAAAATTAATTAGCAAGATAAAAAAAATACCTTTCGCGAAAGTTGATTTTATAAAAAAGTTATTATTCAGAAAACATAACTAAAAGTTCATGATATCTGCACACGACTAGCAAAATGTCCAAAAACTTTTTCGTTAAAAAAACTGTCATGCAGTTTTGAATATAGTTTCCTTAGTCACTGCAATTTAGTATGACAATCTGTACAAACTAGGAATAGTCTATAATAGTTGGTAAATATGTTACTGATAAAAAAATATATAACTACCTTCGCAAATATCATATGCTGACCATTTAATCTCTTCTCCTCTTTCGAAAGATTCAAGTTCAGGATGCCTGAGTTTTAAAAAGTTTGGAAGATTAATTCTTTGTCCTAGGAAAGATATAGCTGAGTATGGTTCACGAAGTTGAGCTATGGGATAACAGCCCATGAGTACCTATAAATAAAATATAGTGTTAAAAACCTCTCAATACCAGCAAGGAACGTTAATGTTATAATTTCTGAATATTTTTTAATACTTTGAAATATTATATTTCTATCTTATATCTTGGTAAAAAAACTAGCATTATTTTGAGTTAACAGTTTGACAAAATTTGCGATATTTTTGTATTTCATGCATTTATGTTGCATGCTACTAATAATGTTCTACTAATAAATATTTACGTTACGTATAACTCAAACTTTTAACCTACATAATTAAAATTTTATTTTTATGTCTCATTTTGTTTTTTGCCAAATTGTTTTAACATGCAACAATACTACTTTTTTTAGTTTTTGAAACAACAAAAAAGGTTTATGGAGACATATTTTTTCAAACTTAAAACACAAGAAATAAAAAAAAAAAATTGAGTATTTTTTAATAATATTTCAATATTTTAGTTTTAATCAGGATTTAATTCTTCAATTAGAAAACAGTACCTATGTAGTTTTTGATAAATGAAGAAGTTTTCCTAGAATTTAATTACATATACCAAAACAGTTTAATAACGTACACAAGATATCGTTTATTATGTAGTAAAATATTTTGAAGATCTTGTATATAATAGAATTGTTATAAATAAAACTCAAAATGCACTAAATACATTAAATAGATCCAAATTAACAAGAACTGAATACACTTTTAACTAGGAATTTAAATGGACCTTACCTGTATGGGCTTAGGAACAAGAGATGGAAAAACCAGACCAGGACAGTCGCACAAAGTGACGTTTTTGGTCAACATGATAGTCTGAAAATGCTTTGTATGGCCTGGAGTTCTTGAGACACTGACAAGCTGGAAACAATAGTTTAAGAAACATTAAAGTTATTTATTCATAAAACTTGCGGAAAAAGACATTAGAAGCCATTTAAAAAATTGTGTAATATTTAAATTTAATATAATTTAAATAATTGTTTACTTTGGCTTGCTTAAGTAAACATTAGTTGGTATTGTCTTAACCCAGTAGAACACAGTAACAATATTGCACACATTATTGTAAGACTTTCATTTAGTTTAGTGCTAATTTTGAAACATTCCGAAAAAGATTAGTAAAATGCTATTTAAATAAAAAAAATTAAGTTTCACAAAGCTTTCTTAATTTGCTTATTTTTTTTATTGTGCTTTTCAATGTAACATATAAAAATAATCCCTTATACATGAGTATCCACAAAATTATTGGGATTTTAAAACACAGAAATAAGTTGTTTGGCATGAGCAGGCTAAGGAAAGAAAATATTTAATCTAATAAAACATGTTTTTAATGACAATAGAGCAGCATGTTAATTATAAAAAAGATAAAAACACATTTATTTTTAACAGATAAACACAGATGACGATCTAAAAAAGCAATATTCTGCGCTTCAGATAACTTATAAACTAAAATATACCTAAAAATATAGAACATCTATGTATATCTTGTCATGTGGGACTCACTGTTACTAAGAGCCATGCTTTAGTAACAAAATAGTAGATGGTAAAATAAAGACATATTTTAAGAAAATATCACATCAAAGCAAATAATTAGAAAACTACCTTTTTGCCACAAACTGCATTTAGAAAAGAAGATTTTCCCACATTTGGATGGCCTGCAATGAATAAGTTATTTAGACTTCATTCTTATATTTTTAATAAAAAAACATATTGAAATATATTTATATCAATAAATACATTTAAAATATTGAATTATAAAACAAATTAATACTTTAGTATAAAATATTATATGCAACAATGCCATAAAATAAAGACGAACATCACACTTAATTAAAAATAATGAAATCTTATAAATACATATTAATTAAAATACTGTTTAAAAGCATACAAGTATAACTAGATTGTTTTAGTTCAGAAGTATCTGACTAATACATACAATCTCATTTAAATTAATAGAAATTTATTTTGATTTCACATTTAACAAAAACTTTAGGAAGTCATCATTCTCCCAACCGCCGTACCTACAAATCCAATAGTAAGAACATTGTCACGGTAAAGTTCTCCATCATAGTAGCTAGTGTCGTTATGCTGTCGTATAATTTCGGTTCCTTTTGCTGCTTTGCCTTTGTCGTCAAGTTCGCCTTCCGAGTCAGAATCTATAAAAAAGTCTCCTCCAGATCCTATTTGGGCGCTTTCTTCATTAATTTTTTCTTTCCAACTGGAAAGATCCACTAAAAAAAAAATAGAATAAAGAACCAAAATAATTAGCATTTTTAAATTGATTATTTTTCGGAGAAACTTTTAAACTTTAGGATGACAATGCAATAATAAAAAAGAATAATTTACTGATAAACAGTATACTATTATAAATAATTGACTACATTCTGTAAAATTTCATCACCAGAAAGTTTATAAGTCCAACTGTAACCTTGGAATAGAAGCAACTCTTTTCCAATGTTTCGACAGATATGGATATTGTTTTAAATTAAAATAAGTATGGAGATATCATAGGATTATTTCTAGCAATTTCTGATGAAATTTATGTGTTATAGAGTAATGGACAACATTGCCTAGACTCTTTCCCCATAGGCATCTAAAGGAGTACCTATATACAAAGGTATGTTACGTTATGTTAAGTATGAATTGTTAAAAGGATCCTAGTTTATTGTGTGTCCACTTTAATTAATTACATGAACGAAATATGTATTTTATTTATATTGCATATGAAACTTAATTTTATTACATGTAAATGTCTCCCAATTCAAAATAATATAAATAGATTACTAATATTATTTTCTTTTACTATGGATCCTTTATATGTGAATCGAAATTTTACAATTATTTAATTCATTCCGAGTAAAGATTGTTTCTTATCAGAGTGTGTGACTTATTAATATAAAACTAACACTAAAGAAATAGCTTATTCTAATTATATTGAATTTAACTATTGCTTTTTTTAAAGCTCAGAATAATAAGATAAAAATAACAGAGTAACATTAAATGTGGTTCTTTGACACTCAAGAAGAATATACTTTACTTTATGTATGTTGGATAATTTTTTTTCTAATTAAGGTCATATCATGCTTTCTGGTAAATTTGTATTTTGGACATTTAACTCAAAGAACGTGCATGCAAATTGTTTTAGAAAAATTAAATGCTGCACAGCAAACACTCTACTGTCTAAATTAATAATCAAAGTGGTGCATCACTTTCATATTTTTACCCTTTTACCTGCACAATTCTGTGTGATTATAATAGTATGTTTAAAAATTCTACAAAAAATTAATAAATTGGAAGATACACAGTGCAAAGTAATGTGAGAGTTTTTATGACATATAGGGTGTATGAGAATTATCTTTACATCTTCAACTTGGGATAAAACCTAAAAGAAATAAGATAGCTAAGTTATGTTGCTTGTACATGTAAAAGCAACACATACAAAACCATCAGTGCACCATTACAGGGCTGCCACTGAGTTGTACCTTTGAAAATAGTAGCTTTAGTATCCTCAGACATCAAAAATAGTAGCCTAAATAGTCTCCTCAGAGATAAAAAATAGTATCCTAAATAGTCTCCTCAATTATGCACATATTTAGCAAAGATGACTAAAAGCAGTAAATTGCGACAAACGTTAAACAAATTGCGACAAAGGCATTTTATTAAATGCAAGTAATATTACAAATTGATATTATTTTTATTATTGTCGCTGTTTTTAGACAATTCTAAATATGTACTTTATACTCCTTTTCTTAAATAGACTGCATAAATTAAAAATGTATATATTCACTAGATATGAACAAATTCCATTTTTAAACCGTATAACAATTACTGTTTTGTAAAAGTGCATTTTTGCACCAATATTTGCTTTTTAAAAAAATTAACGTATGTAAAAATACCAGAAGAACATATGCCTACTTTTAAAGAAACATAATAGAATATGACTGAAGGCATTGGTTATAAAAATACCGCATTCACAAAAATTGTCAGCATATTGCCAGATATTTTTTGCTGAGCTTGGTATTAATAAATATCAGTTTATAACAAATAGCTTGCTAAACCAAACAATAGTTTAATAAAAAGCGGAAAATAAAGACAACTTCCACATTTTGAAAAGGAAAAAAAAACTTCAAAAATGAATCAAATCACTTTTATAATTGCAGTCTTTTAACCAAATTTAGTAGTAATGATAAGTTGTTTATATCCTGAAACTTGCTAATTGCATTCATATTAAATATAGGAGTAAAATTCTCAACCAAAAAAAATACACCCAAAACTTTTGTCTACGTAATCACAAATCTAAAAATATAAATCTTTAGTTAAACTCTGAATAATTTATTAAGTTTTATAAAGATATCTACTTAATTCCATCAAAGTTTACACAAGTAGTTCTGGGAACAATTGAGGGTTGCATCAAATACTTCTAATTATGAAACTTTTTGTTGAACCAATGCATGATTCGATTTTTATGCTAACTTTAATACATAGGCCCCACAACAACAAAACTCGTATGTTGAGCTTAATGACTTCAAACAACGTTCATGCCAAATTTGAAGAAAATCAAACAACACATATTAGATTCTGATAATCAGATATAAAGTTCTTTGAAGGTTTAACTAATTTTACCAGCTAACTTATGCAAAATCCCTAGAAATGTTAAAATTTCCATTTTTGAAAATCAAAGAAATTAAGACGATAAAATGTTGATTTTTGACCTAATTAAGAATTGATTTGCTGAGAATAAGGTTATTAGCTGACTAAATAAACTTAAAAGGCATATGCTTTAAATGAGACTATTTAAAGGCAGTTGAAAATATTTAATGAAAATGAGTTCTTAATTAAAAATTAATGAATTTATATATATTATATATATTTTCAATATATACTTAACTAAAATATGTGGATTTTTTCCCCAGTGAAATGTGGTTTATACATTAACCAAATCAGTATTGCAAATTTTGCATTTGTAGTGCATGAAATCAATTAAGAAGGATGCTACTGTCTATGGGAAATTATATTAATTTATTTTTTCCACACAAACTTTACATTTATTGAAGAATTAACTGACCTAACCCTGCTAGTTGTTTTAAGCATGTTAATATAAATCATTAAAAATTACACACTAAAAAGTTAGTTTAATAAGAAATTTGAAAATTTCCAAAAAGTTAAATAAAAGCCATATTTTTTTAAGTGGAACGGTTGTGAGAAAGGTAAATTTCAAATAAAAATAATTAGTATAATAAAAATATATAAACGTTTAAACAAAATATAATTCAATTGGAATTTGAATACCAACAAAACGAAAAGAAACGAGTTTCTTTATTAAAAAAATCAATTTTTATTACTGAAAATGACAAGTCCTAAATTTCAAATTCGTGAATTAAACTATATTTTCAAAAAATATAATGCAATTTTGTTAAGTGGTGCAAAACAAATCATGATAAAACAGGAAGAAATTAAATATATGAATTTATATATCTGATGCAAAAGGATTGCAAGTCTTGAAACGGAGATCTCAGCAGATCGCGTTTAGCGAATTTCCGCAATTTCAAGGTTTCCATGCATTAAAAAAACATATAAAAAGAGCTTCAATTGAAAGGTTGCATTCGATACATGCGCCGAAATTATAATTATCTTAACTTTCGAGAGATATCTTCCCCGTTTGACGAAGATCGCAAATATTTCTAGATATGAAAAATGCAAATTTTTTGTGAAATTATCTGAATTTTTTTTTAGTTTGAACATTGATTTTTCGAAAAAACAATAAACGAACTGAAGCAGGCCGCGTATACTGAATATCTACAATTCCAGAGTTTTCATGAGCGAAAAAATTCTTAAAACAACGCCATTACGCAACGAAAGATATTGAACCATCAAATTTCGACATAAATGCGGTTTTGTAGCAATTTGGCGCAGGATAACAATTTTGGCTCAGAATTCTCATCCTTGATATTTTTTACAGCAATTTTGATTACAACGATTTTGCCAATAACGATATTTGTTTAAAATTGCGATACACCGACACCGAGAAACGTAATCGCTGTGATACAGCTCGAAATCCCAGCTATTTTATGCAATTATTTTAAGTAACATGCATATAGGCTACACATTCAACTGAAATTTTTAACTAAAATTTTTCGGAATATACGCGAGTATATTTGGTAATTTTTTAGAAAATTAAAAAAAAAAACTGATTCATTTATTAAATTAATAGTAATAAAAAAAAAAGGAAAACGGCGGAACCTCGGAAGATTTTCATATCCGAGGTATATCTAATGTTCTTTGCTTCGCGCAGTGAATTCTAGAAGTAACACACGCAACCTAAACGCAAATTGCTCTCTAAAAGGTAAAGAAAGCGATGTCTATTGGTGATAAACATGCTTGGCAACTATTATTTATTTGTAAACACATCCTGCAGCGTTTAATGGTGTTAATTCTTCGACTGTTTGTCTTTTAGAATCGCCAAATAGCAGTACATTGGCGCCGTATGCAACAGCCAATCAGATTACGTGATACTTCAAAATGAGTTAAACGGTGCGTGATTCTGTGAAATATTAGTTGAAAATCAGTGTTGTTAAAAAAAGTTATCAAAAAATAGTCGCCCAAAGCTAAAAAAAGTAGAGGGTTTTGATGAAAATAGTCGCTTTTGGCACTATTTTAACAAAAATAGTCGCCATAGTCGCCGAATCTTAAAAAAAGTCGCTTTAGTCGCCTGTGGCAGCCCTGTAATCATTTAAAATATATTTTGGAAACTGTAATCTGCATTAGAAGAATTTTTTTCAGATTGTAATCTAAATTTATGATTTTTTTTATGAGACATATAAACAGTGCTACCTTTATCTTCAACTATTTCTTCACATAATTGCAGTAACTGACGAGCTCCAGCAATTGCCATGTGCAAGTTTCCTAACCTTTTTCCTAAATAATGAATTACATCAATTATACATCAATCCAAGAATTAAACGTATCTGAGAATAACAATATCAAGAATAAAAACATCTTTAAGAAACCAAACAATTGAAAATTCAGGTCAAGATCAAGAAATACAATTTTATGTATAAATAAACATAATTGCAATAAATTTTTTAGCCTATAAGCAGGAAATTGACTTTTTACTATGCCTGCATGTTTTGAAAGCACAATATATCTATTATTTAACCATTTAATAAAAATCAGTATCTTTGTTCCCTGGCAAACAAAAACATTTGAAACCTAGAGTACAAATAAAAAAATACATCAATTCTAAACTGTGCATAAGCCTGCTTTAGATACCAAAAATTGTGAATGGAGGAAAGTATGTTTAACGTCTGTTATGCTAAAGAATCGATTTATTAGTAAATATGCACATTAAAAAAATTGATTAATCGATGCCTAGAACCAAAGAAATTTTGTTTGGACATATAAAAACCATATTTGACAATTTATATTGCTTTTAACTTAATAAAATATATATCAATAGGGATTTAGCTTTCGTATTATGTTCTATTTTGATATACCCGCAAAATAAACACACCAAAATACATAAATATCACATAATAATCTTATTTTACAGGTATACCTTGTTTTCCTTCCTTAAGTATCATTCCAGCATATGAAGCAAAACACATGACCTTGAGCATTGGAAAGTGTTTTTTAAAGTATTCTTGCCAAGCCAAAACTAATGGTGCAGGAACCAAGTCAATTTTATTTAGAACAAGTATCATGTTCTTATTTAAGTCCTTTGTCACATATTCATATAAACATGGAGAAAAGTGATAAACCTAAAAATAAAATACATTTTTAAGCTTCCAATTACAATACACAACTTAAATAAAACATTTACAGTTAAATAGTAAGTTTCTATGTTACAGTGTCTAAGCTGGATTTTACAATATACATAAAGTTATTATGCTAATTAAAGTTATTTTGAGCATTTCAAGATAATATATATTACAAATTTGTATTAATTTAAAATCAAATTTACTTACAGAATATCGGATATCTGCCACTTGCAACACAATGTCAGAAAACTCAATAACTCTCCATAGTTGACGCCATGTTTCCAGATTCATTTCAAAATGACTTAAACTGTCCTCACCAAACTTTTCTTCTAACTGATTTATATAACCCTAAAGTAAAAAAAATACATGCTGAATAATGTTAAAAGGATGCATTGAGTCACTAGAAAATAATAATGCAAAAAGATCTTACTCTAAAATATTTGTGCTCATTGACTTCCAATTGTTCCTTTGAGCATGAAGTCTTCCATTTTGGTCTTTTGGGCATATCAAGATCTGTGGTATGTGTAAATACATCTTCATAAGCAACTTCAAGTGCATTCTGGAAGAAAAAAATTTAAAAGGTGACAAACTCGAATTATGAATTGGCAAAAGTATAAATGTTGTTAATTAACACATGTTCTTATTTAAGGTACCTTTGAAGGCACCCACAACGCTAGATTTTTTTTAAAAAAATATTCTTCAAATTTTGGATATTCTATGGTTGTATATTTGAATTCAAGTAAATATTTTAGTTACACAAATGTGTTTTCTAGGTGATGAGCACATTTTCAGGCAAGTAATTTGATAAAAAATAGCCAAAAGACAAAAAATATTTTTATTAAATATATTAATTAGTAGTAAAACTTTTTGTTTCGTTATTTAAGAAGTTTTAGAATAATTTCTGAATTTATGGAGCTATGAAATTTTTTAATTATTATTTTAAATCTTAGTTTTACAGTTGGTATTTTAAAATATTCTATATATTTTCTTTGTCTTTTTTCAAATATACTTTATTTTCCTTTCTGCTAATATACATTATCTTCAATTTATTTTTTAAACAATGATTACAAATAGTTATGCTTTTTTTTTTCTGAATAGTCATTGTTCATTGAACTTTTTTTAAAAAACATTTTGAATTTTTTCTTTTTTTTATGACTTTTTCCCAATAGAATGTCCTCAGTCCTTTAAATTTTCGACTTTTTGAAGTTTTATTATGATTTTTTTTAAAAGTGTTATTTGTTAAGTTTTGATTCATAATTTAAACACTTTACAGGTAATAACTTAAGAACAATATGTAAATTTTATAAACAGTAAACCAGTACTACTAATTGAACAGTAAACCATACTACTAGTTTAACAGTAAGATAGTTTACTAAGAGTACTGGAAGTACATTAGCTTCATAATTAAATTTTCTTTTGGAAACTTTTTTTTTTTAAAAATACTATGCAATTCTCAATGTATGTTTGCTATCTCTTCTAATTGTATTATATTTTTATTAAAAAAAATATTGCAAATCTGACGGGAAAATCTTTATTAAAAAAAGAAGGACATTGCAGTGATATGGAGTTCAACAAGCTCTCTTTCTCTACCATGCAATTCCTGGAAAGAATTTCCACTTCAGTGATGTTTACACCAAGAGCCAATCAGATCGCTCCAGCACATGAGGCCCACGCAGGGGGCGGCCAAAATCATATGAACACAGACTGAAAGGAACTCATTCCTAGACATTCCATCTAAGGCTAAGCAGCATATCTCTCGTGCTCTTCACCTAACTGTAATGCCATAGTAATAACCTGTAAATGTCAATTCTTAACTTTAATATTTGAACCATTAAATATTATTTATTTTCTAACAACTATGGCTATCATCAATTTATCCATAACCACTAAACTCAACCTTCTGATATGGAGTCAACCATCGCGTGGCCTACCCAAACAATCTCTGGCCGCTGCAACATTTTGATTTTTAGGATAGCTCTGCAAATTAACTATGATTAAATCCCAAAAATATTAAATAAATCATTACCTCTGGAACTGGATTGTATGGATCTTTAGCCAAAGCTAGCCGCTGTTTTATGTCTTCATTCTTTTCCCTCTTAAAAACAAGGCGATACCTAAGAGAGAAAATGTTGTTTAAAACTAATTTCTAAAAAATAAGGTTACCAACACTTTAAGTGTAAAAATATATATATATATATTTTTTTTACAAGCGACATTTCAAATAAAAAAGTAATTATGGCAGAACTAAATTTATTTTAAAGTGAATTTTAAGATAAAAAAAATATTTTATAGCTACAAACTTAGAAAATTTAATATTCCTTTATATATGTAAAATTCATGACCACAGACTGTCTACGAAATGTTTGCAGATTTTCTATACTTGCCCCGCATCATGAAGAAAGGTAAATTACATTTTCTAATAAAAATATACAAATGAAAATACTTTTAGAACAAAAGCATTCTTTGAACAGAAAAAATGCTGAACAATGGTTGCTTTTATTTGTTTAGATTACGATTCCTAATGCAGTATTTTAAGGAATGAGGAAATATATGCCATTTCAGAAGAATTAGCATTGCCTGACAATATTGATCTGGTATTATAGATAAAAAAAAGAATAATAATAATAAACAATGTGATATAATTTTGTGTGTTAAACATATCAACATTTTTATTTATTAAAGTTAAAATAAACTCAGCTTTGAAAAACAAATCAACTTTCACGTTTGATACTTAGGTAAAATTGTAAAGCATTTTTAAAAAAAAAATATTAAACCAGTGGCAGCTAGTGCACGATACTAAAGGAGTCCCAGATCTCGTCACTTTATTAAACCCTGGTCCCAATAATATTGAAATATTATTTAAAGGTGCAAATTTTTTTAAGTTTATTCTAATAAAAACTTTTATTAGTTAAATTAACTTTTTTCAAATATTTCTCCCTGATTTTTATAGTACATTATCCATTATTGTCAATTAAATTTTTGATTCCTTCTTTCTATTTAATCTAATATTAATTTATTTTCAATTATTTATTGTTAGAGAAATAAAGTTTTTAAAAAATTACAAAGGTTAAAAAGCAATGTAAAAAATGGATAAAATTGGCAGATTTCAATAACCTACCTGTTAGGATTGTGCTTTGAACTTGTAGTAGGCTGTTCATTTATGACATCTATTTCTACAGAGCTACTTTTCTGTGAAGTCAAGCTTGGCATTATAGTGGGATCACCTATAGCAAAACAAAAATGTATTTTATAAAAACAATTATTTGAGTTAGAGCAAGAACACATATTAAACTCTAAATAATAACTTTCTTGTCTACAATTCTTATCACAATAATAAAATTTTAATTTTGCGAAAATTAAAAGGAGACTATTGCTGCAAAATGGAAATATTCTTTGGTGTAAGAATTTGGAATAAGACTATCAGCATGCTCTACAAATTTATCAATGGTACAATTGAAAAGGCAAGTGGAAGAAGGGGTTAGCTAACATTTTTGAAAAAATTATAATTTTGATTTAAAGCTTTGAGCACATATGCACCGTCATTCGATCAATCAATTTCGTCAACTGACTGTGGTTCGAAAATACGACGCAATGCTCGAGTTATTAACTGAAATTGTGTGTTTAACCGAAAGTAACCATAAAGATGCATGACCAGTGCATCGAATCATTTGGCGACTATTTGAAAACACAGCCAAATCCGCTGTCGTGCACAACTTTTTACCCTGTTTATCTTGCAAAGTGATTTTTGTCAGTTAATCTCTTTTTCCACTTGCCCCTTCAATTGATAAACATTTCACTAGATTTGCAAGAATAATACATATTAGAGATATGTGACTCATTTGAAATTAACATTTAAAAAAATTCGTATGAGGAAAATTTCCCCTTATACAAACTAGTACTGCTCAGATATAGTAACAGCGGGTTATTTATATGCGATGCAATATTGCCTTTAATTTAGGTTTTTAAAACATATTCATTTTATTGTATTTATAATAAAACTTGCGGTAAATTCCTAGTGTACGGTGCCCCGTTGTCGCCAAGTCCGAAAACTGGCGGCAAGGCAAAAATGACGGGTTTTTTTTTGTCGCCAACTTAAAATGGCGGTTTGGTTTGGTTAATTAACATCGCACTAGAGCCGCACAGTGGGCTATTGGCGACGGTTCGGGGCCTATCTCGAAGGAAAGACCCGGGAACGATGCCTCGTATTTTTGAACCATGGTCAGATGACGCAAAATGGCGGACATTGCGTTGGTCCGGGCAGTCGATCATGGTGCTTACAGGCGATTCTTCGGGCAGTTATTGATCGTTAAATCAACATTTTATATGAAAATCGGAAACAATATCGGATCCAGGAAAAACGAACTGCTGCAAAACGTTGAGTAAAGTTTCCGGTCGTCCACGGTAACCATGAAGCACTTGTTGGTAACGGATTCAATCCCTCCAAACACCCACACGCTTGCCCTGGTTGTACTTGCGTTTGCCGAACTTCGACTCATCAATCTCAACGACGACATGCTCTCCACTGATAGGAACAGGATTATGAATGAACCACTCCGTACATACCTCCCGGCACATCCAGTCAGTGACTGACTGTTTCGCTAGGCGCATTTGCTGCATAACAATCCGGCATCCATGCACCACTCAATCACGGCATGTTTGCAGAATTGTTGCAGAGAACGTTGCATAAAATTTTAGCCATTTAGTGAAGCAATCTGTTCTCTAGTTTTATCTGCAGATCCAAGGTTAAATCCCACTAAAAAATCAATATCTACTTTCTTTTTGAAAAACAGTTACTCCCATTTCTTCTTATTTTTTTAAGCTTGTCTTTTTTAGCTCCACGATCAACTACAGAGAAAAAAAAGAATTAGAACATATTTCATGGTCTCTCTGATTTCTTGAAAAATCTGGTAACCATTTACTGCAACACAACAGGAGATAAGTAGTGGAATTCTTTGATTTACCACAGACTTAGTTTTTGTCACTGACTGGTTAACATAGAATATCGCCTTTTCAGAACAACTGTCGACAAGTATCAAGAACGGTTAAAGTGCACTGTACAGTTTACCTTGGTGACTTTTCTGAAAAATGATAATCGCGACATTTTCCCATGCAGGGTTATACAAAATGGTAACGAGATTTGGCAAAATGGGTGGACCATAGCGTACATTTTAACTAAAGAGTTGCCATATTTAGCAAATGGATCACTCAAATAAAAAAAAAATCATGAATTTTGTATTTAATTTAACACAGTTTACCACTGCACCAATTTTTTTTATTAAATTCCTACTTTTAAAATTTGAAATCATCCGAATTTCATCTTTATGAGTTCATATGCATTGACCTGTCCCTTTGATTTTTTCCCGAATCTGGTTACCATTTTTTGCAACCCTCCAGAGCGAAACGAAGGCGTTTTTTGGCAACACAATTCGATTTTGTATCCAATAATGTGTCAGTGATGCGACTATCGCTTTTTCAGAAAAGTGGACAGGGAAAACCGTTTAGTGACTTGGCGAAATTTATTCGTCACTAAAACATATTCTCAACTTTTTATCAAGTCCTTTTAAGACAGATTATTCTATTTATTGCAATGCGAATTGGAAATAAAAATCTTACTTGAGCCAGCTTTTCTATCTCTCTTTTGTTGAAGTTGCATCTTTTTCTGCTTAGCGCTAAACGGCACTTTTCGTTTCCCTTGCGGCATTTTAAAAGATCACAGAAATATGTAAACAGATCAAGATAGTATTTATAGGTGATATATATATATCGAAACACTGCAATAGAAAGCAGTATATTCTTTAATGGGTTTTTCAGCACTCTTGTTTTTTAGTAACGATTCTGTTACAAGTATGAAACATACATTAAATAAAAATCATGGAATAGTTATTTCTTAGTTAACAAAAACAATTTCCTACATTCAGGTTTCTGAAAGTCATGTAGGATTTTATTTCGTTTTAGTACGTTCTGACATGCGCCAATTTAAAATCAAAATAAATATTGAAGAACAAGTTGCAGTTACGATTAAATGACTAACATGGTCACCTTTAAAAATAAATAAATTATCAGTGATTGACGTCATAGTCTGTTATAAATGGTATTATTAATAAAAATAAAATTGTTAAATATATGTATTGAATAAAATATAAAATAAAATATATAAAAGTTAAATAATACTTTACAAGTGGAAGTACAGTTGAATTTAAATTTTATTAAAAACATTTCGTCACTTCACTTTAAGTTTCCATGCCGGCTTACAAGTAGTGAAAAGTGAAGTTGATTTGTTATGATTTTAGCTTACATCATCTTCAAATTTCTCATTATAAGGTACATAATTAAATTATTTTGTCAATTATTTTTATTTTTAGATGTTATATTTTGATATAATATCATCCTCCACATTTTTTATCCGCGCTTAACAATTAAAATATAAATTTTCTGCTATCCCTTTGTAGTTCCTGTATCTTTCTGTGGATTCAAGGATAAGCAAGGTTCTTACGTGAAAAGTCCAATTTTTTTTTTTAATAATTGGCCCATTTAATATTTATATTTTTAGAGGTATGCGAAGATTTTTGTCCTTATGATCTCTAATCGGTTCGACAATATATCGCTAACGTGACATACAATCAAATAAATATACTTAGTTGATAAGTTTTCCTTCAAATTATAAATTAATAGGTAAGATTGCATCAAAACTTTTTTTATTTTTCAGTAATATTTTCTCCCCGAAAAGTCAAGGCGATGTGAATTTACAAATCCTGTATATACATAAAGTTTTAATTATCTTTGCATTGTGTTAATATTATAATCATCAACAATCAAATCCCATTTTCTTTTTAAATATTTTTTTTTATTTTATATTCACAGAAAAAAAAAATTTAAACCATGCTTTCTCAGAATAAAATATTCAAAATTCGGTATGGAAGCCAGATAATGACTATTTCTTTTTAAATTTAGAAGCATTCGCCAAGTAGTGATAATGTATGGCAATAGCAGCTTTCACCAGGATTTTGATGGAATGATATGACAAGACTTGGCTTGCAGTGTGCACATAATTCATTGTATTTGACTATGTCATGTCATTTGTGCTGCATGGATGCTGCCTTTTCGTTTTGAATTGTTGCAAGTAGTATCTATTAAAATACAAATACAACATTAAAATACGCAATAAATATCCTTGAGATCTGGACATGTTCCGGGAGGTACATCTCCCTTCATCAGCGGAAATGAAATTTTTCATTTCTGCTGCTGAAGGGAGATGAATCTACCGAAACAAGTCCAGATCTCATGGATTTTTATTGCGTACTTTAACGTTGCATTTCTGTTTTAATATTCTTAAAGCAATCTTCTATAAGGCAAGTTTTTATCTTAAAATAGCATCTATATTAGCTACCGCTGTGTTTAAAAAATGTTTTTGAATTTTATTTCAGCTTTCTGTTTTAACTTTGTATGATACATTTTAACTTTATTTTAAACATCAAGTATTAACATGTGCATGAAATGATGCTATGTTGACATAATGAGATGCCATAATCGACTGCTTAAAGGGGGTACTAGCATCTAAAGTTAGTTGTCGGAGACCAAAATTGTCAGTGGCCTTAAAGGAATGTTACAATTCTGTAACATTAGTGCACTGTACTTGCAAGTGCTTAAAACTGTTGTCAAGATTGCTCAATTTATTTAACGAAATATTTAAACATTTGTCGACTTTTTTTTATTGCCAAAATATTTGTTGAGAATAAATCCTTATACTGCTCCTGTTTCCAAGAAACGACAATAAAATTTGTTCTGTGGAATCGGACAGTGGACATGTTCAATGTCAAAAAGGATTAAATCCTTAGTCTGTGGAAACTAACCAATCAGTAAATGCTTTGGAATGTACCATAAATACCTTCTAGCATAGAATAGCTCATTAATGTAAATAAGTAATGTATTGTCAATTATTATTAATGTGCCACAATTAAACTATTTTCTTTAATTTTTTTGTAGCGATTACAGCCAAAATGCAGAGTAAAATATCTCCTACTTGGCACTTGATAAGGACTACAAAACTTATTAAAAAAGCTCCTTTATCGTCACATCCCACTTTACTATCAGCTATTTACCAGCATAATGCCAGGGTGAATCCAATCTACGGATACCTATCAGTCACTGGTTCCCCATGCTCGTATACCATTTCTGACTATACCCATGCATCGCAATTACGCCGGTTCCACTCGACCCGACATCTCACTGCCGCGAAGGAACCATCGAAAATTGAGGAAACTGTTGAGTACCTGAAAGAGGAAAAGTCTACAGATGTTGTACCTTCTCCGCCAACTCCGAAACGGTCGCTCGGCAAAAGGGTCTGGGATGAAATCCTGCATTACTACCATGGCTTTCGGCTGCTGTTCATCGATGCGAAGGTGTCCTCGCGATTGGCGTGGAAGATCCTCAATGGACAAGAATTGACAAGGAGAGAGCACAGGCAGCTTGTGAGAACGACGTCAGATTTATTTCGACTGGTGCCCTTCTCGATCTTCATCATTGTTCCTTTCATGGAGTTGCTACTGCCTGTGTTTCTGAAGCTCTTTCCCGCCATGTTGCCTTCAACTTTCACGACTCAATCGGAAAGCGTGAGTATCGTTGGTTAACTTACAAATGAAACATAAAATTGAAGGGTTAACTGACAAAAATCGCTTTCCAGTATAAACAGTTTTGTCACTGATTTTGAAGAAAAGTCCCAATTTCGTTGAGCATCAACTATTTGTCGCCAAGAAAAAAAAATTCCTATTCATCGATCGTGAGCATATACAATTTTGTGGGAAGACGCATATGTCCTTAAAACTTTCATCTACATCAAAATTATATATTTTTTTTCTTCAAAAATGTTAGTTAACCCTTTCTTTCAACTGCCGCTCCAATTGTAAAATGGTTTCTCAGCTAAATTATTTTATTCGTTATTTTTGTAATGGTAATTTGCTTAAATGTGTAGCTTTTAAATTACTTGAAAGCAATATGTTTAAAAAATATTGTAAAATTAATATTTTTATGAATTTAAAAATGTGCAATACTATGAAAACTAGAGATTGCTTGGTATAGTACGAGATCTGTTGTGATAATAGTAACTTTTTATTTGGCTTTGTAACTTTAATTATCTGCTCGTTACTTACATACATTTGAACATGCTTTTGCAATCTAGAGCAACTATGTTTTATTGTATAAAGGTATATTTTTGTTTAGCAGAATATAAAATATTACACTATCTTGAGGGACATTAACTATATTTGTTACATAACTTCTATAACCATTCGGATTATGTTTCTATTTTATATTTACCTTAATTTCATTCTAGTATCCTTTATTAATTAATAAAAATGGTTATTTTACACATTAAGTTCTTAGTGTTTTCATGCAACTTTTCTGAAAATTTGAGTTATTTAGGCTTCATTCACCATTTCCAATAAAAGCAATATTATTTTATTGGATTAATGTTTGCAAAAGTAACATTTTATTTCAACTCAAAATATCAACTATTTCCCCTCATAAATAATAGTCTGGAAATGTGAATATTGAATGCATGGAAAAGTAAAAAAAATCTTAATTTTTAGTGATAACCCCTATTTTAATGTATCAAATATGTTTTTATTCATCTTTTGTTAAGTTAGAATTTGGAATTTTAATGTTTCTTTTGCATTAGAAAATCTTAATATATTTCGCATTAGAAAATCTTAATATATTTCGCATTTTAAACTTCCATTATTTCCCAATTGTATATTAATGTGATTGATTGCAGGAAAAGAAATTTAAAGCACAACTCAGGATAAAAATTGAGACAGCAAAGTTTCTTCAAGAGACTCTTGATGAAATGGCTGTGAGCAGCAAAGGTGAAACTCACTCTGACACAGCAAAAGAATTTTCAGAGTTCTTTGATAGGGTATGTGTAAACTAAAAGTTGAAGTTTATTTTACTTCTGTTTATGTCTACGTACTCTTAAACTGGCAACCTGCTTGTAATCCAAGGTTCGCTTTTGTATGTAGTAATAATTTTGTTACTGTGCAATTAAAGTTTATTAAAATAATATTTATGATTTAAATATTATTACCACAAAGCCTTCTTCCATATAATAATTGTGTTAAATATATATAAAAATAAAACTTATTGTGAGGTTTATAACATGATTTGCATTTCTAAAAATATATAAATATAGGAAAAATATATCAAAAGTATTCTTTAATATTGCGACATAATTGTCAGTTGTACATGACTTTCAACAAGGAGTCTTTATTATAAACTGACTGCTTTTCCTGTTAATTTATGGGTCTCTTCACTTAATTGTTCTGATTGAATTCAGAACTGTGACACAATGAAATTTATAATATTATGGTTTACATTTCTAAAAATATTTAAATATAGGAAAAATATATTAAATTTTTTCTTTAATATTGCGACATAATTGTCATTTGTATATGACTTTTATCAAGGAGTCTTCATTCTAAACTGGCCACTTTTCCTTTTAATTTATGGGACTCTTCAGTTTATTGTTCTGATTGATTTCAAAACTATGGCACAATGAAACTTATAATATTTCAAGCAGTATAAGGATTTTTTATTGTAATAATTTGGAATGTTTTTTTATTGTTCAGATAAGAACTACTGGTGCACAAGCAACTAACAAAGAAATATTAAAGTTCTCCAAACTCTTTGAAGATGAAATCACCTTAGACAATTTATCAAGACCACAGCTTATAGCTCTTTGCCGACTTCTAGAGCTACAGCCCCTTGGTACAAACAACTTTTTGAGATTTCAATTGCGTAATAGAATTAGAAGCCTACGAGCTGATGATAGAGTAAGAACCTCTTTTGTGAACATTAAATTATCTTGTTTGATACTGAAACTTAATGACTTATTATTATTTAATACTTTTTTTGTTACTTAATGACATTTCTATATGCTACAAATAGTAAAGAACTTATAATTTATATAACACATCATCCATTATTTTTTTGTGTTTTAATTGTTTGTAATATATATATCATTATATTTTGCTCTCCTTAAGATCTTTTTGCAGTTAGATCTTAAATCAACTGTTTTTAAAAATATGAAATAACCCATTTTAGTGCATCTCAAATTGTATTATTAAACATTACATTTTTAATATTAATGCTTATTTTGTAATTTAAATGTGCTTTTTATATGAAATTAAATTTATGTAAAAATGTAAGTTATACTTTAAAAAATTCTTTTTGAATTAAAGTTTTTCGTGATTTTTACTTAGTGTCATCAAACAATTACTTTTTAGCAATTTCCCCATTCAAATATTCATCATTTTCAAACAGTAGAAACCAATTAAATATTTTATTACATACACTTTCAAACATGTTTCGGTAAATTCCTAGTGTACGATGCCTCTTTGGCGCGATTTTGAAAATTGGTGCAAAACCTTGGCAAACAATGTGAAACGGGGCGAGAAAAAGAAGTATGGTTGCCGTACATCATGATATTGCTAGGAATGTCATGAAATAGTGTTGCCAAAATATAAATTTTATCGCCCACCAATTGTCGCCAAATCACATTTGGCGGGGACACCGTACACTAGGAATTAACCCAGGTTTCAATTAATTACAAGTTATCGGCTATAAAATGTATTTTGAAATATAAATTGTTGTAATTCATTTCAGTGGATTCTAAAGGAGGGGGTCGATTCAATGACCATTCAAGAAATTCAGGCTGCATGTAGAGCTCGTGGCATGAGAGCCCTGGGCATTCCAGAAGATCGCCTGCGTTCCCAGTTGAATTCATGGCTGGAATTAAGCATGTTGGAAAATATCCCTCCTTCACTCTTATTGTTGAGTCGTTGCCTGTACCTCCCAGAAAACATCCCAACCACTGATCTTTTGAAAGTCACTTTGTCATCGCTGTCAGATTCAGCGGTAAGATTTTTAATATAAATGATACTTTAGACTTGCTTTGCTATAGAATATTTGAAGCTGCAGGGTTCCCATCCACCGGAAAAACCTGTAAAACCGGGAATTGTCAGGGAAAATGAAAAGGGGTTGAAAAAACCGGGAAAATTGCAGAATTTGAACAATTTCTGGAAAAGTCAGGGAATTTCTTTTCAGTTGGCTAATTCTCAATCTGTCACCGAAACCGTTCAATATGTTCCGTAGTGATGATGTCATACTTAACTCTTCCATCATTTCTAATGGCAGGAAAAATTTGCGCGTGCAAACGTCTAGCTTAGCTGTGCGCTTTCTATAATGATTGTCACAATCTATATTACGTTAGCTAACGCCGCACACGTACGTTTTGTTTTTTCTCGTTTCTAGACGATACTGTAGCAGATTTTTATTTTCTTTACACTCTTTTGTCTTAAACTCCTTACTGTAAAAAAAACTAGTTAACGAAATTGCTTTAATTTTTTAAATTTTTCACAAAGGAAATTTATTTTACTAAGTTGAAGTTTGGGACTTGTCTTTTTATGTTAAAACGTTGACTTTTGAAAGTAGCTTGTCTCTTTATGTTTGAATAAAAATTATTTTAGGCATTAATATTGGGTTAAAACTTTTATGTGTTTAATTTATTTTAATATTAAAAATTTTATTTTATTTAACTTTTTGAAGGTTTTTTCTACAACTATATATTTAAAGGGATTGAAAAGCGAACCTTGCACCTTAATTCAAATTGATTGATAGACGAACAAATACATTTTGCATATTTTCATGTGTGCTTTTTGAAATGATTTTTTTTAGCAGTAGCTAATTTGACATAAATTGGGCATTTGCTGCAGTGTAAGCTAACTGATGTTCACGCATGTGCTTAAGAAATTTTATTGATGGGTTAAAAAATGCGTAATACAGAAATTTAACTTGCACACGCTGATGCATAAGACAGTATTTGGTTTTTCATGCATAACAATGATGTCGGTCGTATACTGGAATTTTTTTTTTAATCTACTGATAAACAGGGAAAAGTCAGGGAATTTTGTTTTAGGTTTTGAGTAGGAACCCTGAAGCTGTCATACAGTGTTCACATTGGAAATACAAAGCGGTAGGGCGATGTTGGCAGAAAAAGGGTACCCCGTTTTATAAAGAACACTTCTTGTTTTTAAAAGAGCAATTGAAAAAAGTTTGGGGTGGGCGTGTTCACCCGTTGACACATTGGACCCGGGTTCTGAGGAATGGGTGCTCGATTTTTAGCATGAGTGTATCGATCTGACCTTGGAGTGAAATATCTTTCGCGTGCCAAAAATAATCAGTTGTGGTCCAAACGTTCTTGCGGTTATGCTGGTTGCAATGGGTATCGACTCATGTGATGTCCTCGTCATATAACCATTGTTCAAAATTAGATTTAGAGCTACTTTTTTTGCTCTTTACTCATTCTTTTTTCATCTATTTAATAGTCAACAGGTAATCAATGAGGCATTTTTCCAAAATCGGCAATTTAATGCCGTGATTACTCCAATTTTTTTTATGCAAATTTATTGCTTTTTCTCTAGGATTAAATGTTTTTTTTTTTAACTTTTGATATTGTTTGTTGGATATTTGATTATTATCAACTAACCACAATTGACGATTTTATCAGAAATCGGCATTTTAGCCTGATGGTTTTTCCTATTATAAATACAAAAAAGTTGTTTTACATCATATTTAAAGCCACTTTTCTAGTATTAAAAGGCATTTATCTTCGAGTTTTAATTCTTTTTTATTACTAAAATCCGATTAGTTATGCCAAGTTTGTCAAAAATTTACTTTCGAAATTTCTTCATTATATAAATTAGAATATTTGAATATTTTTGAGGATATTGTGTGAATTCTAGTATTTTAAAATAAACTTACACTGGAAAATATTTTTTTTATGTCATGATTTTTTTTCCATTTAAAATGATATTTGTACTCTAGCTTTAGAATTTCACTCTATTCTATTTTTCGATAACGAATAAAACATAATTTATTAAACTTGCCTGTTACGAATCTTACAATATGCTGTCTGAAAGCCAATAAATAATAATTTAAATTGCCTTTAAAATTCATTTTTGCAATTTTGAAACTTGCATATTAAAGTACTAGCAGATAAAAAAAATTTATGCTTTCTTTTTGCACCCTTCCCTTTTTTATTTCTAGTATGAACTCTGCAACTTAATTAAATACAGCAAAATTAATGTCTAGAATATTGTGGTTATTTGAATATTATAATAATGTTTGCTATTTCACTATATAATAAAATCTAAATTCTGCAAGGAATAGCTTATATCCCAATTATCCCACATATTCACAAATGATATGTCTTATTGGAAGTTAATAGGCAACACCAAAAAGCCGTCAGCTGGGAATCCGAGGGTTCCCGGTTCGAACCTGTGCGACGGACTAGACTAAGAATAGTGAAATTGCGATCGGAGGGTAGCCAACTTCGATACCAAAATACTAAAATGTCGTCCAGAACATCCACAAAAAATTAACGGCGTGTATGCGGAACTGGTGCACAATAAATCTGATCTGGGTCCAAAGTCCCAACATCTATTGAAGGCGTTGTCCTCGGCATCTGACCATAGTTCAAAAATACGAGGCATCATTCTCGGGTCTTTCCTTCAAAATAGGCCCCGAACTGTCGCCAATAGCCTACTGTGCAGGTCTATTGCAACGTTATTAACCAAACCTTTTTCCAGCTACACTTGAATCAATATTTAATTTCTAGTATCCATTTTATTTTAAGAAAAGGTGTTGCAGTTATTAGTTTTGTTTCATTGAAGTATTCTGGTCATAGTTTAATAGAATTCCTTTTAAGTATAATAGTAATATTTGTTATGAAGTCGATTAACTGTATTATTTTTTATTGTTTTCAGGCCACCGAGACGAAATACAAAATTGGAGAAATGGAAGGAAAGGTGGACAATAAGACAAAATTAGAACTCATCAAGATTGAGGAAGAACAGATAAAAAAGGATGCAGAAGAATTGAAGCAACAACTTCTGGTTGAACAGAAGGTTAGTAAATGTTTTTCTATGTATTTAAAAAAATATTTTATACAGTTAAATTATTTTGCCTCAAGTTTTATATAAAAATATTATTATTGTCTGTTTAATTGATCTATTTACAATAATTAAATCTATTCTTTGAGTTTAAGGTCGTTTGTATTTCATTTTTATTTAAGTTATTTGCTCTATATTTCAGTATTTCCTTTATTAAAAATGTCCCATTTAATATGAATATAAAATAAATATATGCCAAAATCATCCTACGTTAAAAGTATTTGATATTATGCAATGCATTTTCTAAATTCCCAACTTGCATAATGGCCAATTGCTTTACATGTTATGCACCAATCTACTTCAGCTGCTGAATTTTTGATAATTTAAAACCATATGTCAAATGGAATTGTTTTATTTTAAGAAGTTGTAAAGAAAGATATTAAGTGTTTTGTGGTTTAAAAACTCATAGTAGATTACAATGCTGAGAAGTTTCACTTAGTATTTCAAAATTATAATACAAAACTATAAAATCTAATTGTATCAAAATATGAAATTATTTTTAAAACCTGTATTGCAATCAAAGCGCAAGATGTAAATTTGAATCTTAGTATTTTGATAAATTTTTTACTGAAATATATTTATTACACTTACAATGCATATTCAGTTTATAAAAAGCATATTAATTTAAAATTATAGTTTTTATGTTTTGATTGAAAATGTAGTTTTCTTATTTGAGATTACGGGTAGTTCCGCACTAATTCTTTTGACTGATCCTCTGCACACTTATAGGAAGATTTAGAAAAACAGACTCCAAAAGAAGAAATTGCTGCTGAGAAACTAGACAAAGAAATTCTGGTAGACAAAGCCACCGTACTAGAGGATCATGCTCAACAATGTAAGTTAAAAAATAATTCCAAAAACTTTGCTTAAAGACCATATATATTCAATTACTTACATTTCTACTTTAACTAGCATTACAGTTTGGTATTTAATAGTAAATATCTTCAGTAGAAGTATTTATTTTATGGCTTTTTTTTTTTTGTAATTTAATTTCTTGTGCATTCCTATGTAATTTTTTTATATATGGTGAATTCGGGGAAAATGTTGCCATGGCATTTAAAATTTTATGTTAAGTCATTTGTCCCATATAATTTTTTTCAGAAACATATGAACTTTTTGAATCTTAATTTTTTTTTTAAATTGACGCAATGAGTGATTTTGTATGAGGATGTTAAGTGAAGTGCATGCCTATATTCAGCAAGAAAATATAGATATTAATGTATCACTATCAAAAGTTTGCAAGCTTAGACCCCAGTTTGTTTTGTTACAAAGAGATCTTCTTCTTAAAGTTTGTCAAAATTGTTTTGTTAACAAATTTATAAATACCAATGAACAAAATTTAGAACATTTAAAATGAGAGTAATGAACAGAGACAATCAGAAAGCCATTAAAAAATATAAAGGGTTCATTTAAAAAGTGCCTTTATGTTCTTGAAAAGCAAATATGCAAATTTTTAAAGCATATTTCATATTTTTATTAAAATACATCAACACAAATTCTTTGAAACATTTCAACACAAATTCTTTGAAACATTCAAAGAAGAGATTAATATGAATATTGTAGTTGTACAAGTTGATTTAACATTCAACAACCAATTTAACATTCATGTTTGATCAGTATAACATCATGGCTACATTGAAGCAGTTTTGCCACTAATCAAGGTACTATAAATGTCCGAAGTGGCCAATAGTAAATTAACCACTATTGCCCCATCATATAAAATAATTAATTCTCTCAAGAAAGATGGAACAATATCCTTCCTCTTTCTGGCATGTGCAATACCTATTATTTAAAGCCAATTTCAAAATATATTATTGAGTATTGTGAAGTACTCTAGTTCTACAGAAAGAAAGATATCCAAAGAAAACTTACAATCAAATATAAAAGATGCAGACCAGGCACATGGGTCAAACAATGCATTAGCAGTTGGAGACTTTTAGTTAGTTGAATGACAAGGATAAAAAGAATTATGTTGGGCAAGTGATGTTGTTGTAGAAGTATTATGTTTAAGAAAACAACGAATGACTGAATGAATTTTATATTTCCTGAGAAAGAAGATAACTGCTGGAATTGACTCAAATAAAATAACCAGAAATTGGATTAAGTCAGACATTTTAACAAATAGCTCTGGAAACAGAATTTGTTACAGAATTAAATTTTAAAATGTCAAATTAGCTGAATAAGCAGTATTTAACACTTATTATTCTATTTCAAAATATTAATGAGTAAATTGTTGTAAAATAATCAAGTTTTTCAACTTCGGAATTTTTGTCCTTCCGTTACCTTAAAAAAAATCATATTTTTGGGCTTAATTTAACAATTTTTAAAAACTGCACTGCAATTTATAATAATTCCACTCTTCTTTAAGTGTTCTAATTTTTCTAGAATTTTTTCTTTTACGGTTTAGCTGAACTTTTAATAAAAAGATGTAAGTGTGGTATACAACTTCCAAAAAACCTCCTTCCATTACCATTACTAAAATTTCAATTTAAAAAAAAAGTTATTAATTGCTAAATTTTAGATTTTGCATTTTTTATAAAATGCAGTAAAGTGTATAAAGTCTACCTTTCAGTTATTTGAAATAAAATATATTTTTTAAATTGTAACCATAAGTTGTATTACAAACTGGCCTTCCATTACCGCCAGAATTCACAATATATCTGAAAATCTACTTCTTTCCATGCACTTGCCTAACTCTTTATTACAAAACCGTTGCCAATAGCCCACTGTGCAGCTCTAGTTGATTAACCAAAACCAAACCTTATTACAAAAAGACAATTTGTACTGATTGTGAGTAATGTATAAATTTTTTTAATCATTTTATCTTGTTGTATGATTTATGAAGTTTTATTGCTTTCAATAAATCTTTTTATTTAAAACTACTGCATTCCACTAAAATAACTTAAGAATCATAAAAATCAACATAACGATGTATAAAGTTTAAATTGCAAAAGTATTTGTATTCTATAATACTTTAACTTTTTTTTTTGTTACACTTATGTGTTTTTTTTTAAACAATATAAGCAAGCATTTGTATTTTAAAAGACAAATTGGGAGTATTTTATACACAAATTAAGTTATAAACTTTTTAAATGTTGGTAAGTTAAGTGCGATTACAGCAACCTAGAAAATATATTTCAGATTTCCCTCTTATTATTATTAGATATCTCCAGCTTTTTATGTTTTATTGTTATAATTGTTAGGAATATTTAAAAACGTAACAAGTTGGAAAGTGTCCCAATCATAATAGCAGAAAGCAGTGATGCTGAGTTAAATGTTTAAAATTCTACTAATAATTAACGAGGTTAAAAATAACTCAAACTCGTATAATACTAAGTTATTTATTTAAAATTTCAGCACATAAATAAATAGTTTAAAACTTATAACTAACTAACAAAAAGGAAAACGCCACGGCATGTGGCTTGACATCTTACGAAAATGATAGCAGATAATGGCTGCGGTAGACATCCAGAGTTTGATCAGAATAACTCATGCTGATATGATCGGAATAACACGATCGTATCAGCATGTAAGTGCCGGAATACTACAGAACTGACAAGCAGAACAAGTCAGGTGCAGAATTAAGTTGTTTTATATACTAAAAGGCCAACTTCATTTACATGATATGGCACGGTTAACTGAAATGACATTTGCATACAGTTTGATTAACAATCATACAAGTATTTACATAAAGTAAAATGTATTTGTTTACTTTATGTATAAAGCAAAAACATAAATACTACTTCAAAGGCTGATCAATTATTATTTATATGTGATCAGGTAATAATAAATCTGTTCCGATCTTAAAAGATCGTTTTGGAAGAGATTTATTTCCAAAGCGAAGTGAAGTGGTCTCTGGACTATTTGTCAACAGAGAAACACCGGCAAATCCAAAAACGTACGAGCTACACAGGAAAAATACTATACAGAGTGAAAAACGGGCAAAGTCAAGTAATATTTGCACCTTTTTCCTAACAATAATGTTAACTTGAACATTTAAAAAATAATTAAGTTTAAAATTCTTGTTTTTGCCCTATTTGCATTTCTTGAATCAGTAATGTATTGAAATATTTCAGGTTTAATAACTATCATTTGAACTAATAATGTTTTTTGTGATTTATATTTCTGTCCATTGGTTTTTAGTGGATAAGCCTGTTGCTGATAGTAAAGAAAGTGAACTATCCAAAGAGGACTTTGATGATTTAGAAAATGCCCTGGAAAATATAGCTGCAGAGAAAAATAAGCTTCTTATTGAAAAAGAAGAATTGGAAGATCTGAAAGAGGAAATGGCTGAATACAAACAGGTTAGCTTTTTGAGTTTTGTGGATTTGTTTTTATAATGTGTTTGCTTCTTTGGCTTCTCATAAATTTTTTACATTTTCATCATTTTAAAGTCTTTAAAAAGTTATAAATCTGTTAAAATTTAAAATTATTGTTTATAAAGATTGAGATAGAAACTCAAAGTGAGATTGAATCTGTATTTTGATTGGTTTAGTAGCAAAACCGATACTACAATGTTACCGTTTAGTAAAATAAGAATGGTATGTTACTGCTTAGTACCATAATACAATAACTTTAAATAAATGTTTTAAAGAGAAATGTAGGTTATCATACTATATATTTCCTAAGACATTAGCCACAAAACTTAAAAATTACAAAATCCTTAGATTCTGTGATTTTAATTTTTTAGTAATTTATATATTTAAAAATGTTTAATGGGAATAAATGTAACATTGCACATGCAATATACTTAATTTTCAGATAGCATGAAATTTTTTTTAATTGACCAAAAATTGTTCTTATTTATATTGGAGATGCATAATATAAGAAAGTTTTTGGAAGGACAAAAAAAAAAATGAGTTTGGCCATTAACCTTCTGACGGATAAGCAAAATTTTGAATCTGTAGGTTTGTTTTCACTGCAGAAAGGTTTAATTTATATTTCCAAAGCATTCCTTTTTTTACAAAAATATATTTTTATCAGTAAGTAAAAAAATAAAATTATATCAGTAAAAAAAGATTTCAAAAGATCTCCAAATGCTTAAAATTTAAAAATTATTTAAAAAAATAGATTTTTTTTATCAACTTTTATATTATGTGTACTACTGGAAAAACTGCAGATACTCGAACGGATACATACATTTGTATCCGTCAGGTGGTTAATATTGATATGCTGCTGTAATATAAAATTACTTATGATAAATTATTATTTTGGATCCATTAAAACAGATAAAACTGTTGTATGGCTAAAGTAAAAAAAATCGTATTATTTATAGTTTAAATATTTCTTAAATTTGTGTACAAATTAAGATTAATTCCAGTGTTCATTTCGGTTGTTCAGTTAGATTTTAATCAAGATTTTTTAAGAGAAGTATATGATCATTTTATAGTATTCATAAAAAAAAAGTATCTAGAGTAATTTTATTATTTGTGTTTGTTCTTATTTAATTTAGTCTATACAAATTGTAAATTAAATTATTTTTGGTTTTCAGGACATTGAGGAATTAAAAGACACAGTGTTTGAGACTGGCCATCAAGAAATTCGGGAATCTAAAGCCGCAAAGAGATTATCGAATAAAGTGAACAAAATGATATCCAAGATGGACTCGCTAGTGAACAATCTGACTAAAGAAAAGGTTCAGCTGCAGCAGCAAATTGATGACAAAGTAAAAGAGGGTGTCAGCATTGGAAAAGAAAGGTTAGTTAACCGAAAATTTAGTTTATAAAAGAAAGTTTTAATTTTTTTTAATTAAAGGACGCTGTATTTCTTCTATGCTCAAAATATTCTCTGATAAACATAACTCAATACAAAACCTGTTGCTAAGTGCAGAAGATGTGTATGAAAATAACTTTTTAAATCAAACTTATAAAATTTTGTGCATATAGCAGTTCTATTTGATATTTTTTTTATAAAACATTTCAAAGTGTTTTCAAGGCTGCAGTATTAAAATTTGTATTGTGTTTATGCCACATATTGCAGAATACCTATTTATGTGTTATTAAATTCAAACTGATTTCAAAGACTTAGTAATCCCTTTTTATTGCAAATATGAAAGTGCTGTTTTCCATTCAAAATTTGAATGTCATAATTTTACTGTTTTAACATGCTTAGAGATTATCTCTGTTCAGAATGTGTTAATTTTTAATTGGTCTGTGAACAATGTGTTTGAAAGACATATGAGTTTTATATGGAAATATTTAAGCTAAAATTCTGTTAGTAGATGTCACACAAAAATACATTTAGTTGCCGAGTTTGCATTAAGTTGCTGCAAAAATTTTGAGACAACACAAACCATTTAACTTAAAAATCCTTGTTATTGGATTTCAATTGAGAATAATAAAAATTTCTCTAATGCAACATATCATGTTTTTAAGTATCTGCTAAAATTCTTTTGAAGATAACTTCATAGTTGTAACTTTTACATACAATTCTAAAATACTAATTGTTATCTAAAAACGATTTCAGTTTAAGAAATATTTAATATTCAATTTATGGATTTACTATTGTCTGAAAACTCTTTATAATTTAAATCAATACATTAAAATATAAAATAAAATGTAATAAATATAGGTGCATCAAGCATAAAACTGATCTTAATACTAAATAAATACTAGCGGGAATACTAAATAAAAATGCTCTAACTTCAGTAATGTATAATGTAATTAGTTTAACTTCTTTAGCAAAATCTCTAAAGACTGATTTTATGTATTATTTTATATTTACTTTAAAATTGTTTCTTTTAATGGATTATTTTACTTATAACAAGAACAATTTAACCATTTAAAATCTCAATTACGGCTAAAATGTTTCAGTAAACATAAATTTTTAACTGTTATACTTCATTTTATTTATAGAGATGACATTGTTGGTGTCAGTGAATTGGTTGTTGCTCTTCGAAACATCCAAAAGGTATCCGACGATACAAAGCTGCAAAGAATCGCTGACGTTCTGGAAAAAATGGACATCGATCGAGATGGATCAGTAGAAGTTGATCATGTGTTGAAGGTTGGTTTAATTGTTTACTAGTGTTTATTTAAATTTAATTCTTGGCTTTCTAAGTTAACATCATTTTGAATTTAGCGGAACTTTAATATATTTTGGAAGCTCTTATGTTAACATCTTAGAGTGATATAAGCTGTCTGAAAAAAACATTATAAGCAGCTAAATATTTTGTATTGAATAAAATATGTTTTAGTAATCAATATAAAACTATTTTTAATGTTGTTTAATATTCGTCGTTTAAATTGAATATTTTGCCATTCTTGTTCAATATTTAGATAAAACCAATCTTTTTTTAGATATTTTTAATAAACATTTAATATGTATACGTTTTCCAAAATAAAAAGCTAATGAATGCAAGTTTATTACTTAAAAATATTTATTTTGACAATTAACTAAGTTTTAAGATGAATAAGAAAGTTAGAAATTTTTTAATTAATTTATTGTAAATACCTTAAAGAACTGTTACTAATTGTAAATTTTTCAATTCATAGTTGAAGACATTAATAAAACATTTTTCATTTAATGTCAGTCAAACTAAAAGAACATTTTAAATTTTTTACCTTATGTGTTATTTGATAAAAATTAAAAAGAGGGAAACTTTGTTATACTAATTTTCCTAAAAACTAATTGTTTATGGAAATTTCTACCAAAACTCATTCTTTTACCTGTCAAATGTTGGTTTTAAAAAATTGTAGATATTTGACAAAATTATATGGTATTAGAAACTAATTAAAGACCAAAAAAATCATACCAATTAATTCACAATGCTCTGTGTGAAGCAAACCTCTCAATAGATGTATTTGCATAACAAACATGCTCAATTTATTGTGCTAATAACATGAATTGAAAATTTTCCTCTGATCTATATTTTCAATAAAATTTATTTAATTAATATTTTGTTTAACTTATTCATTGCTAATTGTATTAAATATTGTATTGTTGTTGGAATTACTTAATTATGCAAAGTTTCAAGTTAATATGACATTTGTTAGGGACTGAGATTTTATGATACAACTCAGCAACAAAAGAGTTATGTAAAAGTGTGCAATTATACAAATGAGCTTTTATCTGTATATACACTTTATGGGTTTATAGCAGTATATGGATTAATTGTGTGTGTGCAAGGCCGTTTTACAAGTTAATACTAATTCTTTGACAAATATTTCTTCAATTTTTTTTTTTTTTTTGTAAATTTGGGTAGTCAATAATCAAAATTTATATTGTTTTAATAGAACATAAAAAGGGCTGGAATTAAAAAAAAAACAATAAAAAACTAACAACATTCCTTAACACGTGATGTGTTAAAGAATTAACCATGTCATTGTTAATTATACAATTATTATTGGACAGCAATCCCAATTTTTAATCCCAATTCCCAATTTTTAAATGAAATTAAAAATTGGGAATTCTAAATGTTGAAGTTTTTAGAATGCCACCAAAAGTAAGATTAACTTTGCTGTACAATAATAATTGTATAATTAACAATGACATGGTTAATTCTTTAACACATTACGTGTTAAGGAATGTTGTTAGTTTTTTATTGTTGTTTTTTTAATTCCATCCTTTTTTCTGTTCTATTTAATTTCACTGTAATCTAGAAGAATTAAAATGAAATTAATTGAACTGTACTTCTAAAATTATTTTTACATTATAGATGGTTTTTTTTTGTCCAATAGGTAATTGAGTTACTTGGGAATGATAATGTGAAAGTCACACAAAAACAAATGGATGACATCATTGAGCTTCTAATGAAAGAAGACACACTGGAGTTAGAAGATAAATTGCAGAAACAAAAGCAGCTGGAAAAGGAAAGCTCTTCGGACGATACTTCGGAAACATCAGATGAGCAACCAAAAAAGTAATTCTGTGATAAGTCATACTAACAGTTCTGTGACAATTGAATGTTAGTTAATGAAGATGAATCATTATTTATTCAGGGTTTGTACCAGTGACTAAAAAACTTTTTTTTAATTTTTTTTTTTTTTTGTATTTTTGTAGATTTTGCAAACATTTTATTTTTGAACCAAGGCACAAAAACTATAATGCGTTTTTATTGTTCCAAGAAGTACAATAACCAAGTTATTATAGCACCGATTTGTGATATTAAAATGTGGGAGGGAATTGTACATAAAAGAATTAGTATGGATGATTTTATTAAATTCAGCGTACTGTAAAGCATGTACTTGTATAATGATGTTCCCGATTTTGAACTGCAATACACTGTGGGCCATTCAAAACCAATTTGGCACACTTTAGAACAGTGGTTCCCAACCCTTGGTCTGTGGACCACTGGTGGTCTAAAATGGTCCGTGGAGCTATAATGTTTTAACTTTATTTTTTCAAAAATGGATGTTACCTGAGATGTATACTTTTTAAAACTAATAACATCTAAATTGAAAATCAAAATGTTATTAAAGGAAACAAAATTGCATCCTCGTGTTTTTAATATAGCACTTAACCAGAAATGTTCATAATTGTTAAGACATATTACATTAAAATCTGTAGAATTTTTAATTTATAAATTAATTTATGAAATTAATACATGTTTAATAAAAGAGATACATTAAGTACTTACATTATATTTAGTATTTTTTTTAATGTTATTAGAAGGTGGTGATTCAACTCCTTCTCAAATTTTTGATTTAATGGTCGTAGCCATCTATATGTTTGGAACCACTGCTTTAGAAGAATGGGGTGGGACTTAACTAGCAACCTAAAAGTCCTATCTATTCCTACTTTTTAGTAGGAAAAGTCCTACTTTTCAAACAAAATATGTTTTTGTTTAATTTATTAATGATTTTATTCTGACTTTTAAACTAACTTCAGCTTTCCTAGCAATACCAAGAAGAGGTATCAATTTGACCTTTATGTATTTTGTTTTATGTATATTCGTATAAAATTTCTGTTCTAATTCGGATATTTAGTTAAAAATTTTGTTGGATAAGATATGTTTCACTTGGGATAAGATATGTTTCACTTTTTTATGAAATATCCGATTATTCGAATTAACTTGTTCTAAATAGAAAAAAATCCACTTTGGCAAAAAAAAAATTATCTGGCCTATATTTATTTGGAAATATTAATTGGTTGGTTTTGTTAATTAACGTCGCACTAGAGCTGCACAGTGGGTTATTGGCGACGGTTCGGGGTCAATCTCGAAGGAAAGACCCGGGAACACATACACACACACATTCATACACTGGAAATATTAATATTTTTTTTTTAAATATTTTCTCCGAGTTCAAAAATATTTTCAGTGTTGGTTAACGATTCCTTAAATTTTTATTAAAATAATACAATAAATTTTCAGTTATCTGGCATTCAATTATTTGTAAAATTTCATTCTTACTTTTCCTACTTTTAGACAATAATGTCCTACTTTTTAAACTTCAAAAACCACTGGGACCCCTGCTGTTTCATTCTTTCGAGGTTTTAAGGGAATTTTGGCCTTCCAGCAAAGTTTTTCTAAGGACAAAAAATTTAAATTACAACCATTTAAAACTGGAGTGATGTATTCAATTTTAAAAATCCCATTTCATTAAGTTATTTTAATAATGTTAAAATGCTCTATATTAGTGTTTCTAGACACATGTTAGAGTGAAGTTTTAACTTCTTCTGCCTGTCCCGCTGACAGTCAAATTTTTTCTATGGATAAACATGATTAACCCTTTACAATATTTATTGGGGAAATTTTTGGTTGGAAAAAGTGTGCCCGTAGAAAATTTCATTGCTCTTAACATTTTCTACACCCTGTTTCATTCTTTAAATCTAATATCCCAATGCTTCTATAATTTATAATTTGACATAAATGAGGCATTTTCTAGGTTACTTTGAGCTATTAAATTATAATCTACCAATGAAAATAATCATTTCGACAATGCATTGTATGGTAGTTACATCTGTATTCTTGAGCACCTTCTATTCATACCTCCAAACTTGTACGAATTGTCTTTACAATGTACAGATTTTAACCATTTTGTACGATAGTCCCAATACTTTACACAGATTTCAAGGTATTTATTTCTGATTTTTTTTTTATTAGATTACCAAAAATCATAAAAATATCAAAATGTGACCAATTATCAAGATTTTTGAATTTTTGTAATATTTCATACAATAATTTATGCAAATTTTTTATGGGAAATAGTGTAAGTATTTGATTTTTAAAAAAGTTGGCAAGTATGTCTGTCAGTGAAAGTAGGGTGCTTGGGGCCATGCCTAAGTAGTAAAAAAAGGCTTCACCAGAGGTTTTCAATGGCCCCTAGTAAGAAATTTCTCCCTTGTAATTTTTTTTGTATGTAATACTTATTCTGTTTTGGATTCAATTATGTTTCCTTCTAAAAGTCACATGAAATTACTCCTAAATAAGATAAAAATTATTATTATTTTGAATCCTTAAAGATATTTCTAAATGTACAAATATATTTTGTGTTATTTAATTCCAAACTTTATTGTTTATTGTAAAATGAAGTATTGTTTTAGATATTAAAAGAATTTTCAATATTAAGTTTTTATGGTTATTTGAAGTTGCCCATTGTGACTGCCAATGTAATGTACAAGTCAAAATTATGATAGTTTTTAAAATATTGATAAAATTGTTGTATTAATTTATTATGTTCAATTTGATGCTCCACAAACTTAAATTACTCCCTGAAATTTAATTTCTTGAAATAATATTTGAACAGAATAAATCTTGATAAAATTGTTGTATTAATTTATTATGTTAAATTTGATACTCCACAATATAACCCTGAAATTTAATTTCCTGAAATAATATTAGAAGAACATTTTCATATGTTAATATAAATATTATAACAAAAATAATACCTTAACTTTAAGACAGGCAATACAACATACACTATTATTTAGATCAATATATATGATATTCTGAAGCATTTATGTTTTTAGTAAATTAATTTATTATTATTTATTTTTACTTTTTATTGTTAATTTTATTAAAACACTTTAAAGAATTGAGGTCTTACTATTTATGAAAATGCATTAATATAATGTCTTTTAGGGGAAATTTTTTACCAGTAAATCGATTTTTACATGTTTCAATCAATTATACAAAAGTATTGATTACAAATTTCTGTGAAATCATTAACCTTCTGATGCACAAAGTCCCCTTTTGATTGAGTTTTATATGGTTATCTGTGTATTCTCAGGTAACTATATGAAAAATTGCAGATTTAAAATCAAAAGAATATATCAAAAGGAACATAAGAGCTCTAATAGCACAATGAAATTAATGCACAGTTGAAACATTTAAATTATTTTCTACCTATTAACCTACATTTTGCTGTTGCAAATATGATTTTAAAAAATTATCATTTGCAATATATTTGTATAATCTATATAAATTGTCTGCAAACACACAATATTTGCCTTTACCTGCTTGGAACTGTACGAAAAGTTCTGATGTGACTTTAAAACATAACTATATAGTATTTCATTGTCTTTTTTTAATGTACAAACCCTATCAGATTAGCACAATGTGACTGCTGTATCATGTGAAACATTTAGAATTCATCGTGTAATATTATTTAACATCACATGCCAGTATATTTTTATAGTCAAACGCTTTAATACATTAGAAGCATTAGGTTGAGAAGTCTGATTTTATCCATGATGTGTATTTATGTAAAGTTTGAATAGTGTAGGAAGTTGATGGCTTTGTGTCAACGAATGGTGGTAAATTATTCTATGTAATTTATTGTAATAAAAACTTGTTATATATGTTTATGTTGTGTTTTTTCTGATTAATTTAATAACTGTAACTATACTCGTTATCAAAAGCCCAGTGGTTGATATATTCATAAAGTATATTAGTCTTGTTATTCAATAGTAAACACCAACATTGTTGAATTTTATATAAAAAAAATATTATATTAAGTTTAAAATTAAACTTAACCATTTTTAGGCTACTTATTCTGATAATCGAAGAGAAATGCTTGCAAATTACACGAAAACTGTAGGTATATATATTAACGTGCACATATTTGTAAGTGCTTTAAATATGTTGTTACTAGTCCTTCGCTGGCTAGCGGCAGCTAGACAACTTCCATGAGTCCCCACACCCTCAAAAAATCCAGGGCCTGCAAAGGATCCGTCTCGAAAAAGTCCCTGGTGAGCCGAAGACAAGGCAGAATGTGTTCCGGGGTCGCACTCTCCACTCCACACTTGGAGCATACCGGAAACTGCTTAACGCCGTTTTCATAAAAACAACCTCGCAAGTGGCCACTAGCAAATCCAGGCAATGCCGACTGATCGGCTCTATCACAAGAGAGGCCAATAGATCCACCAGGGCTGTCCCGCCTATACCATCCATGGGGTGGAGGGACCCTCCACACCTTTAAGTCCTTGATTTTCCTGATGGAGAAAAGTTCATCAAATGTGAGGGAGGAGGCGGAGTGAAATGGTTTCGCCAAGTCGTCGGCAATCTCATTTCCAAAGATATCGACATGGGATGGAATCCATTGGAGGTGCACCTCATGGGCCGGACTGAGGAGTCCCAACATGTTCAAAATGGAGATGCCAATATGATCACCGACGTTGTTCCAGTCTCGCAAGTGTTGTATATAACTTCTACTATGCGATAAAATCCTGATAGCTCTGAAAGCTTTAAATATAAATAGTGTAGTCTAATTTTTTTTTAAATGGTACCCATTGATGCTGACTGAAAGTTTAATTAACCTCTAAATAAATCGCGCCCCTATTCTTCCCTATTTATTGTTATATGCTGAACAAGACAACATTGAGAAATGCCAATGCATATCTTTCTACATGATTGGTTTGTTAATATTTTATTTTTGCTACAGTACAATTCATCTTATGACACTCGTGGATATATGTAGGAATACTTTAAAAATAAATTACTATTTTGTTTAAATTTTCCCATTTTTTAAATATTGTTTGTATTTTGAATAATTTATTTTGTGTTTTATTATAAGTGTCGTAAGTATTTTGTAAAAATTTATTTTGTGTTATTTTTGTCGTGTTCGAATGCTTGTAGGTCCTCTCATTTTGACCTCAAAACTAGTACCATATTTCCTAGTGAAAGTTCCTTATTTCGGGTTGTTTAAACGGCGATTAACAAAAAATAAAGAACGCTTTTACCAAAGGTAAAAATTTGAAATTTCAATTAGTAATTAAAAGGGCAGTTTTAGGTAGTTGTAACTATCTAAAATCGAAACCTGACTTCGATTTTTTGGCGCTTTGAAAGGTTAACAGCCTTCTCTCAGCAAAATTCCAGATCCATACCAAAAAACTATAAAAATTTCCGATTATTTTTTATTTGATAAAATTATAGTTTTGAATCTTCTAAACACGCTTGCAAAATTCTAGAACTGCACCTTTTAATGAGTTATTTAAGATTTATGCTGGATGACAGGAGAAAAAACGTAACAACTTTATATCGTTTTTTCTCAGGATTTGGTTTACCTTTGTATTAAGTTTTTCGAAACGCTAAGGCATTTATTTCTTTATTAATGAAAAAAGTTATAATTTTTTTTAAAGCATATCGTAAAATATGTATGTATTATAAATTAGCTGCATGGATTTTTTTTAATCACTAAAGTAAAAAAATGTTATTTTTTGTATGAAACATTTTATGTTATTATAAATATTTATATAAAGTATACAAAATTTCAATTATAAATCTTATGTATTATTGTTTAAAGGATCTGAGCAAAAATTAGTAAAAAAAAATATAAATATAAAAAAAAAAACTAAGCGTTTGAAAAGAATACAAACAATTACGAAATTACTGTGCGAAATATTGTTTTTAAATGTAAATTTTAATAGCTTACATTAAAATTTTTATTAATTTCTTCAAGAATGTCTGGAGATGGGATTAGCCTGGTCGAAAGAGGGTTGAACTTATAATCGGTGGGTTGAAAATTCGAGTTTCATCTTGCTCTTAGGCCACGTAATATGTATTGATAGAATGCGAAGAACCTAGTCGCTGGTTCCAGGGACTGATTTACCATTAGGTACGTTAGGCCCGGGCCTATGACGGCCTCCCCTTTAGGAGCCCCAATTTTTATTTAATTACTCATACCATGGATATTTCATACCATTTTAGCAATTTTTCCAAGAGTGATATAATTTCTTGTTTTTTAATTGTATAATTAATTTAACATGCGACGTTTTCATTCTTGAGATTCCCTATCAGTAATCTATATGTATTGAATTTTCTAAATCGGGTCCTGACTGGGCCGTTTTAATCAGAAAACAAAGAAAAGTAAAAAAAAAAAGTAGTGATGATCGGAGGGTTGCCAGCTTCAGTACAAAATACTAGAAAAGTCGTCCAGAACATCCACAAAAATTAACGGCGTGTATACGGGACTGGTGCACGATAAATCTGATCGGGGTCCAAAGTCCCGACGTCTATTGAAGGCGTTGGGTGCCAGTTCAAGTGTTTCCTCGTCATCTGACCATGGTTCTAAAATAACGAGGTGCATGTATGAATGTGTATGTGTTCCCGGGTCTTTCCTTCGAGATAGACCCCGAATCGTCGCCAATAGCCCACTGTGCAGCCCTAGTGCGACGTTTTTAACCAAACCTATGGACCTATGAATGGCCCTGTTGGGAAAAGCAGCTAGTTCGAATAATCCAAATATCATTAAACTTTGTCGTTCTATTTCTGTAGTTTAGAGTGAATGCTGTTTGTCCTCGTCGCCTGGCTAGGGTCTGAAATTACGAAGCAGTATTCCAAGGCACGTGAAATCTGTATGGCCCAAACATATTCATTTTTCAGGTGCGTAGGGTGCTAACTCAGATGTCGTCCTCGTTTTTGAATATAGTTCCAAATTACTAGGCCATGAATTTTGTTTTGGAATAGATGTTGAACCGTTGCCAAAGGTGCATTTTGTAGCTCTTGCAGAATCTTTTAATCAACCCCAACATCTTTTGACGTTTCAGTCAGTAACTAGAAGTCCTCCCTATGAAAATGGCATTATCAGATGTTTATTGTTTATTTACATTTTTATTAACTGTAACTGCATAGCAGACTAAGATCGTCGATATTTTGCAAAGTTCTAGTTTTAAATATAAGCCTACCTTTTCACATAATTTACATTTGTTATATAAATAACCACGACAGAAGAAACATTAATATTCCTGAATCATCTATAGACTCGTTTAATCCAAATTTTTACTATTAACAAATGTTTCCAAATTTTGTGTGTGTCAAAAACATAAGCTTTATGTAGGTTATGGACATTTTATTCTTTTAATTTAAATATGGAATTTGATTTCAATGTGAAAGGAGTTTTACCAGGCAGAATAACTATTATAGAAAGCAAAGACTCAAATACGTTCCTTAATATTTATGATCTTGAATCTGTATATGATGGTAACCAGGAGGAAAACAGTCGCTGGACTTACAGTCCGTCATGTAATACACCTTGGGATCTAAGAGTTAAAAAGTAAGACTTTATTTTCTTCGATTAATTCGAAATGTAAAGAAATTGTCTAGAATGAAAATTTGTGTCATTTTATAACTGTAGTCTATTATTTTGGTAAAACTTAAGAATAAAGGGGCGCCTTCACTCTTAAATTATATAATTTGATTTCCATGTTTGTTGACAAATTGTCTTGGGTTATAATTTTTAAATCAATATGCAGAAAATGTAAAAAAAAGCTATTTTCTAGCTCTAGTAATTAGAGATTTTAAATACTAAACACTTAACACTGTTATAGTAATTTTTAAATATAAAACTTTTTTTTGTAATTTCATAGACTATTCTGAATTATTACTTATTAATATGCATTGCATTATACATAAAAGAAATGGCTTTTCCTAAAAGTCACTGCAATTTTCTGCAAAAGAAATTGCTTGAGGAAACAATTAAAAATACACAGAATTTACTCTTGTTGCATGAACTGAAAACATACATTGCACAAATATTGCATTGTGTTAATAAATAGAAATTTAATATTTATGTCAATGATTTACAGGAAGAGAGGTTCCCTTATATTTAAATTTTTTTTTTGCTTAGCATTTACCTTTTTGACAATTTTCTCTAATCATAATGACATTCAAAACAGGAATTCTTTTAAAAATGAGCTTTTTTCTTGGAATAAATTTTCTGAAAGCTAAATATGTTTCATTGACTATACTGAAGTACATGCATTTAGCCAAAGCATATTTTGCTTATTATGGTATTATGTTACTAAATGGAATGTAAATTGTTCTTGGCAGTAATGCTTTTCTGAGATGACTTCTATACTTAAGGTCTATCTTGGGTTAAAATGTAATGATGGTAACCCTGATTTCTTGCTGAATCTGGTGACCTTTTTTGACAAACTTGCTCGGAAAACAACGAAGAGTTCTTTGATTGGCAAGGAATTCATTTTCTGCCTTAACGATATCGGGGGAATTTCAGAAAAGTCATAAAGGATTATCATTCATTGCATTTGAAACATTTATCTGTTTAATTATTAATTTTATTTAATTTTTCTCTGTAGACGAAAAGAAGAATTGGAAACTCTCATTGATGCTATGGGTCTAGCTTCAGCACGGGTATGTGCAATAGTTTTAATTATAAAGTACAAAAAATCTGTTAAGTCAAAATCATGGTATTTTCACCATTTGGTAATTATTGTATTATGTTTAGACAAAAGATTTTAAACAGGCCACTAGCGTATATTTCATAATCATAGGTTCAATTAGCAACAGCTACAATAAAGCGATATATGGGAACGTCCACCAAAAATGAAACTTTTTACTGAAATTAAAATTTTAACCAAACTGTAAGTGTGGTATATCAATTTAATCCTAGAAAGTTGCTGGGTATGAATTTGTAAGGTATTATTTCATAAGAATAATAGTCTGCAGTGAAATTGTTCTGAAAGTTGACTTATTTCTTCACTTTTATTGGGGCCAAAAATGTCACTTCGATAATAGTATATTATTTTCTTAATTTTGTTCATTAATTGAAATAATTATATATACAAATTCATAATCCATTTACATATTTATCATATATATATAGTTGAAATATTTTAGATTAGCTTTTATATAAAATTTTAACTCTATTTAATAGTGATATTTAATTGTCACAAGAGTAACAAAAAACATATAAAAGTTTCAAATTTGTAAAAACTACTTAAAATTTTTACTTGAAACCTTTTAATCTCTGATTTGGTGGAATAAGACATATTTTACACCATTTATTTTTTGTGTGTCATGCATAGAACATCCTCTGTTGAGTTGTCACAAGAGTAACAACTGACTGTGTCACAAGAGTAACACATAACATTTCTGGCAAGTAAATCAAATAGGTTGTCTTCAGACCAAAACAAAAACAATATTTTAAGTTTATTTGGCTTTGCCCTTTTTAAGAATAAGTTTTTGAGTAGTTTTTTCATAATTAATTACATAATTAATTTAAAACAAATTAATTTGCATTCATTCATGTTTTTAAAATGAATGAACTTAATTTTTTATTTACTTTAAAATTACAGAACAATTATGACAGCAGGTCCTCAGAATGTGTGTATTTGTGGTTTTCATAAAAACTTTCAAAGTAATTCATAGGACAGTTGCAGATTTATTTTCTCCATTCCTAAAGATTTATTGATTTAGAGTGCTGTGTAGGCCCGTTGAACCGGGGGGAGCACGGTCCCACTATTTTCTGGAAACCCTGAAAGTTGGGAATTTCTACTTTTAAAAATCCCCAATTTGAGAAAATTTATGCCTGAAGAAAATTAATATTATTAACAAATGAAAGCTAGGGCAGATTAGAAATGGCCTAACTTGTATCATTATATTTAAATTAGACCTCAGAACAGACATTGCATTGGAATATGGGTGCAACAAATCAATGCTTGTGAGAGAACTGTTTAATATTACCTAAAATGTATATAAAAAAAGATGAAAAATGCTGATAAGTTGGAACTGGGAATTTTCAGCACTGTTGAGTTGGGAATTTCGAATCGTTAAGTTGGGAAATTTGTTGTTTCAAGCCTGTTGTTTTAATTTTGTTATGTTGCTGGTGCTTTGATACTTTACTTGAATTTTGGTGGACATTCAGAATGTGCATATTGAAAAGATATCATAGAACGACTATTATATAATACAAGACAGATTTTCTGTAAATGTGTTTGCACAATATTTTAATGCAACATCTCCAAGAAAATACATTGGTCAAAAGTGTATCCAGTTTTTTCTGATAGTTGCACAGGCCAATTTAAACAAAAATATAATTTTGTAAACATGTCAGCACTTAAATATTAACAGTTTTCATGGACAGTTTTTTTCCAACAGCTTATGATATGAGTGCTGTAGATGGAATCGGTGCTGTTTTTCTTTTTTTAAGTGATGTCTATGAAATGAAGTGCATGGTAAAAAGCAATTATACAAAAAGCTGCTGATTTTGCAGAACTTGTTCATGGTGCAACAAAGGTAAACATACTTTATGTACCAAATGAAGAAATCATAGCCAAAGAATTCATTTGCGTATTACTCTTGGAGAATTTGTATAGTGAAGGGCACACAAAAACACACTTTGTCGAAGCTACCAAAAATGCCACTATCTACCATTGACCATAATGCACGATAATTCCTACAAAGAGTTCATATTTTATAAAGGAAACAGCAATAAAACTGCAAGTGAAATCGATGATGAAGAGGAAGAGCAATTTTGCTCAGTAACAGAACGCAAAGGAGCCGAGAAATTATAATATAACCAGTAGGTGAATGTAAACTATGTTGTGGTCTGTTAATTCTAACAGTATATGATGAATATCAAATGAAGTGCTTTAGTAAATACAAAAGTAAAAAGAATTCAAAAGTTTGAACCTTATGATCATGCTATTTGATACAAAAGAAACCAAATTGTGGCTAATTTTGTTGCTCTTATATTTGTAAAATATTTTTTTAGTAAACTATTTTTTAATAAAATAATTCTATACCCTTTTAAGCTATTTTAGACTCCTATCAATGTTTAAAACTGTTATATATTAAAAAAATTGAGAATTAGCTCATATATTAATGATTTTTTGAGGTTTTTAAGCAGAAATTCAATTGTGGACAAAATGTCACAAGAGTAACGTCACAAGAGTAACGCTTAGCCTTTTACTTAAAACAATGCCATTAATTCAGATTTTATCAAAGAGATTCAAAAGTTTTTCCCTTTTGAAGAGATATAATTTCTTTATTATATTTGTAAATTTGAGTTTTGTATTCTCATATAATTCACAGGAATTCTACCTTAAAAACACTTTTTGTATTTTGCCTTTTCCAGTGGTCACAAACAAAGAGTAACCAAGAGTAACAAAATTTTGATTTATTTCCTAGACAACTAAAATATACTAAATTACATATTAGATATGTTTTATGAAGCGGAATGACATGAACTTTTAAATAGTAATTTTGAATTTTATCCTAAATATGTTTAGTATTGTAAAAAATGTACGTTTTTATGAAAATTTTCTCTGACCGTCACAAGAGTAACAATGGACGTTCCCACATGTAGTTTAGTTCAAATTTTTTCTATAATGTTTGAATTTCATGACTTGGATATTATTATTAGTTATCTTATCTGAAATGAAAGATTGTATGTTTGTTAAATCTCTATTATTGTTCATAATATTTTGAACGTTGGGGCACAAAATATTAGGATCATGATAGCCTAGTTTGCATGGCATATGACCGAAGATTTTTTCTATTGAGAGTATTGGTAGTCATTGAATTTGCTATGGTTTAAATAGCCACACATTGGTCATATTGTGAAAATATGGTGAGTAGGGTATTGCATTAGATATTGTCCTTGTTGTCGAACTGTAATTCAAAACATATTTTTTTTCATGTCTGGGTGGATCTTTAATCATCACCAATAGCCTATTGTGTACCTCTAGCATGTCATCAATCAATCAATATTTTAAATAGTTGTAATAATTTATTTTCAAGATTAAAATGAAAAAAAAAATATCTCTATTGCTTCTAATATGACAGCAGCTAGAATGAATTTTATTGTGTGGGACTGTGATGCGATTTTTATTAGTCATCAGGATTGAGTTTTGAATGTTGGTTAAGTCATTTTATATCCTTGTTCGACAAAATTGAAATTTTTCCAAAAATACATTTTGTATCACCTTTTTATCTATAAAACAACTTTTTAACAAAAAAAAAAATTAATTTAAAAGCACTATTTTTTAAAATTTTATTTTTGCAGGCTCAAAGCTTACATTCTGCAATAACTACTTTAAAAAAACTTCTCAACTCTAGCCAACAGAAAATATATATAATCAGAGATGCCAAGCAGTCCAGGTAATCATTATCTTGTTAAAATGACAATTAAATTATTGTATTTCAAATATATATGTGTATTAACATATTATTTTTATTTTGATACAAAGGTCAGTTATTGGTATGCTAAAGGTTGGAATCAAGCGTCTCTTTGTTCGAGATGACATGGGAGCCCATCATGAAGTTGATCCTGTCTGTGTTTTAGATTTTTATGTTCACGAATCAACGCAGCGCTGTGGATTCGGACATGAGTTGTTCAACGTTATGCTACAGGTATTCAAAGTTCAATCGGCTAAATTCATTAAAAGTTGTAGCTTAATTAAAATATATATTTTTTTTATCATTTTATAAAAATTAAATTCTGTATAATAAAATGTATAATTAAGAATAATTTATTATAATGAATTTTTCTTTTTATAGGATTCATAGTGGTAAGCATATGTCATTTGTAAATATAATTAGAAAAAGTTTTTTTATGTCATAATATCTTGTTTTCCTTTGCATTTGTTTAACTGCTCAATATTTTTTATAATGATTTTATATTATAATTACTACAATCAGAAAAATAAAGAATAAGGAGTTGTAAACAAACTTTGACATTTTCTTAGATTACCTCTTTTATTGCAGGTCAATTTAACTAAAATTTCAGAATGGGGCAGTGTATTGGAGTATGTCATTTAATATTAAAAATATGTCAGGTCTTACTCATGGGACTCAAAAATAAAAAGGCTTATGCAAAGTTTTGAAATTAAGGCCAGTGACATTGTTAGTGATCTTTACATTTTGATAAATGAAGTTTTTTAATGAAGACATCAATGAGGGGACAGCTATTAAAAAGGCAAATATAACGTTGGGATTTATTAAAAGAAACATGTATCATTTAAATCTAAGGTGGTTATTTGAGGGTAGGCTTAGAACTCTAAATATGTATACACTCAATGAGAGAAGGATTAGAGAAGACCTTATTCAGTTATTCAAATTTATCAAATTGGGTGATGTGTAGGGATTTGAATTTAATATTGCCAATGTGACTAGAAGTCATGGATTCAAATTATACAAACCATATCTTAATCTGGACATTAAAAAACATTATTTTTTAATAGGGTACTAGACATATGGAATAGTTTGCCTAGGTGTGTTGTTAATTCTTTGGGAGGGGGTAGTTTTAAAAAGCATTTGGATCAGCATTGGGGAATCACGAGGCTGTGTTAGATTGACAGGACCAACCTTGCTCGGCCTAGAGCCTATAGTTGGTCAACATTATTTGTATTTATATTATAGTTATTTGCAAGATTTTAAATATGCATAGAAATGTAGACTTATTAGGTAATGTATTTTTGTGGGAATTGTCAATTTGACTATAAAAGGAACTTTTTGCTTGTAGCTTTTTATAAATATATATGAATAAATATAACTTATCCCTTGAAGTCTTAAATAATTTTTAGAAAATTATGTTAATTTATCAGGCTAAGTTGTGAAGAAAAGCATTGGAATTTGTAAAATATTATAAGTTATTATTTCAATATTAAAATACATCCTACAAGAAGTACTAATAACATGTAATATTATATAAAGTTTCAAAACTGACAAATGACAATTAATGTGTGTTTTATTATGTGTAAATTCCTTGAGAATTAAAGCTTCAATATTAAAATATGCATTTTAAAAGTAATTATGTGCAGTCATAATAAAAACTTAAAATATATTGCTTTATCATTTTAATTAAACATGTTAAATCAATAATATTTTTTGTAAAGTTTAATGTTTACTATTGTGCTTTAAATTTATTTTCGTGCTTCACTTAGGCAGAAGGCTTAAAGCCCGAAAAATTGGCAGTAGACCGTCCATCTTTCAAGTGCTTGGCATTTCTTGAAAAACATTATAATTTAAAAGATCCGTCTCAGCAGAACAATAATTTTGTGATATATCCTGGATTTTTAGAAAATAGACCTGGTATGTTTTGTCAAAATATTTGCTATTTTTCTAAAAATATAACACAAGTTTGCACCCATAAGTAGTTAATACTATTAGGTATCTTATTTTGTAGTTTGTGCTATTTGTATAGATTATTACTAGTTTGTGAAGTTTTTTTATTAGTAATAAAAGTTACTTTCCATCGATATTTAGAAAGTGGAATCAACATCATACAATAGTTTTTTGCTTGGTTTTTGTTAAAGTTTGTTTTGTGTAGTAAACTAAACTTTAGAGTACTAGTTTATGTTATTTACTAATACATTATGTATCTTCTAAAAACTTGGTTGTATTGCTACTAACATCACAGCTAAAAAAATTTATTGATAAATTATTTATTTTATTTCAAAAGCTTATTATGAAAATTTTGTCTGTAATATTAAATATCTAGCATCAAAACATTTTTAAATTTCTCAAATCTTAGGGTAAAGGTATGGAATATGTCCTAATTTTTTTGGTAGTGGTTGTATATTTCTTCCGAGTTGCTGAATTGGTTGATTGAATTAACCAACCAATCCAGCATTTTTGAAGAAAATGTAACCGTCATCGAAAGAAAACACAAGGACATATATTGTATCTTAACTTATTACATTTCATTCATATAAAACCGTAATTAAAAAAAAATGCCTTGTGCATAATTATTACATTTAAAATATATGTTTTACATAATTACAAACTGAATTTAACATTTTTGATTAAGTTTTATTTTTTAAATATTTTTTTTAATGTTTTTATAATTTATTCTTTTTTTATTTTTGTTATTATTTTTCTTATCATTTTGTTTCACAGTAACAAGACCACCCATATTTCTTTATGATAACAAGGGTAAGTGATAGTTATATGAAATTAAAGTATATTAAGAAGTAGTTAAGAATACTACTAAATATTAATCTTTTTGCTTAATTTATGTTTTCTGCCCGCATATTTTACCAAAAAAATCTGATAATATCAAGTGTTCTTCATTTACTTATATTGAAATTGCTGCATTAGAAATACAGTGAATTGTTTTAATTTATTTATGATTATCATTTTTGTTCCAATCAATATGTTATTGAAACATTCAGAATTTTCCGTTTTTGTGTTTGTACATAAAATTAAATTATATTAAAATAATGCACATATAACTACGGATTACATCATAGAATTTGTAATCAATTTTCTGTTAGGTAGACTGAATCAGAGTGCAATATTTGTTAATATATCCCATTTATGTATACTTCTTCTTAAAATAAATTATTGTTTAAAAAATTCGATATTTGAGAGTTATGCATGTTTAGGATATTGAATAAAATAAAAATGTATGTTATGATATATTAAATATGTCACTGACATACTTCATTAAATATTAAGAAACTTTATTAAATATTTTTTTAATGTTAATTGTTTACAAGCTGCTTTGATTTTTTATTGTTAAGAGATCTTTGCTCGCTTTGAGAAGGCTACTTGATCTCTATAATCCATTTTATTACTTTCCATATATTGTTTAAAAAATTCGACATTTGAGAGTTACAGTCATGTCTTACTCGGGAATTGAACCCGGATTTCAGGCTGCAGTCCAGCCCCTAAAATGTTTCACAACTGGGGCAACTTATACAATCTATTTGTACTGTTAATATAATTGATATTATAAATTGAAAAATAAATTGATATTATAATTTAATTTTATACAACTATTCCAATTTAAGTCAAATTTTTATGTTTATGCCTTATCTTAAGAGTATTTTTTTAATATAAAACAAAATTCTTTTATATTAAAAATTATTAATGTATTCTATATTTTTATTTTATTTCCAAAGCAAGTAGTAATTCTTAATATATATCTTGTACTTTTTCAGCAATACAAAAGTCACAGTCAATTAAAATGAGAAATTCTTCCAATAATAATGACAAGGAATCAGTAAGAATTATCTTTATATTTAAAATATTTTTAATTTGATATTTTAAAGATGTATACTTTTACTCTATACTTATCAAACTGTTGGTTAGTGTAATAAGAATATTTCATTTACAACTGTATTATAACCCTGTTAGCATTTATTTACTTTACACTGGATTAACTGTTGTTATATTACATCTAAATATAACAAAAGTATTATCATTGCCTAAAAGTTACTGAAGATGTACTGTACTTTTATAAAACATATTTTGAGGTCCTCAGCATTTGCCTGTAACAAGCAATGGAGTGAGTAGAGTTTCTCTGAAAAAGAGTGTTTAATTAAGTAGCCATCCTGGGCTTCTAAAAGGTACAAACACAAATCAACGAGCATGCTTTGTCCGGGATTCGTACCCAGTTCCACATCATGAGAGCTAGATGCGCTTTCCCCAATACAATGGGGGCAGCAGCACTCTAAGTTTAATTTTATATTTTCATTTAGCTTTCAAATGCACAATCCTCAGTTATCCTATATTGTGTTTCTTAAGTCATCCTCTTCTCTGTCCATAGAATCCCTATTAAATAATGTATCCAGACAGGTTTTTAAGTGGGGGAGGGGATGAAAACGTTGAAACTTGATAGAGATTGCTTAAATGTATTGCCATATTTGGTTTAAACCTCTCACAGTCAGGTTCAGAGGTTTTGGTTTTACAAAGGAGAAGAAGAGGTGCACCAAACAATGTGATTCATCAAGCAAAAACATTAGTATCGTAAATGTATTATTAGATGCTGAACATTAATTGTTAATATTTTTGCTTTATATACATTGAGACTAAGTTATCTGTACGGCCACTACTTTGTAAAAGTTTAAATACACCACTGCATGCACATTTATCTATTGTTTTAAAAGAAGTTATGTGCCCTTCCGTTCTATTATTATAATAGTTTATACCCAGTAGCACAAAAGCGGCAACGCACATTGTCCATCACAGATTTTAGACTTGTAGACATTTTTGCTGAAGTACTTTCCTATGGCTACGCATTTTATATGAATTCCAAAAAGGAAGCAATGCATCGGTTGCATGTAAAAATTTATGTGCGGTATTTGGAAAATATATTGTAAATGTTCGTACTTGTCAAAGATGGTTTAGCAAATTTCGGAGGATCTGAGTCTCAAAGAAAGTGATCGATCTGGACGACCATCCAAGATCGATAATGATGTTTTACGATCCATGTTGGAAAATAATCCACATTTAACAAGTCGAGAAATTGCAGAGGAGTTTGGCATTCATCATACAACTGTTGGAGATCACATTAAATCTCTTGGGTTTGTGTTAAAGCAAAGTGTTTGGGTGTGCAGCTATCAAAGAAAAAAGGCCAGCATTAGGGTCCAGAAAAGGAATAGTGTTCCACCACGATAATGCTCACCCACATACTGCAATGGTGACACAACAAAAAATGAATGCGATAGGATGGGAAGTCCTTAGTCACCCACCGTATTCACCTGACATTGCACCATCTGATTATTACCTGTTCAGATCTCTGCAAAATTATCTAACGGGAAAAAAATTCACGTCTTTTGAAAGTGTTTCTAAGGCAGTTGCTGACTATTTTAACTACAAGGATGAGAACTTCTACAAAACAGGAATTCACAGGTTACCTGAAAGATGGCAACAGGTTGTAGCAAATAATGGAGCATATATAATTGATTAATATTAAACACATATTTTTATAAATGAATTCAAATATTTTCTTTAAAATACGACAGAACTTCCCCTCCAACCCAATAGAAAGTAATTTAACTTCTGGTTAGTAATTAAACAAGATTCTCCTTCATTTACAATTTTTTTACTGTAAGTCTCTTTCTTTTAAAATAATTTTTGGTTCTTCATTTTTTAAAAAACGTATTAAATTTCAGATGAAAGACTTCCAACCTGCCCAGGTTCCTAATACGAAAGGAATAAAAAGCAAAAGCTACTATGCTTCAACTGGAAAGTAAGTCAACAGCATTTTTGTTACATGAGAGGCATATATGTTCAAATTGGGTGACATTTATATTGATTATTAATTTATGATGGTTTAAAATGAGTTAAAGCCATTTCACATAGTAGATAATGAGTCATATGCAAACTTCCTAAGATATTTATTTTAATTCCTTATCTTGATAAGAAGTTCAAAATGTGAGCTTTAAAATAATAAAATAATCTAATCGGGAAAGTAGAAAACTCAGTAACATTATTTTAACTTGAATGGAGCTAAATGCAAACACTTCCAATTCTTAAAAATGTTTTATTATTATTAATCCAAAAGTTTATTATTTCTATTGTTATTGAAAATTAACCTTTTAAAAATTTAGTTGTTTAAAAAGCAAATTATCCTAATTTAATATATGTTTTAATATGTTTTTGTTTATGTTTTAATATATGCTAATTATAGAAAATATAACTTCATAAAAGTTTGTAGTTGTGTTGTAAGAATCAATATTAAAAAACATTGTTATCAGATAGTTTCAATATTTACATGCACAATTGTGATATCAGACTGTTTTTGAAAAGAATACTAGAGATTTTTTTAAACAATTTAAAATAAATGTAATTAAATACTAGGTTATTATATTATAAAATTTACTATGTGATTATTAATTCATGTCTTTAGTCTGCTGCATTGGAATGAGAGTGAAACAAAGCCTGAATATAGTTATCATAAAAGAATCGAAGATCCAAATATATTTCCCGGAAATCTTGCAACTAACACATGTGAGTATTTCTTGAACGTTTTTAACTGTCGAACCTTGTGTTGATGTCTATTGCAAATACATGTTATCCCAAGTTAATTGTTAAGGGAAGCAGTTAAATGCAACTATTTATTTAATTTTTTTGCCCAACAGTGTAGCAGTAGAGTACTGGGCTACCATACCAAAGGTCTGGGTTCGAATTCCGTCTAAGACATAGATTTTATGGTTTTATTGTAATTGGTTTTTTAATTTATTTGACATTGCATGAACAGATTATTAAATTAAAATAATTTAGCTTATTTATAAATTAAAAAATTAAAACATTTTAATATCTTAGTTTTTTTATGATAAGAATTTGAAGAGTTTGCGTCTTTTCAATAGTTGTAACTAACATTTGACTATTAGGATTGTGTGTCATGAATTAAGAAATACCTTATCAACTGTACATTGCCAAAAAATTTCTATTAAAACATTACTCTAAGCAACAATGGATTGATTTACAATTGATTATTTTTGCTATTGAAAAATAAAAGAATAATTTTCTTTATTTAGGTTTGGTGACTGATAAAAAATATATATTTATTGTTTCTATAAAATTTGAATAAAATATATTCTGGTGAACCAGAACATACTAATAACTAAAATAGTTTAGTTGAAATAGGATAGAGATTAAGGTTTGAAATTGTTACTCTTAACTACTTAACTAGTTAACCAGAGATAGCAAATGTGGATGTTGTCCATAGCAAATACATGTTATCCCAAGTTAATTTTAAGGGAAACAGTTAATCATGAAGACTAACGAATTATGCATATTTATTCATTATAAATTTGTTATTGGAATTTGAATAATATATATTTTTATTTCTAATATGTACAATAGGTTTGTTATATTTGTAAGTGTTCTTTTTTCCCAAAGTTGTATACATATAAATAAATTAAATTCGAGTTCTAAATTATTCAAGCCTATCAAACATAATTTTTAAATTTATATATATATATATATATATATATATATATATATATATATATATATATATTTACATTGCATATAGAACTTTTATCCTACAGCACTGAATTCAATTTTGAAAGTGTTTAATTTTTGAATTTTTTTTAACTCTAGATTTGAATAAAGAAAGAAAGGATTGGGGTGTGAAGGATGCAATGCATAGTTATACTAATTATTCTGTATCTTCTAAAGAATTCGGAGGCTGGAACCGAAATTCAAATAGCCGGTAACATTCTTTTTTTAAACTACAATAAAAAAATTTAAATGCTGAAATTAAATTTTTGACTATCTTTATTAGTAGTACATCTCTTTATATTTGCTTCTAAAATTGTGGACGTTTCTATTCATAGCATTCTAAATATATTCAATTACTTGCTAGTATTTTATCTGTGTTTCAAATATATATATTTAATTTTATTGGGTATTGAAGATTTTTTATTTTTTTTATTTTGTTAAGATATTTTTTTATGTAAAATATCTGGAATCTGAAATCATAACATTGAACTCTGTAATTTTTAATCTGAATTTGAAGAGCCAGAATCATGGTAGTTTATTTTTGAAGTTTCCCAGTAAAATGTAAAGTTATTCGCTTCTATATAGGTATCTTTATGTTATTCGAATTATATAGGCATACCGAAATGGGATCATGTACATTTTTTACCTTCAAAATGAAGTTTAGAATGCACAATTCAATGCAATTTATGCTACATTAGCACTGATTTTTTTATTTGTAACATTCACAGATTTTGTGACATTGAATGAATAATTGAATTAATGTTTTCAGATGTCATTTTCGTTTTTTATTATAAAACAAAGTAAACCTGAGTAAAAGTTAGTGTATGTGGCAAAAGATTAATTTTTAAGTAATTAGTGGAAATCAGCCAACTCTTAATCTTCAATCTATACAGGGTTCGTACGGTTCTTAAAGTCCTTAGGTATTACTCCTTATTTTGGTTTAAAGTTCATAAGGGCCCTTTAAATGTACTTAGAAACTCCTTATTTTTGTTCAAAAGGTCCTTAAAAACTTCCATGTTACAGAAGATTCTTAAAAAGTCCTTAGAACGACTATCAATTAAATTATTTTACTAAACTTCCATAAAAAATGTTTGATCTTAGTGTGAATTAAACAAAAATTTTTATCTGAGTTAAAAAAAAACACAGATTCTTTGTACCCGATAGCTTTTACCTTCTTGCACCTATTATATATTCATTTATTTAAATTTTTAAAATATTTTTTTGGTAAGAAGCCTATATGCAACTTTACAAACGTATATTAGTTTTTTGCATTAAAAAATAAGGTCCTTATAAATTCCTATTAAGGTTCTGGAAACGTCCTTAGAAACTCATTATTTTTATTTTCGGAAAATGCTTACGAACCCTGTTACAGCAATCATATTAAACATCTACAATTGCATATATTAAAAAAAAAATCAGAATTATTAATAAAAATATAAATTATTACTAATATAAAGTGTTTAATATATTTAAAATATTAAATTTATGTATAATGTGGGTTATTAACACTTAAAGTTCTTCTTTTGTGAACTGAATGTTAATCCTTGTAGGATTTAAGCCTATTGTTGGCATTGAAATATGAAACATGTGTTAAAATTGTTTTGTACTGTATATATTGTTTGTTTAGTTATTGATTTACATGTATAATAGCTATTTATTTACTAGAATTAAATTAATTTAAATGGAATCATTTAATACAATCAAGTGCCCAGAGACTGATGTAAAAGATTTCTTATAAAACATTTTGAATACTATAACACATTTTATCATTACAGTGGCCGTACATAAATAACATGCTATACCTACATAATCTAAATACATATCCACTATTATCATATATTATAATTACAAAGAATTCAGAGGGAAAAAAATTAAAAACTTTTATGCAGAAAACCTTAAAACTTGCGATGTGGTTAAAATAGAAAAATTCATTATGTGTTATTAGTGCTAAAAATATTTCAATTCCCCTACAAAACATATAAAATTTGTTTATCCTTAAAAGAATACAAAATGTAAATATTAAAATTATACATACACAATTTTTACCTGCCAAAATTGTTGTATTTTTGCAAGTGCTCCATTGCTTTTGCTTTGGTATTTAAAATTTTTTTAAAAAAAGGTATAAATTTTACAGCAGTTTTAAAAAACACAAAACAACAATGTAATTGAAAAAAATTCCATAATAAGTTGTTTTAAATGATATTTTTAACAATCCAATACAGCTTGCTAGTGTGTAAACATTGTAAAATCTAAAATACAATTGCAATAAATGTGTATTGTTTGGGATAGTTATTGAGTGATTTTAATAACAAAAAGTATTGTTATTTCTATTTTAGGGATTTAACCCCTATAAATGTTGGAGATGTCAATCAAAGGAGAATGAATTCTCTGCAATCTTCTTGGAACATTCTAGGAGTTACCCCTATGAATTACTCGCCACTACACAACCATACATTGAAGCAATAGAACATTGAAATCGCTCTTTCATTATTTTAATTTCCATTTCTTTAGTCAAGATTGTGCATTTTAGGTTTTTGTGTTCATATTTTATTTAGTTCGACGAACAAATTTTATGAGGTGTGTGCAGCAGACTTTTATTTAAAAATTATAAATGTTTCATTACATTGTAAATGCATTGTAAAATGATATGCATTTTTATTGAAATTTTTTTCAAATGATGTTAATAGACCGAATTGAATTCTGTATTTTACACACGTTTTGTCATTATAAAAAACTTCTCTGTATTTCCAAATTATTTTAGAAATTTGAATAATAGTATATTTGTTTCAGTTAACCAATTGCTATATTGAGGATTTTTATTAGTATGAAGTCTTTATTTTATCTGTTGTTTTTTAAATATTTATTTTGCACATTGAGTATTAGTGCTAAATCTATTGAGTCATTTTACAAATTTATATTTTAGCTATGTTCACACTTTAGATATTTATCTCTTTTTATATTTCTTTACATTAAACTATGAATTCCAATTCTTTTACAAATATCAGAAATAAAACTGAAATGATGAAATTTTATTTTAATGTAGTTTCTAATGAACAAATTTTCCATGAATAACTTTACAGTTTTAATTTTTGCTATTATTTATATATATTCATATGGTAAAAATTAAAAAATAATATTTTATGCTATGCATTTATATAGTGAAGTTACTATTTTCTTCTCATTATTTATTAAAATCGTACACAGTTTTATAATTACAAATATGGGTACTATAATGATAATCAAATTTAAAATATCTTAAATGAAATATTTTATGTATTTAAAATATTTTGAGTTATTTCTACATAATGAATTTGAAATTGGATAATTTATTTTGCTTTAAAGAATTTGCGGATTATTTTAAGTTTAACAATTTAGCTTTCATTTTATATATATAAATTAAGTGCTAATTACCCATTTGTTAAAAGTAATTATCCATTAATAAAAATCCCCATATCAACTGATTTCTTAGCAATTGTATTTTACTTGGATGTATTTAATCAACTGCTAAGTTTTTTGTGGAATACAATTTTGTATAAACCTCAGTTGGATATACATGATTATTAGGCTTATGTCTGAATAACCTGTCATTAGGAATATTAACACGCACACTATTTTACACACATTGGCATTCTAACATTGTATTTGTATACAATAAAAATAACATACCTATTTATCTTATACTTTTTTAAGTTAGAGTATTTATTTTCGATACCATTTATGAGGTAAAATATTTTGAAGATATTATGACTTTTCTTAAATTTTTATTTGTTGTACCAGATTTAAAGAAAGTTGAGTAGAAACCTTCCTTTTTGAGTTTCGTTTGAATCCCAAATTAAAAAAATTATCTGCTTTTACAAAGTGAAATTAAATTTCCAGTTTCAATTGTCTTTTTTTTATATTCTGTCTTTGTAAATGTTTAAACTTTGTGTTGTTATTTTTATTGGCAGCTTTATTACAATTTGGCTGGTTTCAAGCAGAAAATTCACTTTGGTATAATTTGTGAAAAAATACATTAGTGTATTAGACTATATTTATGTTTTGAATTATGTAGATTAGTAGATTATTTTAAATATATTTTATTTTAAAAATGATAAAAATAGTTTATTCATTTGTATGTTAATCAAGATTTTTCCTATTTAATCTTAGTTTATATTTATGCCTTATCTCACATTTGCAATTTTACTTTGTAAAACTAATTACAATATTTAGAAACTACTTATATTTCCTTGCTCTTGCCGTTTGTAAGATGTACTGCTGTTTCTGTATTTATTTAAACTTTTAGCAGAACCATCATAAGTATATTTTTCAAAAGTATATTGTACTACTCAATGCCACAAAATTCCATTCGCCTCAAGTTAAGTTAGATATACTAATGCACAACTTCTTCATAGTATACTTCTTCATTGTAAATATTTTGCCGAAATCTTAAAATAAACATCTTGGCTGTTATGCATTTTTGCCATGTGAACGTTAAATATGTAGGATTTACTAAACGAACTAATACTAAACTAATAAATTTATAAGATTTACTAAACTAATGACACAAATTCAAAACTTTAAATAGAATTTAGACTAACCGAGTTTGAATGCAGGAGTATTTAAAAGCTACCAAATGCTAATTTATGTCTTTATTCCACCTTATTATACAATTATTAAAAAATATTGATATTTCTTATCGACTGATTTAAATAATTTAATCAGTATTTATTTTGTTTATTGATACATTATTTTTTATTGTTAACGTTGATGATCAGAAGACCTTCCATAGAGATAATCACTTTTCCAGGATTGAAAAAACATATATAGAATCTTTTTTATAAATGTTCAATCCGAATACTAATACTGTATTTATAAATGTTTCTATTTGCTACCATACTTGTTGATTGGGAAGCACATCATTGGTATTGTAAATATTGCTACTTATATACTATTAGTTTAAATGTGTTTAAGTGGTGTGCTTTTACAAGGAAGTATATTTAACAATGTTCATATTGTGTGAAGGTTTATGGTCTGTGATAAAAAGGTTGTTGATTAGATTTTAATTCCTAAGGTATTTGGGTGTATATAATTATGTTTTCCATTTTAATATATTGACATAAAATCACAAAGTTGTGATTTTTAAATTTATTTCAAAAAGAAAAATGTTTGAAGTTTGAATATTTTTTTTTCTGTGTTCGGCAATTTTAGTGACTGTGAGGATTCTGTCAGTTAACGTTAAACATAGTTAGGTAAATAGTTTAACCAGTGGTCTCTGATAAAAATGGATGATGTTTAATCTAATCAAATCCCCATCTAAAACTGAAACTATTGTTATTAATACCTTAAATAATAAATTTAGCACATTAGCTGCCAATATAATAAAATAAAATGGTGCTCATGTGGTCACGCCATTTATTCTTGATTTGCTTTTAAAATGATTCAAATTTATCAACACTTGCGAAAATTTTGAAAAATATATGAAAATAACTCTAAAATTTTCGTGCATGAGTTATATGCTACTCTTGAAGCTTTAAGTTCAATATGGGCGCTGGCCCAGCGTTAAATTATTTGTTCAGTATATTGCATTTAACTCAAGGAACCTATAGTCAAAACAAGACATGAGTTAAATACAAATTTTATGGCAGTAAATGTGTTAATGAGTATTCTTTATTTTAATGTCTTATGCTTTTTTTAATGTAAATTTGCCTTTATTGGTAGTTTTGAAGTATTTTATTTGTGGACTATACGATCACTTTGGTTTTTGTTTAATTTTTACAACTTATTTATAGTGATGTTATATTGTAATTCCATTGCTTTTAGTGCTGAGCTTATAATGCATTTAAAACGTATACAACATTGCATGCAAGTTGAAAGAATAATCATTTTTTTAGTTTGTTGTATTTGTAGTATGAGGTATACAAACAAATATATATACTAGCAAATATGTATACAAGCAAATGCTGGTTTATTGATATTATATCATTTGGTTATATATATATGATTTTACTTTATCTAATGGTATTTTATTTATCTTTCACACACTCTATACTGTGAGATTTATCTTCTAATCTAATACTTTCCATATTTATGTAGGTAGATTTTTCTAGTTTTATTAAGAAGGAGAAAGGAGATTTTATAAGTGGTTATGAAATGGTTTTATATATGAGCTTGTGATTATTGTAAAGGATTACTTTATCCATGTTTTCCAAACTTATGTGTACAGCTCCTAAAGTTCTTTACATTTATTTGTGGTATTATAGAAATTTATAAAATAATGTATAGAAATGGTTACTAAGAGAAAGGAAAGATGTTTTAAGATTTTCTCTTTTACTTTTTAAATCTATTTCCAATTTTGATTAGGAGTGTTAAAAAAATGTTTTGAACAATTTTATTTTTATTTTTTAAACAACTAACTTGGTATAAAAAAACATACCAAAACATACACGAAATAACAGTTTAGGGTGCTTAAAAAATATTTTTGTGTTTTAATTTAGTTGGAATCTCAAAATACAACGTAATTTAAGTATAACTAAATTCAAATTTATCTTGTATTTTTTTTACAAATTAAAAATGTTTGCATGTAATAAAATTATGTAAAGAAAGGATATTCAAGATTGTAGTATGAGGACAGTTCTTTAATTAAAAGGCATAACTTATTTGTGGGGTAAATATTTTAGAATTAGCAAATATGAAAGTTTTAGAAATCATGATTATTTGCAGAGAAGGAAAGGTGGTATGTAGAGATGGTATTGTTGTAACCTTTCTTTATTTTTTGGCAGTATATGAATGTGTTTATTATGGTTTAAGGTTAGTTACCAATGGTTACTAATATTTATATATTGTGCAAAACATTTTTATATAGTTTTGCTTACGCATTTAAAAAAATTCCGCAGAAATTCTACTTAATTGAAAATATATTTCATGTTTCACATTATACATATAATAATTTATATATTCAATTAATTTTGTTAACTGGAAATGTGTTTTGTATAGTAATTATTTTCTGGTATTGAATTATTTGTCAGACTTTCACCATTCTTTAATTGAAGAAAGCAGTTACATAAATTATCTTATTTTAATATTGAAGTAAATTTACATGTTCATTTGAGTAATTTTCAAATATATTGCTTTCAAAATTGTATATTTATTGATTTTTATGAATCTATAGCTTACCAACGAATCTGCAACAGAATCTCAAGTTATTTATTTTATTGTCATTACTTTTCATAAAAAAATTATACTCTACAATATGTCATCCAAATAAATACCTTAAATTGAAACTCTTTCATGTATTTTCTTTAATAAAATGATATTAACAATGTGATATAATTTAAATTCTGTAAGCTTCTGCAGACATAACTTAGCTTTTCTGAATTTTTGTTGAACATGTAAAATAAAGTAGACCATTGTTGTAATATCCAATTTCGAATATTTCACACTAGACACACAGGCAACCCACATAAATATCAGAAAAAATTTTATTGCAAAAAACATTTTCATAAATCTCATTACACAACTATATTTCGTAAGCATTGTGAAGTTGAATTTTTACAAAAAATCTTTTAACACACTGATTTCTCTCAAAATTTGACTCCTTCCCTATAATTCACTTTTGCACCTTTCTCCACTATTCCTATAGTGCTGAATCGTTCTGCTTTCTACCTTCGAATATTCTTATAGTGCGGCTCTGGTCACTGTGACGTCACATTGCTTGATGAACTTAATTGGTCAACTTGCTCAAACCAGTTTTGAGGGGCGTTACCCAAACACCAATTAATCGTATCCGCACTATACTATTTGAACTAGACCTTCAGGATTCAATACGCCTAGTGCATCCCTGTTTTACTCAGATATTAAGAGGTGGATAGTTGGAATTTTTTTTTCTCTCGAAATCAAAAGAATAAATAACTGGAGTACTTATATAATTATAAAATGTCCTTTCTATTGATATTGTATTTTTATGATCCTTCAATATCATATTGTAAAGGTCTTTAACTATTTAGTTTATATTAATCAACCCTCTTCCATAGGCATTACCAGGGAAATAATCTATATAAATTAATCGAGTGCCTATTATTTAAAAGAAACCCAGTTTTATTATTACACTATTTTATATAACTCACTCTCTTAAAGACTTATCATATCTTGCAAAATAAATTCAATCCCTTTCGATATTTGGTCCTAATAATTAAGAATTGAAGGGTACAAGGGATAAAGATGCAATGGCCAGTTTTATAAAAAAAATGATATTTTGCTATCTAGTAACATTAACTATTAAACTGTAGTAACTATTAAATTAGTTTTATTTAGAGAATAAAGGTTTGGTTTGATTAATAAACGTCGCACTAGAGCTGAACAGAGGGCTATTGGCGATGGTTCGGGGTCTATCTCGGAGGAAAGACACGGGAACTCGAACTACGTCTCGTATTTTTGAACCATTGTCAGATGACAACACCTGAGCCGGCACCCGGCGCAACCTCAATAGGCGTCAGGATATGGACTCCGATCAGATTTATCGTGCACCGGCCCGTATACACGCCAGTATAATTTGTTGGATGTTCTGGGCGACTTTCTAGTATTTCTGTAGCGAAGCTGGCAACCCTTCGATTGCAAGATTACTATTTTTTATTTATTTTTACTTTTCCGTGTCAAGTCTATTGCACGGATTCGAACTACCAATCTTCCGATTACTAGCTGAACACATTTATCCACTGGGCCACTGGAAGCTCTTTTGAGAATAAAGACGTTATATCTAGTGTAAATTACGGGAAAAGATTTGCTATACCGAGGAAGTGTGTTAACAATAATAACAGTGTTCATTCTTGGCGTTTTTTGAAGGGCGGTCCGGTCCGCCATGCCCGCCCTAGTTTCATGTCGATAGCGCCCTCGTGCCCCTTTTTCAAAAATCCCGCCCTCTTGCCCTTTTCAGTCAAACACAAGCATCCTTGCTTCCCTGGCTCTTTTAAAGGCTTATTTTTTTTCTGTGTTTTTTTAAAGAGAAGATGGTTTTGGGCAAAGTTACTAGGTTAAGCATTTTATTACCAAATTTTGGATTTAAGTAGCATTTTCATCAGTTTTGTAAGGTGTTTGATTAGACCTACTTAAAGATGTGTTTTTTAGGGAAAACATTAATTTTTAAATGTCAAATTTTAAATTTTAAGAAATATCTTTATAAAGAGACATCAATTTTGTACGGGTCTTTCCTTCGAGATAGGCCCAGAACCGTAAAAATAGCACAATATGCAGCTCTAGCGCAATGTCAACCAACAAATCAGAGCTTGTTTTTTATTTGGTCACGGATGCGATGTGCTAACGAGTGGCCACGCCCGACCCAAACTTTTTTTTTTGAAAGTGTCCTTTTAGAAACAAGAAGTGCCATTTCAAAAACGGGGTGTCCTTTTACTGGCAACAGCGCCCTGCCTCTTTTTATTTTTAGAGTGAACACTGATAATAATAATAATAATAAACTTTTCTGAAAGAATTAATGTAAGTTGAAAATGGGCCTTTACCTTCTGTACCCTTCAATTTATACTAACTATTAATGGATTTCATTTTGCAAGGATAAATCGGATAGTGGAAAGGACCGATTCCGAATTAACGAGAATTGAATGAGGTTGTGCACTATAGGCAATTTCCTGTCGAACCAGACTTTGACATTCACGATTTCTGTTTCTGAATTTAATAGCGTTTATAAATGGGAATTCACACTACTATATCTAAATATTGTTTCTAATAACAGCAGAATCTGTAAGAAAATAGGGTCGAAAGCACGTTTTTTTTATATCTTGAATGACAATAGGTTTATAATGCAAATTAATAATGGAACGCTTTCAAATATTCATACTTCCTTTTTTTTTTCATTCGTTTTCACATACAAACATTTTCAAAACTTGAATACATTTGACATATAATGCATTTCCACAATCACAATTGTATTTTATAAATATAACACTTAATATTTCTGAAATGCATAAATAAAACATTTCGCCAATGCACTTATATTGCATATATGTACGAAAAGCTGTTCTCTGCAAAAGCATCATCCACTAGAAACTTTCAATGTATTATCGTCAAGCGATTACTTTCATTTAAACGTTTGAAGGTAATAATACGATTCTAATACCCGGTTTAGTAGAAATTAAAAGAAAAATACGTAGGCAGTGTTATTCGGTCGCATGATTTAAAGTGTGTAACGTTAAACTAAATTGCTTGGCATCTTTTTTGGATTCTAGAAAAACCGTTGCACGTTTTCTGCGTTGTGACTCGTTTGTAGGACGACGTTTGCGAACGTCGGACGATCATGAAATAGATACAGCCGCGGAAATGCTGTTTCGCAGCTCATGCTTTCGTCGCGGTCCACTTCGCTTACCCATACCGATATTAAAGACTTTACACGCCAAACAAATTGCTGTTACCTAAATATAATTTTCGGATATGTGCTGATGTTTTTTGAAATTCGCTTAATATTTTTTTTTTTTTGCAAAATTACAATTATCATTTCATTTATTTGACCGAGCGTTAAACGAGGTCTCTGTTTTAACTCGATCTTTCGGCACTTCGTCTGTTTGTTTCTAAATTTGTTTGTTACGCAGTCACAACCAAACGCGTTGTTTGATTTTTTTCAAATTTGACAGGAATGATCCTTTAAGTCATTAAAATCGATTTTTTTTTGTAATTTTTCATTTGTTTTTGGCCACGGGGTCTACTATTCTCAGCTTTCTGTTCTAGTTATTCTTTAAAAAAAATTCTTTAAATTATAACAGAGAATCTTGCATTCATGTCTTACAGTTATGAAAGGGATTTATTACATTTTTAATTTTAAGTATAAATTACTTGTATAACTTAACAATCACTTTACTTTTAAAATTTAATATATCTATAAATAATTTATTATGTTTAAAATCCTTGTAAACACATTTTTTCAATGATTAGTAGTTTTCTTCGCCCCAAATTAAGTACAACAAAGCTAAACGTACTTCTGAAATCCTTTTAAAATGTAATCTTGCTTTTAGTGGATGATCCATTGTACAGTAAAAGAACAGCTTTTCCCTTTATCGTAATTTTATACGAGTATCACACGCATTCCGACTTCACCTGTAACAACAAATTAACGAAACGTTTATAGACAACACTTTTAAACACACTCCACTGATATAATACACACATATTATATAAATAGTCGCGTATATCACAGAACAACATAGTTATATAACATCGTAATTGATTAACTTGGAAAATTGAAGGCTGTCGTTTGTACACATTTGAATTATTCGAATGAAGAATTCATATATAAGATGCAGTGTTATCATTTGTATGTAAAAATAGGGTGCTTTCGTTTTTTACGAACATTGAAGCTTCTTTTTGTGACGCTTTTTGGCTTAAAGTCACTTGGTACGAAATAATGTTAAATTATGTATCCAAATAAATATGAGTTGGTACTTTATTTGATTATGTTAATTTGTCATATTTTGTGACCCTTTTTCTAAGAAACTAACAAGCGCGGATTTTTTCTTCTTCAGATTGATTTAATTGCTGATGTTTATGAAACTAAAGTTCGATTTTTTAAAATGAAATAGTTTACTTCATTTCATAAAATGCTTTCAGAATCCTGTGAGGGAGATAACTTTTATATTCATCAGTGTATCGCCCGTTTTCTTAGCAACATACAATTTTAAAATTCATAAAAATACTCTACTCTGGTACCTTTTTTTTTGGGACACTTATTCCTTTGCAGTTACATTAACTATGTGTATTAATCTATACTTAAGTAAAACTTTGTAATTTTAAATATATTTATGATTGGACTTATTACATCCCTGAGAAGGTTAAAGTGCGTAAAAATAATTGTTAAATAAAGTTAATTGTATAAATTTAATTTCTCATTTAAATATAGTAGCCCCACAGTATCCGAAAGAAACCTCCGAAAATATTAACGGTCTAAGCTTTTTAGTTTATAAGAAAAAAGGTGCTTAAAATCTGTCAAATTAACTTTTGCATAGAAGGTACTAACTACCTTTAGTGTTTAAATCAAACTAAAGAATTATACATGAATATTACATAGTACCAATATCATGTGTGAATTGAGCTTGCTTTTTATTATTGCGAAGCAAATTGTTATTTTAAGAAAATAAATAGATTTTGCCAAAAAAATCAATGCGCAAATTGCACAATTTGGCCTTAAAAAAACTAGTCAGTATCAGAGTTTTACGTAATTAAAATCCAAAAATATTTAACACCATGTATTGCAAAAAAAATCACACTTGCTAATTTAATATTACAAGTCCATATTTCAGAATTTAAGCATTTAATATATTGCAAATGTAAAAAAGGTTATTTATATATTCTATATTTGTATTTAAAAAAATCTGTAGCTGTTTCAGGGCCTGCCAAGTATTATATATAAACATTTAAATTTTTACTCTCTCAATCATCGTGCACATTTTTAACTCAAACAGAAATTTCAAAATATTTTTTAGCCCAAAGTAAAAATAAACTTTATAAACCATCCACACGATATGAAAAACAACTAGCGATTAGGAAAGCTATTCTTATTTATAAATAAAAAAAATAATCACGAACCATTATTTTACTTATTTTGGCACAAAACGTACAATTCTGTTGGACAGAAAATCAACGTATTAAATTACAGGCTCTTCGTAAATGACAACACTGCACAAAAATAGCTTTTTTATCAGCTTTTACGCATGCAATAAGTTCAGATTAGCACTGTATAATTAAGAACCATTCGATGTTCTTTTTTTGCTTGTGATATTTTATTTTCTAATTAATTTTCTATCAGCCTTTACTTAACGAATTTAACAACAAAACCAGTCTAACGTTAAGTATAAACCATTTCCCATATCGGACTTAGATGGTAATAATAGTTCATTGAAATGTTTTCTATTTATACCATCAGATGTAATCTGGACATTTTAGTCTTGTTCAGTCATGGCCTTGTTTTTTTCTGTCTTCAACGTTTGTAATTGTACTTTAATTATGATAGTAATTTTTTTTTATGATGTGGCATATTTGCCGTAAATGTATCTTGCAACGCGCGTGGTCAATCTTTGATGGAAAGGTAAAGGCCATATGAAGCCCTTGTGGAATCTGATATATATATATATATTAAAACCTGTATTGTAGTTAAAGAATCGTATCAATAGATACAATTACTCTTTGATAATAACTCACATTTTTTTTAATGATATTATCTGTGTTCAAAGTATGTTTGAAAAGAAAAACATTAACAATTCGAATCATTATAGTAGCTCTTTTTTTCTGTTTTAGGCTAAAATGATATTATAATATATATCAGTAGAAATACTTTACTTTTTCTGGAAAAATATCTTATGTTTTTATATTTATACATTCTATCCCATGCCTGATAATTATTTCTGTACCTCCACGTAGCCTATGGTAAAATAGCAAATGGACCATTATATAACTCTAGTGCGGGTTTATACCAACTAGTCCAATCAACCTATGAGCTAAATTTATCGTACATATACCTTTAATTAAAAACATATATTTTTTGTGGAAGCGAAGAAGTTAATAATGAACTTATTTAAAAAAATACAATGGATACTGGAACAATTGACCGGTTATTGTCGGCCAAAATTTTTATTTTTTAAACTCGTAATTTATATTTCCAATGAAACACATGAATGTGATCATTTTAGTTCAATTTTATAAGTTAAACGATATGGGTATGGTTTATATCAAACGTCAAACTTGTTAATAAACACGTAACTACATCAAAGTACACAACAAATAGTTTATAAATTAACAACACAAATCAACATCAAACAGCTATAACTTAAAGGATTTCATCTCAAAATAGCCATAACCACAAAATTCATAAATAACTATACATTTAAATTCAACGAAAATTTGTAATATCTACAATCAGGATAGGGTCTTTTTTCTATGTACAAATATTATTTTTTTTTACATAATTTGAGTTGTTCCATTTGGTTTCAAGTTTACTTTTTTTCAGAAAGTAAAATTTAATACTGATGCCACTCGTCGTTTGAATACTAGCATATAAGCAGAGTTTGAATACTATCAAAGATGTCAATATTCTTTCAAATCGCAAAAAATCGGTCAATTCGTTATGAGTTTAACGGTAAAGAAGTTACAGATTCATTCAAAAATAAAAGTTACCGAGTTAGGTTAGAGAAGTTAACGATAACGTTAGAATTGATTTCTTATAGTTATTAGACGACCTTTAATTGTTATGGGAAACGATATTTAAATGATTTAACAATAACATTTTGTTAAAATAATCCTATATTAATTTTTATAATCTACATAATTACAACATTGGGCAAAACAATTCGACATAGCACGTTTAATATGACTTTTTCGAAAACTCATTGAATATTTAACAAGATTGAAACATACAGAACTATAAATAAATAGATCTGAATTTTGGATATATAATATTATCACAAATTAACTGATATGTCACAATATTTAACATTTTTAACGATACAAGGTATAAGACGTCATATAATACTGCTTAGAGTAGTGGATCTTTTACTGAATTTCATTCATTTTCATAACCGAAATTTTCCAATTCGTTTTATCATTCCGAAAATTTAATTTCACAAACGCAATCGCTGAAAGAGCACCGAATAATTGGAAATTTGTTATGTTAGAGTAAATCAGGCAATACATGCCTATTAAATATTATTAAAATACGAATTTATTTAACTTTTTTTTAAGGTCAGTCAATGGACAGTTCTTGAAAGATTGGTAATATTTATTAGAGATGTAAGGTATTATATGTGAAAGGCCAAAATTTGTACATAGTATTTGTTAGTAAGATATTTGAATCACGTATTTGAATTTCGCGCCTGGATTTCATTTTCTCTAATCGCGATAATGGAATGATGTTCTCTAGCAAATGGAACAACTTATCATTTCACCTTTAAGCATGTCATCGTTCTTGAAATGGAGGTTTAGGAGTCAGGAAAAAATGACGGGAAAGAGGAATAGAAAAGTTAGTTCTTTTCACACTTTTTTTTTTAAAACACACTCAAAAGAGAATAATGTTACGAAATCCATTTCTTCTTGGAGGATTTACCAGTCGCAGCTCCGACTTTCGAGGAAATGTTCACGATTATATCCGGATCGGCCCAGGGAAGGATAATACACATGAACACGCGGCCGTTCCTCTGGTCCATTGGGAAGATACTGATGGGGCTGAAGGGTTCGTTCTCGGCAACGTATTTCAGAAGCTTCCTGTACGTGTGGGGGTAGAGTTTTTCGAGGTCCACCCCCCGAGTGGATAGCTGCTCTTCGACGACCTTAAGACCACACCTCCTCTCCTCCACCGTGGTCTGTTTCGGGTCTCCAGTCTCAGGATCGGTCTTGGTGATGGTCAGGATCAGAGTCTGGACGTCGTCCTCTGGGAGGGCGGGCGAGAGGTGCATCTTGGCCCCTCGGACTACCACCTCTCGCTCCAGGGCCGCGGCAATCTCGTTGGTGACGGTGATGGCTGCCAGCAGGATGAACTTCCTATCTGGATTGTACTTGTCGCAGAAGCTCCTCACCTGGCTGAACACGTCCGATCCCATCTCCTGGGGCAGGAGATCCGACCTGGAGACGTACAGAGTCTGGCCTTTGGCGCTCTCCCACCCGTGGACCAGGTAGTCCAGGGCGTCTTCCGGGTTGAGGAAGAGCAGCTTGACGGCCCCCCTGCCCCTGGAGAGGAGTCCGCGTTTGGCACACAGCGACAGGTGTCTCCTGGAGACCGGGTCGTCCCGGGCCTTCATCAGAACCTGCTTGCACAGGTTGCTGATCCGAGTCTGGGGGCAGTGGTCCTTGTGGCGGGCCAGGTGCAGCTTCCTGCACTGGCGACTGCAGTAATAGGTGTAGCAGTTGGGGCAGGTGCGGAACTTGGCGCGGGCCTCCTCCACCGGCAAGCTCTTGGTGCATTTGGGTCTGTGGCACTTGAGGTGGCCCTCCGTGGTCGAGATCATATTGCTGGTCTTCTTCTTCCGCGTCGGGGTGGACGACCCCCCTTGCTGCTGCTCGTCCCCGGTCGTCGTGGAAGGTCCTCGTCCTGGATTGGAACCAAGATTAGTGTCGGCATCGAGGGCAAAGCGACTCACGGGCTGACCACAACAGGGACCGGGCTCATACGAGGAAGGGCACAACATCAGCTCTCCCCTGGACGGAGTGCTGGGTTCGGACACGCATGTCATGTGGGTGGGGTCGTTATTACTAAAGGAATTGATGGTGGGGGGTGGTGCGAGGGCACGTGCACAGAACATGCAGGGCAGATGGAGAAGTACAAGGCAGAGAGATTGGGGGCGTCGAAGGGCGCCCTCAGCTGCGACTCCTCGACTGTAGGAGCCCTGTTGCAGGCCCGCGAAGAGGTTGGCGCCGCACATGGCCACCTGGGGCGGTTCCACAATCGGGAGAACGTCGGCACTGGAGCTGCTACACGATGGAAGGGTCGACTGTCGTTGAAGGGGCGGTCTGGTGTGAGGTTGGTGAGGGCAGTCGTGGCGCAATGTTTGGTAAGACTGATCTTGGGTATCCTGGAGGTGCTCGTATTCGTCAACGAATTTTGCCTCATCTGCGTTGTATAGAGAAAAAAAGGAAGGGAAGAGAGGAAAAAAAAGAAAGTGCTATTGTTTGTAGGACGTGCTGGGTTTACCAGGTGAGAACATAAAACTAGCTTGTTCTACACTTGATTAAGATATTTTTTTAAGGGCTATTTTATTGGCAAACTTCTAAAATATAAATTCATTCAATTTAAGGAAGATTATCAATAGAAAAAATGAAAAACGCATGCTTTAATCAATGAAGTAAGGAATATGCGAAAATGGCTGTTAGAAAAATTATCGAAAAAAATATTCAAATAAATACTCAAGTCATTATTAAACGTCCATTTGATCATAGATGTAGATAATGATAGAGGGAGAGATGCTTTTAAGATTGTTCTATATGTTTTGTTGAGCATTCTTAGGACATTATATTACATACATGTGGAATACAAGCCTCGTATGCATTACAATTTTTCTATTTACTACTCTCGCTTTCCCTAAGCGTCTCATAGGCGGCCCTGGGGGTGTTGTGTCTGATCCTGGTGTCTTAATATTCTCAATCCTACATTTATTACCTTCAATTGTTTGGTCAACCCGTTTATTTTTTTCAGAAATTTTTGAAATTTGTTTCTAAAAAATAGATTCTTTTAAATTATTTCATTGTTTATGTTTTTTTTTAAAGTTTGAAACACTTTATCAGCTCAAGGTTTATTAACATGGAATAACCATTTTAACATATCCCTTACTACAACATATACCTTACTCCATTGTTCCTTTCAAAGTAAAAACTATACATAACGATCCCAAGATGCAAAGAAAGGAAGGTTTAAGGTCTGGGGCATACGAGGCTACCCATGCGATAACTCAAGGTGTCCTGCCTTACCTTCAATGATGGAAGACAGCTCCTGTTCCTCGCCCTCGGGCACTAGAACTTCCATACTGGTTGGAGATTGGACGTCGTCTTCCAGAGGCGAGGTGGAACTGCTGCGACAGAAGGAACCATGGTTGACCTCTCCCAGGGGAGAAGATATTGGAAGTTGCTTTGCAGAAGAATTACTACTGGGATATGGTTGCGGGAAGCTAAAGCTGCCATCGAACATCTTACCCTGTTGATCGTCGGCGTCGATCCCTTCGCCCCCTTCGTCTGTCCTGTGCTGGCCAATGGAAAATGTCGCTCCGGGTGATATCATCTCAGTTGGCCTGGTGATTGGGTCTGAAAGTCATTTGAGAAAGATTCACATGTCAGCTGTTGATTTAAAGGGTCCAGGGAAAAAAGGGTGAGGGTCCACTTTTGGAAGAATTCGATATATCTTATTTTTGATACAGAGTTGTGTTTCTAGTGTACCAACTCGGGTTGGTTGGTTGTGTAGGGTATAATGGCACAAGGGCCAAATATGGCCAAGCTGTGCCAAACACTAGGTAATTAAAACAGACATTGTACCAAGTCTGGAAACGATAAGAGCGACAATATTCTGTCCAGTGGTGGTGATTAAGAGTGGTGAGCAAGAGCAAATGCCACTTCAATTTTGGAAATTTAAATAAATTTTAATAGAAATTTTGTATTTGCCTGCTCAATTTTAGCCCTTACCCATACATTCGCCGCCGCTGAGTCTATCAAGTACAAGTTAAGATCAGTAAGTCTATAAGGCATAATATCAGTACGTTTATAAGGCATAAGATCAGTATGTCTAAAAGACATAAGATCAGTATTCTATAACCCATAAGATCAGTACGTCTATAAGGCTTAAGATCAGTACGTTTATAAGGCATAAGATTAGTATGTCTAAATAGCATAAGATCAGTACTATATAACGCATAAGATCAGTACGTCTATAAAACATAAGATCAATACTACTATAAGGCATAAGATCAATATGTTTATAAGACATTTCTGCGAAATTACTGCGGATGGACCGTCATCGTTTTTCCCTGAACCTGTCCACGTGACTTTGCTAGAAATAAAGAATTAAATAAAGTTATGCCCTCAAGATACTTGATGACATGAATGCTAATTATGATTTAGTTTTTCCTTTAAAAGTATGGTGCACGCAAGCAATAATTATTTCAAATTGAAAGAAAAGAAAAATCTATCACTATATAGAGCAAAAAGAAAAGAAAGGTGCCTAAAAGAAAAATGTCTAACTACTAATGGATTCTACAGCCTAAAAGCTTAATAATGCCAATTGCCTACCTACTTCTATCTAACATCTCTTCTGACATTCTCTGTTCTTGTTTTAGGATTAAGTTTCTAATATCTTGTAGAGTTTGACTACAAATATTTTAGAAAATGGTGCAAGAAGTACGTTCTCGCAGGTTCGGGAACGATGGTTGGTACTGAATCGGCCGTTTCCCTAGAGAAGTAAAAGATGCTAAAGCCTAAAAGTTAGGATGCCAATTGCCTACCCGTCATGATCAGCTGATCGCTCTTCTGGCGAAGAACGACGTCCGGGGGCGTGGAGTGAATTTCTTGCGACATTCGGGGGGCGTATCGGTGGTGGGACTGGTAGTAGCTAGGTCCTTTTGACCTTCGAGGCGATGTGGGACTCGAAGATCGAGAACTGGTGGGTGGGATTGCAAGTAGTGATTCTAACACCTAAGACGAAAAGAATGGCATGTATCTCGACTGGCGCGGGGAGGGGTGGCTAACTAAACTTCGGGTAATGGAGTAAGAAGAATAAGAGGAATCTCATGAAAAAGGGAAAAACTACTTTTACATAATGTACTACTATATATAGATTACTATAAAATTTACAAAAAGTTCACTGAAAGAAAGATTTAAATAGTTTAAAGAGATTTGCACTATATATATTTAACGTACAAGGAAATACCCCAATTTAAAAAAAAATTCAGGTTTGAGGATTTTCAAAATAAATGTGGATTTTCAGAATAAATCGGGGATTTTCAGAATAAATTGAGGATTTTCAGAATGACATAAATTATAGTGTATTGAAGGGAAATTGGTACAGGATACTGTTATCTAAAACCTTGAGTACGAAGTTGTATAACATTTGAATAAAAGAATAAATTGATAGAATCCGATTAGATTTTTTTACTTTAAACTTTACTATAATTTCTAAATCTTATATTTAGTGTAAATTATTGCGAAATGAGCAACTTTCCTTTTGAGTTATTTACATGCTCTATCAAGACCGGCTCAAAGAAAGTTGACACGGAGATAATCAAGTAAAAATTTATCACTACTATTGCATGCTCACCTCTTCCATGGAAGCTGAAGATTTAGAATCCTTCTCGCCACGACTCGTAGTCGCAGAACTGGACTCTTGATCTGTCTTGGAGTCTCTCCAGCTGTTGGAACCACCCGACCTGCAAAGTCGGCGGAATATATGCAAAAGAGTTGTAAGGATATAGAAAACAAAAGTAAATGATGTTATCTATTCTATGGGGGGAATCAAAAATACGTGCGTAAACTTCTGAGAGTTGTAGGTTGCACAAAAATAAATTAAAATCGTACAGTAATTTAAAATGTGGAATCCCGAAAGAATTACAACCCTCTTTGTAAAAGAATGATTTTGAATAAGGAAAGTATTCCAAACGTACATTCTTCTTTACTGGACTAAAATTTTAACGATTTTGAAAATAATAAAATTCTTACATGCAAATGAGCCAAAGTTTCTTTTTAAAGAATTTTATATGCTGAATTTTACAGAACTCATGTTCGAAAGGTTGCGTAAACGTGCTGTGAAAATGTACACACGTAAATCCATATTCAGGTTTGGTTTGGTTTGGTTAATTAACGTCGCACTAGAGCTGCACAATGGGCTATTGGCGATGGTTCGGGGCCTATCTCGAAGGAAAGGCCCGGGAACGATGCGTTGTATTTTTGAACAATGGTCAGATGACGAGGACAACACCTGAGCTGGCACCCAACGCTTTCAATAGACGTCGGGACTTTGGACCCCGATCAGATTTATTGTGCACCAGTCCCGTATACACGCCGTTAATTTTTTGTGGATGTTCTGGACGATATTCTAGTATTTTGGTAGCGAAGTTGGCAAGCCTCCGATCGCAATATCACTACTTTTTACTATTCTTTAGTCTAGTCCATCGCAAGGTTTTGAACCGGAAACCTTTGGATTCCTAGCTGACGCCTTAATCCACTCGGCCACGGAGGCCTCCCATATTCAGGAGTATCAATTTCATGAATAACAAAAGGCATTTACCAGTAGCAATAAGTTTAGAGGGCAGTTAAGCATGGGATAATGTTAATATAGCACCTGTTCTTTGAGGTTTGTAGAAATAAAACCTTACTGGAAGGTAGACATTTATTTACGAATACTATACCCAGTTTAAATATGAATTGAAACGTGATTTTTTTTGTGTGAATGTGTTCGATTTCTTATTGGAGATTGTCATTTACCTAGAGTCTCTCCTAATGCCACCCATCTCCTCCGAGTGAGCTGACGAGCTCTTCCTGGAGAGCTCATCTCGTGAGGACGGTCGTACTTCCGCTGCAGTTGTCGGGGAAGCAGGATTCTGCAGGTAGCCGGAACTCTCGTTCCTGCTGGTGTCCGGATTCGAACCTTTGGAACCACGACGAGAGCTTGCGAAGAAGATGGGCCTTTGAGATCCGGTCGAATCTTCTGAAACTGAAAAGATGATGGAGAGGTTAATATAGCAGTTCAAGTTAAGTTAGTGCAGTGGCTCCCAAACTTTAACCCTCAAGTGAAGACGTGCTGTAAATGCTAATGGTATCTGAGACCGCACGTCTCCCCTTAAGAGTTAAGAAACCAAGGAAATCAATTTCAAAGTTAAACAAAGCGCTGACCAAAGGCTTTAAAGTGTGTTTCAATTTCATTTTCTATTCTAATGTGCTTAATTAATGAAACTATGTGGTTTTTCCTTTTTTTTTTCAAATACATTTTGTAATAAAATAAAAACTCGTCTTATAGAACATTGCGTTAAGAATATTAAAATACAAATACAACGTTAAAATGCGCAATAAAAATCAATCAAATCTGGACATGTTTCGGGAGATACATCTCCCTTCATCAGCAGAAATACGCAATAAAAATCCATCAAACCTGGACAAGTTTCGGGAGATACATACTGATGAAGGGAGATGTATCTTCTGAAACATGTCCAGATTTGATGGATTTTTATTGTGTATTTTAACGTTGTATTTGTATTTTAACAATTTGTAATAGTTTATATAGTTTTTGTTTCACCAACTCCAATCAGTATAATTAAAAAAAAGAGGGTAGAATAAATAATAGCGCGGGTTAGTGGCTATGGTACATGTAATCCATACAATTAGTGTGTATTAGCTTGATTTTAATTTTTGAACAAACATAAAAAAAAATGTAATTGAAGACGTAGGTGTAAGAACAAGACAGCTCCAGTTTTCAAAATTGTTCAGGAAAGACGAAAAACATTTGACTACATCGTTTAGTAAAAAAGTGTAGCTGCTTTTTCTTTATATATCTACAGCCATTGCTTAGGGATGTTTGGTTCTTGCACTAATCGGTAGATGATTTTTTTTCTTTATAGGAATAAAGGAAAAAGTGTAAATCAGAAAAAGTAGAGGTGCCTTTCACGTCTTCAATTGAGTCGCAGAATGCAAGTGTTAGTGGAAATAAAAAATAATAATTTGGAAGGATTTGGTTTGTTTGGTCAACGTCGCACTAGAGCTGCGCAGTGGGCTATTGGCGACGGTTCGGGGCCTATCTCGAAGGAAAGACCCGGGAACGATGCCTCGTATTTTTGAACCATGATCAGATGACGAGAACAAAACCTGAGCTGGCCCACAACGCAACCTCAATAGGCGTCAGGACATTGGACCCCGATCAGATTTATCGTGCACTAGTCCCGTATACACGCCAGTATAATTTGTTGGATGTTCTGGACGACTTTCTAGTATTTTTGTAGCGAAGCTGGCAACCCTCCGATCGCAAGTTCACTACTTTTTTACGTTTCTTTGTCAAGTACATCGCACGGATTCGAACCACCAATCCTCTAATTAGTAGCTGAACGCCTTATCCACTGAGCAACTGGGGCTCTAATTTGGAAGGAAGTACCCCTACCTCTCTTCTGCGGTTGTGGATACCGAAGCGGGGGCGAAGGCGGACTGACACTGCTGCGAGACGAGCCATCCCTGTGCCTCTCAGGGGTGGTCCTGAACCCTTTGTGCGGGCCCACCATGTCTTCGCCGACGGAGAGCCAGAGCTCGTTGTCGGTGGACGAGTTGTCGGGGGAGACGTCCTTGCTGCTGCTGCTGCTACGACGCCAGGACACGCGGGGGTAGACTTTGGGTTCGGAGTCGTAGTCCACCAGGTTTGGCCGCTGGTCGCCGTTCTGGTGGAGTGAGGCCGCTGATTGCAGGCCTGTATAAAGAGGTTCGGTTTACGTGTCTTACTTTGTATAAACCATGGAATCTTACACTGAAAGAAAAAGGTGCTTAAAAATGAGTATCTAAACATACTCGTTTTTCTTTAGGTATATTTGCATAGTAGACGGGTGTATAACATATTCAAATGCAAGATTTTAGCAAACTTTTTTTTCCTTTATGCCTATGATAACACATTTCTGGCCCTTTTGCCTGATATTTTTCTGATAAATAATTCAATACCTGAATACTTTAAAATACATACTACTTTACTTACTTTCCGTACTTTCTCAAGAAGTAGGAATGTGATTTTATATTGCTAATCTCAGCTACTGTTCAAGCGATATCAATGAAATATACAAATTTAAAACAGTAGTCCAGAAGACGGTTTTACACATTTGATGTCGATTGCTTAAACAGAAACTGAGTTATGACAACTGAATTATCTTACCCCCTCTTTTGACACACCTTTTTTAACATTTATTTTCTTTAATACTTCTTAATGTCACCATGGTAGTTTAACGGAACTGAACTGTGGTGATGGGGATCTGGGTTCGATTCTTGGTAAGACTTAGTTATAATGGTCGATATTTGTTGAAAGGGATTTATGATGAAGGCAGCCTATATAGTCAAGCATCTACTCATCGAACTCATTTACATCTAACTGTACTTAATAATGTAATCTACCTCTTGTATATATCACTGGATGTATGATATAAAATTGTGAACTTGTATAGCGTAATGAGTTTTTTCGTGTATTTAAATGAGAACTTTGTCACTTTGATAACTTATTGAGTTGCCACATCAGGGTCGGTGTTCGAATTTTGGAAATTGATGTCAATTTGTCATATAATTGGATTCTAAATCTGCTCGATAATTGTAGGAATAAATTATGCAATCTTAGCTGATTTTAACTGCTGTCTGAGTGGAAGTTGTTTTTATACTCTGTTAAACCTTTATTAAATTATCAAACAATAAATTTAGATAAAACAAAACCAGGATGTTAAAAATATGAAATATCTATCTAATCTATCTAATCTATCTAATACTATTAAACGAGCAATGTCACTATATTTGTTTGTTCGTTTGTTCGTTTGTTTGTTTGCACAATCTCCAAATCCGCTCTAACGATTTTCACAAAAATTGATGTATTAGCAATTTTCGGGGTAAAAATTCGATTGGGATAGGTTTCATCTTCGAAAAATTTCATTTAGAGGGTGAAATAAGTAGATTAAAAGTTCCATTTAACGCTTTCCATTGCAAATTATTCATCGCGTATGAGTTAATAGGTTATATGCCAATAGCAGTTAAATGTTATTTAATTCTTCATATGTTATTTTAATTTAAAACGTGCAAAATATTGTGATGATGTATTTTCATTATAGTTTTTATTTTAAAATAAAGTATTTTTTTCTCATAAATAAACGAAGGAAACATCAGTAAATTAAAATTAAAATTGAAAAATCGTTTGCGTTTTTAAATAAACAAAATACACATTCTAATCACGTGACAATTTCGTCTACTAAATGCTATAAATTTTCTAATAAATATTTAAAAAGAACTTGAACAAAATCGTTTGCATTTAAAATAATCAAAGTTTAAACAAATTTAATCCTGCGATTTTTTACTGTTTCTGCACGTGACGTCATAAGTGGAATTCACAAGAGAAATTTTTAAAATTCCATATAAAAAAATATCGTTTGGATAAACAAGTAGATTTTTTTATTCCATGTAAAATGGATTATGTATTTCCGTAAATAGAATATGGAATTTTCAAAACAAAAATTAGAAGTAATTGCGTTTGTTTTGTTAAGTATTTATATTCCAATGAAATCAATTGAATAAGTTTTTATTAAATTAATGTTACATGTTGTTTATAAAATATATATTTATTTACATTTAAAATTTAACTTTGTTATAAATTTTTATTTGATAAGTTTTAATTTAGCAATTGTTAATAAATATTTTTTTTAGAATTTATATGCTAATGGATATAAATAAAAGAAGTTTTATTAAATTAATTTTAAGCAATATTTATAAAGGTAAAAATATAATTTTATACATTTAATAAACTATTTTCTTCTATTATTTATAGCTTTTATTTTACCAATTGTTCATAAATACACTTATTTCTGATAGTATTAAACAAGAAATAAAGAAAAATTCTGAGTTTTCCAGTTTTCAAGATATGTTTTGGAAATTGTGAAAAAAGGAAGTGTTTCCAAAAGTTAACATTTGTTTACCATGGACACTTTGCGCTGCTTTGTGTGGAAATTACATGACGCCATTTCAAGATATAAGTGACTTCACGCGCATTTTTTATTGGTTGATGGTAACCACATGGTTTGTTATTCACCAATCACAAAGGCTAATCGACCATGCGTTTTTGTTATTCCGTCAAAATTTTAATCTCGGGACCATGTCATGCATAGTGTCTATAAAAATGGTTTGGTATTTATTAATTCCAATTTCTAATGAGAAAATAATTAATGAAAACGTTAAATTGTTTTAAATGATATTTTTTTCTCTGTATAACTGATACCAGCAAATTTGTCATATAAAGTTCTTAATGTAAAAGCAACATTTCTATGATATTTTGTACAATTTAATAATGAACAGTTTCTCGAATTACGTAAGTAAGTTTAGTTTAGAGAGTGATTGAAAATTAGTAATGAGATTTTACAATAGAACAACGGAAAAGGAGTTTAAATTTTTCATTAACAAACTTAAAATTATTTGTAAATAGAAATTTCACATCATTTACTATAAACGTGTTTTAAATTTATTTACTTTGTTATTTCAAATAAGTTTCTTCTTTATTTAAAGGTTTGTCCGAAATAACCTTGCACCTGCCTAATTAAATATGAAATTATTGTCGATATTAAATTGCATTAGATAGTAATAACAAAATACTGAATAATGTTCTCGTATTACGTTAATATGTTTAGTTTCAAGCAGATAATTAAATGAGTAAAGAGACTTTATACAATATAACAACGGAAATAGAGTTTTTAATTAAAACGTACATAGTAATTTAAACGCTTGAAAAAAAAAGTTTTCACATACAAACAGAGAAATTAATTTCAGCAAATTTAAAACTCTTTTTAAAAATAAATTTTACATTTACCGTAAATGTGTTTTTAATTATTTTTATCATGTTACTTTAAATAAGTATTTTGTTAATAAAAGTGTGTTCAAAGTAACTATATAGTTTTCAAGACCCAGACTGCAAGCTACCAACTCATATTTTATATTCTGTAACCTTTTCTTAGGAACAAAATTATGAACTATTCCTAACAACTGTCGCAAATTTCAACACGTGTCATTTTCAAACATTAGGCTAAATAAAATAATATATGTGTATTGAAAAGTCGAGAACGGCAGCTTTATCATTAAAAAAATCTGTTTAACAGAAAAAAATAGATTAATATTAGTTTATTCGTAACTACTATTATAAATGTAGTACTACTACTATTATAATAAAAACTCTTATATTTAGATTATAGAAAAAGTTTAATTTTATAGAAGGTTGATTTTCGATGCCGTTATAATGAAATATACCGGCATCGGTATTGGTTCAAATTATATTATTTTACACTGAATTAAATATAAAACATTTTCGATCATTTTCGTCACTACGATTAATTCCGAATCACACATAAAATTATTCGAAATAAGTAAATATCTTTATTATTGATTACACGTTTAATAAGAATATAAAACATTGTTCGTTCCTGATTATTTGTGTATGCAGTTTGAAGACAAGAAAAAATACCGAAATAATTTTGCAGTAGCAAAAAATAATTTGATCTCCATTATCCTAATCTTCTTAATAACAAAGCTACTTTGCATAGTATTTAAAAGTCCATTCAGTTACTCAAGAGTTAGACTGAAGCAAACATCATTTCAAAAGGTTACTAAAATACTGAACAACAAGAATGTTGTCCCGTTTTATCATGCAAATGAAATGTTTGTACTACAATTGTGCGAACGGTTGTATTAGTCGCTCGGAATCGCTAATAACATTAATTTAAGTCACTTTTGCAGAATTTATACGGTATCGTTTCAACCTTGACGCGTTTAACCAGTTTTATGAGCATATTTCTAAGAACTTAAGGATATGTCGATAAAAATACGTTAGAAGATAAAAAAATATCACGAAACGTCTAACCGCTGATATGGACATTTCAAAGCATTTGCATTTAATTCGATTCATTAAAACTATTATTAAGTAAAAAATATGAAAGCGAGCTGGGCTCGGTCCCCTGGTACTTACAACAAAATAAAAGAAAATTAGCACGCTAAATTTTAATACAATTAAACAGAAAAAAAGAGGGAAACAAAGGGTTAAATTTTTTTTTGACTCATGATAATGACTCAAATTGTTAAATACAAATATTAATTTTATGAAAAATTAAATTGTTAAGTTTCAAACTCTCAATTTAACAAATCCTCAGGGTACTCGTAACCCCCCCCCCCCAAAAAAAAAAAAAAAATCGACAACTTTTAGTGCAATATTGAGGATAACAGTAACCGAAGAGTGTCATTATGAGATTTTGTACTCAGGGAAATTTGTCCAAGTTACCAAAAATATTAATTAGCGTGAAGCATACGAGTTAGTCCCGATTTGATAAAAATATTTTTTTTTTAAATAAAACTATCTAGCCTTCTTATAGTTATAAAACATCACATATTATTAATTTTTTTTTCTTATTGTAAATAGGAGACTGAAAAGTATCATGCAAATTCCTTTCTGCTGAAGTTCCAAGGCAAAAAAAAAAGACTTTTATACATGCCAATGAGGTAGAAGAAATATCTAATTTTAACTTTAGTGATACTCTAGACTCACATTTGCATAAATGTTGGATTTGTTTAAATGTTTACATGCCGTTGATTAAAATATGATTAAAGAACAAAGTTTACAATCAAATAATATTGTTTTACTTGCTTTAAAATGGTTAGTTTTTCACACAACTTGAATATTAATTATGTGTTAAATGCAACCGAAATGTTTTTTTATACGATTAAATAAACTTTACGACTTAAACCAATTTTTTTTTTAATTTTAGGCTTGTGGTAATGATTAATAAACTTTTTATTTGATATATTACATAACTACAACTTTATATCAATAACGTAAAATAGTTTGTGGAATTTTAAAGCAGAGATAACAAAACGAGTTTTCAGTTAGTCTGTAACTATTTCATCCGTTCATCGCAAACACTGTGAAACACTGCACAGTAAACATTAAGATTTTCGAAGATTACAAGACGACAGACATTTCCTGACAGTAGCAACAGCAATCAGAAATTTATCTTTCAATCCCAACCCGTCAAGATAAACCAGCTTCTGCTTAACTCTCCACTATCTCCTCAACCAAACCTATCCTTCAGCTGCACTTTCGATAAGTTGCCCAACTAATTTGTCCTGCAAGCCAAACACTTCGCGTCGATACAAGAGCAACTGGAGACGATCCTCCACCACAAGAAGACAACCCCCTTTGGTCTACTTGCCTCCTATCGATTCCTTTATTTGTACTCTAGAAAATACGTAATATCTGTGGGGGATGTGTCTTGGAACAAGACGGGGGGAGACAGTCCCTGGCGCCAGTTGCCCCCACGCCCCGCGTTACATGTGTCTCCAGTGGGTGGGATACACAGATCGATGCTTCAAGGATAGAAAGGTTCCGCTCTTCTGCCAAGTTTTTATTTTTCGACATCTTTGGCCATTTTCCTGAACTGTGGGACCTTAGGTGACAAACACTTTGAATGGTTATTATTGGATGGGATTATTTGGTACCATTTATTATTTTACTGGAATGAATAACTAGATTCTCAGACCAAAACATTCATTAAAATTGTCAAATTGAAGATTTTTTTTTAAGGTTTCACAAAGGATATTGAAACAAAAAAAATGCATTTTTTAAGGTTTTAATTTTCCAGCATAAAACCTTTAAAATATCTACATTTTCCTTCATGATTAAAAACTGAAAGTTTTTTTTAAGCATGATTTGTTTTACAGTTTTTATGAAGTATATTGAAACACAAATCTTTAATTTCATAGTTCTTAAAAAAAAAAAAATTGCTTTTTTGCATAAAACCTTCAATTTCAAATTTTTTTGATAAGGTTTTACGCAAACTTTTTTTGCTGGGTTAGTTCCCCTTGTCTCTTTATACAAGTAATCCTCGTTTTAGTTTTTTGGGCATGAAGACATCTTTGACCATTTTTAACCGACTTAAAAGCGGGTCAATCAATTTAAGAAGCGCGCCAAAAGAGTGAGGTTATCACTTCTACTGCTTTGTATTTTTTTTTATGTATGTTCGCGAAAGATTTATGTTCTATATCTAATATTTTGGTAATTTTTTGTTGTTGGATAGGGGATGTTTCACTTGGGCAGCATTTGAAAAAAATAACCTGTGTTTTCCGGCATTTAACTACTCCGAATTTTCAATTAACCGAACCGTTCAAGTAACAACCGAAGTAAAAATTATTTTCATTTTTTAAGAATCACGTGATAATCTATATCTATTTACTTTATTACTCAGATTGTAACTTTTAATATTGAAATAGAAAGCTTACCTAAGTAATCCTATATGTGTTTTAACTTTAATTCTTATAAGCTACGATTCAAGTTTTCTAATTAAAAAATAAATATAAATACTACACATTTCAAAGAACAATAATATCGGTCCTATCACGATTTCCAAACGATATACCGTTGATGGAATTTAGAAGCTGAAAATCGAACAATAATTGAATGTTCGTTATAAATGGAATGATTCAAGTTTTCGAATTAAAAAATAAATAAAAATACTACACATTTCAAAGAAAAATAATATCTTTTCTATCACGATTTCCAAACGATATACCGTTGATGGAATTTAGAAGCTGAAAATCGAACACTATTCGAATGTTCGTTATAAATGGAATGTGCCGAAATGCGGGAAGTTAGGAATGCCAAGAAGCTGCATTTTATCCAAAAGAAGCAGTGCGTGGGGATGTCTACCTTGATGACACACACAACAACACGTACACTGGTAAAAATAAAGAAAAACACATGTAATTACGGGTGGAAAGCGAAAAAAAGAAAAATGCGCGGGAATGCAGGTGAAGGGAAGAAAAACAACGCCATTTCGAAGGTTATCAGGTGTCATCCGCGTCCTCGAGCGGTTGCCATCAGAAAGTAAACATCATTTCCATTGGAATTAATTCTCAGCAGAAATAAAACAAAATTAAAACAAACAAAAAGTCGAAGTAGGCAAAAAAAATTTCGTTTAAGCAGCAATTAGCGACTGCTTTTGGTCTTTCAAGAATAAAAATATTTTATTTTTAGAAGTCGTGTAAGTATTTGTTAAGGGGAAAAATATAATGGACTTGAAATGAATTCATATTAAAAATTGTGCAGAATTCTATTTTATTCATGAGATCTTTTGTTGTTAATTATATGACGATTACAGGAACTTTGGCAGTCAAATGCAATTATTTAGGGGAGTGTGGGAATATCTAAGACAGTGGGAAGAGTGAGAAAATTGCCCCCCCCCCCTCCCCAAATAGAACAATGCATTTATTTTCAATTATAATTCTAAATAGGTGACTGAAGATTCAGAGCTATTTTTTGAGTTAGTTGGACTCTAGTCTGTAATGGGGTGCGCCCCAACTACAGGCGAGTAGGGTATTGGATTTTTTTTGAAGAACTGTTAATTTAATCATTTTTAAGTGTACAAATGAAATTGGGATATACTGTTCTTGCAAATTTCCTTACAAAATTTCAACGGTTTCGAATGAGTTGCAAGGTACAATGGAATTTTGGAATCTATGACAATAAAAATACTTCAGTATACTATTTTCATTAGGATTTGGATCATCATACTTCCAAATATTTTTATCCGCAAGTTGACTCTGCTTATTATTGTTATTTTGGTGTGTGGTGCTGGTCCCTAGGCTGCAGCCTGTGTAGCCTATGCTTAAATCCGGCCCTGATAAGACTCGTTTTTATTTCCTGTAGATCAGCTTATACACCATTACAAGAATTTCTGTTTGAAATTTCTTGTTTTATTACCTCAAAAGTAAATGTTAAGTCTTATTCTTCGATTGATATTTTCATATATATCAATTTAAATATATAAATATTGTGTTGGCAAACTAATAGCATAGATATGGTGTTTATAAACTAGCAGCTAATTTATGTCTGACATTAACAGGATTTAGGTAATGAGATATGTTACTGAAGTAATGTGTCAGGGCAGTAACGAGACAGCGAAAATGAGAGAGGATTTGGGACATGTTCGAGGATTGAAGGTTTGTTTTTCCAGTTAAATTTAGAATATATCATTTCGTTATATAAGGTGAATTAAAAACAAAGATAAATATTGATTACACAATATTATGTGCTTTTATCGTGTCAAAAATTCAAACAGCCTTTTTTAACTTTCCACAACAGAATGACTCTAGCACAATTTTTAAAAATGAAATAATAATGAAAATGTCCTACTCTTAAATGAGTTTTGGAATTATCTGAGCACAATACTACTTATTCTTCAATTTAGACTTGAGGAACAATAAAGTTCACCCAAAATGATAAAAAAAAGTATTAAGTCTGTTCCATACCTCCCATTTTTATTCCCGATTAGTCCCTCCCCGATTAGTAGTTTATTCCCGATTAGTAGTTTAAAAAAAAAAATCTAAGCTGCTTCTCTTTTTGAACAAAGGTCCGAGCGTTAAACAAACATCATTATAATTAACATCTGGATTTTCTTTCTCTCTATGCAATCACCAGGAGTCACAATATATCCTATCATTCTAGAAAATAAGCTGTTAAATCGATCCTAAGAAATCGAAGAGGTTAAACATTTTATGTATTGGTGTGCTCCGGAAATCTATGATGGGTATGCGTAGCTGAATATAACCAGACGTTAAGTATATTGTGTTAGATAAGAAAATACAGTTGAAATTAGGGACCTACACATTTCCTAACTGACCTGGGACTACAATTGTCTTTGCTTCAGTTGGCTCCAGGAAATGCCACACTGACTGGACATATCTACACAATTAGGGGGGGGGGGACAGGGGAGCGGAGGGGAGGGGAGGGTAGTATTCTTGACGCCGGCTGAAGGGATTATACAATCTTGTGGAATTTAACAAGATATGCTGCCTTCAGGGGGTAAATAATTTACCCTTTTATAGAAACATTTGCCTTGGATGCAAGGCCTATTTACCTATAGATGATATAACTCTCACTTTACCCTGATTTTCTTTAAACTTTAAATTCAATTTAAATTTCAAGTAACATATTTATTTAATTTTCAAAACAGGAAAGAAAATTTCAATTTTTCCATGATTAATTTTTAAAATAAAAGGGGAAAAATTGTTAAAACACAATATATCTTCAAATAAATTTTGTTTCCAAAATCCAATTTTGAATGAAGCCAAACTTAGCCCCAAATGACTGACCAATTTAGAGCCAATCAGGTTTCAAAATTAGCGGTCGTTAATCGAATTTTGTACATAAAAAAACTAATTTAACGACCTCAATTCGACCCAATCGTCGTTTTATCGTCTAACGTCGATTTTTAATAATTTCTCTCATACTTTTTCAGTAATTTTGTCAGTGAGACAATGGTAATAGCCCAATTGCGGCCGAAAGGAGCCGGGTTTACCATATTCTCAAAGAAGAAAACAATTGATTATCGCCCAGACAAAAGGTTGCCATGGGCCTCAATTGGAACTTTCCGGAGACAACGATATGAATACAAATAAAAAAAATGCTTCTATTTTTTTTGCAAAAGAAGTTTAACGCTTAAAAAATATCGCAAAGAGTTGGTATCTCTGCTTAAGCAATTTGAATTATTGTAAAATTACGCCTAAGCAGAAGTGTTTGGCCACTAAAAAAGTTTGCTAGGTGCCAATGGCGCCTAACTTTTATCTCCAGATTTCGAACCATGGAAGCAAATCTGACCCAAAATGGCTGACCACTTTAGAGTTTGTCATTTCTGATCCCACAGACCTTTGGCAAAGAGGGGGATAGGCTGGCTCCCGAAGGTTGGTACAGATATGGAAGAGTTCTTTTACTCTGCCCTCGTTGGCCCTTTTCCAGTGGACACTTTTTTATTTATTTTGTTGTTGAATTATGTATGAATTCCCGTGAGATTGATGGGGCTTTTTTCTCATCCAACGGGGGCGGCCTGATAACAATGAAATGACGTCACAAGCAGAAGATGCTTACGGGAGAGGGAAAAATAATTTTCCAGCGAAATAATATTATTTTTGAATTTTTTTTCTTTGGTATTAATTCGTGAGGTTTTTGATTCGTTTGACAGGGAAATTGACGAGATGTTGCGCAAGAAGAGGAGAAATTTTGATTGTAGATGTTTCTTTTGGGTTTCGAAGTAGAGGCTTGTATAATAAGCTCGTGGAAAGTACGAAATGGTATTTGAGTTTTTCAAATAATTAAAAAAAATAAAACATGTTTAAATACGATAAAAATGGCAATTTCTTAAAAAAAAAATTGTCATATAACCAATGAGAAATATAGTTGTTTTTAATTTGGAATGTTGTATTTTCTGAATTAAAAAATTTGTTTGAATTTAGTTTTATGTTTCGAAAAATTATAAAAGAGTAATTTTGTAAATTTATTTAGATATTTCTCTTTACAGAAAATCAAAAGGGATTCGAAAAGGGACTCTCACAAATGCTATTGAAATAAATTTATAAGAATTAATAAACAAACGTAAAATATATATATATTTTTTAAAGACTTTTTTGAATTTGATTAATTTTCAAAAAATTTAAATGTGAACACAAATATAATTAAAAAAAAGTATTTGAAGTAAATAGAACAAGAAATAAACACTCTACTATTAATACAAGCATTTAAAAAGCGTATGTATTATTTAAAGCATTTTAAAATCTTGAAATAGAAATTAATACTAAGATTGTTAAAATTAAAATATAATATTTATATTAGCATAGGAAAATTGTTTTGTATAATTAACAATGTTTTTGTCGCATTTTTATGTGGTGAATGGGGAATTCAAGGGGAGGGTCAAGAGAAAAGTCAGCTAAATTTAACTTCGATTCACCCACCTTTCAATAACTAGCAAGTAGCGTGTTCACACTACCTCGTGTCTAAACGTATTGATTTGGTATAATGTAAAATAAATCGCTTCTGCTTTCTTTGGCCGTGTGAAAGCTTAATAGCTTTTCATGATATTGAATTTGATCTCTGTTTTCTGAATCCATTTGCATATGATTTAAAAACGGAGTGGTTGTGTTTTATTAGTGGTATAAATTTAAATTTATTTGACCGAGTGTTGACGCTCTGTTTTAATACGATCTTTCGGCACTGTCTGGAAATTTTTTTGTTACAAAAACACGACCAAACGCGTTGTTCGATTTTTTTCAAATTTTGCAAAATTTTTCCTTTAAGTCATTGAAATTGGCGTATATATGATATATATTTTTTTGGTCGCGAGTACTACCAGCAATAGTTGATTTAAAAAAAGAAATATTTAATGCATTGAAAATATGTTTAATTAGGTAAACGATTTTGAGTGTATGAAAACAATTTTGTTTGCTAGTGATATATTTTTTTGATAAAACCTTCCATTTTTGTTAATAATTAAAACATTTCCTACACTATTATTTTCTGCAATAAGTAAGTAAACATTTGAAAATTTAAAAATACTTCTAAATACATGAATTCCTTCAATTAAGTGATTAGAAGTAAAATGCACATTTAAAACTATCAAAAATGAAAAAACTTTAATGGAACCTGAAAGAGAAACGGGGTTTAAAATGACAACCAATGGCATGCGACATAAAATTTCGAACTAAACATTTTTACGTGCAGTAAAATGCAGTATATATATACACAAAATACGTTATCAACAGTCCTAATGTCTACTACACAATTCATACACTAAGTGAAATAAAAAGTGAAATTGAATTTGTCTATAAGAACTAATAACTTGATTAATTAGTGGTTAACTTCAAAATATAAATATGAACTCATGCATAATTAAATAATTTCATGCATTTGTACATTCTGTTTTGTATTTTTTGTGGGAATTTTTTGGCATAATAAAATTACCAAAGAAATAGATTATTATCATTATATCTTTTAATAATTATTGTATCAAATAACACTGCTGGATATATTGCAGCAAATATGCTGTCCCAACTATTCATAAATACCTGAATAATAAATCGTTTGGCGAGATTTTTAAGAGTATTGCGAAGGAATTTCTAGTTTAAACTTGATGTTGGCGTTGAATCTCAAATTGGATAAAATATGTCTTGACCTGATTAAAATTTATTTATTCGTTTACACAAATTAAGCTCGAAATATTTAAGCTAACAGGTATTCACACCTGTTTACTTTTTATATAAGGTGGCTGATTAGTTATGGTTTTGTATGGTGGGATTATAAAAGGGCCAAACTAAACTGCACATAACATTTAAAATAAAAATAGGAAATACTTATTTTAAGGTATTAATTTAACTTCAAGTTGTATGAAAATTTAAAAAAATTAAATAGTGTATTAAAGTGATCTGTGTATGAGGGTTGAGCAATATAAACAGTATATATAATATTTTAAAGGAAATTCATTCAGCATTTCAAATTGTGATACTTTTAGAATATTTTGAAATTTTCGGCGGAAGAAAAGCTGATAAAGCTGATTTCCAAAGAAAAATTTACTAAATGAAGTTTAAAAAAAATATATCGAAAAAATTAAACTGGGATTGGTTAACGGTAACAAGAGGTGTTTTTGATTGCGAATTAAACAATAATTAGGAAGATTTCAAAGATTTGTTTTTAAAATAGTGTGATTTAAACATCTGTTTTCAATGAACTAATTTTAAAAATTTAAATTTTACTTTGAAAAGGGTAATAGTTTATTTAAAACAAAAAGTTGCTAATTTAGGAAAAACTATTCCTTCAATTCAACAAATCCTTGATTCGCTACTGCATGGGGGTATTGAAATGAACTTTTTAAAGCAGGTGCATCAGTGCAATATTATTGTGGTGCACAAAAAATTCACGGAGCAGAAACTGAATCACGAAACGAGATCTTTGCGTTTAACTCGAATCCACCTTCGCATATTAGGAATTTTACATTTTAATTCTTAACGATCGCATAAACTGGATCGCCAAACGATATCGGTGCAGTTTAACTCGAATCCACCTTCGCATATTAGGACTCTTGCATTCTAATTCTTAATGAGTCGCATAAGCTGACGACAGTTTGATGAAAGTTTTGACTTAAATTTATCGGGTTATAAACACAAATATATATGTTATTCATAGTTTTTAATAAGGCTTCAGAAACTCAGTAGTTCGAGATCGCATTCCATAGAAACTTCTGACAATCCGTAGTAGTTGACAGATTTGCCGTGCCAACAATAGATTACTTGTAAAACCTGACTACGATCTTGCTATCTAGTGCTCGCTCAAGTTGCAAACAGGATTGTTATTGGTCAAATGATTTGTAGGCGAATTCCGAGTTGGTTACCCATAATAGCGCGCACCATGGGAAACTGGATTGTTAAATAATTGAGAGTATATTGGAATGGCAAATATAATCGGAGTTTTTAGAAAAGTTAAGTGCACTGTGCACCCGCTAGTTTCGAGCCCTGCTATACAAGTTGGATGGATTATGAATGATATTTTGTGTTGTGTGGGTGAAGGGAAGATGAGTATGAGTAGTAGGATGAGTACCGTCGTCTTCGTCGTCCTGTTGGAAGCCCGAATTGGAGGACGAGGGGACGGGCGTGAAGGCGGAGGTGGACGAGGGCCGAAGCATCTGATTGCGGTTCTGCAGTCCGCGGAGGAAAGTGTGCAGGTGGTCGATCAGTTCACGGGTGTCTGCACAACACAACAAACAACAAACACACAAACAGGTCACCATCGACAGGCACAAGACACAAGGGAAGGGGTGGCAGAAGAGATTCTCAATCCAGCATGCGACGCTAAGGTTTCGCACGAGAACTTCGATATCTTTTACGCAACGATATTTTATTTTCAACATATAGAATCATTTTGTATATTGCCAAAAATATAGTTTTGGGTTCAACGCGCCCATAGAGGTAACAAGGTTTGAGCCTTCCAGCAGTTACAGTTCAGTGGAACAAACCAACGATATATATTACGATTATATCGGCATCTTATCTTTTAGCATGAACAAACCACTGATCTCTAACTGTAATTTCTGCACAGGGCAAGACATTTTGTTGCCTTGAAGCCGATGTGGAGGCAGCCATGATGTGTCCCACTTTCTTTGCTACCGAAATATTTCGTATATTTTTCATGTTAAAATAAGACGACGTGTATTGCTTTTGGCTGAGTTTTTTTCTATTTTCTTTTTAAACCCATTTTAAATGCAATCTTAAAATGGAAAGTCATGTCGAAGTAGATAAAAAGCAAGAGCAAAAACTATTTGTTTGGCAATATACAAATTAATTCTATAAGAAGTAAATATAATATTTATATATATTTAATATTTCTCCAATGTAATAAAAAACACAACTGAATCACTTTAAAAAAATATTGGGGCACAGCATGGCTGCTTTCAATTGGCTTCAACGCGCCCATAGAGGAAACAAGGTTTGAGCCTTCCAGCAGTTACAGTTAGAGTTCAATGGAACAAGCCAACGATTATATTAATTTGATGTATCAGAACATGTTCCCGATTCTAATAAAAAGGTTCGCGAAAGCGACACAAAAGGGGAATTGGCTACAAAGTGAGTCTAAAGTCCAAAAACAGAATTCCAGGATAAGAGTGTTTAACAGTTTGTAACTACTGAACTCTAACTGTAACTTCTGGAACGCTCATAATCAGTTCCTTTTATGGGCGCATTGGAAGCTATACTGTAAGCAGGCATACTGAACCCCAACCCAACTAATTTTGAAAAGTAATTTTGTGGTTTTTCTCTTCACAAACCGTTATAGAAATGTTAAATATATTTAGATATTTTATTTTCTACTTATAGAATCAATTTGTATATCGCCAAAAATATAGCTTTCCTTTTTTGCTGCTTATCTTCTTATTATTGGTTAAAATAGATTTTAAAGAATAAGAATTCAAAATGGGTTTTAAGGGAAATTTAAAAAAAAAGGGGGGGGGGGAAGTAGGCAACGAAGTACGTGTATCTTTTTACACAAATTGAGTTGAATGCTGCTGAGCGGCTTTGACAAATTATATAAAAAAAACTTCGGTTTACCTTTTACAGAAACTAGTAAATCTATAACTAGTAGAGTAGAGTAACTATAGAGTATCTATAACTAGAAGAGAAACTAGTAGAGTATAAGTAATTTTTTTTAATGAATTACGTGATTCAGAAATATATATAAGTTAATTGCATAAGTTCATGCAACCCTGAGACGTTTTACGTTACATCTTACGCAAATTATAACTAATTTTGTAATAAGATTATGAATCCGATATTAATGTCCCAATAGCGTTGTATGAATAGTTTGAGAAACTCTTCTGCTTCAAAGATGAACACAAAATAATATTTTTAAAAATAAATATTAAAGTTTGTCATATGGGACACAAGGCATACCGTTGCAAGTAACGTTCAAAGGTGAATAATAACTTAGACACATCAATCATGCTGAAACAAAACGTCATAATATATCTGAAGTGCAAGTACTGTACAACATACTCCGTGCAGTCAATGCGATTTTTTGAGTGTTTCAATACAATGCGTAGTGATTGTTATCATGCAAGTTCCGAGTGAGGTAATTGTGAGGCAACTTCAGTCACTAATGCAATTATCTAAGAAACTCTTGCTGAAATAGAAAATTCATGTTTATGTTTAACATACACATAATTAAGCAGTAATACAAAAGGGAAAGAGTTTACCTTGTATCAATACCACATTCACTTAAACAAATTATACAATTTGTTTACTAGAAAAATATATGGAAATATACATTTTTGATTTTTCAACGAAAGAATCTTGTTAAAGAAATATAAAGAATCCTGTTTAAAGAACTATATTATCTAAAGTATCATCTTGTTTCAAGAACTATAATGAATCTTGCTTAAGAACTAAAAAAAATTCTCTATGTTTTAAAACTGCGAATTGCAATTGAAATTTAAGAAATATGTAGCATAAACCTACAAAGGCTTAATAATTTGTCCTGGGATCTTCAGTCAATCTTTTCCAAACAGACATCCTCTTTTAAATTCATATAATACATAACTTTACTATATTTTTTAAATCCATTATTTTTTTTAAATTTAATTATATTTTTTTTATTGAAGACACAAAAGAAATCTCTGTGCCCACAAAGTATCACAGGAAGGGTACATATGCAAGTATAAACATCTAATACATAGAACAGTCGTGAATAAAAAATTAAATCATTTAGAAAACATGTATTGCATTATAAATCCATCGGTTTGAAGATAACTTAAAAAAGTTTTGTCATCAAATTAATTAATATTTTAAAAAACTTTTTAATAGAATACCTTGGAAAAATAATATAAAGTATACTGCTGTGAAACAGAGCAATTAAATTATTTTACTTAACATTAAAAAAATAGCTTGAGTCTTTTGAAATCTAAACTGGTTATTTTTAATAGTTTATCCTAAATGCCTAAATCTACACGATCCATTTTGAATACAAGCGTTCTATTTGAGGAGAAGACGTTCAAAACGTGGTTTGTCAAATATTTTATGCCTCGAAGTTTTTTTTTATACAACTCATCTACTTTAATAGTCTAAATTACATTTTATTTAATTAAAATTAACAATGAAGTTTCGAAGATTGGAATCCGTATATCACCGGCTATGAAGTAAAACCACCTATATTTAAACCAAAGGTTTGTCAGCCATAGTTGGGGACGAAATAAAACAATAAACTTCGAAATGTGAATTGACCTTGGCGCTACACTACAGAGAGAAAAAAACAACAATGACTTTGAATTTTGTTGCCAACTACGAATGGTAAATCTTAGGTCTAAATATACATGATTATATTTCTGAGCCTACGATACAAGTTAATGTATTTATGAAGAGTTATTTGAGTTTACCTACGAATCTCCCTTAATTTTGACAAATTCGAATATTTGCGCCTTATTTGTGCGTGGAAATTCATTGAGCTGACGAATTCCAATCAATTGACGAATCCAATTCAAATTAAATTAATACGGAAAATAATCTTATCTATGCCCATTATTCCTCTAGATTTATCTGGCATCGTTATGCTTAATATATATCTCCAATTTACACGCAACCCTCTCAAAATCCATGACAAATAAATGAATTAAATTTGAACCAAAAGGTGGCACTTTATCACCAAACATTTAGAAATCCAACCCCTCATAAATTCTTCTACGATGAAATCTCGTAAATATTAATCGCCATTTTTGCTCGGATATCTCCAACTATCCTCACTTGTAGCGTCCAATCAACGCGTTGAAGCCACTAATCATTTGCAGCTCCGTCTAGTTAAGTTTGTCTCCCAAGGTATTCAAGCTGGTTAATTCCTTTCCCACTCCATTCCAAATGAATAGATCATGTAAATGAGCACTTTAATTGCGCCTTTCTGGAGGTTTCGGCTTCGCTGTGTTCGTTGCAAGGAGAATGGATTGTCGATCCATGCTGTGGGTGCAGGTTTCTTAAGAACGTACGCTAATTAGGTGAACGTAATTATGGATATAAAGATCATTAACAAATATCCTTGTACGTTCGTGATTTTTTTTGCGTAATAAATGTAAAATAGTATGCATATTTATCGTTGAGACCCCATCGTAAATACAGTAGAACTCCAATTATCCGAATTTCAGTTATCCGGATCATAAAAAGAGGATTGCCAATTATTCGGATCGCTTTGAGGGCAAAAAAAGAAAGAAATTAGCAAATTCGCATTTTAAGCGTTTCTGATCAGTTTTTTTAATAGTCATTGCATTATATTACATACTAATAGAACATTCTTTTTTTTTAAATAAGAAATAAACATTTTTTCTTGAATTATCCAAATTGAGCCCCAGTTGCTCAGTGGATAAGGCGTTCAGCTACTAATCAGAGGATTGGTGGTACGAATCAGTGCGATGGACTTGACATAGAAGAGTAAAAAAGTAGTGATCTTGCGATCGGAGGGTTGCCAGTTTCGCTACAAAAATACTAGAAAGTGGTCCAGAACATCCAACAAATTATATTGGCGTGTATACGGAACTGGTGCACGATAAATCTGATCGGGGTCTAATGTCCTGACGCCTATTGAGGTTGCGTCGGGTGCCAGCTCAGGTGTTGTCCTCGTCATCTGAAAATGGTTCTAAAATACGAGACATCGTTCCCGGGTCTTTCCTTCGAGATATGCCCCGAACCGTCGCCAATAGCCCACTAGGCAGCTCTAGTGCGACGTTAATTTAACAAACCAAAATAAAAATTATCCAGCTATTCGATTATCCGGATGGGATCCGGTCCCAATCGATTCGAATACTTGAAGTTTTACTGTACAGCAGAGCCGAGATAATAACAGAATCGGGATTGGAGGGTCTCTAGTTCGGTTCTTGATAAGACCAACCGAAGACTTTTTCTTTAGAAGTTAGTTCGCATTACTTATATCGTGGCTCGAAAGTTATTATCATGATTGTTCTGTAGAAATATGGAGAGTGGGGTGCCACCTCAGATGCTGTTTGACACTTATGATTGCGGTTTAAATTTTGTGATAGTATTCACGGGTATTTATTTCTATATAAATCCCTGATGATTGCCAACCATGCCCTAGTGCGACGTTGTTTCAACCAGCCATAAATCTCACAATGTATAACATATAAAAAACGCATCTAATTTATAATAGTATATAAATAATTGCACAGTTTAGTTTATGACTGTAATCCTCTGCAGTTCATCGTCCCACTCTTAGGTGACAAAATAACACCCTATATTATCCTTTCCCCTATTCTTCAATATTAACGTAAACAGTGCGTTCTTTAAAAAATGCTGTTTATTCATTTACTCCAAAACAGATTATTATTTTTATATGGGTTAGGTTAGGTTAATTAATTAACGTCGCACTAGAGCTGCACAGTTGGCGACGGTTCGGGGTCTATCTCGAAGAAAAGATCCGGGAACACATACATATTCACACATATATTCATACATGCACCTCGTTATTTAAGAACCATGGTCAGATGACGAGGAAACACCTGAACTGGCACCCAACGCCTTCAATAGACGTCGGGACTTTGTACCCCGATCAGATTTCTCGTGCACTAGTCCCGCATACACGCCTTTAATTTTGGGGATGTTCTGGACGACTTTTCTAGTATTTTGTAGGAAAGCTGGCAAACCTCCGATCACAAGATCACTACTTTTTTTACTTTTCTTTGTCAAGTCCATCGCCTAGGATCGAACCATGAATCTTCGTATTCCCAGCTGACGCCTTTAACCGCTCGGCCACGGAGGCCTTTATTTTTATATAGGAGCTACAAGTAATTTTGACAAAATAACATCATTAGGAGTACCTATTGCCGTTGTAGAAAAGTTTTTTAAAAATACATAATTGCCAAAGACGAGTCAGATTATTATCAATTAATGTGGTAGTCACGATCAAATTGGGAAGAATAAAAAACAATCTAATGATGAAAGTAATCATCAAATTGTTTTTAATTTTGCACAATCTGTAGTTCAAAGTTTAAAAAAATTATTAAATGAGTTCAGTTTTAATTGTTTAAAAAATATTTAAAAAAAATAGCCTTTTTTTCATATATTTAAAGTACTACTTTAAAAATATTGTATTTTTTAATAAAGTACTAATTAATAACTTTAGTTGGGTTTATTAATTTACTAGTAAATTATTTATTATCTTTTTAATAAAAGTAGTTGGGAGCTTATGGCGCTATTCTATTCCATCAAAATGTTCAAAACAATTAAAGACGAAATAGTTCTTTTAAATTACGCTTAATCATAAGAGAATTGTAAGTTTTAAAAACATCGGTAAATTCATAGTGTACGATGCGCCGTTGTTGCCAAGTCCAAAAATTGGCACCAAAGCTAAAAATGAAGTTTTTTTGTCGCCAAATTAAAAAAAAAGTTTTCCGTACATCATGATATTGCTAAGAAAGTCAAAAAATAGGGTTGCCAAACTATAAAATTTATCGTCCACCAACTGTCGCCAAATCGCATTTGGCGGGAGCACCATACACTAGGAATTAACCAAAACATCAAACAAATAATTACTAAAGTTCTTGGACATCAAATTCAATTAAAATTTTCCGTCCATTCCTTAAATCCTTAAAGAAAACTTAACAAAAGTCTGGTATAGTTATATAAAAAAAAAACGAGATCTCGGATTATACCATATATCAACTCGAAAATAAAACGTCCGTTAGTTTAATAGCTTTTAATCACACATTCTGTCAGTACAAAAACCTTATTCTAATCCAATTTAATTCGAAAAACAAAGCGAACACGGAAATAATCGAAAGTTCGTGCTCAGAATCAGGGTTGTAATAAAGCTTGAGACTCGAAAATTGCGTGACATTTTTCTCTAAGCCTTTTTATTGGGGCCCTTTATAAAATGATGCATCGCCAAAACTTGGGTTTTATAGTTTTAACACACACACGACAAAAACGAGATAAAGAAATGATAAGAAGTACTCCAATAATAGATATGTGTGTGTATTCTCCGTTTTCGTGATTAGATTTCTGTCTTGCGTTCAATAATTGAAGAACCGGTTGGAGAGCGTTCTGGAATTCGGTCATTTCCGATTCCCTAAAGTGAAATAACGGGAATTTCAAAATATGCTATTTTAGGAAAATGATTTATTTCTAACATCCCAGTCTGAATCTTTAAAATAAGGTTCTTATTTAAATGTTTTCATATTAATGTATCTTTTAGTTAAAAGGGTGAATAAAGAGTTATATTAACGAAAAAAACAGTAAATAGTATAGTCATAGAGTTTATTTTAAAAAAAAACATTTAAATTTAATTAAAGTAATTTTATTATTATATATTATCTTTTCAGCCCTGTGTTGCTACAGACCCAATGCAATACCGTCATATAATTTTCAATTTGCAAGTATGAGATTTTTAATTTACATGTTTGGAACTAAAGGATAAAGTTTAGGTTGCACATTGGCAAATTAGATCTAAGTTTTACTTTTGAAAAAATATATCAATTTTGATATTTTTATTTTAAGATTTCTTGCATTAATTTGATCTGTAAAAAATTTGTATCATATATCTCTAGCTTATAAATAAATTGTTATGAAATATCTTATGAAAAATTAATACTTACTGCATTTCCTGTGTTTCAGTTTACCTCTTTTTCCGATCTTGAGACAGCCTGGTTTCAAACGTAAACATTTCAATCACCTCCGGTCAATTCATTTCACTTTGCATTTCGTAAGTCAAGAACTAATTTATTTTTTGGTTTTATTTGGTTAATTAACGTCGCACTAGAGCTGCACACTGGGCCTTTGGCAACTGTTCGAGCTATATCCCGAAGGAAGGACCAATTTTTTTTTTTTTTTTTTTTTTTGTTAATTAACGTCGCACTAGAGCTGCGCAGTGGGCTATTGGCGACGGTTCGGGGTCAATCTCGAAGGAAAAACCCGGGAACACATACACATTCACACACACATTCATACATGCACCTCGTTATTTTAGAACCATGGTCAGATGACGAGGAAACACCTGAACTGGCACCCAACGCCTTCAATAGACGTCGGGACTTTGGACCCCGATCAGATTTATCGTGCACCAGTTCCGTATACACGCCAGTATAATTTGTTGGATATTCTGGACGACTTTCTAGTATTTTTGTAGCGAAGCTGGCAACCCTCCGATCGCAAGATCACTACTTTTTTACTTTTCTATGTCAAGTCCATTTCACGGATTCGAACCACCAATCCTCTGATTAGTAGCTGAACGCTTTACCAACTGAGCAACTGGGGCTCGGACCAATTTGGAAAGTTGTCTTTCGTAATTTACATAAATCATTTTTTGTGTGTTAATTACCTTTCGGCCTTTTTAATATCTTTCTCAACTTTATTATTAGACCAACGCGTTATTTTTCGCGCCGTTAGTAATCAGAGCATTTCGAGTTCCAGCCCGACTGATGGACTTGACAAAGAAAGTACAAATTTTGCGATCTTGCGATCGGAGGGTTGTCAGCTTCGCAACTAAAATAATAGAAAGTTGTCTAAAAATATCCAACAAATTATACTGGCGTGTGTAAGGGTTGGTTTGGTTAAATTTTCTTTAAACTAGAGCCATACAGTGAGCTGTTGGCGACGGTTCGGAGCCTATCCCGAAGGAAATACTTGGGAGCAATGCCTCGTATTTTCGAACCATGGTCAGATGACGAGGACCATACCTGATCTGCCACCCGATGCAACCTCAATAGGCGTCAGGACATTGAACTACGATCACATTTATCGTGCACCAGTCCAGTATACACGCCAGTATAATTTGTTGGATATTTTTAGACGACTGTCTTGTATTTTAGTAGCGAAGATGGAAACCTTACGATCGCAAGATAAAAAGATACTTTTCTTTGTAAAATCTAATCAGTCGGGTCCAAAATATTGGAATGTCGTTTAGAACATTTACAAAAAATTAACGGCGTGTATACGGGACTGGTGCATGATAAATCTGATTGGGGTCCAAAGTTCCGATGTCTATTGAAGGCATTGGGTGCAGCTCAGGTGTTGTCCTCGTCATCTGACCATATGGTTCAAAAATACGAGGCATCGTTCCCGGGTCTTTCCTTCGAGATAGGCCCCGAACCGTTGCCAATAGCCCACTGTGCAGCTCCAGTGCGACGTTAATTAACATAACCAAACCAAACCAAACCAACTATATCAGTCGGGCTCGAACTCGCAATTCTCTGATCACTAGATGAACGCTTTTATCCACTGCGCAATTGATAGCCCCTTGAGATATTTTGAAAAATCATCCAGCTTTACGTCAAGATTAGATAGTCAGGAAAAAATGTAAGAAAAGACCAGAATGCTGTCTATATATTTTGAATATTTGATGAGGTCCTTAATCCATAGTTATTCTTTTACATGGTCCAAGAAGATAGAGAAGTGTATTCATAAAAATATTTATAACGTTTATTTACAGAATGCGTGATAATCAGAGGTTATAATTAGCTGAACAGGAAAATGCGTACAGAGTATTTGTATGAGTATTGCAATGCTCATTGGGAATAAATTGAAAGTTAATCCATGTGTTTCTTTTAAATGTTTTGTTAAATAGAAAATAACACTTTCATATTTGCGAAATAAGGTTTGTATTTAAGTACTAAGTTATTCTTTGACAGTAAATGTACATACAATTTAAATAAATATATAAATTTAAATATTGTAGGTAACATTTAAATAATAGACATAAACTGTGAATAATAAAATTAAATAAGACTATATCAAAGTTGTATTGTAATATATTAATGATGTTTGGCCCGTTCTGGAGCACCCATTAAGGCATATATATATATAAAAATTGAGTGCCTCCGTCGTGATTCAAACCCTCGACTTATGGTTACTCTCCTTTCTCCGAGGTCTTAACCGGGGCCTCCGTGGCCGAGCGGCTAAAGGCTTCAGCTGGGAATCCAAAGATTCGTGGTTCGATGCCAGGCGACGGACTTGACAAAGAAAAGTAAAAAGTAGTGATCTTGTGATCGGAGGGTTGCCAGCTTCGCTACAAAATACTAGAAAAGTCGTCTAGTACATCCGCAAAAATTAACGGCGTGTATACGGGACTGGTGCACGATATATCTGATCGGGGTCCAAAGTCCCGACATCTATTAAAGGCTTTGGGGGGTGCTAGTTTCGGGTCTTTCTGCTACTTTCAGGTGTTTCTTCGTCATCTGACCGAGCCCCAGTTGCTCAGTTGGTAAGGCGTTCAGCTACTAATCAGAGGATTGGTGGTTCGAATCCGGGAAATGGACTTGACATAGAAAAGTAAAACAGTAGTGCTCTTGAGATCGGAGGGTTGCCAGCTTCGCTACAAAAATACTAGAAAGTCGTCCAGAATATCCAACAAATTATACTGGCGTGTATACGGGACTGGTGCACGATAAATCTGATCGGGGTCCAAAGTCCCGACGTCTATTGAAGGCGTTGGGTGCCAGTTCAGGTGTTTCCTCGTCATCTGACCATGGTTCTAAAATAACGAGGTGTGTGTATGAATGTGTGTGTGAATGTGTTCCCGGGTCTTTCCTTCGAGAATGACCCCGAACCGTCGCCAATAGCCCACTTTGCAGCTCTAGTGCGATGTTAATTAACAAAACAAAACCAAAATCCTTCGAGATAGACCCCGAACCGTTGCCAATAGCCCACTGTGCAGCTCTAGTGCGACGTTAATTAAAAACAAAACAAACCAATAACCAGACCATGCAACCAAGCAATTCCAGTAATTCTCGGAATATATATTCAATGCCTACGCATTCCATGGTGAAACAATGTATACAAGTAATCCAGTACAAAACGCGACCTGGTTTACTCTGGCAACCGTATTCAAAAGACATCCGTGGACGACTTATGCTATAACCCATTGCGGTCCCAAACAGTAATTGGACAAAACATTAGTTTAGTCAAATACCCAAATGTATCTGTTCAATGCGCACGATACACGCTCCCTCTATTCCCAACCCCGATTCATTAAGAAGCAGGTGTTTTATTCCCGTTACGCACGCACCCTTGCCAAACGATCGAAGGAGATCGTGCCGGCGAATCAGAAATGCCTCGTGACCGAGCCCCATTCAGAATTATTTCTCTCTCTCTCCCCTCTCCCTGTCTCTCGATTTTTGAACTGAATTGTTTACAAATGGCCGCGAGATAAATAGAGAATAGATATCCAATAATAGTGGTAAGTAAAAATAAGTTTTGAAGAACATTTTAGATAGTTGATGTTGTTATCTAGTTTCGGAAATCTTCCTATAAATTGACGTTTGTATTTAAATCGGACATTACATTTGTAAATGAAAATTATCAATGGTTGGTTTAATTAACGTTGCACAAAGGGCCTTTGGTTTGGTTTGGTTTTGTTAATTAACGTCGCACTAGAGCTGCACAGTGGGCTATTGGCGACGGTTCAGAGTCAATCTCGAAGGAAAGACCCGGGAACACATACACATTCACACAAACATTCATACACACATTCATACATGCACCTCGTTATTTTAGAACCATGGTCAGATGACGAGGAAACACCTGAACTGGCACCCAACGCCTTCAATAGACGTCGGGACTTTGGACCCCGATCAGATTTTATCGTGCACCAGTCCCGTATACACGCCAGTATAATTTGTTGGATATTCTGGACGACTTTCTAGTATTTTTGTAGCGAAGCTGGCAACCCTCCGATCACAAGATCACTACTCTTTTACTTTTCTATGTCAAGTCCATTTCCCGGATTCGAACCACCAATCCTCTGATTAGTAGCTGAACGCCTTACCAACTGAGCAACTGGGGCTCTCAAAGGGCCTTTGGAGACGGTTCGGGTTTAGTTTGGTTAATTAACGTCGCACTACAGCTGCACAGTGGGCTATTGGTGACGCTTAGGGGCCTATCTCGAAGGAAAGACCCGGTAACGATGCCTCGAATTTTTGAACCATGGTCAGATGACGAGGACAACATCTGAGCTGGCACTCAACACCTGCAATAGACGTCGGGACTTTGGACCCCGATCAGATTTATCGTGCACCAGTCCCTTATACATGCCGTTAATTTTTTGTGAATGTTATGTACGACATTTTAATATTTTGGTAGCAAAGTTGGCAACCCTCCGATCGCAATATCAATACTTTTTTACTATTCTTAGTCTAGTCCGCTGCAGAGGTTCGAACCGGGAACACTCGGATTCCCAGCTGACACCTTAATTCACTCGGCCACGGAGACGGTTCGGGATTAATTTTGAAGAAAAGATTCGGATTGGTTGAATAAACGCCGTATTAGTGTTGTACTTTGGGCTGTTGGCGACGATTCGGGGTCTATCTCGAAGGAAAGACCCGAGAACGAGGCCTCGAATTTTTGAATCATGGTCAGATGACGAGGACAACACCTGAGCTGGCACCCGATACCTGTTAACCTTCGGTATAGATCGGGGGCCTAGGACTGCAGTCATAAGTCATAAGCTGGCACCCGACGCAACCTCAATAGTCATCAGGACATTGGACCCCGATCAGATTTATCGTGCACTAGTCCCATATACACGCTAGCATAATTTGTTGAATGTTCAGGACGACTTTCTAGTATTTTTATAGTGAAGCTGGCAACCCTCCGATCGCAAGATCACTACTTTTTAACTTTTCTTTGTCAAGTCCACCTCACGGGCTCGACTAGCAATCCTTTGATTACACGCTGAACGCCTTTATCCACTGAGCAACTGGGAGCCCAAATTGGGTTCAAAATAATAATAATAAATAAAAAGTGAACAAATGCCCATTGTGCTGTATTACGACGTAATTAAATCAACCAACAAACCACCTGAAATATTTGGCCTCCAGTGGCCCAGTGGATAAAGGCGTTCAGCTATTATTCATAGGATTGCTGGTTCGAGTCCGTGCGGTGGACTTGACAAAGAAAAGTAAAAAGTAGTGATCTTGCGATCGGAGGGTTGCTAGCTTCGCTAAAAAAATATTAGAAAGTCGTCCAGAACATCCAATAAATTATACTGGCGTGTATACGGGACTGCTGCACGATAAATCTGATCAGGGTCCAATGTCCTGACGCCTATTGAGATTGCGTCGGGTGCCAGCTCAGGTGTTGTCTTCTTCATCTGACCACGGTTCAAAAATACGAGGCATCGTTCCCAGGTCTTTCCTTCTAGATAGGCCCCGAACTGTCGCCAATATCCCACTGTGCAAATCCAGTGAGACGTTAATTACTCAAATCAAACCAATCCTGAAATATTTAGTTTGGTTTGGTTTGGTTTGATTAATTAACGTCGCACTAGAGCTGCACAGTGCCTGAAATATTTAGAAATTATCTATTTTATGAAAAGGCAGAACACAAATAAGTTAGTCGTAAAGCATAAAAAATATCGTTTTGAAAACGGCCATCGTAATTTATATGTAACTAGCAAAAGTACCCGTTCTTCGCACGGAAATAAATAAAATAACGACAAATAACTGAAAATATATACATTTCCTCTCCTGCCTGGGATAATCGCATATACCATTTCAGAATTCCTCTTTAAAAAGTGATAAAGCTTTTTTTTTATAATTTAAAATATTCTTATGTTTAATAAATTAGAAGTTAAAAAAAAGTAAAAATATCTCTATACTACTTGGTTCCTAAAACACCGATAAAAATCGAATAATTTCTAGTTTATCTCTCATAAGGTATGGAATTTTAAAAATTAAACATTCCTGCACAAAAATATTTTTAGAAATTAATATGAATTTCTTTTCGGTATGGGTATACATAGTTACATTAAATACCATAATAAAAAACGACGTTTTTAAAACCCTTAACTCCAAGTGGAATAAGTTGATGGGTATAAATAATATAGTATTGTGTAGACGAAAGTAAGACGTTTCGTACATGCCGATTTTTAAGCCATTCCCCTTTTTGCGTTTGTACAAGGTGAAAATAAGTGTACCGCTATCATTAATTCAACGTGGAATTAATCTATATGGATAAATGACATACCATCGTGTAAAGGAAGGAAGGCCGTTCTCCCCCTCTCAACCTTGTACCGAGTAGGGGTCCAATACAGCGCGGTCTGTACATAACTGAATTTTTTAACACGGATGCCGCAATTTATTTGTGAAATGACTATAATTATATTTTAGTTTACAGTGCTTACTTTAATCGATGAAATTTTAATTACTGTTGTCATCATTATTGAAAGATAATGTACATTATAACAGGTATTTTATATGAATAATTATTTACATAAAGCTATGATTTTTTTTATCTAAGGAAAAAAATATTAAATGAAATAATAAACTAAGCGCTATGATCTTCATTTTTATATTATTTTTAAAAATAATTTCATCAAGGAGGGTTTCATTAAATTGCAGTTTTAAAGGAATAACTTCAAGCGTGAATTTTAATTAAATTTCTGAATCAATTTCGATATTGAAATGTTCTGAAGCTGCATGGAAGTGAAAAAAGCCGCAGAAACAGATAACATAATTTTTTAAAGCTGACCAAATTAATAAATTTGATAAAGGACTTAAATGATTTAACTGTCAAACATTCCGAATTTCCTTGTTCCCAGTATTGCAATTTTGATTTGATTATTTCCAAATGCCCGTTCCAATGTATCGTTTAGGCTACATCTTTGCAATATCTTCGACTAACAACTTGTGTATCTAATTAATAGTTTGCATTTTTGTCCTCAATAATGCAGAACATAAGAATGTAAATTGCAGCCAGAATAAACCTAAACGTTTTTTGCAAATAAACTGCTTCAAATTCTTTATCAAAGTAATAATAAAATTAACAGCCCAGCATAAATACTCAACCAAAAATAGTATGTTTTGAAATACTACACAACTTTCTTTTACTACGCCCTGCCCATGTTTTAAAGAATTCCCTTGAATAATATTATTACAGAAAAATAACCACCTATTTTAATTTTAAGTTCATTTTTTTTATTTACGGATAAATTTATTAAAAATTCGGTATTTACTCATTTTGTTAAACAATTTTTCCTAAAATTTTGATTTTGTGATACTGTTATTATAGAATTCGCATCTAAAAATACCTGTCATACAAATATTTAGTAAGTTTCCACAGCAAATTACAGCCAAGGCGCACTTCATCCAAAGAATACACTGTTATAACTTGGCGATAGCTTAGCAAACGGTGCAGCATATTATAATCTCACCATGTACTTTCAATAATTTTACATTTAATATTTAATGATCGCCATTCAATGTTTTAAAAGGAAATATTCATTGGCACATTAAATAAAATATTTTCTAAATTATCAGTTGGTATCTGTGAAATTTTATTCTTTAATAACATTAAATAGAGTTGAAAATTCACAATGAAACCAAGCTTCGTACATTTAAAAAAAAATACTTGCATAAAATATTTTTCAAATAAATAAAATGGACGTTCATACACAAATTACTCGCATTTTGGATGAATCGTTCAGAAAGTTCGATCTAAGATAATTAAATATACTTACAATAAACCTGTATAAAACAAAAGAGATAAAACAATTATAACATTTTAATACAATTCTAAACCATTTCTTTAAGATAAAATTCTGGTTGTTTTAATTTTTGAATGGTTCCGTATTGTAGCAAAAAGCCCAATGTATATACATTTTTCAATAATTATTAAATCAAACAAAACCTATGACGTCGTTTTTATATTGCCAATAACGAACAATTTTATTTTAAATTGCAAACGATATTTTCATCCATGTTAAGTCAATGGAATCCATTAAAATAGTTATAACATACGATTGAAACATCGTACAAACTTAAAAATTATTACAAAAACATTCTAATTTTTCAAGTAAAGTATTCTATAAATTTCATAAAGCTACGTTTTGTAGTTATGGAGTATTCCGTGAAAAGATCGGAATTCTAATTGGTTTATAATTTTGTTATATTATATTTTCGCTTTTCTCCGTTGATTTTAACTGATTTTACTGTTGCCACTTCGTGAAACTTTGCCGACGTACGCTAAAAAATGTCATAACGTTCGAATGGAACATCGTAGAGACTTGAAAATAGTCGCGTTAAAATTCTTATTTTTTGAACTAACTATTCTGTGAATTTCAAAGCTCTGCGTTTTGTAGTTACGGAACGTATAATATACTGACAAACCAACAAACAAACCAACAAACACACATCCGGACAGATTTTGAAGATTTCTGCTTTATATATAAGATTATATAATATGCGAAGTAGCCAAATGAGCATTGCTTTCTGTACAAGCTGTTTTCTTTCAGATATCCTATAAGAGCAGGAAAGCCAAAGTATACTCCTTATGGATGCATTTCGGAAAGTATAGGAAGCTTTGGTTGGGAGAAGAAGCTTTCAATCTCTTCACGAAAGAGTTGCAGACTGTCGCCAGCAACAGGTTCCAATCGATAAAAAGTGTTTGTCAATGTCAGAATTGTCACTGAAATAAATGGTTCCCCCTCCTTTTGTCGCCAGGCATGGAGATTATCGAATCCTAGTCAGATTCGGGTGACCGTTGTAAGCAGTAATGGATTTCCATATGTAAAGGTGATACTTAACTAAAATTTTGCAGGTTATTCTAATATATCATATTAAAAACAATTTTATGACAGTTCTTTAAAAAAGAAAGTTGGTTTAGATTGCATTAATATCGCGTTAGAGTTACATAATCTTCTATAGGGGACGGTTCGGGATTTATACAAAAGGAAAGACCCGGGAGTACTGACTCGTAATTTTGAACTACTGTCAGATGACGAGAACAAAAGTTTAGCATAAACCTTGTCCTAAATTTCCCCACCACGACCAACGTGAATACATTTGACCCATGACCTAATTAACGTGGGGGCCCCAGTTCCCCAGTGGATAAAGCGTTCGGCTAGTAATCAGAGGATTGCGAGTTCGAGCCCGACTAATGGACTTGACAAAGAAACATAAAAATATAGTGATCTTGCGATTGGAGGGTTAACAGCTTCGCTACTGAAATACCAGAAAGTCATCTAAAAATATCCAACAAATTATACTGACGTGTATACGAGACTAACGCACGATAAATCTGATCGGGGTCCAATGTCCTGACGCCTATTCAGGTTGCGTCCGTCCGGTGCCAGCTCAGGCGTTGTTATCATCTGACCATGGTTCAAAAATACGAGGCCTATCTCGAAGGAAAGACCCGGGAAGACATACGCATTCACACACACATTGATTCATACATGCACCTCGTTATTTTAGAACCATGGTCGATGACGTGGAAACACCTGAACTGGCACCCAACGTCTTCAATAGACGTCGAGACTTTGGACCCCGATCAGATTTATCGTGCACCAGTCCTGTATACACGCCGTAAATTTTTGCGGATGTTCTGGACGACTTTTCTAGTATTTTATAGCGAATCTGGCAACCTTTCGATCACAAGATCACTACTTTAAAAAAAACAACTTTTTTCTTTGTCAAGTCCATCGCCTGGCATCGAACCACGAATCATCGTCTTCCCAGCTGACGCCTTTAACCTCTCGGCCACGGAGGCCTACCAACCAAATTAACGTGCATCAGAGCGCCCTCTAACAATGTGAGACTTCGGTGGGACGCCTCAGTATATTTATAAACAAATAACCATACAAAATATTCCATATAACATGGTTTAAAGAAGAATAACAGGCAAAGACTCGCACCATTGCTTGACTAACGTGTTACGATAGATCTCTTTCCACTAACTCTTCCGGACAATATCATTGCATAGTTAACCACGCGTAAACCCAACATACAGAAATTATCCATCACATAAAATGTGAAGCAAAGGACCCAATTTACGATACAAAATTATTCAGCATTATCCATATACACACTTCGAAAGCAATATGGAACTGATATTCCAGAATCTTGTGGAGCATTACCGCCGACGTTGTGGCCCGTGGAACATTTCTTGAAATTGTGATATCCGTGTCAGGGTTGACCGACCCGAGATGTCTAATCTCGAATCCCAAATCATAATAAAATGAATGTGTGATCTGGGATTCGCTCTGGGTCACAGTTCCGAAGATGATTTGCATGGAATGGAGGTCTCGCCTTCGACGCTTTATTGTATTGCGCCCTTTTCTTAAGTGTGAAAATCTAAAGATAAAGGTTTCCTGTCATTATACATATTTTGATAGTTTCTAGTTATGATGAGTTAGAGATTTGAGATATAGGCTATATTATATCATTTTTTTTTTATCTTAGAAGAGTCAGAGTTGTTTTTTAAAGCTGTGGGATATCCGCTGGAAATCCTAAATCAATATCATGGGTTTATTTGGAGGGTCTATCTAAATCTATTTAATGTATTTATACCAAGCGTTATAAGTCAAGCTTTTAGGTACCAATATGAAGGCTAGTTTACTTAATATTCTATTCTAATCCCTAATGTTCGTTTTATTTTTGAAGTTCAAATGTCTAACGGTTACCATGTTGTAAAGTTTAGTGAGTGGAATGCCAACTCACGATCCTTTTCTAAAAATATCTATTGTTACTCCTGTAAATATTTCTTGGAATTTGATTGAAAAAATTTCGTTTCTATAAAAACTGTTACGTTTTCTATAAACAATGTTCTTTTTCTCAAGACAACAATTCCGTTTTTCACAGATAGAAATATCCACGTATTTCAGGATGTACGCACTAGTTTTTATATTTAAAGAAAACATAGATTGATATAAATAACCGTTAATTTATTTTTACTATATTCCCAAGTCAAACACATTCTACCGTCGCCAATAGCCCACTGTGCAGCTCTAGTGCGACGTTAATTAAACAAACCAAACCAAACACATTCTATTTTAATTGAAAAAAAAATTAAAAATAAATACTATTTTGTCACTTGAAGAAAAGTTCTAATGAGTATATAAATCTTATCAACTTATACCCTACAGCTGACGATATACATAAGAGTACGTACTATAAAAACTTGTCGTATAGAACGTTGAATTAAGAATATTAAAATAAAAATGCAACGTTAAAACTACGCAGTAAAAATACATAAAATCTAGACATGTTTCGGGAGTCTGTGTACACAATAAAATGAAAATAAATCTAGAATTGAAAGTGTTGCCAAAGAATAAAAACTATCTCAATCGGTTTAACAGTTTTATTCGGTTTTGAGATACTTTTTGTTCTTTGTCAACACTCAATTCTGGGTTAATTTCGGGGGTGTCAGGGTTGACCGACCCGAGATGTCTAATCTCGAATCCCAAATCATAATAAAATGAATGTGTGATCTGGGATTCGCTCTGGGTCACAGTTCCGAAGATGATTTGCATGGAATGGAGGTCTCGCCTTCGACGCTTTATTGTATTGCGCCCTTTTCTTAAGTGTGAAAATCTAAAGATAAAGGTTTCCTGTCATTATACATATTTTGATAGTTTCTAGTTATGATGAGTTAGAGATTTGAGATATAGGCTATATTATATCATTTTTTTTTTATCTTAGAAGAGTCAGAGTTGTTTTTTAAAGCTGTGGGATATCCGCTGGAAATCCTAAATCAATATCATGGGTTTATTTGGAGGGTCTATCTAAATCTATTTAATGTATTTATACCAAGCGTTATAAGTCAAGCTTTTAGGTACCAATATGAAGGCTAGTTTACTTAATATTCTATTCTAATCCCTAATGTTCGTTTTATTTTTGAAGTTCAAATGTCTAACGGTTACCATGTTGTAAAGTTTAGTGAGTGGAATGCCAACTCACGATCCTTTTCTAAAAATATCTATTGTTACTCCTGTAAATATTTCTTGGAATTTGATTGAAAAAATTTCGTTTCTATAAAAACTGTTACGTTTTCTATAAACAATGTTCTTTTTCTCAAGACAACAATTCCGTTTTTCACAGATAGAAATATCCACGTATTTCAGGATGTACGCACTAGTTTTTATATTTAAAGAAAACATAGATTGATATAAATAACCGTTAATTTATTTTTACTATATTCCCAAGTCAAACACATTCTACCGTCGCCAATAGCCCACTGTGCAGCTCTAGTGCGACGTTAATTAAACAAACCAAACCAAACACATTCTATTTTAATTGAAAAAAAAATTAAAAATAAATACTATTTTGTCACTTGAAGAAAAGTTCTAATGAGTATATAAATCTTATCAACTTATACCCTACAGCTGACGATATACATAAGAGTACGTACTATAAAAACTTGTCGTATAGAACGTTGAATTAAGAATATTAAAATAAAAATGCAACGTTAAAACTACGCAGTAAAAATACATAAAATCTAGACATGTTTCGGGAGTCTGTGTACACAATAAAATGAAAATAAATCTAGAATTGAAAGTGTTGCCAAAGAATAAAAACTATCTCAATCGGTTTAACAGTTTTATTCGGTTTTGAGATACTTTTTGTTCTTTGTCAACACTCAATTCTGGGTTAATTTTCATTTTATTGTGCACACAGGCTTTTCATTTCTACTGATGAAGGGAGATGTATATCCCGAAACATATCTAGATTTTACATATTTTTATTGTGTACCTTTAACGTTGCATTTGTAATTTAATAAGAGTATTTACTCCTGGTATAATGCGAGTTCAAATTTCACTACTACCACTAGAATTTTATTAGTATTTTTTTTAAATAATGGAAAAAATTACTATTTAAAAAGAGATTGCTAGAAATATATACCATGTGTAAATTTCTTTTTTTTAAGGAAAATATTTTATCAGTATTTTTATGCATATAACCATAGTCAATCAATTTTTATTAAAAACGCTGTTTCGAACTATTCAGTACTGTAAAGTTTTGATAGAATAAGAAATATATTTTATATGAATAATAAATGCCCTCTGTGGACAGCCATTCAATATAAAATCGAGTGGGGTAAAAATATAGATGAAAAGTGTTAACTAAACAAAATTTTCACCTGAAAACAAACACTAAATCGATTTTTTTAATTTTTGCACCGCTGCACATTATTTATGGGGAATGTGGTAAAATGACGCAAATGGGTGGAAGCTCACGGAAATTATTTTCATCTATCATGTTTGCAACTTTTCCGGATAGTTTCCGGTTTTTTTCCGGAATAGGAAAGAAGAGTACAATTTCCGGAATAAATCGTTCCGTCTCATTTCCACGTCTCTAAAAAAGGCGGCATTACCGTTTCGTCTCTCTTTTCTCTTTGAATGTGGTCTCGAAAATCAATTACTAGTCTCAATGACTTTTCATACAAGCATTGAATGGTATGGGGTACTTTATAAAAATAATTAAAAAAAAGTTACAATGATAAAAGTTCATTCTCTTCTGTTTTAAATATTAAATATATGTAAATAGTCCAGGTCAAGTTTATTTAAGAGGCCTGCGTGGCCGAGCGGTTAAGGCGTTCAGTTGCTAATCCGCGGATTGGTGGTTCGAACCCGCGCGATGGACTTGACAAAGAAAAGTAAAAAAGTAGTGATCTTGTGATCGGAGGGTTGCCAGCTTCGCTACAAAAATACTAGTAAAGTCGTCCAGAACATCCGCAAAAATTAACGGCGTGTATACGAGACTGGTGCACGATAAATCTGATCGGGGTCCAAAGTCCCGACGTCTATTGAAGGCGTTGGGTGCCAGTTCAGGTGTTTCCTCGTCATCTGACCATGGTTCTCAAATAACGAGGTGCATGTATGAATGTGTGTGTGAATGGGTTCCCGGGTCTTTCCTTCGAGATAGACCCTGAACCGTCGCCAATAGCCCACTGTGCACTCCTGGTGCGGCGTCAATTAACTAAACCAAACCAAACCAAACCAGTTTATTTAATGTCATGACTACAATTATATGAATAAAATTTCGCCCAAAATTTAAATTAAAAAATGAATTTGAATGTATATAAAATCCTTTAAAAAAATTACAGTTTGAATTAGTATAATCACTTTTATACTGCCAATATGTTAAAATACTTTCCGATAAATACTTAAAATAATTATCTGTTTTTTATAATTAAATAAAACAAATTCACTTATTTAAGTTATAATTCCTCATAAAACCAAAAGTGTTTGGTGTTATGCTCGTCATATGACCATGGTTCAATAATAGATAGTGTTCCTGGGTCCTTCTTTCATGAAACATCATAAACCGTTGCAAACTACCCACTGTGAAGTTTTAGAGCGACGTTAATTCAATTAACCAACCAACCAAGCAAAAGGTGTTAAATTATAATTTTAAAATACTTAATGAAGCCTTAAACATTTAAGTATAAACTGATATGTCCAACGCTAGACTTGGAGGAGGGATATTGTGTTTTATTTCTTCGTTACGTGGTTTTAATTTACCCTGTGCGAATAACATGTATTTCTGCTAGTCTTTTATATTGAAACTAATGTATACACAAATCGCTTTTTAAGTTGTCGAATATCAGTGATATAAAAGGCGTTTTATAATATAAAGACAAAAATGAGAAAAGTACTCGCAATCGTTGTTCGTGAAATTTCTAAATAATGTTTGATAAAAAATGAAGATAAAATCCACCGACAAATGTCTACTACTACACCGACATACAGACATCACTTCGATAAAAAAAAGTACATGTAACCTAACCAAAATCCGATCATATCAATGAACGCGATATCTAACTCTCGCAATGCAATGACAAAACCGATACATTGTGGTTCATTGTCTTCTTCTACGTGAGAATAACGTCGTGGGATTCGTGCAAAAGTAATCACTCCTAATGGAATATCGAGATGCGATACAATGACTCTCAGAAATAAAAAATGCACTATATCATCTTCATTTACATCATATAAGTGAGAAATCACAAACCGAATGGGGGATGAGACATAACAATGGCTAGACTCGTGTAAGCCGATGATACAGCACGAATTAAATGTCGTTATGATGTTTTATTGGTTGTGGTTTCGGTTCGTTTGTCTAGATGTATCTCATTCGTTTGAAATGCGACACTGTTTTATAGGTTATCGAATTTGTTCGATTGTTTAAATCATTTTCGGCGTGTGTCAGTGACGTAACGATTCTAGCCATTGCCTTTTTGAAAAAAATATTTTAAAACCCCTTATCGTAAAGTATTAATAAAAATATCTTATTAATTCTAGTATGTTCAGTCATATTCGTTTTGACATTATTATATTTCATGTATCTTTCACCATAAACTCTCTAATATTTTATAATTAAATTAGTTAACTTTTTTAGGGAAGTGATACAGATAAAAATAGAAAATTAAGAGTATCGAATACAAATAAAAGAAAGGCGATATTACATGCAATTTCCTACATTTAAACGTTTCTTTAATTCTTGAACATCATCCACGACTTTTTGGATTGAAAATTATGCAAATATATTATTACTCGTCTCTGGGGGTTCTGGTATCATGGGAGCCCCCCTCCCCCCCACACACACATTGTAGTCCCTGAGGGCCGGTCCTTTACATCACTGGCGTGTGCATTTGAATAAATTATTTCTTATTATTTACAAGAAGTTTGTATGCTTTATGTAATACATATATAACTTTGCCTATCTCTCTTACCCTAAAAAAATTCTGCATTAAATGCTTATAATTGGACCAACATGCAGGTTTTATGAAAGTTTAATGCTGAAAAATTCAGCAATGAAATACTTGAATGAAAAATACTGGTTTTTCAAGGTTTTATATAGGCAAATTAAATATTTAAAAAAATTGCGCGGTTCTCTAAAGGTATTTAAACATGAAGGTTTGGTTAAGGGCTTTATGCTGGACGGTCATGATGACATGACAAACAAGATTATTCTATCACAAATAAACACATGATTTTCTATTCTACACTCTACTTAATTTAGAACCATTAACAAAAGTCTTAATTTGCGAATTCTATTAGTACATGAATAAAATTAAAATGTTTGAGAAATATTTAGAGACTTAGATAATCAGTAAATATAAAAATGAACATTTTGAAGTCTTTCGACGTTTTGTGAGATTAAAAAATTTAAGTAAAATAAAAAGTTTAAAGTATAAGAGAGTATAACTTAATACTTTATATATTTAAAAAAATTGAATTTTTACATATAAAAATCCGAAACAATCCCTTCTGCCTATCTATTTTTTCTTTGTAAAATTAATTTTTAACCTTCAAGTTGAGTATTTTAAAACAAGACTTTTGCAACGTATTAACTGAAAAACACCGTATAAAATATTTTAAAGATTTTTGGATCTACCAGTAGATTGTAATGAAATATACAACTATTCAATTCAATTTACTGCAATTTCTTATATATATTTCCATTTGTAGTTTCTTAAAAGATTGATTTATAATTTTAATAAACCTTTTAAACATAAAATGAACATAATAAATATATTGTGTCAGAGGTTTACCCTAGATACTCAAAATATTTTAAATTAACCAATACTTTAAAAATGTATATGTTTCCTATAAACTAATTTTAACTTCGTCTAGTTACGAATGCATAAAGAGAAACGGTAAATGCAAACATTCGTACATACGTCGACAAATAACAATGGACCAGAATATCTTTTCTTTTGCTGATTTAAAAAGACAGGATAATTTATCTTTGACGCACGGAATTACCTTTAGAATTATTCATGTTTCAAACAAATGAAAGTCATAAATTATTTAGAAAACCTGTGTATAATTGAAGCAGGTGACGCAATATTTAAATAGCAAAACGCTATTCATGTGCTACATTTTGCATAGAAAAAAGTGTAAAGAGTAGAAAGTGTATTTTTATAGGACAAAAGCATCGACCTAGGCATTGGTTATATAATAATTTGTTTAATTAAATATATTACCATTTTTGCATTAGTAACGTTGTATTAGATCGATGAAATGGGCTATTGGAGACGGTTCAAGATTTATGCAGAATGAAAAGGACTTCAAGAACTCTTCCTCATAATTTTAAACATTGTTCAGAAGAAAATAACAACACCTGAGATGGTACCCAACTCTTCAAACCTCCGCATCACGAACAACATAGGGCCATTTATACCACGATAGATTTAATGTGCCCCAGTCCTTTCTATGGGCTGAATAATTTTTAAGCGAACGATGACTGGCAACTTTCCGATTAATAGTTCATTACTCCTCCAGTAGAGATTCGAACCACATCCCTCCGTTTAGGAATTCGGTACTCTACCTTCTCGGCCATCCACTGGCTTCCATTATATATATATAATGTGACGTTTAATTAAATCAATTAAGTATAATAGTATCTATTCGCTTATACAATCTAGTGCTATTAAATACCATAATTATACCATGCACAGACTCTAAAAGATAACACGCTTTTTTGTGCCAATGTTCCCTGTGTTTTTTTTATTATATAAATAAACAAAAACCATGTAGGTGCAGTACCCCCAGTACCGTAAAATTTGGTTCGTGAATACTTAGTACGTGGTCCTGCTCCTTCTTGCGTCTTCGGTAAACTCTAGATCGCTCCACACTTGTCATATTTAAGACTTTTTGGTATTATTTTTTTTGTCTTGAACTACTCTTTTAATCTGTTAAGTTTATTATGTCACGATTGCAACATAGTGTGATATTTTGGCTTCACAGTGAAATTTTCAACAAATCGTCACTTTCCACTCCACACAAACGTTTCAACAGCAAACTAGTCAAATGGAATTGTAAAACTAGTCGTTTTCTTTCATTTAAGCACGCACTCGCCGCGACTTGCTATATAGAACTTAAGTTACAGTAGTTAAGCAGGCCAGCGTATGCCGAATATTTGACTCATCCCCCGCGCGGTACAAAGGCCAGAGGGGTTTAGTCCAATTTTCTCGACGCGGTTAATATTCCTCTACACGATGATAGGTCATTATCCCTGTAAGCCGATTCTCTCTGAAGCTATCCGGCTAAGAAATATCAACATTTTATAATGTGTGTGAGTCTTTCAAGTTTCTGTAATGACCCCTGTATCCGAACCGATTTTAAAGACATATTCCTGTCAAAAATATTTCCAGCAAGCCAATACGATCCACATCTTCCCCCAAAATCCAGAGACACCAAAACTCCCCTAGACTAAAATCTAATGTAGGAAAATAAGTCAACAATCGAAGAGTCCTGTAGTTAAAAGTCATCCAACGTTCCAGAGCTGTCGAAGCACTAACCGAGTTAGCATCCCTCAATCGTGTCCCTCGCAAAATGCTTCCCTCTCTTCCCCTCCCTTATCGATCCATCTCTCACAAAAGGATCTCAATTTAATAGGGTTCTTCCGACCCCCCCTCCCACAAACGCAGAGGCATGGGTTCTCGCTAGGGGATCGGTCCTTTGTGTGAAAAAAGTGAAGGGCTCGTTTTGCGATGGGGAAGATCTTGTGGGGATTGAGGAAGATTTGGGATGGTTTTTAATGGGTGTAGGATTCTTGGATAGGTTGTTTGGTGTGTTGAGAAGAAGGATTGTTTTGTTATTTTAGAGAAATTTTTATGTAAATTCCTTTGGGAAAGGAAAGTAATATTATTTTTTTTATAAGAGACAAACATCTGAAAATGTGAGGTAATTATTACATTTGACACACAGGGGGCCTCCAGTTACCCAGTGGATAAAAGCGTTTAGCTGGTAATCAGAGGATTGATAGTTCGAGCCCGTGCAGTGAACTTAACAAAGAAAAGTAGAAAGTAGGGATATTGCGATAGGAGAGTTGCCAGTTTCGCTACAAAAATACTAGAAAGTTGTCCAGAACATCCAGCAAATTATACTGGCGTGTATACGGGATTGGTGCATGATAAATTTGATCGGATTTCAATGTCCGGACGACTATTGAGGTTACGTCGGGTGCCAGCTCAGGTGTTGTCTTCGTCATATGACCATGGTTCAAAAATACGAGGCATCGTTCCCGGGTCTTTTCTTCTAGATAGGGTCCTAACCGTCGGCAATACTCCACTGTGCAGCTCTAGTGTGACGTTAATTAACCAAACCAAATCTTTGATACACCAGTAAATTCAAAATAAGATAGTAAAAGTGCATTTGGAAAATTTGTTTGGTTGGTTGGTTGACTTAACTTTGCACTAAATTTCCAAAATAGGCCATTTGTAGTGACTATCACGAAGGAGAGACCCGGAAACATTGTTTTATTTTGAACCATGGTCCGATGACGAAAAAATACCCGAGATGGCATCCCACCCATTTGAAAAGACGTGAGGATGAAAGAAAGCGCATGTCTATGGATTGAAAAACACCTACTTTCTCTATGTGTAAAAGACTGACAATTTTTTTATATAAGTAATATTTATCTTCAAGAAGTGCATCTGGAAGCTCGGATTTGTAAACTTCCATTTAGTTTTCTATTGATTTTAACAATTTTAGAAATTTTGCATAAAGAAACCTCTTACAAAATATTTTCAAAATGTAGATTGAGCGGGCTTTTGTAGCTTAGTCGGTTGCGCGCGGTACTTCGAAATAATAGGTCGCGGGTTTGAGTTCTGACAGAAGCCACTCACACGTTTTTAAATGAAATATACTTAAATGGGTTCCCCAACAACGCGGGGCCAATCAGATAATGGTTACATTATATAATTCAATAATAATATTTTTTTTCATATTCAGAACTAAAACAACAATATCTTTTGGCGTGTATAAAGATAAAATTTTAATACATACCGTTTTAAAGAATGCCCAAATAACATTTATAGAAAATCATTCTTAGCACGTAATTTTAGAACGGTCATTAAATAAGAGATAATTTAACTGGAAAAGTAATACGATTCTAGTATTGTACATTTTTTGTTACGCGAATATAAATGAGCTCCTCAACAAAATAAGACACTTGGAACCATTCCCAAAACAGCAACACAATAGCCCAACGAACATTCAGTTTGGGAAATTCTTTTAGAATCTATCCAATTTTTTTTAAAGCCCTGTAAATATTACGACACACTACGCAGATAAGATTTCCTAAAATATTTTTATTACAAAGAAGTGAATGTGATTCATGCGCATTTTCGGTGACAAAAACTAGGACATCACTTTGACAGAGAAAGAAAGAGACACAAGCGAAATCGTGTTGCTTTTTACCCCAAACTGGTCTATATTTGGGTGTGTTGCTGTAAAGTGGTTTAAGTAAAAAAAAAACAGAGTTCCGAGTAAGAGAGTTTAAAGTTTGAAACTAGCCTTGGCTGTAATGTTAAGTGGAATGACATTCAACTCATTATTAGAGAACCTATTGAACTTGAATGCCCCATCACTTACCAAATGATAGTTTTGGTTTTGTTAATTAACGTCGCACTAGAGCTGAACAGTGGGCTATTGGCGACGGTTCGGGGTCAATCTCGAAGAAAGACCCGGGAACACATACACATTCATACATACACCTCGTTATTTTAGAACCATGGTCAGATGACGAGGAAACACCTGAACTGGCACCCAACGCCTTCAATAAATATCAGGACTTTGGACCCCGATCAGATTTATCGTGCACCAGTCCCGTATACACGCCAGTATAATTTTGTTGGATATTCTGGACGACTTTCTAGTATTTTTGTAGCGAAACTGGCAACCCTCCGATCGCAAGATCACTACTTTTTTACTTTTCTATGTCAAGTCCATTTCACTGATTCGAACCACCAATCCTCTGATTAGTAGCTGAACGCCTTACCAACTGAGCAACTGGGGCTCACCAAATGATAGATCTATCAAATAGTGTTTTATTTTAGGATTTTTGTGACTTACACTACTTGCAAGGTAGCCCAGTAGACCCACTTACTAGTTAGATGGCGAGTTGGATTAAAGCTGCACTAGTGGACTATTTGACAAGATTTAGGGATCCGGGAACACAGTCTCGTAATTTAAAACTGCGTTCAGAAAGCGAGGACAATATCTAAATTTTAATTCTACTCTTGAAACTTCTATTTGTGGACTACAAGTTTAACGTGCACCAGTCTCTTCTACATGGATGATTCGTCTAGCTCAGTGGTCGGCAAACAGCGGCTCGCGAGCCGCATGCAGCTCTTTGGCCTTTTGAGTGTGGCTCTTCCACAAATCACCACGTGCGGGCGGACGCGTTGAAACTTCGTGGCAAAAATTAAAAACAACAACATACAAACTTGACTTACCCAAACTTTCCAAGGAGATGCAAAGCCATTGTTCACATTAGTGTTTGTCAGTTATTATTATGATTGAGAAATGTATGTTAAGATAGTTTGGACATATAGAGAGGATGAACAAAAGGAGATAGACGAAATACAAGACGAATGTGGATGGAAGAGTTGAAGGGGTTGATCATAGCGAAACCACCTGAAGCAGATTGAGGACAATTTTAGCAAAGGCCAGCTTTTGAGTTACCTAATTAAGTTAATAACAATGTATCTACTTTAAATAATTTTAAGTTTAAAAAATGTGGCTATCAAAGAAATTTCAATCTTTGTTCTGTTGACTAATGAGTTTGCCGACCACTGGTCTAGCTGATAAATTTTATGGATTAAAAATGTGTTTTGAAAAGAATAAAAATTAAATCCTTCTATTTGTAGCTTCGAAGGTATGGTGCATTAATTTCTATCATCGTTTATAAACAAAAATATGTGGCCAAGATTATAGACGTTAATAAATAAGATGCAAATTAAAACATAAAATGTATTGTTTAATAAACGACTGATACACCTGTTTTCAATAATTTGTGTGATGTTACCTAAATCAATAAGTTAATTTAAGTTAAATGAGTAGAATAACTTTTGTAAATAATAATTTTACAGAACAAATACGATATTCAATATCTGGATTATATATAATGTGAACACTACATTGAATACCAACAATTTTTGTTTAGATTTACTATAATGTGTGTGTTGTCGAATTTTTGACTCAGTGGTCCTTAAAATGTTGCTAACTACTGAATTAACCCTTTATAATTCAATGGTAATCATTACTACGACTAAAGATTAGGCGGGAATCTGTAACCGGACGTTTCAATAGCAAGAAACTGACTGGTAGTACTGGTATCCCCATGTTTTTTAAGATTTCAACACTTACTACATATTTATGAACACAAAAGAACATGAAGGTGCAATTAAAAAAATTTCAGGGAATTTTTCCCTATAAAGGAAAAAAAAACGAATACCACCCTTTACCCGATGGACCCACACAAGACCAGAAGGTCAGATTATTAATGGAAAAAGCGTTGAGAAAATTAACCTTGACCTAATGTTCCCAGGTAAGTATGAACACGATAGGAGATTTGACCCTCATCTGATAAACTGCAGATATCTCTTTTGAAAATGGGAAGCGTTTTAGTGATACGAAAGAATGAGGATTCGTGATGGAGATAGATTACTTATAGGATTACTCTAGTTTAACGTGATAATGGCTTTAGTAATCATACAATGGAGTAATTGGAAAGATTTGAGTTAATCCACTTTTGAAATGTTCCATTTGCACGTCGGAGCTTGATTGTTGTTTGAGGCTTATTGATGTAGATTTCTTGAGAGGAATAACAGTTAAACCCATTCATATATGTCTTAAACCTTTAGAGTGTTTCCCTTTAACCTTTTAGCTTACTGGAAGCCGAAAGGGTAAAATTTACAGACTGTTGGTGTAATTGCATAAAAATACATCCTCGGCAACTTCCTTTTGCAACTTACGCATCAGATAGAGAGGTAATTAATACTTACGATTATCATCTTAACATATGAAATAATTAAAAGTTTTTTATAAGGTAAATATAATAAGTATTATTATGAAAAATATCTACCAAGGCCACAAAATATATTTAAAACTACAGACTAATTTCGATATAGACGTTTAATGGAGATGAATGAATGCTTTTCAAATAAATTCATATTGCGAAGAATATATGACAAAACAACCAATATTATTATACGTGACATTTTGAATGTATGTGGTATTGATATCAGGTGAGGATATGTGTATATAAAGATTAGATTAATCTATATGAACATTGGAAGTTGAAAAATCTTTGATGCTCAAATATGTTGATTCTTGCAAGGCGAAAATATATTATTTTAAAACCTCATTTTTGTGCTATCCCAACCTGCACTTTGAATTCGGTTGCTTATTTTTTAGCGTTAAACGTTTTCTTATAACGATTAAAATCAGAAATGTGTTCGAAAACAATAAAATAAAATGCCAAAATAAAAGAAACACAACAAAAAGAATAAAATATTTTAAGCTTTATTTTCAGGAAAAAAAAAATTAAAAGCGTGTTGTCTCGTGAAAACACGAGAACTACCCTTTTGTCAGGGTAACATGCATACATAAATAAAAAAAAGAGCTGTTATATAAATATGTAAACATCTTTGTGATAGGAACAAAAGAAAATAAAAACAATACAGAAATGAACAGTGAATTTTTTTTCAGCTTATTTTCATGAGAAATGGTATTTACAAATGAACACACATGCACTACTGCAAACAATTCCTAAGCTTGTAATGGTCATTTATATCGCAGTCAATTTAGTATATTAATGCATTTGGAATAAAATCCTTAAACTTAAATGCTTTATAATAAAAATATATAGTGCTTACAATGGGGGTTGTAAATGAAGAAATGGACTAGAATTTAAATATTGTAAAAGAGTTCAAAAATTCTACCTATATTAAATTGAATGCCTATTCTCTAAACTTAATAATCTAAAGCATCATTCAAAAGCTGCTTCTTCCCTCTAATGACATGGTGCCTTTAAGATAAATTAGTATTAAAATGTTTCAAATTCCAATTATGTTACGAGGCTATTCTTCAAAAAGTAGACTATTCTTGCAATTTAGATTTTTAAAGGAAAACGGAAATGGTTTTACAATAGTGTGTTTTTTAAAGAGGTTAATAACATATGATCCAATCTTGGAACTCGTTTAGGGTAAGTGGTAACCATCAGGTGAGTTTTTCTTCTTTTTTAATGGTTTCAATGGAATAAAAAAAAACTCGCAATTGCAGTTCAGTTACATAATAAACAAACAAAGGTGATAAGTAATTTCACGAGAAAGAATTGTTATTTTTACTTAATGGAATATCAAAGATTTAGTTTTGATTGATGAAATAGACATTAGTGTAATATTGAAGATTGGCTGGGATATTTGTCAACTTTTTCCATAAAATCTAAAAAAAGTTTTCTACTTAACGTTTTACTTCATCTCAGTACCCAAACAGATTTTTTTTTTACTGAAATATGTTGTAAGAGGAATCACAAGACGTGTAAATATATTTATTCCAAGTTATTGTTTGAATATTCTAGAATGCTATAAGCAGTAAAATTTTGCTATCAGTAATTTTCAATACAATAAATTATAATTACACGAATATACTTTTAAAACTAATAATAGTTTTAAAGGTCTAATAATTAAAAACTTTTTTGATGCTTGAGGAATTTCAACATTAAAAACAAGTAACATTTAAATTTTATGTTAAACTATTTTCTATTAGCATTCAAGCTTGTCAAAAATTTATATATATATATATATTCTATTCTAAAGCATAAAAAATACTTCAGAGTATTGTCTAGAATTGTTTGAATATCCAATAGAAGTGTGTGTAATAAAAACTAAAAGTGAACGAAAATTATAATGCGGACAATTTAAAATAAAAGTGCAAACAAAATTTACATTGAAGTTCTTATTTTAAAAACAAATAATTAAAAATGTTTTAAAATACAATTACAAAAGTGTGACACATATTTCTATTCTTTAGATATATAGTTTCAAAACTGAGCATTCAGGAAAATTAACATGCAAAAACTTATATCTCTCAAGCCTAATCCTAACATGACATTAGGTGACCGAGATCCCATTACTTAGTCCAACAAAATCGCTGAGCGATAACAAACAATTATTCAATGTAATTTTCCAAGAAACATCAAATCAACATTGAAATGCAACCGAAAGAAGCTGCGAGATCACGAAAAAGGGTACTTTGGATTATTGTTTTAATTATTATATTTATATATTTCAGGATGTAAATGACCATTAGCAAGAATGTTGGTATTGTGTGCAATAACTAAAATCACAACAGCTGTATAAAACATACAAAAAAAGTAAAACAGAAAGTAAAAGCATAAAAAGAGCCGATTCGCTACATAGCTATCCTTAGACATGAATACTTTTCAATGAAAGTGCAGGTTTGGTGTTGGTACAAAAGCTGCCTAAAACAAAAAGTTAAAACTTAGCAGGCTTTCAAAACATTTCTCCGAGAGGCATTTTGACTATTAATATTAAAGACATTTTTGTGAAAACTACATAGTACAACTCTCGGGAGAAATTATTGCACATCTTATTTGCGTTAAAAACATGAAAACAGTGCAAGCAAAAGTTAGAAAGATTTAAAATAGTTCGTACATTTATATTTAGTTCACAGATATTGAGGGGTTATTCGTCAACAAAGACTCATTTTTTTCACATTAATCAATTGCATCACTATTCCAGGAAAATATAGTTTTTTTTAAAAACTACAATCGTTGGATCCAATCCAAACGGTAAAAGCTCGTTTATGGTGACCTACATTATACCTCTGCTTGCACTCAAACACCCATTAAAATCTAATAACAAATTTAACAAAGGATATCCGGAATATTTTCAACATTCCGATGGAATATAGTCATAAATATACAAATCGTCTCAAAATCATCAACTACTCTCTACAAACACATACAATATAAGAGGTCTCTTAAAAGTTATCCACAGCATAAAAAATCATGGTCTTTAAACCATCGGTGGCAGTTTTTCAGGAATGTCTCATTGCCTTCAAAGAAAGACATTTTTAAAGAGTTGAAGTACGTAACCAAGACCAGGCGCCAAAGGGTTCAACCGCTAAATATTGCACAAAACACTCTTGAACTGTTAAGTGTATGGGGTGAGGCTTTCTTAACGAAATTATTTAAAAATCGTGTTGTTTAATATTTTTTTTTTATCTCAAAGGCCGGTATACACAGAAAAGTTATTACCTAAAAGATTTTCAATTACCAAGAAAGGCAAACCGAACGTCCACACTAAAGGGGAATACGTATCGAGATGTATTTTGTCACTTCTAGGTTACGGCATTCAGATAGTTGTTTACTCGAGCAGAATAGCTTTCAACAACTGTCTGAATATCAAAAACTAGTCCATGTATACCAGCCTTAAAGCATCTCGTATAAAAACTTCGAATTCCTCTAAAAATTCAACGCGTTGGCACCTGGTCTCTCGTCGACTTCAAATCTCCATCTAACGAGCATGCATTAAAAGATGGTCATCACCAATAACAGTTTCTCTCACAGGGTGATGCCAAACCTACGAAAGTCCCTCAAAACGTACTCACCCATTGCCGTCTGCGTGGCACAGGTCCCTCCCCTCATGGCCGACGACCCTGCGGACGCACCATGGACAGTCCCGAACCTGTCAGTCCTCACCCCAGCAGAGTCGGAAGGGATGATCCTGATGGTCCTTGGTGGTGGCACCTGGGGCTCGTTCGACCCGTCTTTCTTGGTGCCCACGAACGAAGACTCCATCCACACCCTCGGTGGCTGGGGCGAGCTGACGATCCGGAATCTGTTAGGGACGTCTTCCTCTTCGTAGATGTTGAAGTTCCTTCTGTCGTCGGACGAGTCTTCCAGGGGCGAAACGATGACCGTGCCCGAGTACAGGGACTGCGTGTAGGAGTAGCGGTCTCGGCGTAGTTCTGGTCCGGCGAATCTCTGGGGGTGTTGTTGGCCGAGTGGGTCGTCGACATTGCTGCTGAAGAAGATGTTGGTGGTGTTGAGGGCTAATGGGGAGATGCGGTTGCTGTCGGAGGGCTGCTCGGCGGAGTCTGGTCGGAGGGTGGCCGCGCTGGTGATCTGGAAATTGAAAAAGGTCCCTTGTTGAGATAGATTATCATGGAAAAAGTAACATTATTAACAGAATTATCACTATAAATGAAGCCCAAAATAAATTCTCCGACTTTTCCGGATTTTGTTTTAATAAAAGTTCACTGGCTAAAAATTATATGCGAGAATAACTGATATTGTCAAGCATCAAGTTTGAAACAAGTTCAAATGAAATAACTGTAAACCTCAGTTCAGCAAATCATATAACCATAGTTGTCCCTTAATATTAAGATAGAAGAAAAAAATACGTTAATGACAGAAAAATTAATGATTTGTTCATCCAATTAAAATTTTATGAAAAAATTAACTTACATTTCATATTAAAATTAATTTTTTTTCCTTTTAGTTGAAGTTTCCTTAAATTTGTAGACTATTAAAATTTTTCATGATAACTCCAGTATTTCTAATCTAGGGCGTGGCAATACTAAATAACCACTGAATAAGAACAATCCCCAAAACAAATAATAAAGTAAGCTCTAGCAAAAACAATACCGAACAAATATGTGACATTTCATTATTAATACATTCCAAATAACATGGTGTTTACAAGTTGTTCATGTCTTTCAAAATGTAAACCTGATTGCTTTTTGATATACACATACCATGCAATAAGTTTAAGCATAAATAAAGAGTAGTAATAGATCTACAAAATCGTTCCGTTCGAGTAATTTCACGCTTGAATACCTGCAGTCTTTCCTCAGATAGCCCGAAGACCTCGGACGACCTTCCTACGCCCACAGTCATTGCTACTTAACGAATTGTAGGAGGCGAGTTTCCTTCATTTAAGGAAAGAACGTTCTGTATTGTATGAAATGACGGTAACACTAAATCATAAAGTTTGAAATGAATACGTTTCTTAAATTTGAAGTAATGCAGTATTTGGCTTTTATTGTAGTTCAAAATGCGAAATACTTCAAGTAAGTGGGGAAGGAAAGGGTGCGATACAGAATGATCAACGGTTTTCATTTCCATAAATGTTGACATATTATCAAGAAATAAATAGGGTTGTGTTTGTATACTAAATATTTTTTTTATGTAAATACTTCTATTAGATGTCGTCGCAAGGAATCGTAACTTAAAAAATGACACCTGGCACGTCTTTATAACTCCACGCGGATTAAGTCTATAAGGATGAATGACATACCATCGGGAAGAATAAAGTAGACGTTTCGAACATGCCCACTGTTAGCCTTTCCCTCTTCTGAACTTAGTACCGTACGGAGGGAATATCGCTCTTGGCTGCAGTATACGCTTCTGCGTCAAAAAAGTTGGCAGCTCCAAAATAGTTAGTTGTTTATTTATCCACTACTTTTCTGACCTTTGAACCGCATAGAACCCAAAAATATTCACGAACCACATTGCAGCCTGAATCTACCCGATTTGATTTTGGTAAATTTTGCATCAAGCGCATTTTTCCGCAAAGAAAAAACTTCAGTTTTTAGAATTTATGCCTAAATATTTATGTTCGTAAATGACACGAGAAATATTAAAAGAAATTTAATGGGATATTTTCTATTATACAATAAAACATTAAAAAAATGCTTGAATCTATATTTCACAAAAAAGGAGCGAGAAATCTAAATATTATCAATAAAATCTTCAAACCATTCAATTTTTTTTTGCAACTAATCAAAATAAGTAACTAGTGATACTTTGTTTATAATTATTTCCCTTTTCAGATTGGCAATTATTTTTAGTGGTTTCCGTTTCGATACAAGACCCTTTTAGGCGTAATAGCTCGATCGCAATCTAGCGTCGTAAAAACTGGAATGTTTCCAAATTTCTGTCCTACAAACATTAGGGGATCAAAGTCCAAATTAAAAGTGATTTGTTGATCCGGTTTCTTAAAAACAGGATTCGCCAATAAAAGATTCGAATACACAATTATCCATCAAGAAGTCAGAACTAACAAATAATTCTCCAAAGGATTGTCTATCCCTCACCTGATTTTGTTGCAGACCGTAGGCGTAGTGGTGCTCTTGCGACCCTCTCCTCGGGGACTCCGGCCTGCTGCCCTGCATCACGGGGGTGGTGGCGTTGAGGGGGCTGGTTCCGGGGCTCGACCTGGATCCGCCCCCGCTGGAAGATGCGGCCGCCGCCCGCCATCCGAGGTAAGGTTGTCTGAACGAGCGGTGCACGCTTAGGGCTGTCAGGGGTGCACTGCTGGTGCTTAACCTATAAAGAGACAAAGGGTGCATTTTAAAAGATTGTTTTATGGTTGATATAAATACGGTGGCATGCATTCAAATGATCGGTAGAGCTCAGAAATGAAAGCATAAGGGATCATCGTAAGAAGGGTCTACTGTATATTTACAAATATCTGGTTTACAGTAAAAAAAGATTTTTGAGGACACGAGTACACTCTTGTCATAAGAAAGAAGGCCCTAATTCCAAAAAGCAACACTTTATAGGAAACAAGAAAAACCAAATTTACCTTTGCATCAAAGTTTTTTTATTAATGTACTTTAAAAGGCAATTATTGTCTAAATGTAGTTGTATAATGCAAATTTTTTTTATTTTCGTGGTAGTTATATTTCGTTTACCATGTTTTTCCATGTGCAACTCATCATGGATATAGGGCCCTTTTATTGTTTATTTGTCAGGGCCTTCTTTTATCAAAAACTGCCTCCAACTGGAGTTAGGACCAATATAAATATTATAACTCCCCATTATATTTGATTTGTAGATTTTTAGTGTCATAAAAAGGTATTTTTTAAAGAATAAACAAATAATCCAAAAAAAAATATTTAAAAATTTTAGAGTTGGGGCCTTTTAACTTATGATGGGCAGTACAGGAATAGAATGTCAATTCATTGCAAAAGTTAAGTCGCCCTACCTGGAGCTACTCCACCTGGAGAGGGATGAGCCGAGCCCGTACTGGAATGCAGCGGAGGCGCACTCCCTGGGGCTGAGCGAGGCGGGTGACGCGGGGGTGAGGCTCTCCCGCGAGGACACCAGGGACCCCGCGTACCGCCAGTCGCCCCCGGTCACTCGCTTCGGCACCACAATGCTGCGCTGGGAAGAGTAGCTGGGAGGGTTCAGGCTGGTCGTGGAAGGGGTGCGGGAGGAGCTCAGACCCTGCCAGCGCTTGCGGGATTCGCCGGCAGATCCTGAAAGGAAAAGGAATGATATCAGCATTTTTGTATTTTATTATTGGGATTGTTTAATCGATAGTTCATTACTGTAAATTAGGAAGTGGAATTGTCCATTTATACTGATTCTATATTTGTTAAAATGGTATGTCAGAAAAATTTTTATTAGTAAAAATGGAAAGGTATAAAAATAGTTGTAATAATTAAAAAAAAACTCATTGATAATTATTGGTTTAATGTTTGAGGTTTATGTATTGCTCTGTATTGAGATATGTGTTTATACCGAATGGTAGTTAACCGTTGTTCATAGTTCAACGAGATGTCGAAAGCACGACAAACAACTGAACTGATGCTCGCTTTATAAAAAAAAATTAGTCTATATATCAGTCATCAAATTTAGAAATACATATTTTAGATTTGATTATTTTAATTAGTTATTAATTCATGCAATAACTAATATTTATCAAAATTTCGCGGAATGTTTTTTAAAATAGATTTATAATAATAAATTTTAACTTTTATTATCCTTAATTATTTTTACAATCAACAAACTCAATTATAAAACAATTCGAAAAACTAAATTAACAGAGCTTTAGCGAGGTCCCTGTTTTAAGTCGATCTTCCAGCATTTCGCCTGTTTGTCTGTAAATTTGTTTGTCATTTTCTACCAAACGCGTTGTTCGATTTTCTTCAAATTTGCCATAACTGTTGCTTGAGATCATTAAAATCGACTTATATGTTGTTATTTTTTTAGTCACGAGGTCTACTGTCACCAGAACTAGTTATGTCTATTAGCGTTAGTTTTCATATTTCAAGGACACGTATTATATTAATTTCCCATAATCGGATTTATATTAATTTGAATGTTTTAAAAATCTTATTAAGAACAATTAAATAACTGAGCGGAAAGTAATATATAATTATTTACCCAATGTCAGTAACATGTTTAAAATTTATTGTTCACCGTTCTCTCTCTCTCTCTCCCCCCCCCCCCCCCCCCTCCCTACCCCCGTGCAAACAAACTCGATTTTTAAATCCCCAAAATATTGTTCCAATATTTTCAAATATATTTATAAAAAAAACATCAAAAGGTATGCTAAATTAAAAAGTAAAGTTATTCAACCTAATAAAAACTGCTTTATAATTTTAATATTTCGAGAATATATTCGATTATGGGATCTTCAAAGAATTAAAAAAAATTACGCTAACAACATAAATTTTACAGTAATCGCTCTTCTGGCTATCTAATGAAATTTTTTATTATCTACTATCCTGAATTGCACGCAGAATTTTCGAATACGTCGTCTATAAAAGTTTAACAATCCACTCATAAAAGAGGCGTGACCCCACCTTATGAACATCAATAATTGAAAAATGTCCATGTATGCGTGCGGCGAATCGCTTTACACAGCTTGTCACTCTTTCAAACGAAAGTCGTCCCCTCTGTTACAGGTGCTCGATATGGTAAATAATAAAGCGACCGTTGATCCGTAACTGCAACCCAAAGTAATAATTTCTCGAAAGCCAGACGTCCATTTTACCGAAGCTGCGCTTACAAATCCACGCTTCAGCGCCTACGTAGAATTACGACTCCTTTTCTGTGTTGTAAAGTGATACCGGTACTAATCATGACTTGCCTAATGGGATCCGAGATATCATTACAAGCACCTTTTTTTTATGCAATGTAATGACAAAGCTACTATGATTAATGGATTGCGAGAAGTTATTGTAAGGATTTGTTGGAGAGTTTACATATTAAACATATACTCACGACATCGTACACTTTAAATATTAAAAGAAAGACATTAAATTGAACAAAACAGATAAAAATAAGTGGCTGTTTACGTAGTCGTAGATTTTATTTCAATTTAGGCAGATAAATATTCGATGGCTAGGCTAGTATTAAAAATAAACAGTTGGATAGTATGAATCAATGGCTCACTGCAAGTCACCTACTTTGCATATATGCACGAGTCAATATTATCAAAAAAATTGGTATCACTACTAAGGAACTAAGAAAAAAAAATTCCAAGTGTTATTGATACTTAATAATTTATTGGTTATGACTTAATATAATGTAAACTCAAAAAGTAAAAGAAAACCCAAATAAAATGTATGCCTGATAAGTCTGATTTCTATGTGAACAACCTCTTACTTATTTCGATATTCTTAGATTATTTTTTATTTATTTAGATAAAATTTCGGAGTGTGTGTGGGTATTCATAAGAAATAGTTTATTGGTATTTTTTCTCAAATATTTTACTTTATAAGTTTTTAACCTTTGTGAATTTAAAACTTAAAAATAAATATGTTGCAAAATATAAAGAAATAGTACTGTTAAAGATATTAACGTTAAAAATATACGTTTATTCATTACGAACTATCGCAATTGCATAAATATTTTCCACAAATAACTTAAGAGAAAAGTATAAGTGAATCTTTAAATATTGTAAAACAGTTCAGGTCCTATTAATACCTGGGATATATTTTGGAAATTCTGTATTAAAACACTTTTTAAGTTTTCTAAAGTAAAAGCAGGAGTTTCCAGATTTTATTTTTATCTGTTCGTAAACCACGTAAAAATCACAGAACTTATTTTGAAAAACTTTCACTAGTTGATAACTTAACACTTTGGGTACATTTGACGAGTGAGACTCGTAATCTGCTTACTTCGGCGAAGTTACGGTGGACGAGTCTGACTCGTCATCTGAATTTAAGAAGCACGCATTGATGTTTGCGGCACCCCCGCCAGTGGGCGTTGATCGCAAACAATTTGTTGTAGGGTCGGTCAAGAATGGGATCAATTGAACTTCACCAAATCCATCCCATGGACATAAAAATCTTCAGATAATTCAGTACTCAAAGGGTTAATTGCAAATGGGCACGATGCAATGTGCATAGAGTCCAGAAATACATATAATATTATATATATTTTTATAGATGTTACAGTTTTATATGTAATATAAGAATTAGAAACAGACTTTTGAACCTAACTCTGTTACTAATACGTTGGACATTCAAACCTTTTTGGAATTTCTGAAGGATATAATTACTAGACTACTTTCGCCTTTTCAAACAAATATTCAACCAATAACTTATCGCTTGAAAAATTCCTTTGTTGGGCTAAAGTGAATTGTTATAAATCTATATTATCCTTATGAATTGCAGCTATGGTGTTTTCAAGGTCGCGAACTAAAGAGGAAAAACTATAAAAATTCTAAAGTAATTGTGTAAGAGTAAATGGATTAGGAAAAGATTAACGTAGATAAAAAAGGTTAAATTGGATTTTTAGCCATTCATTAAAAATAATAGGAAACATAATTTCTCAGTTTAATAGACTTAGATATTTTTCAATGTCATGTCGAAAAATAATATATTTTTTAAATTTAACAAATGAAAATTTTGATGCCGCAACGCGCTCGAATTATATTTCTCTTTTGTCCTATTCCATAAATGTTTCAATTAAACAAAGCAGTATCATCTTTAATATCCGATATAAATTCTTTATTTTAATTATATTTTGTTAGTTAAATAATGTAAAGCTAATTGTTTGACTCTTTATGCAATCGTTACTCCAAAAGAGTAAAGATTACAGGTATGAAATGTACAAAAGTTTTCTTTATATATATTCTCTTATACTAATATCATCACTACTATTGGAATAGTGACAGTTTGGATTATATAACTGCAAGCATAAAAGTTAATTTAGTGTTTTATTTACACAAAAAAGTAATGATAGTGTCGAGTCCAAACACCAAACTCGATTACAGTAAAAAAAAATTCCACTGACACTATAAAGTAAAAAATCATCCAATAAAATATGTATGTGTTAAATATCATACAATATTATCTTTATATATGAAACATGTTAAATAAATAGAATTTTTAATTATGATTAAATTCGAATTACAGGTATTATACATTATAACACACGAATTTCCCCCTATGCACTTTCAAAATATTCGATTTGTTCGTTCTTATATGTCTGATAGAGTAATTCCAATGTTCGTGTCTCTCTACCTAATGCTCAATATGATTCATCTATTGCACTTATCACATCTGCTCCCTTCTTTAATATCTAAAAAGCTTTTGGTTTAGCACGACATTGAGCATTACGTCAGTACTATATTTCCCCCTGTGATATTATTTCTAGAAATTACAAGAATAACGTGTACTTGGATGGAAATAAGGGATGTTTTCATTTTGTGTTATCATTATATAAATTTTATGTTTAGACTTAGTTGATTATACGTTTAACGACCATTATCCAAAGACTAACGAAATTAGACCCAAATCAAATATTAAAGTTTGTTTAATATATTTGAGTATTTTATATGAAGTGTGGAGAAGTTATTATTCGTTGCTTGTTCAATGGAAAAGTTAGTTTCATTTGGAATAGATATAAAACACTTTAATAATTGCTTAGATTAACTTACAGAAGTTGCATTTATAAAGTATTGAAACAGTTTCGTATGAAAAAAAAGTTATGAATACTCATACGTAAATTTACTGTTATTATACACTAATGTGCAAGTTTAAAGACCCGTATGTTATCTAAAGTTTTATTACTATACGATATATTGTAAAAATTAAAACTGATTAACGATATTTGTTTAAATAGTAATGTGGCAAAAAACATAGGATAAAAACAATATTCCACAGCTGAAGTAATTTTTTCGATATATGTCATATATTAAAACTTATAAAGTTTTGTGCATACACACGGCAATTCAAAAATATTACTTTAAAATATACGTTTAAAGAATAATTCATTACTAAAAAAAGGACGACTCCAGAGTATTTTTACTAATATGATTTCATTTAGGCCGAAAGTTGTACGCTAACAAAATGGCATACAAAACTCATTTCAAATGCTGGAAAACAGTTTTAATCAATAATAAAACGGTAAAAGGAAAGTATACAAGCACAAAAAAATCAGGTTGCCTAAAATTAGCTCTGGAATTTGAAGACAGGGAAAATAAGAATTTCTTAAGTGCCATTAAGGAGTAATAAAAGCGATAGGAAAAACTTTTTCCAAGAGTAAATATAGATACATTTGAAGAGATACATACAAGCATTAATGCATATAAAAATTAATGGCATTTCGATCTGTGGAAGGTCAAAATCAACTTTGATTTAAAACTGATTTTCTTTATTATATTTGCTCATAAAGTAAATTATTATTTTACGTTGTAATTCGAAGATAAAAAATATTATAAATAAGAAACATTTATAAATCTTAATTTGTATATTTTTTTTTTACAAATGTAGTATTTAGAAGCCAAAATTTATTTCTAATGGTGCAGTGCTAATGTCAACATTAAATATTAGTGTAGAATATTTTTATCGTCGAACATATTAACGATTAAATAGCTCCTTTAATGGCTTTTTTTTTAAAAAGCACTTTCAGTTAATCCCGTTTTTTTTTAATATATAACCCATGTCAGGAAACGTTTCTTGTTCTTAATTGTTTATGAAGTACTGATATACAAGTGAAAAAAGACCACTATAACAAAACAGAAAAGGTAAAAACTACCTTTTCAGAAATCTAATTTATATAAAAATATTTCCTATTAAGTCATAATTTATAAGGTTATAAATTACATTAAAGACATACAAATAAAATGCATTACCAAGGAAGATTTTATCAATTAGTCCGCTTCAAATCCAATAATGCACCCTAAGAGCATCTCTCTGCATTACCAACATAATATTTAGGAAATTAAATTTCCCCTTTTGAAAAAGTTCATAAAGGTATGGGAAGAGTGTTTCCTTTAAATATGTCAAATAGTTCCACACCCTCAATGCTATCTTTTTAACGCATATAATTAACCTTTAATAAAAGAACCACTTTTTCAGTACATATAACGTAAATACATTGTGTCACTGTCTAAAGCAGTGGTTCCAAATCTTTAGACGGCCGAGGACCACTACATCGAAATTTAGACAGAGAACGGACCAACGCCTTCTAAAGATATTCAACAGTATTTTTCTTTAGATATTCAACAATATTCAGTAACATATGGACTAGGAAAATGAAGAAAGTATTTATGTAAAAAAGTTTTAATTATAAAATAGAATGTTTACATTCCAGCTTCTTCCTTTGTGTTATTTGCGTAAGTCGTCAAATATGCACATAAAAAACTTATAATTTTTGGATAGTGTTTTTATTCGCCAAAGTTTTCCCCTAATAAGTAAGCCATGGAATATTTTCTTAATCCTTAATGTATTATTTTCCAGTACTTTCGTTCGTGCCAATACTCTTTAAAATTAAACAAACAGCTTTTGCACAATTTTTAATCAATTAAATTATACATAAAAGACTTTTAAACATTTGCCATAATGATTATTAAAATAATGTAACAATACACCGATCCGCGATTTGAATAAGCGACATTTAATGTTTACTTAGACATGGTTAGAGTTTTCGCTATGTAAACCAGGTATTGAAATATATTCTATAACTTAAACTAACGATCAGACATTCACAACGTAACTGTATACTATAATGCGAGTAATTTCGTAACATGCAAATCGATCGCAAGGGCTTTAGCTCGTTATTCCGCAGTTCTGACATTTATATTATCTCATTCTACATTCCCACAATCGCAGGCGATTTAATAGCAGTTCCTAAACCGATTTTGGGGCGTTTCGTAACGCTCTCAAGCAATTAACTTGATATAGGTTGTAAAATGTATTTATATTATAAGCGTGGTGCTTACTCTCACTATTTGCCATCGATAATCATTTTCTTTATAGGTTGAATAATAGCGGAAAACAGTGTAGAGAGTATTTTGTTTTTACATGTTAATATTTTGGATCAATTTACGCTGAAGAAAAAATGGCCATTAACTGAAAAACTAACTTAAAATATAAACTCGGATTAATAATAAACTTTGCGGTATATTCCTGAAAGGTTTTTTTTTCGAATACACAATCAACGTAGGAAAACGAGTTTTACCTGAATGGATATAAAAGATAAAATAATAGTATTAATAATTTTCAAACATTTTTTGCAGCCTTAAAATTGTTTAAGTTTGTTTCACATTTATACTGGAATTAAATTTTTCAAGAAAGTATTCGAAACAGCCATAATTAAATACGGCGACCCAGGTTCTATCTGATTTCGAATCAGAGTTCATTAGCGGCCTGGATATAGCCATTTCTTACTATCATTAAAACTACGTCGATAGCAATAAAAAAGTGCACATTTAAATAAGAATAAATATATGAATTAAAAATATCTAGTACCCCTATGAACTAGAAATACTGGCTGTTATATTGCGATTGAATAATTTAGTGGCAAAGGGCTTTAGTTTAGTTGTCAGGTATTCAATATCAAGCAAAATGTTTTGATAGTTTCGTTTAGATCACAGTAATAAAAGAATTAAAGTTATATATAGTTTTTTTCGTTACTTATGTTTTTAAAAGAATATATTTTATGTGATTAGAAAATTGCTTTATGCCTTTGTGGTAATTGAACAAAATTTCACATAATTAGTTTTGCCTTAAATTTACCGAGAACTTAAATTTTTTATATACTAGTAACAAATGGGCGGGTTGACTGCCAAAAATTTCTGAAAAGGAACTATCAACATTTCGTTTTTGTTTTTAAAAGCTACGAGTCTGAAGTATTTGGGAAAATGGGGTGGGGCTACAATTAATTTGATTAGTGCAACATTTAATACAAATAATTTTTTGTAGTGTGTCAATCAGTTCCCCTCCCATAATAAATGAATTGCCTGACGTGATTTTAAAGCCGTCCGTCGATTAATGAGATTGCTCATGTATATTGTACAAACGCAGACAGTGGCGGCTCGCCCACTACAGCAAGTACAGCCGGGCTGCACCTAAATTCATTAGTGTATTTTAAAACTAAAATCAGATATTTTACTAATTTTCTTAAATGAAGATTAGAATTGAAAATGAAATTTCTACGGCAGTAAACAAAATCTCCGATAAATAGCACGTATGTTACCGTAATGCACAATTCAGGAGGGGAAAAAACTCCATTCAATCAAACTGCAGCCAAAAAGCGAAATTCGAAATCGGCTGCACCGTTGCCATGGCAACAGCTACGTAGTATGGAGATTCCCCCCATGCTAATGCACTGCATTTGTGAGAAGGTACAGCCGAAATGAGTTTTCTTGTTTTAGCTGCACTTGAGGTTCGATATGCTGATTGGCTAATGGGTGAAACGAGAACTTACGAGATTATATCCAAACGGAAATGGTTTTCGTGATACATTTACTGTGTGCTGTTGTTTCAGGACATGGTCCTGCTGTTGTTTCGTTATGTAAGTTAATATTAAAATTGACCGATTCGCATGTTTAAAAGAAAGCAGGATTGCTTTAATTTTCAAAAATAAGTAAGTGTTTTCTATTTGTTTCGCAAGTGACTTGATTTGAGTAGTGAATAATAAAAAATTTCCGTTCATATAAGGTTTTTGGAAAATAGGCAGTGTGGGGGGGGGGGGGGGGGGGATTCACATGATTTCGGCTGCACTAACATTTTAGACCACGGGCCGCCACTGAACGCAGACTTTCTACAAAAGTTGCAGTGTTTTTTTTTCCGGATAATCGGCAATTCCAAAAAAAGTGGGATTGCATTTCTTCGACCTCCTTCGAAATATTTTACTTCATAGAAACATTCAGGCATAGCAGAGAATGCAACTGCACGTACTGCAGTTTACAGTAAAAAAAAAATTAAACTCTCTCTCTCTCTCTCCCTGGGTAAAACAGTGAAAGGGTTCAGACTTTTAACAAGGAAGAATGTGGGCGAATACCGAAATAAGCTAAGGGAGTTACGGGAAGAGAAAGTAATTCATGCATCTTTAAGAATGGGGGTGGAAAAATGGAACGTCCTCGAGTGGATCGGGTCATTTCGAATTGTTTATGCTTGCTCGAATGACTTCGTGCCCTTCCTTTGTCTCAGTGTGGCAGGGGGAAGAGTATTAAATGATTTCTGGAACTTAGAACGCATAAAAAGGGAGCATTTTCCCACCCGAGACATTATAAAATCCCATTGTGTTTTCCCTATTCCTCGAAAGGAGCAGTTGGACAAAGGAAATGGACCAACTTTAAAAAAGTGGAAGAAGAATGGTAGCAGTAAAAATAGATTTTTTTAAAGTAATGTGGTTCAGAGATAACATATATCGTGAGTTTTTTTTTTTAAATCGTATCTTATTATATTTTATTGTGTAGATTTGGTTTTAAGTTACCTTTTCTATTCGGTTTAAAAAAATTATTTTGACATTTTATGGTAATCGAAAGATTTTAAGAGAATAAGTCAAAAATTATATTATATTAAAATACAGTAAGGGAGTTCAAAATTTAAGGCTTATACAGTGTGCCTCGTATTTTAAACTAAAATTATCAACATATTTCTTAAGTTTTGTTTTTATTAAGTTTTCAATAAAATATAAATGTTAGACTATTATTTAACCTTTTCAGTACCAGTCATTACAATTGGAATCATAACAGACACGATTTTTATATGCAGTAATGAAAAATTAGGACTAAAAGAGTTAAATTAGAATAGTTTTAAAAAATTGTTTCATCCAAAATAACGCTACAAAAAAAATAACTTTTAACACTTTGCATTTTGAATTGGTTCAAATGATAAAGTAATAACCTGTTCGTTTTATCCTGTTCTTTAGAAAGAACGAGAATACCACGATCTCGAATTTAGAAAGTTTTGTTCTTTCGTTACCTTATTCTCCAACTAATTTTAAACAGATCATCATTATTTAAGTTATTAAGGATTTTGAAAGAAAGGAACATAAACGGAATTAACTATTTTTTTTCTTTTTGGTAAAAAGAACGCATAAGCCAAAGACGCTTTCTTATTGCAAAGGGTTAAAATATACTTATTCAAGACGATTTTATTTTACTTGAACGTTTATATTACAATAAAATCTTTATTCACATTAAATTTACGGAATTATTACTGAAGAAACGAAGAGTTTAGAGTGTTTTGAATGATTACTAAAAAAAACGAATACTTTTTATTGGAAACCAGTCGAAATCCGGTCCAATTCAAACACTTTATTTAAAAGCAAATTCCTAAGATTCCAAGAACATGCCTTAAATAAACACTACTCTCGAAATGAAATGAAATAAAAGAAATGTCCACCAATCTCTCTCCCCACACCTTTCACTACCTATACCCCGGCACTTCAAACAAAGGCGATAAAAGCTATTTTTAGTTTCGATCTTCACACACTCCAGATAAGAGCACAGAGAAAGAATACAATAACGAAGTTCTTATTCCCATCATTTTTCTATATGTTTTTTTTTAAGAGATGTGAGGTTAGAAAGCAAAAAAAAGGGGGGGGGGGGCATGGTTTCGTATTAAGCATGGTGCAGGAGGGAATGGGGGTCAACCGAAGCATGCGGTTGACTAAACTCAATTGGTATTTCCAGAGGCTCAGCTGAGGAAAGAAAAGATTAAGGCTCCATATGTTTTGATAGTGAATGAAGAATTCGGTTACAAGATACTACGAGACAGCCGTTCACATTCCGATGTGGTTGTAGAGATAAAACAGACGTGCTTTTAGCAGCTTTTCTCAAACTGTAGGGAATGATTCGTTTTGAAGATAAGAGCCGTTGTTCGTTAGGTCACTGGATTTAATATATCTTTAATAAAAAATGGGTCTGTCTGTGGATCACAAAACACTTACTTCCTCTGAGCATTAAATGTTGAAACTTTATATATAAGTACTATTCATCCTCAAAATGTGTACCCGAGACTCGGATTTGTAAAATTCAATTTCTATTTTTAAATGATTTTAACAATTTTAAAAATATTGCATTAAGAAACATCTTTAAAAAATATTTGTAAGAAGTAGATATAACGTGCTTTTACATTTGTAGCTTAGTCGGTAGAGCGCGGGACTTCATAACAATTGGTCGCGGGTTCAAATCTCGACAGGGGCTACACCTTTTTTGAAAAAAAAATTATATGCATTTGCGGGTTATCCAGCAACGCGAAGCCAAACTGTTAGTTTTTAATGTAAAGTAGTTTAAAACGTTTTTGTAAGCTGAAAGTATAGGAAATTAAATTTTAAGGAAATTTTGTTCTGGAGGCAAGGTTTAGTAACTAGTTAATGAGTTGTGCAAAAAGTGGTTAAGTTAGTGGCTTTCCGAAAAAAAAAGTTAGAAATTAGTGCTCTGTAGCTTGTACAGACGCATATTGAACACGATAATCCATATCAATAATAAAATATTGTTCCTAATTATTCATTAACTAACCATTTTACACCTGTGTACTTATGCGGTGAAGTATCATTGAAAATGAGTTAAATTCGTACATCTCAATATATGAGTAAAAAATGCTTACATTTAACATTGCTTTAAGCGTTTCAATTATAACCATTATGCAACTATGACGACAGCTTTTACATGTAAATCTCTAAAGAAAGAATAAAGACTTAAAAATAAAACGGGAAAAAAACATTACGCAAGTTTTACAGATTTTCTAAATTTTTAAATATATTACGTTTTATAAAGTTTTGCACACTTATTAGAAAATTTAAATTTTATTCTCTTAGATTAATATTTGGGTTCAAATCCATTGAAGTCTATAAAATATATTATCTAAAGGTCCTAATAATTAAGAAATGTTAATTAAAAGACTTTTTATTAAGTTAAGAATGACTTAATTAAAAATACTTAAATAAAATTAAAATTTTTAAGTAATACTTAAGTAACATTTTGCAAATAAATTAAATTTACAGAATTTAAAATATTTTCCAATAAAATCCAGTAGACGTTTTAATTTTTTGAATAACTATAGGTAGAATTGAAAAATTATTAACCATTTATATTTAAGTGTCGTATTTAGTGTAAAATTACAGCAATTTTTTATCACATAATTTTAAGTACGTTCATCAAATTAAAATATGGATTAAAACTAAGATTTAAATAATGGTTTGAAATTTGTATGACAACGATTTTAAAGTTGTATTGCTTTAATTTCATGTATTAAGAAAATATTTAGAAATTAGATATAAAATAGTAAACATGGCGATTTGCTTTAATATAACACTTTATTGTTTACTTGTTTTTCAATTATGTGCATATTAACTGTTTATGTTATATTTGATAATATGTTAGTGTATCTTATTTAACCTTCAATAGCAAATAAAAAGAATTTTTTTAAAGTTTTTATAAAAATTTAAACTGGATCTAATAAAAAGAACTGAAACCTTTTTTCTTTCTATTCAAATATTGTTTATTTCAATTCTAAATTTGTAATAATAACAACAAAATTAACTTTATTTGTTGCTTGCTCGATAAATAAAAACAGAGTTAACAATAACATACAGCTGCTGTTAACCCTTTTTGTTATTGATAATAAAGGAAGGTTTATTAGCAGCTATTATTAATAAAAAGTTAATAGCAGCTATAATTAATAAAAAGTTAATAGCAGCTATAATTAATAACAATAAGTTATTTATATTGATACAATTATAAATATAATGCATGAAACTAGAATGATTTTTTCGAATTGATCGCATTCTAATTGTCTTTGAGATTGTGCATCACTAATTTTCTGCAGAGAAATTTATGCGACCTATTATTAACTGATCTTTGGAACCAATTTTATAACGAGTTTTTCCACATTAAATATGAACTTAAATGATTAATTCATTAAATATTGGAAGACAATTTATGTTAAGATAGAGCATCTCTGAAACCGATGCGATCAATTAACATATGTGTTTTTATTCGAGATTTTTTTCGTCACTCACAAAATATTCAACTAAATTTTATATAGATTGGTTTGCAATGAAAATTGTTACATTCTTTTTGTTGTTGCATATGTTCAACCTTTAGATTAAATTTTAAACATTTAAGTTAATGCACTTTCCCGTTCACAGTGCATGCAATCCTCGTTGCACTAGAGAAAGAGGGTTTTTATTAATCGAATTAATAAACCCAGCACTCACCTTCGCTTCCTCGCCGCAGAATAAATCCCTCGGTTGGCTTCTTGCTCCATGCGGACTGCTTGTACCAGTCGGGCACGGTCAGGTTCTGCAGGGACCTCTCGATCCTCAGCTCGTGCTCGGACTTCACCCTCGTTTGGCCCCCGGGGCCCCCCAGCCTGTTCTCGGGGGGTTGGGCCCTCTCTCGGTTGTCCGCGTCCAGCAGAAAGTCCATGCTGCGGGCCCGAGTCCCTAGGAAGTCGCAGTTCCCTCCATCAGCAATGGCCGGATCGGCCGGATGATCGGAAAGAGGGTGCGCGCGCAGCTCCGCGGTTTTTTCCTCGAAGGCGCGTTGCCCGTCCACAATCTCCAACTGCTCGTGCGCGAGCTTCCCCTTCGATCTCTTGGCGGCAGCCTCCTCCACCCGCTTGGCGCACGAGGCCCATGCGATTTCGCCCGTCGCCCGGCGGTACGGCAGGCAGAGGTCCTTCGAACCGGACGGCATGGGTCCGGGCGGAGACTGGCTGCCGGACTTTGTTGTCGCTCGGTTTCTTTTCTTCAGCTGATCGATCTTTCTCTTGGAAGAGCGGACGGCCGCCTCGAGCGCCCCCAGATCGGGGTGGCTGGCGGCGAGGCGGGCCCGCTCCTCTCGGGCCGAGCGACGGAACTCGTCGAAGCGCCTCAGTCCGGAAGAGTCCGGTGTGCTGGCGTCATCTTCCAAGGTATCGTTCCGTTTCGGGACCTCGGACAGGTCCTGCTGGCTGAGTCTCTCGAAAAAGTCCTTTCGCGCGTTGGCTATCTTGCCCTTGAGGCGAGCCGATTTGAGGGACTGTTGTAAATTTATAGTCGAGGGTGGGACCGGGGGCTTGTGAGTGACCTTTGTGGCTTTGGTGTATCCGGTGATAAGTTCGAGAATATTTTCTTTCTCGTTTTGGGTTCCTCCGTTGCAGTCTTTTAGATCCTTTTTGTAATCCGAGCCGTTTCTGTGCACGTCCATGGTGGGTCTCACCGTTGCCGTGGGTTTATTGTAGTTCCTGTAGGATCTGTCGGAAATCCAGCTCGTGTTGCTCCTCATACTGGATGGAGGACAGGATCCCGATCGCTTACTGAACGAAGATCTGTCTTCTGAAAGTTCCCTGACAGCGCAATTGCTCTTGCTTCTGGCTTCGAAGCGAGCTGCTTTTTCTACCACGGTTTCCGTGCTGACGCAGATTCGACGGTAGTGTCGGGACCTCTCGTTCGGTGGCAAAGATTTACTGAGACGCCCGTCTCTAGAGTTGCGTCCTAAATAATCCTCGATGCGCTGGCTGACACTTTTGCTCAATCGCACCGAAAGAGGCGCATTTGATTTCTTTTGTTGCTCGTGACAGCGTCTCAGATCGGGCGTGCTCTTTGACTGACCACTCCACAGTTCAAATGTTTCGTCAGTTTCACCGGAATCGCGTCCCAGAGAATTACTTCGTTGGTAATCGCCTCTATAAACAGGAATGTTCGTTTCAAATTCTTCCGATATTTGGTTACTAGGAATTAAGTCTGCATTTTTAGAATCAGAATCCTTTGCTAAAATGTCCTTGGAATTATTCAAAACTGAATTTTCCCTTTTCGTCTCACAATGTTCAGTTAAATCCCGATTTTGATTATCAGATGAATCGATAGAGCGCGTTTCGTCTGTTTCATCACAAATAAAAAGTTCCGAATCATTAGACAAACACAGTCCACCTACCTCTCCATTCGTAATGTCGTGATCTAATAAGATTCCTCTGTCGTCATTCGACGCAGCGTCTTCTTTCAAAACAACAGAATCAGCGGGGCTGTCAGCATAATCTACAGTCGTAAATCCCTTGCGCTCTTTCACCGAGTCTTCCTCCTGCGTTGGCAGTGGCGCAACAACCACAGGTAAACAGTAATCCACCTCTTCACTTCCACTATTTACCTTGTCACTTACGGAAACAATCCCACTGTCCGAAATAACTGACCAATTTCCGAAATCCTTCTCAGCTGTCAATCGAGGTGTAATATCCTGTGCCCCTGAAATGTGCAAATCCGAATTGTCAGAAGGACGCAAATCCAACGAGTAGGCGTGACAAGCATTAAAATGCACGTGCGTTTCTCCGCTCAAGTCGGCACTGACTACCTCCGCCTCGGGCGTGCTGATACCATCTGCTCTCGGCCCCACGCAAGCACCCTTTTCACCGGGCGGAACTCCCTGTGTCATTAGGTCACGATCGACTCCTTCCGTATCCACGCCAGAAAGATTACAGTTTCGGCCAACAGATGCCGCCACCTCCTTAACCACAGTTGAGTCATCAATATTGACGTTTCCAGGCGGGATCGATTCGGGCAATACCTGTGGGGAATTCACTACTTCGGGTAACGCCTTTTCTTCTTCTTTTTGAATCGTAGCATCATTGACCTTGGGTTGTATTTCTCGCGTATTTTCTGAAGCGGAAGGTGGCGCGGAGGGGATGGATGGTTGGAGAGGGTCCGATTGTTGCGCCTTATTCTCCGGTGGTTCTACACCACTGCCTTCTGCACACAAATCAGCTGAGCTATTATATTCCAGATTATATTCATCACAACGCGATATTGCAGGCTTAGGAGGGTGCGTGATTTCTTTTTCGATGTTATTGATTTGCGACTTTGTTTCGTTCGTGGACTTTTGGAAACTTGCGTCTGATTCTGTAATCGTGGGAGACACATAATTCAGTTTGTTTTTATAATCTAAATTAGAAAGAAGTTGTTCTTTTGATGTTTCATCCGTTTTATTCTCATTGTCGTTTCCATTTTCTTCAAATATTTTGGAAACTTGAGTGTTGAAATTATAAGAATAGTATTCTTCAGGTAGCTCATTTTCGGAGTCTTGGGCGTCTTTTGTAAAATTATCTTCGTTAACGAATGTTAGAGATTCGCCTTCGGTTTCATTTGTATCTAAATTTATATTTCTATCATTCATAGTTTCTGCAAAATCAGAATGGGAGGCCTCTAAATTCAAAGCTTGTTTTTCTACATTTGAAGTATTAATTGGGAAATTTTCGACTGGAGCAGACATATCACTGCGACTAGGCAAGTCTTGTGATTTCAAATTTACTTTTTCATCGGAGGGTAGAGAATTTTTCAAAAATTTCGCTATCGTTTGTTCTCTTAAACTCATCATGTCGTCGACTAAAAGTTTTTCCATTTCATCTCTATTACTAATTTTCTTCAACTCTTTATCTAAAAGCCACGCCGAGAACTGGGAAATATTTTCTGGAATGTTCCATCTATCCTCGTTCATAAATCCTGCCCTTATTTCTTCATTACTTAGAGAAAGTTCTAGTTGTTTAGAAAATTCCTGAAACGTCTCCGGAATCGCGTATGGAGGTAAGTTTGAATCTACGTGCTCGATTTTACTTGACTTGGATTCGTAAAAAGCGGTGGACAGGGACTTTCTAGTTTGGTTGGTAGCATCCGTACTTAGTAGTTGCGATGTTGAAGAAAGTTTTTCATTATTTTCTCCAAGACTGTCATCGTCCTCGTCTTCATCATCCTCAACGTATCCCGAATCGTCGTGTTTAAGCTCAGTGCTGGAACTGTCTTTGGATCGCTTTTTAACCCGTTTCTTAACTTCTTTAACCCTTACTCCCTCGTCACTATCGGAAGTCGTTATGGGAGATATTGAATCACCTGTTTTGTTTGATTCCCCGTTAGATTCAATAACTTCAGCATCGCTTAAATTCGATTGGGATAATCGAACCATTTTGGGATATGTTTTTTGAAGTAAAGACTGAACGTCTTTCTCTAACGTGTCACTATTTTGTAATGAAAATAAGTCATTTATGTGTGAATTTTTAAAACTAGGGTCAGTGCACAATGGGCAATTATCCGAATTATCAGAGCAAGGATTTTCTAAGCTTAACATCTCACCACTGGAAGGTAGTTGTTTATCTTCAATACTACTTCCAATCGAGTCCTCTTCCGCGACCTCTAATATTTCAGACATGTCATTTTCTTTCTTTTCTCGGAAATTTACTACATAACAATTTTCTGAATCACTATCATCTTCACTTTCGGAAGAATAATCATCTAAATGATTAAAACTTCTTAAGGCGTCATCGATATCCGAATCGACATGGGCCGCAATTTTTACATTATTTTGCGACACAGGATTTTTATTAACAGCAAACATATCAAATTCTAAGTCATCGAGATCTTCCTTTGATACTCCATTAGGTTCTTTTTGAATTGGAACATGACTACTTACAGCGGATGTCGATTGTGCCGTATTAAAGGGGGGCAACGTAACTTTTGACTCCTTTTCCCACAACCCAAGTCTCTTAAAATTATTGTTTTTATCTTCCTTAATTCTAATGCGACCCATCTTGTTATCCCTCATCTTAAAAGAACTGTATATCTCTTTCAACTGCGGGGGCAAACCATCGTCACTCTCCTCAGAGTCGGTCGTTTGTTTACATTCTTCAGGGGGGAACTGCAGACTGGCGTGGTGCTGCCACCTGGTGATGGGACTGGTGCCTTCCTGCATATGCTGCAGATCCGTGTGGTGTCGCCATCTACTGAGAGAGTTCGGTACCTCTGTAATATCGTCGTCGCTGGCCGGTCGGTTATTGTCCGGAGGAGGAGAATCGGATAGCATTGTCGGCTCGCAGCGGACATCTGCTTGTGCCGCTGAGCAATGAACTTCCGTTCCCGATGAAGTTTTTTCCGGTTCTTTCAGTCCACGAGTGTTTGCCCAAGTGGAACCGTACACTATGTCTCCGTCTAGAGGAGAAAACATAGCTTCCTGCACATTTGAATTCTGGATATCGGATTGTCCTTCCATATGAAAAACGTTAAGTGATTCAGACTCATTAAAATAGGGAGTGTTAGTGGCGTGGGGAAATAAATATTCTTCACTAGGAGAATCATCACCGAAACCTATTCTTAAACATCTTATACCATCCTCATTAAAATTGTTGTTTTCGGGGTTATTTAAAGATTTTTCATCTGAGAAACAATTTGATCCATTAATGAATTCATTTAGTGCGTCTACGTCATGGTTCTCCTTAGAAGCATTCAACAAAGGAATCGAACGTTCTTCAGTAACACTGGAACCAAAGCCGATTCTGAGACATCTCAGAGGTTTTTCTGTCAAAGAATCGGGTTGATCATCTGATAAGAAATCCGCTAATAAATCGGGAACGTTTTTGTTGAATGAAGGGGTGTAATTCTCAGCTGGTAGGAAATAATCCTTAAAATTGTCACTAAACATTAGGTTTTCTGAATTTTCGCTTTCAATCCTTGAATTAAAACTTGATGGTACCAAACAAATGTCATCTGATCCAAGTACTAAAAGTGGATTAACCCCTTCGATGATTTGTTCAGGATTCGAAATATCCAAACTGGTCAAAACATTATTATCTTCACAGTGTTCCTTGAAATCAATGGTAGTCCAGGGATTTAAATTTTCACCAGGACTATCCAATGTATTTTGTGTTATCCATAAACTATCAAAGCATCCATTACTATTTAAGGAATTATTCAAATTTGAACTTACCCCTGGTTCAGATCCAAAATCCATTTTACTAGGCTTATAGCGAACGCTAGAATTCTCCGAATTCTTTTCACATTTTTGAGTTGAAGAAATTGTATTATCCATGCAGCGATCATTTTCAAAAGTGGGAACACTTCGAGACAAATTATTAACGCTTTTTACACCAGATAATAACCGCGATGAAATTTCTTTGTCTTTATTTTCACACGATTGATCCTTTTCCACACTTTGCGTCCCTTCTTCGTAAGCACCTTCACCGGTAGACAACCGTAATTTACCTTGTTCACTTAAGACCCCATTATTGAGAAAATCGTCCACTGAAACGTGCACTGAATCGCCGGATGCAAAATCGTTGGTTGTCGATGTCACCATTTCCACCACCGTCAGTCGATCCTCGTCGGATTCGTCCCAGGACCCCCACCCCAGCGAGGTTTCGTCACACTCGCTGGGACTCCTCAAGTCGTCTGAATTCTCCTCCACGATGGTTTCCAGGAACCCTCTCACCGCGACCGGATCGCAGAGGACGTTCTCGGACATCTGGGCTCCCCCGTTCTGGTGGCCGGACTGGGATGACGCCAGGAGCAATTCCGGGTGTCCGGTCTGCATGTACAGCAGGAGCATCTGCCTTTCTTCTTCGGTGATGGCTCCGTCCGGATACTTAGGGAGCTCCACTGCCGTGTGCACAAATGAATACTCGCCACTGCTGCCCCCGCTGTCCCACGTAAAGAAAGAGTCCGGTTGCGGGTCCGGCACTGACGAGGCATCGCTCGGATCCATTCTGAATCCCGGCAGTCGCCTAGTCGCACATCGGGCTACGTCGTACAGTAGGATAGGTCCAAGCGGGTCCGGCGACTGCGTGTAGCCCTGCAATGGGAACAAAGTTTCTCGATCACCAACTGACCGGCGTAGGCGTGGTTCACTTTTGCTGCACAAACCGGTCGAAGAGCATTTCGTTATCTCTGAATTGAGAACGTCTTTTCGACCGGAGCACGAATTCGATTCCTCATCTACGTCAGCAAGAAATCGGCCGGGGATTTCCTGATCGGAACAGTCAATGTCGTTTGCAGTAATCCCAAGAGTCTGATCGGGTGTTTCAGTATCCTTTGCGGTGGCTGTATCGTTCGACGGGCCCTTCCGCGATCGGAATATCCAGCGGAATGCCACTGCGGAGACGACCGTGAGCAGGAGTATGAGCTGTATGGATGAGTCGACGTGCAAGAGTAGCGATGAGACAGGATCCGCTGCCGCTGGTGAACTGGATGCCGCTCCCCTGACAGGGTTCGTCACACCTTCCCCCATTACCGGGTGCGCTCGACCAATCAGAATTTCCTCTACCTGGAGGAACCGGTTGCGCGAAGAGTTTGTTTTAATAAAAAAAATATTCAACGGCGTTTGGTTGTGGTTTTCGAAGGAGACGGGAAGTGAGGTACGATGAATTTTTATGAATAAATCGGAGCTGCGCTTTTCTTCTCTTTTTTTCAGTTTGAGTTCTCTTTTACTCGTTGCGCATGGCAGGAAAACACACTTGCGGGTGAAAAGTTATGTGTTTGTTGTTTATGTCGTCCTTGATTCAGTCCACCTGTAATAGGCAAAGAGTTATGTTAACTATTTTCAGATATCATAAGTAGAGCTGCACATTTATCACTATTTTAATAACATAAGCAGAGCTAACGGATTGAGTTTTATATCTCTCCGGATAAATATAATAAAGTAGTTGGATATTTTCACAATAACAATAAAACTAGTTTTATTGTACAATGTGTCTACCACATAAACTCAATACTGCCAAAATGCAATAGTTTAATAAGGAAAAGTAAATAAAAAATATTTACTTTCTGAAAATCGGAAAGTATGTATTTGCCTCTGAACTTTTAGTTTGCTCAAGTACACACATAATTTTTATATTATTAAAAATACTCTTTGCTACAATATTTATCATTTAGATATAATATAAAATACATATTTATAAAATTATTAAGATTTATTTTATCTTTTAATAGGCAGAATAATTGTAAATATAAATTAAATTTCTCTAGCAACAGAAACAACTTTTTAAATTTTAATTAGAAGCAAAACATTAAACATACTTTTTAAATAATATTTTGCTTATGGTATTAAATAGGTTTTTTTCATTATAACGCTTCAACATAATATTTTAAAACAAAAATCACTTATTATGTTATTCTCTCAATTTAATTTCTGTTCTTAGAAATAAAACCGGAAGGTTTTAGTAAAGCATTCTAATTTTAATGAGAAATTGAATCAAAATGAGTTCTGAGTAGGTGAAGAGTTTGGATATTGACGACACTAAAAGATACAAATTGGATACTAAAAGATACAAATTGGATACTAAAAGATACAAATTATAGAAGTTTTTGATTGTGAAAATAAATAACTCTTATTTTTCTTTCTCTTTACCTCATTAAAATTAATGTAGCATTCTTTTACTTTAAATAAGTTGAAAATAATTTTTCATTGTGGGTTATATTTGTATTTTACAATTGCGCAAAAACCAGAAATTTGTATGAAATTGATAAACATTTTGTAATTCCCTATTAATTTCGTTTAATTCTTCAATTTCAGAATTACTAGGATACATTGAATATACAAGCATTTTAATTTTAATCTGTTAACAAGCTTCAAAAATAGATGTTCTCAATTTATTTTAAATAAAACACGTCATCTTCTTCTGGCAGAATAAGTACACCATAAACTTTTGAATAGAGTAGACGAGTTAGGTTGCTCTGAATATAAATGAAAAAGTTTCCGATTGTGGAAAAATACTTCATGTGTTGTCTGAAAAAAATACTACACACAAAATAACACATTTGTAAATAGGTGTAGAATACAAAATATTGTTACTTTGTTGATAGTAAATAGCTTGGTAGGTAAAGTTTGTATTTAAATTTTAAGAAAAATATATTGTTTGTTGAGTCCATTTCATGGAATCTAGTCGAGCCGAACTTGCTTACAAGTAATTTTTAAAAATCTCATTCATCTATATAACTATACGAAATTGGGTATCAGCAATCATCCAACATTTACGACCTGTATTTTGGAAATCAAATTCTAAACATGTAAAAATATTCGTACTAGTTATTGATTTTAAACTTTATAGCGACCCATATTCAGATTCTTTTAAGAACCATGGTTTTACTCTTCAAATATATTTTACGTTAAAATATAAAATATATCCTCGTGTTTCCATTTTATTTCTATAACGTTTAGATAAAAAAATGTAAAAATTCTGACGTCATTTCCTGTTTTTTATAATATTATTATGAAAAAGAGTGCTTTTAAACTTTTAAAATAACATACTGAATGATATTTGTCACACGAATTTTTTTTATTTATAAGGGACATATTTTGACAAACCTCTACTTTAAAAAAAAAATATAACTAAGTATAAAATTACGAATATTTTTTGATGAAAATAATATCATTATCAAAACCATGAATTCATGCACTTTTTATCAAATTTCAGGCAAATTTATTCACTTTTGATTTTATTCAAAACTAATTTAAATTTCTTCAAATATTTACCTCTGGCTTCAGAATATTAAAATTCCTAATAGAACTGCGAAATTTACCATTAAATTGCATTTTAAATCCATGAACAGAAAAAGCGTAATTCCTAACTATTATTATTTAAAAGCGACAAAAAAAATTATACAGACACATAAACACGCAAATACACACATTATATATATATATATATATATATATATATATATATATATATATATATATATATATATATATATATATATATATATATATATATATATATATATATATATATATATATATATATATATATATATATATATATATATATATATATATATATATATATATATATGCTATTATACACACATGTATAATAGCACTAGATATATAACTTGTACTATCTACTGTATCTTGAACTAACATCTAATTATTTAAAGTTTATAAATATTTAAAAATTACACCAAAAGAAAACATACAAGTCATACTTACCTTTTTGCCAATTCACCATGCAAAGAGTGTACAATAACTAATTATAATCATCATAAAAAAATAACCAAATAAATGGTGTTTAAAGTTATCTCCAATAGCCTTTACCGTGTACACCAACACTCAAACACAGAAAACACCTGACTGTAAACTTTTGTAGATGTGCTAAGGCATGACAAAACATAATGCCTCCATGGTCTACCATTAAACAATCGTTTAATTTATTTCAAGTGCAAACGCGCAACCTCGTTCCCCACATTGCAATAGACTGCACCCAGTTTGACAATTTGGTACCATCTGATAGCCAACTGGGCACCTTCAGAGCACTGAACTAATTAAAATTATCTGTTTGGTGACTGACGGTGCAAGACAACTCAATTTGGCGTGCTCGGCTTTGCTTTTTTATTATCTTAACGATGTTTTGTTCGTTATTTGTCATCGAGACGTATTCGGTTGGTTGTTTTGAGAGCCACGACGTGATTAGCCTGTGTGATTCAGCTAAAATGGCAATGGCCTTTATGTAAATTAACATGTTGATTGGATTTAGAGAAATGGTAGTATTTGGGACGCACTATTACAGTTGGTTAATTTATGCAACATTTCGTAAATATTATTTAAGGAAATAAATTTACGTATTGTTTAGATCTTAGAAAAAAATAATATGTTAGAAAAAAAAATTATTTTAAGTTATCTTATAAAAGTTATCTTAGAAAAAAATAATTTTTTGTAAATTTTTTCACATTGATATTAATAATACCTACCAATCAAATTAATTTGTAATAATTATTTAAATTTTGTAAACAAAAATTTGCTAAGTTGAAAGAAATTTAAGAAAAGTACATCATATAATATTATTAAAGAAATTTAGTTTAATTTACCTGCCAAAAGGATATGAAATCCTGAAACTGATAATCTTGATTTTTTGGACTTATACAGTTTATTTTGATTTTGAGCTATAAAACAACTATATTTAAAAAACGAATGTTTTGAATTTAGGAAAATTTGGTACCGAAATAGCTATACAAATAATTGCTGATATAGTCATAATTACAAATATAGAATTTTACCTATGCTATTAAAAAATTGATAAACTGAAACTCTTATCTCTCACACTACTAATAATTATTTCTAATATTTTACTTATTTTAAATTACGGATATCAAGAAACATAACTTGTGTTTAAAAGAGCTTCAAGATGTAGTTGAGAGCTTATATCAGAATTATAATGGAATTTAAAGAAAAAACAATTCTTAAGCGTCTAAAACTTAATAGTAGATTTTATTTAGTAATTTTAAAGGAAAAAAAATATCTTCAATATTTTGCATATTGGAAGTTAAGGAAATTTGATCATAAACGCTAATATCCATCATTATACACATTTTATTGAAATCAATCAACTAGTCATGAAGTGTAGCTCTCCATTATGTTTTCAGAACAATAATGTAGTGCGCGGGGTTTTTCCAAAAACTTTTGCATATATTTCATACGATGGGTTATTTTAGACATTTTTCTGTACATACTTTAATAAAATAAAGGTGACGAATTCCTCTTATTATTTTAAAGAAAGATAAAGTGTATAAGAAAAATGTCCGGTTAAGCAATTTGTATTCGGATTTCGTTGTTAAGAACACAAGAATACTATGTCATAAGAATAAAAAATCTTTATACTTTTTGATTTTACGTAAAAACAAATAGAAAAAAGTCAAATCCCGATTTTGAATATTTGATTTTGAGGGATTCTTATTAAGGCTGAGGGTTAGTTGCGTCCTGAAAGTGCTTTTTCCTTGTCTTATAACGTCAGTTGCGTCCCTTGGCATCTTTCGAGCTACGTCTATTGCGTCCCGCTCGTCTTCGAATAGCAACCCTTTTAGGTTCTCATCTCTTTGAACAGTCGATTTTAGATTGGTTCGTTCAATTAACGTCGTACTAGAGTTGCATAGTGGGCTATTGACGACGGTTTGGGATCTATATCGATTGAAAGACCCGTGACTACTGCTTCATATTTTTAAACCATGGTCATATGAAGAGTAGATTTTGGTACCATGCAACTGAGCATTGCTGTTTAAAAACAGTTGGTACCCCCTTGCAGCAGTTGTTTAGTGTTTCTCGCCCCCTCTGAACAGTCGGTTTAAGCACCGAGCAATGAAACATTGCTTTTAAAAAACAACTAGCACCCCCTTCGAGCAGTCGGTTAAGGCTACTCATCCCTAAATTTATTAATGAGCCATACAAATTATACGATATTTTAAACTTTATTTACAATCAGTTTTATTTTTAATCAGTCATCTGCATTTAAATTTGTCTAATCCTGGAGTAAATATATAATTTAAATGATACCAAGACAATAAATAAAGATGGATGATAATCCGGACGTGAGACGCACTTGATGTACAAACGAAGATGCCGTGGGATTTCAGTGGCACAACTTGTTTTACAAAAAAAAAAGTATTTTTTTTAATGTATTTTTAATTTCAATGTATCCCGGGTGGAGAACAAAATAATTGAACAGCAACATCAAACTGACAAGCAAAAATACTAGCTGTAGACAATTTTCTTACTGGTAGACTCATTTATAGATCACGATAAATTATTGCGCGAAAGCTACAATTCAAACAATGCGATCTTAGAAAACAACTAAACAACTTCTGCGGGCTAAGTAGAACTTGTTCCATTAAGGCCTCAGTGGTTTGAAAATAAAAATGTGTCGATAAGAAACAGGCGCCGATGCCTTTAAACGTGAAGGATATTGCGTAAACAATAAGAAACAGGGTTCGATAGAAGCTTTAAATGTTTGGCTACTAAAAGTGGGTCAACAACCTTTTTAAAAATGAATGTTTTGTGGGCGAAATAGTACATCAAAATTTTGATAATATGACCTAAAAAATTCGAAATATAAAAACTAAACAAAAAAATTAAAAAATATATACATATTTTTAAATTCATAAAAATATTTTGTATTGAGACCTTTTTATTTGTAAAACTTTTGAAAATCGTCCCTAATAATTTTTTTTTAATTACATAGGTATTTTAATTTTTTCAAACTCATATGTTGCGAATATAAATTAAACCATCTTGCATTGCAGTGAAAATTGTTTTATAATTTCAATAATTTGCTTGGCTGAGAAGTTAATTTATTTTTAATTAGGAAACTTATAAATGTATGAAGTAAATTATAAGCAAGTGTACTATATCTCATGACTGAAGTTGGTTGACAAATATTATTAAAAACTAATAAAAAATAAAATAAATTTGGAAATCGTACTTTAAATATTCTCGTGTACTTATTTTAAACACTACTATAGCAATTAAAATCTAACTATAAACATTTTAAATTATAATAATAATTTGATTTTGATGTCCTCTATTGCTAATTATTCAATTTATAATATTTTTTTTTAAAGAAACCACGATAATTATCTAAATTTAATTTCCTAAATCCCAAATGTGTTTTTAAACCCATAACTTTTTCGTATATTACTTATTACTAATAGGTTATTATAAGAAATAAAATAATAAAATCGGAAATAATTTTTATATGTATGTTTAAATATGTAATTATAAATTGGTAGTAACTATATTTTATTAAAACCACTAATATCTTTAATTTGATGATTTTTTTTTAAATTTAAAATTTCTTGACAAACATTAGTTTTTTTTTTAAAAAATAATATTGTGTTTGAATTGTGGGTTTTAATATATTGGCTTCATATACAATATCATTCTAATCACCCAAATGGGTTAATTTCTTGCATATGTTTGAATGGGCAGTCATGCATTTTGAAATGGACGCTGCTTTCCCTTTTACGGAACGCCAACATTTTTTCTTTTCATATAAAATTTTTTCATTTGGCTTTATTACATCTTAGAATATTAGTAGATTCATAACCATTTTCCTAATGCAAATTACCGTTACTGTTTGTACTTAACAATAAATAAAAGAAAGCTCGGATGGTTTTCTATTGCCTACTTATTGGACTGTTGACTGTCACGACTTCTATCCAACAATGAAGAATGCAAATGGAGTAATTAATTTTTCTCGAAGGAAGAAAGCGACGATCCATGATCACCGCTTATTTTCACGATCTTTAGATATCCTTTGATCAGATACACGATTTCAATAAAAAAATATGGGTCAAACAATTCGTTTCTTTGCTTATGGGAAGATCATATAGCTTAAAATTGATTTTCTATTGAGTAAGGTGGTTTTGGAGGAATGGTAATGCATTTTTGTGAAGAAAATGCATCTGAAGAGCCAGTCAATAAATGAATAGTGTTTTCACTTTTGCACGACAAAAACTTTCGCATTTTATTATTGTAATAATAAGTACTCGTGCAAAGTGTTGTCTTAAAAACAATTTATGCACGTGACGTCACCTTGTGGTATAAGGACGTCATTCACAGATTAATCATATTATTGTGTTCGTCTGCCCATGTGGTTTTTTATTCACCAATCCCAAACGCAAATTCATTCTTTAGCCATAAACATTTATTCTCGATATCATGTCTTGCATAGTATCCATTTTTTAAGATCCTTTTGATATTGAAGAAAATGTATACAACAGCGACATAAAATATCTTGAGATAAATTGTAAACTAAATTACAGTTTTACAAAAAAAAAATTTAATCTGTACAACTTTATTTGTGAAGTATAATCGGGTTAATCAATTCACAAGTCAATTATGTACTATATTGAGCATTATTTAAATCAATATTACAAAAGTCTATATTAAAATACGAGCATAAAAAATTCTATAGAAAATTGGATTTTTAACGAAGATTACGGAACAATAAATATTTTAAAGAGTATAGATTAATTAAATCACAAGATAATTTTCATTAAAATATGGAGTATAAAAATGTTGCGTGCTGAACTAAACATCAATATCACAAATATAAAAATGAATTCAAAGTTTTTATAAAGGGTTCGGATTGTTACACACCCTATGCAAATGTTTACCAGTTATGGCAGCCGGCAATCTGCTGCCCGCAGATGACACTTTTCGTAATTTCTTTCAATCCTCACAAAAGTTTACGTTTTCAAAAAATATTCGACTGATAACAAACAAAAATAAATACGTTTATTCCTCTTGCTCTTTTCTGTTACATTTAAATAATTCAAATCAAAGCTAAATGCAGAGGTTGCAAGTTGGCTGGAAAAGGGTCGCATTTGTATTGTTTACAGATAAAAAGAAATTATCTAGTGTATCTCTATAAAGAATATATCTAATCTAACAAAAATACAACCTTGAATACTATCTTAACTTAAACTGTTTATTGTCAATATATTTTGGTTGAATTTTAATGTGAAAAAACACGATGTTTTCGTTACCATGAATATTGAAAATTGTGTCGAATTACCAACTGAACATTTAAACATCTGAATTAGGTTCTTTATATATTTGGAATAATTAGTAATTGTATATATAATCTTATTTTTAGAATAATCGATTACCACCAAGTATAATGTTTTGTTGTATTTCATTTTACGTAAAATTTGTAAATAAAATAAATCTGTAAATCAGTTGATTATCTGATGTGAAAAGTAGTTAAAATATCCTTAATAATCAAGTTCAAATATTTTTATATGGGAAGTATTTTTTTTCTTGCAATATACAAAATTCTTAAATTTAAAAAATACTTTACATTAACAATGTTTTGAAAAAATGTGATTATCAAGTAGTATTAATTAAAGCTTTCTCTTTATAAACATATAAGATTTTTTTTAATGATGTATTAAACTTTAATTAAAAGAATCTTGCATTAAAAACAAGGCTATTATTTTGGTATTTCCTGTGAGCTTATAGGGTTAATAAATATGCGGAGCGTCACAAACGTAAAACTTCCATATATTAACAAAACTTAGTATTTTATTGCACCAAGTGTCCAGTTCGTTATTCCTAACACAAATTTTGAATTATAAAATTGTACGTAGTGAAATATCCAGTAAAGGAGAAAATAACCAAAGCCGCTATTCTCTTGATGAAGAAAGGTATCAACGAAAAATATTTTTTAAATATTTACTTTTTGAATAGTTTCTATAAAAATGAAAAATAAAGTTTTATGTTTAAATATAAAATATTAAAAGGCATATTACGCATTTTTCTGAAGCAAGTGTCAATGTAAAATTCAAGAGAAAACCAATGTTAATTATTCATGCATGCATCGCATGCGATCACAATTTTAATAGTCTACAATTGTCTTGTACAATCTCATACGTATAATATAAAATCATACTTATATACTAATGCGCATAGTTATGCGTTAGTTATAGTTATTACTTATACAATCATTCATATTATAAAAGAAGATTTCCTGAAAGTCATTTTTAAAACACGTTTTCGAGAAGCATAGCACATTTTAATAAACTTGCATTTAAAAATTTATATTCTCAGTTTAAATATCTAACGCTTCATTAAGAACATGCATATATCACTATAAAATACTCATTCAATATGCGAAAACATAAATTAATGAGAAAAATACATTTTTAAATTTTTCTATCCAATCTTAATTATTGTTAAAAAATAATGCTGTTTTGTATTATACCAGACATGATAAATTTTTTAATTAAAAAAATCCTCTAGTTTTATATTAGTTATTCAATATTTTAAAATAAAAATATTTATAAAAATATTTGAACTGCGGGTTATTTTTTTAAATCTTAAAGTTGAGTGCAATGTTCATTCGTTAAAATTAATTCTTAAACTTAATTATCTTAACGATACTTATATTGAAAAATATATACTTTAAAACAAAACCGAATTACAAAACACAATTTTAAAATTTAAACTTTTTTTTAATTATAAATTATTTAAAAAAATATGTTTATATTGCCGTTGATGGTCCCCTTCCTCCTACATTTCTATTATCCGTGATTTATTTTTTAAAGATTTGTTTAAACTATGAATATAAAAAAATGGGTTCAAATAAACAATATAATAATTATTCAACTGGTTTTGAAGACAAAGGATTAACTGACACAACTCGAACAAATTCCATGCTCATTATCCGGAAGACCTCTAACACGGACATCCAAAATACGGTTGGTACAATCTATTTTAATAACTGCCGTTGTTTTGTTAGCCCCACTGCAACTTTGACGAACAAAAATCGGAGATGCGCACTTGAGGGCGTGCTGCATGGTTCGCAGCACAAGCGACCTCTTCCACCAAGAGTTCAGTCCAAACTCAAGCTGGAGGTCAGGTGGTCGTGAGACTGACTACACGAGGTGGAACAATAGATCGGAGAACAATAATTCTCCGTGTTCCACCGGCTGATTTTGACTTTCATTGTGGGCTCTTGTTATTGTCATTTTTCTTTCCCTCTAATCTTTTTTGTAATCCGAACACTGCCCTATTCTCGTGCGCTGCCCAAACACTGCGATGTAGTTTTGTTCCTAAAAATTTTCTATAATCCAGACGGAGTGGAGGTATTTTTAGAAATCGTGTTAGAAGGTTTGGCTATGCATCTGTTATTCGTTGTGCGGATGGTCCTAACCCTTTCTTTTGTGCAATTCACTTAGTAAGTACTATGAATAGATCCCATGGAAAAGGGGTACTCTGTCTGAATAATCTGCCGTAAGACAATGAACAGGTGAATAACTAAAGAATCTTCCTAATTTCATATCCAGACACCTTTATATTTAAATTTAGCACGCATTCAACATGATAATTAACTGTCGTGTTGGTGTTAGAAATAGATATGTTAATTTTAAATACACACGCCTTCTCAAAAAGATTTGTATGGTTTTTTTTTGTACATCGCACGAAATCTAACAATGCTTGTAAATTTAAGCTTGAGCAATTTTAATTATAATGTAAAGGATCAAATGTTAAATTCTGTTTTCAAGACATACTATAAATGAATCGTGAGATTTACAATATTTCCTACAACATGAAATAATTCCTCACTAATATTGAGCTTAAAACCCAGATATCTTCTCTTTCACTGCTTATTTCTTGCTGGGAAAGATCAAATAATTATAATAACGACAGTACAGTACAATTTTTAAAGATAATATCCCACCTCTATCATGTTAATATAACTTAAAATTGTGACGTATTTATTCATAAAATATCACATGTGCTTCACTTATATTTTCTAAATATTTTATTATCAAACCAATATGCACTCATATGCAAGCGCATCCCTAAATATGAACGAAATTATCAGTTCTAGTGAACTAGTGCTGATATTCTACATGTATATTTAAAATGCAATAAACTTTTAGTTATACCGACTAAACAATAACTATTATTTATAAAACTATTTATTTCATATGAACTATTTTCAAAGGAGGTATAATTTTACTTTAATGACGATTGGAGAAGATGACGTTAGTTTGTAATATTCATGGCATAATTAATATTAAAAATATTTCCTCTCATTATCGATATATTTTAATACCGTAGACGTGTTTACGGGGATATTGTATTAAAGATCACTTGCGGTAGCCATTTATTGTTGATTGTTTTTGAAGTAAAAAACTTTCTGATTGACCCATTTTTACCAGTCAACTCGCCAAATGGAAACAATAGGTGATTTAAATTCTTGAGTTATGTATACCATTGCAAAAGAAGGGGAATTTCATTTGTAAGATATGAAACTACACTTAGTTATTCGTGAGTAAAAGGAATTTAATATTACGAAAGGCAATTAATATACTGATATACTGACTAACCTAAATAAAATTTATTATTCAAATATACTACATGGAAATACTTTTTTTTAAATTCTGCTTGACCGCATATTTCAATATATCAGACGTATAAAAAAGGGAAATTTTGCAAAAAAAATAATGTATAATAGAATAGATCTAAAATTATGTTAACAATAAATGAATCAAAACCCACATTGTGTGTGAGGGAAGTACAATGCATTAAAATAATAATTTTAATTTTATTGTTTTCCAATGAATATCAAAAATTAAAGATAATTCGACCATCTCTTAACAGTGAAAATAACTGACGTTACTACTGACGAAATTAATTTATGTAAGCAAAAATTCATGGAAAATTGATACTTTAAAGAAAACAGCTAATTCACGATTTTATGGGACCGGTTGTCATTGCGTCACAGAATCTCGCTATTCAGTCTGGATGCCATATCGACTTGGAATTTGTTTGGTTAAGTAATACTGATAACATTGAGATACTCCGTGAAAATAATTAGCAACTAATAAATTATACTAGTTAATAATGAGTTTTACTTTATATTAAAAGAAAATTTAGCGGAAAATCGCTACAATGTTCAGTTCACGTACATGATGGAAATGCGTTGTCTGTTAGAACAGGTTCACAGATAGTATTGCGAATTAATAATGGGATTTGTATTTCTAATGAGTCAAATATACACAGCATAGTCTGACAAATATACACCACTATACATTTTACATATAATATTCACAATATTTACCAATCCGAAATTGATTTTGAGAAGCTTAAAAGTGCTGTATTTTTAGACAAAAAGAAAATGCACGCATTTGTTAGACGAAAATGTTGTCGTAACATTAAAGTTGCATCATGAATACTATTAAATGTACTTTTAGGTTTCTGTATCTAGAGATTCCTCCTTAATGTAGCTTAGTAGAAAATTATCAAACTCTAAGTTATTTAATCTTTAAATCCGCTTACTTTAATGGAACTATAAGCGAAAAAGAGAAAGCCATTCATCATATCCATGAAGCGAAGCATGCATTGCTGGGAATAGGCCACAATTCATCAGAAAATTTATTCAGTTGTTATGAGATGAAGAGTTTGAAGATTTTTTAACATTAATTTTATTCTCTTATATGAGGATTGAAATGCCAAGGGGTACAAGGGACAGTTTCATCAATTTGTGAAAACACAGTTTAAAGTTTAAACAAAACAGTTGATTCTTGAAGTAATTGATTCTTAAGCCGCTAGATCTCAGCACATGGCAGACATTTATTTATATCCCTTTGCCAACAACATTTCATATGTATTAACTATCGATAAGCTCTATTTTTTTTTAAAGTCACATGTATCCCTTAGCTTCTCCTCCCCCCCCCCCCCCCCCTTATAAAAGTTATGCGTTTTATAAAGATAGTATAATTTTACATTAAATTTTTGGCCTCCGTGGCCGAGCGGTTAAAGGCGTCAGCTGGGAATCCGAAGATTCGTGGTTCGATGCCAGACGATGGACTTGACAAAGAAAAGTAAAAAGTAGTGATCCTGTGATCTAAGGGTTGCCAGCTTCGCTACAAAATACTAGAAAGTGTCGTCCAGAACATCCTCAAAAATTAACGGCGTGTGTACAAGACTGGTGCACGTTTAATCTGATCGGGGTCCAATGTCCCGACATCTATTGAAGACGTTGGGTGCCAGTTCAGGTGTTTCCTCGTCATCTGACCATGGTTCTAAAATACCGAGGTGCATATATGAATGTGTGTGTGAATGTGTTCCCGGGTTTTTCCTTTTTTTTTTTCGAGGAAGGTCCCGAGTCGTCGCCATTAGCCCACTGTGCAGCTCTAGTGCACGTTAATTAACCAAGTGAAGTGAAGTTACATTAAATTTATAAATACCCATTAATTATATTCTTTACTATTTAACAAAACTTTATTAACTTAATAATTGTAACTATTTAGCAAAAAAGAAAACATTCTTTTTACAATTAACCTGTTTTTTCTAAATATTTGTAAGTTATTGAATATTTTGTTTTTGGTTAAGAAATAAATTAAATTCCATAAAAAAACCTAACACTTTATATTTTATTTCCTTATTTACTGTACAACCTTTAAACTTTAAACAAGTGTTTAATTTAAAAAAAAAAGAACGGTGTTTGGGATACCGTAACAACCTCATTATACAATGATTCTGTTTTCAATAGTTAATTATAAACGCCTAACTATGCTGCTTAAAAAAACTGGTTCTTAATAATTTCTATTCAATAAATAATTAGGCTAACCGCCAAATTAGATCCCAATTTATTTAATTCGTAGATCATTTCTCACGGATGCTTTACTAAACTTTTTAATATATGTTGATCATTAGTTGTATGTCTGACATTTTTCGATATTCCCAATTCTCTACATATATCTTTGAAATTTAATGCACGTCAGTATGCAAATATTATGGTACTAGTAGACAATAATTTTTAGCTGTATTTTAATGGATGTATCCCTGACTGCTATGTGAAATTACAGGTATCTAAATACACTAATATGCTCGGATACAACTATTTTTATATAGCATGGAACCAATAAATTGCAATGGAGCAACAACGTAATAAGAAACTAGTATACAAACAACATACGTTTAAAAGTTATAAATAAATATGTTTCCGAAAACTTAATCGTTGAAGAAAAATCTGTGCGCTATTAATAAATTTTATTATTTATGCAAATTTACAACAACAACAACAACAACAACAACAAAAAATCCCAAGTTTTAGAGCGGGATCGATAAGTGAAAAGTATTGTATTGTCTTCTCAAGCTCAAATTAAAGAATTAAAATATTGGGACGACTTATAAATTATTTGTGGTTCACACTTCCTTACAAATTGTATACTGTTTATAAAATATTGTACTGCACATAAATAGTTGTTAAGAACATAACCAACAATCAGGTACACATGCAGTCCTCGCTATAAATAGTTCTATAAAAATTTTCACGAAAATAATTCAGATGGGTTTTGATTTTATATATACCTACCAATTACTTATTTTTAAACACCCCTCTTAACGTAAAGAGGGAAATTTAAAATTTTCTTAATATAAGAAATATTTATTTATTTCCTATATTTTGTTAGGTATTTAACGTTTGGTAAAGGGTATGTCATCTTCAATTAGGACAAGTGTCAAAATTTTAGGATAAACAATGCATTTTAAAGCATTAATTGCTTTTTTATGTAGTTACTATATACACATTTAAAAGATTTTATACTTGACGAATTAATTGCTGTAATGAAATTGATTTCTTAGTGGAAATTTAAACGAGTGTTTCTTAATTTTCGAATACTAATTATTTCCTTGGGGGAAGTATAGTATATAGGCATAAATTAACTCTAAAATAGACGTATACAGTAGTAAACAAAATGGGAGAGCTGTAAGTTTTTAGACTTGATTGTGAATTTACTTTATTTATTTTACAAAACAAACTTTATTTAGCAAACACAATTCTCTTTCATCCTGGAATACTAATTTAAACACAATCTAATACGAAATTTAAATTAATTTTGGAATGTTTTCTTTTGATTGATTAGTATTTATAGAAAGTTTGGTTGTGTAAATGTACTCAATGTTTCGTTACGTACATTGCACTTTTCGTACGATTGTTTACAACGACCAAATTGTTTATTAATTTGAACATATATCAATCGATAGTTTTGAATTCTCATAAATAAACATTAACAAAACAAGATTTTATTTGTTATTAGCAGGATTTTTTTTATTACAATTAGTTTCTACTTAGGCTTATATGTTAATATTTAAAACAATTTTTTTCAACCCCGTATATGTATTATATTTGTTTATTTCAAAACCAGTAAAAATATGTAAACAACTCTCTGACATATAAATTACTATAAATGTTTCTTTAAAACTCAATATTTGACATTGATTGAATCTGAAGTATGTAAAAAGACAGTTTATTTTACGTGCACATAACACGTCATGATTTAAAATGCATTTGAAATTTATATGTTTTATTTCATCAATCACATAGTGTCATAAAAATAATAAAAGAATAGATCGTTGAACCCAGTTAAACTTAAAAAAAAAATAGTTATGATAACGTTTAGAATCATAGAATATACGTTACAAATGTTACTTTACGATCCAAAGAGTTATTATATTTTAGTGATAGGAAATTGTAAAAATAATTTTAGATTTAAGGCAGAGATATCTACGTATAATCGACAGAGCATTTCCATTTCTGACCTACATATCGTCGAACACGAAATTTTAAAGTTCAAATTTTGATAACGTTGAACAAGAGAACCAGTTCATCTTTTTTTATAGGATATACATTTTTTCAGGTCAACTACCTAATAGCGCCGGAACGGAGAAAGGAAGAATGAACCACAACTTGTATTTTGTTCCTATTATGATAGCTTGAAGTTTTCTTAATCAAGGTGTATAAAAAAGTTACTTCTTTCTGTCGAAATTTATGGAATTATTCTTTTAATAAGAGTTGGGTAATTAGTAGATGTGCGCGAAAAATTAAGGTTTGGTTTGGTTTGGTTTTTGCTAATTAACGTCGCACTAGAGCTGCACAGTGGGCTATTGGCGACGGTTCGGGGTCAATCTCGAAGGAAAGACCCGGGAACACATAAACATTCACACACACATTCATACATGCAACCCCGTTATTTTAGAACCATGGTCAGATGACGAGGAAACACCTGAACTGTCATCCAACGCCTTCAATAGACGTCGGGACTTTGGACCCCGATCAGATTTATCGTGCACCAGTCCCGTATACACGCCAGTATAATTTGTTGGATATTCTGGACGACTATCTAGTATTTTTTGTAGCGAAGCTGGCAACCCTCCGATCGCAAGATCACTACTTTTTTACTTTTCTATGTGAAGTCCATTTCACGGATTCGAACCACCAATCCTCTGATTAGTAGCTGAACGCCTTACCAACTGAGCACCCCCCCCCCCCCTCATTTTACATTGAATTCTATGTGCACGCAGTGACCTTCTTGGAAGAACTAAGTTTTATTTGTGTTGAGTTTCAAGTTCGAACTTCGTCGCATAACTCAAAACGCCGTGTTAAGAAAAGATGGCGAACGTTAAGTTCGTACACGTGGTCTAAATGTCCTCAAGTTGTTCGTTGTGTAGAAGTTTAGAGAATGAAGTGCCAGTACACCGCAGCCCTAGTCATCTGACAATGGAAAGAGTTCTAAATTATGTGCTCTTATTCGCGAACCTTCTCCAATAGCCTATTGCGGAAATTTCTTGAAGGGAACACATTTTCAATAGACCACTAAATGCAGCTAATTTTTCGACTCGTCCTCCATCGTCAAAATTGGGTTAGCGATTGAAAGTAGTGCAGATAGGATGAATTTTTTTGGCGAAATACTTCTAGTCGCTGTTCAATTTTAATTAGTAATAAAATTTTTCATCAATTTTCAATTTTAAATCAAAATTCATGCGACTTATATGACGATAGACATATCCTGATTAGATTAGAGGGTTGTGAGCCTGTAATTGATTACTTTAAGCCAAGCGCGGATCCAGGGGGGGGGGGGGGGGGTAAAGGGGAAATTACCCCCCCCCCCCCCCCTAACATCTAAGATTATATTTTCAAAAGTCAACTTAGGCAATGAAAAATTTCAAACTAAGGGGGTCAAATTTGATGTTCATATACAATATACTGTATTACCCCCTAACAATAGTCTCTGGATCAGCCCTTGCAAGCCTGCATATGCTATACCATACTACTCAATAATTTCATACCATAAATACATTTTGATACATGCAATACCATACATATTTCTTAATTCCCATTCAATTAAAATTAACGTTTCAATTTATGTTTCAGTGTACGTGTAAAACTTCTTTAAACAGATAATGCATTGAATTGTAATTTTTAAGAATATCATCAATAAATATGACTTTAACTTACATTTATAAACGATATTTTCCGCTGTTTCTATTATTTAATAAAATCTTAAATGCAGAATTTTTTGGGTAAAAACATCTCTCACCAAATACACACGATACACGCCTTAATAGAACTTGAAAGGTTCTGAATTGAAGTGCGTATTTGCGTACAGGTATGATGCCTTGGAATGTGCCAGAAAGCATGAATTTGCTAAATGCTGTTTGGAAATCAAAACGGATTGTGAAATGTAAATGTAGATTTAAAAATAAAAGTTAAATGAATAATGGGAACCGTTATAAGTGCATAAACCTTTCTCAGTTCATTTTTATTTGAGACAACATAGTAAGGACACTAAATAAAACAACTAATAAGAGAGAGAGAGTGCATATAATGTGTAATTATACTTTTACTAAAATACCAATGTATTCATTTTTTAAATATTATGACGTTATTTCGTTAGATAACTTTCAAAAGTAGGCAGATAAAAATATTTACTTGTATAACATATTTTTTTTTAAAAACAAAATTTTTAAATTCGTTTACTATTGAAGAGTAACATTTTTAAATCTTAATAAATAAATTGTACTACACTTAGAAAGTTTTCAGTTTCAGAGCATCTGGTATAGGCGTTCTAACTATGAAATAAAAAAAAAATCTTTATATTTTAATTTTATGAAAAATTTAATTTTATGGAAAAAATGTAAATTAACCTTAAAACACTAGAATTTAAACTTTAATATAATTTATATAAACATGAACCTAAAAATTAAACTAATTTATTTAACTTTTTTAGGTTGATTTTGAAGAAGCCGTCTTTCAATTAGACTCACTTCCACAGCGCACGTGGTTCAAGGTATTCTGTTGATAACGCCGGATAGAAACATGGCGATGTCCAATTTTTCAATGCAAAATTTAATATAAATTACTAAATTTTGATTGTAATTAAGATTACGTAAGCATATCAAGATTCATGTCGATATGACGTTTGGCAGGGGGTTAAAATGAAATTGCAAGATTTTGTGATACTACTCAGAGGCGCTGGAACCGGTGTGGCAGCCTAATGAGCTTATTTAGAATAGACTTATTTGCAAGAATAGTTCATCACAAAAACCTTAAAGTGAAAGAAGCAATAGGTACACGAATTAATATGTTTACATTTAGTTTACAGTATTTAAAAAAGAATATATCTTTTTTAAAGTTTTATCATGATTATCCCATCATCCAGTGAGTTTTTTGAAAATACAGAACATACTTCTAAATAAAATAATCTTTAACAAAAAAACAGAATACCGGCTTTATAAAAAATGCGCTAAAAAAAGAAAATTAATTTTATAAACAAGTTGAAAAAATTCAATTATTTAATATCAATTTTATACTAATTTCGACGTTTTGAAATCGTATTCAAAATTGGGTATTTTTTTTTTAATTGGCAACAACTTCAAAAAGTTGTAATAAGTATAAAATTTATGTTAAATAATTCACTATTTTCTACTAGTTTGTAAAATTAAAAATCGTGGATTCGGTTTAATAAATGCTGGGCAAACAAAACTATATTGTTTCACCAATGCATATTGCAAAATAATAGATATCCATGTCAATAAATTCCGGGTGAACGAAATGTCATTGCTGTACAATCTTTATACAACAATGAAATTATATTAAAATCGGATAAATTGTTAAAAAAAGTCCGGTAAGCGATATTTCAGGATAAACAAAAGCTGGATAACCAATTTAATTTGCATTTTTTACATAAGTGTATTTTTTTATCCAACATTTTTTTTTAAATCGGACAATATGTTTTTTTAAAACAGTCCGGTAAATTGAGAATTCCGAATAGTTAAATGCCGGATAACCGGATTTTTTCTTCTTCAAAAGATGCCCAAGTGCGAAATCCTCTATACATCAAAAGAACTTTTCAAATATCTGAATTAGAACAGAAATCTTGGGCAAACTTACATTAGAAAAAAAATTAACAGTCGAATTGATCTCTCCTGGAACTGGTCTCCTTTGGCGGTTGATTGGCGCGCGTTAAGTCGGTTAAAAATAATTGTTAACTTTTAAAATGTGAACAATTACAATTTATAAACAAACTTTTGATTTCAAAACTTTTTTAAACCCACAAACGGCATTCTTCACCTTCGAGAATGTGATGATTTTTTTAATTGAAAATTAAAATTTTTTTAAAAAATCTATAGATGACATTAATATTATTGATATTAATATAATATTGATCAACCATTACTACAGACTTAACGATTCATTTAAAAAAAAATGGTATTGTTTTCGGAATCGTAAGTTAGCAAATGACCTTCAAAATTATTAACATTCAAAAATTATATTTAAAAATGTAAAATATTTTTCTTATTTATACTTTTATATTACAAAGAAGATTAAAGTTTTATAACACTCATAGGCATAAATTAAAAAATATTGATTAGGCAAAGTTATATAAAAGAATTTACCTTTAAGGCTACTCCATTTTCTTGGAATTATTCATGCCATCTATCGGATGGAACCATTTTCATGTAACTCACGTCTTTCTTGAGAATTTTCATTCGACACAAAACATAAAAAATGACTATTTTCTCGAACACAGCCGATTAATTTCAACACTGAGCCGTGAAGAACAATGCCATTCTTCCGGCATTCTCAAACCTTCCATAAACGTGGCAAAATTTAAGACAATTTTTTATTATTGTTCCCGGAATATTTTTTTTCTTTTCATATTATTCGCATCATCGAACTTTCGACTATTCTAGAATAAAACTTAAACTAAGAACTCGAATTTTCCTTTTAATTCTAAACAAAACGATCTGATTCTTCCAATTCGAGGTGAGTTGTTCTGTTCCCGCTTCTCACAGAAATGAAAATGATCTGTTCATTCTTTTCAGAGAGAGAGACGCGGTCCAGCATCACTTTCTGGTTGAATGTTGTTTCCCGTCGGAGTGGAAAATAGTTCACGTTTTCCTCATCCCTGCAAATTATCGTCCCGGCGAAACAAAACAGGCCTGGCAACAGGTCTGGTGGTTTGCCCTCCTCACCTGCTCTCTGTGACGTCATGCACTATAGCTGAAATTTTTTATTTTTTATTTTTTTAGAATCCACTGTCGCTGAATAGTTGATGTAGGGGGCAGTAAAATGAGTGAATGTGAATTCGTGGAATTCTTTGAAGGTTGTCACAGGTGTTTTCGCTTGAGTCATATGAGTTTGTGTTTACGCTTTTATCTATTATAATATTCTTTAACATCGTCTGGAAATTTTAAATAAAATCGTTCATTCTTGTTGTTTAGAATACGAACTGGTTTGATGTTATTAAAAAACATAATTAAAATTATAATTTTGGAATTTTATTTTTGTTTTATTTTGCTTGAACATCTAACATTTCACTCCAAACAATTAATAAGCACTATGCACGACCTGATGTCGAGATTAAATGAAATAGAATAAAAAATATCGTTTTTGCATTTTTGAAAAAAGAACAGAATTTAGCAAACGATATTTTTATTCACATATTCGTAATACATAAATTCAGCGTCGTTCGTTGTGATAAGTATTTGTGCTCATTTGTCATGTTTTAACAGTGTTTAAATAACTTGTTATTTTAAATTCATTTACAAAAGTATACTGTAATGTTTCAGTCAACAGTTCAATTAATAAAAATCTATGTATGCTTCTAACGGAATATATCGTTAACTGGAAAACGAATCACATTTATACTTTGCACTGAATTTATAAATAAAGAAATTTTTTTAATCGAATATAATACTTTAAAATCTTCCAAATAGTATGTCAATAGTTAACAGACAATAGAAAAAAATATAAAGCATAGAATTGATAAAAATACATATTCTAGATATTATAAATATTCTATGTCATTCTAAAAAATGTTTAAGTACAATCTAAAAAGATAAAATAATTCGAAAAAATAATTTTAATTAATTGTACGTGAAATTTTAATTTTTATAAAACTATTTAGATTTTAATTTTTGGATAGTGTAAATAACTGTTTTAAATGCTATATGTCAAAATCGTATATTAGAAACGACAATGCTACTTTTCTTTCAAAACAATAACTTTTCGATTTTCTCACATTACATGGTAAATTGAATCTATCACTATCCCATTAATCACAATGCTGTAGGTAAGCTACTTTTACTTTAAAATAATTTTATTTTTAATTTTTCAAAATTAAAAATTACGTTTAATTATGTACATCATGTATAGCTTTTTTTTTCAAAGCAATTAAAAAGTTTTTGAGGCTAAGTAGTTTTAAAATAAAAAAATTAAAAGAGTATTTAATTTAAAGTAAATCTGTGGAAGAAAGGACTTGTTTCGAAGTGGCGTTGAAACCGTTATGACAGGTATGGCTGCTTCAATACCTACTTTTATCCAAACACTGTGTTGTCAAAATTAACCTGCAAAAAACGCTTCAATTGTCAAATAGTAAAAACGTTATATTTTCTATCTTCACTTACGGCGCCACTGTTGACAAATTTGAGACAAAAAATATTTTTTAAATTGCGCATACTATAACTTTAAATTTATTTAATACTTAAGCTACGCTTAGAACTAAATTTATCATCTAAATAAACTATTAGAAGTCACACAACCGTTTTTCTACTATGAAACATTTTCTGTGTATATAATCTAAAATTTTTGGGGGAAAAATACCCACGCGAATGCAATAGTGTATAAATGAAATGTTCTTTTTTAGGTCAAAAACCCTGTTTACAATCAGAATAGAACTCTCTATTTCATCCATGCACGCGCAACCACAGACAGCCAACAATGCACAGGACAGCATGCTAAATGAAAGAGACGACTCACCCATAAAAGCTACGCTTTTACTAATGTCGCTGCGCACCGCTGCACTAAGTCTCTGCCATCGATGATATGGACCATTTTTGTTGTTAAATAGGATAATTTAGTGACAAGAAGGATTCATTTTGGATTTCGTGACGATATGTTTGTGATTATGCATCGTCGTAGGAATTTATCTCCAGGAATCTCGAAAGGAATGTCTGATTTTGTATTTTCTCCGCCAAGGATGGAATTTTGTGGTTTTTTTATTTGGTTTTGGTTTTAGCTCTTATTAAAATACACACATATATTTATAAACTAATATTATAAATACAAAAAAAAAGAGTATGTCTGTGTCGGAGCACGACCAGTAGGGTATCACGTGAAAAGTCATTTTAGTAGAAAATAGATATAGAATTGGTCGCTAACAGGAAAGCTCACCAACAGAAGAAATGTAAACAAGCCTGCTCCATTTAAGGCCGGTGGTCCCCTTTCAAGCTCCGTGCGTGCTTTGCTTTTTTTTTCAAGATTTCACTTCTGATTTCCCATCAAATTTGATCAAATTTATGGAAATCGTGCTATTTGCGATGGAGTTATAGTTACGAAATATATCACCCTAAAAAACATAGCAAGATGTTCATCTACAACGATACTGCATGTAGCTGATGTCAATGACGTTTACCGTTAAAAACATTAGGTAATTTTAAATTATAACATTCATGAGGTTAGCACGTCGTTAGGATGGGGGGAGAAGTCTTGAAGATCAACAGTCTGTATTGTAATCGTAAACATGAAACTATAACAACCGCGGTTAAAAGGTTATAATAAAATGATTTTTGGTTCAAGTTGTGCCTGCCTTGTCTTATGTAGTCTCTATAATGTTATACGATCCGGAATAATTTTCATTCTGAAGTGTTGGCAACTAATTGCGGCGGTCGCCTAGGATTAATAGGGCAGTGAGTGTTGTTAAATTCATACGCTAACAAGTCTAGTTTTATGACGACCTAAATCCTTCTGACGAGCTGGCTTAATAAAATTATTTAAATTCACATAAATTTTACATAATAATAATTCGAATATTAATATGGCTCTATTGTAAAGCCTTTATATAGATTAGTATTTAATATTAAGTTATTTAAATAAACTTATTTTTTTCATTGCATATAGAATGTAAAAATAAATATAAATATACGTAGATAACCCAAAAGATTTTTGATTTTTACTGTTCGATAATCGAAAATTCTAATTGCATTTCAGTTCTAATAATTGAATCTTCAAAAATAATAAAATATATTAATAAATGCAAATAAAAATGAGAATTCAATTTAAACTTCGGGAATCAAATCACTGCTATCTGTATTATTAAAAATAGATTCATGCTATTTATAAGAGCGAATAGATATTGACCTCATATAACATAATTTAAAATTTTTAAAAATACCCTGAATTTCCAATATGCAATCAGTATGTATAAGAAGAGTTCAATTTTCGTTATTAATGAACATACTATTATTCTTTTTTTAAATAATACATTCCTTTTATTCAATTCCCATTGGCTACAAATTATTTCCTCGTATGAAAAAGAAGACGCTGCGTTTCTCTGCATTTGGTCAAAAACTACAGTAATCGTCAAATTGCTGGGTTATTTCAAGGTTCACTGCATTGCGGTGGCTTTGATGAAATCTCGTCATTTAAAACAACAAAACATAAAAAGGAAAGGTTGTATGGAAATGGTGTAAGTTTAAGAATGTAAAGCAAACGCCAACTTTGAATTTAGAAGATTTTTGTTAAATTTGGCGTTGTACAGTCAATACATCGCTAGCAATCAAGTTCTGTTTTTTAATTATGTTTTTTACATTTAATTTTGTTTCTGTTGATCAATATCTATAATACGAAATCAATGTCTTTTACAGACATATTTATTGATTTCCCTTCAATCCCGAGTTCTAGAATTTCACAGAGATTGATTCGGTGTTGTCAATCCTCTTCGTACTTCCCTGCAACTCAGAGTGATCGGGTGCGGCTGTGTCGGTGCACTGTCAAAAGGGTTCTATGTGAAACGCCCTTTTAGCATATTATAGAAATAGGAATTAGTCGCCAAGTAAATCTCGAAAACAGGAAAAAAATAAACAAGCTGATACATTTGACTCCGCCATCCACCCCTTTTACGTGCTTTGCTTTATTTCAAGATTTTACAGGCGTTGGTGCATAATTTCCTATCAAACGAGATCAAATTTATCTCAATCGTGCTATTTATGAAAGTTATTATGTCGGAATGGATCCTTCTAAATGCGTAAAATGGTGTTTATAACCCGATTCCCTATGCAGTTGATTTTAAAAGACATTTTACGTGACAAATTTGAAAACTTTGAAGAATTATTATTTTATATTTCATAAAAATAAGTTCAAAATTCTAAAGAGTCCTAGAGCATAATTTTGTACTTTTAGGCAACTGAAAATTAGTCTAAAAATAGTCTAAAAACTTCGCACTTATTATCATAGACAAAAGCCTGACAACGACAATATTAATATTTCACTACAATAACAGTTAAGAGATTTAACACAATGTTGCTAGAAAAATGGAAAAATTAATCATCAATTTCAAGTTTATTTTTGCTGTGAAAAAAATAAATATTAATTTTGTGTAGTATTTGTATTACATGATTTAAATTTGTACTTCTGGAAAATAATGTTAGATAATTTTTATATTCACCCGATATTATTTTAAAAGCTTTCTTAATATTTGCCCATACAATAATGAATTTATTCATTTTTAAGTTAACCCTTTGACGTAAAATCACGTCCAGGAATTTCCAGTTTTTCCATCAATGTACTAAATTTTTAGATTCATGAAAATACTCTATTTTACAATATTTTTTTTTAAATATAATTGTTTGAGGTATCATTTAAAAGTTACCTTTTTAATATATGAATTAAAAATTTGGTAAAATAAAATAATCTTTTTTTTTTAAAAGGAAAACCGACTTTAAGAAAAATGCGCTAAAAAGTAAGAAATAATTTTTATTTTTACAAACAAATTGCAAAAAATTTAATTATTAATATATCAATTTTATACTTATTACCATTTTTTTTTTTAATCGGCGCCAAAATTTAGGTATGTTTTTTGTAAATTGGAACCATTTACCGAGTGAATGGAATGTCATTGTAGTACAAACTTTATAGAACAATGAAAAAATTTCAAATCGGGTAAATTGTTAAAAAAAAAAGTCCGGTTAATCGATATTTCCGGATATATAACAGCCGGATAACTGATTTTTTTTTAAAAAAATTGCAAAAGTAGATTTTTCTCTATTTAACAAAAAAAATCGAACAATATTTTTTTTTCAAACGGTCTGACAAATTGAGATTTCAGGATAGTTTAATACCAGATAACCGGATATTTTTCAACGCCGGGTGTACTGGATGTTAAATACCGGATATACCGGATTTTTTTTTAAAGGTGTCCAAGTGAGACATCCCCTATCCAACAAAAAAAGAATTTTCCAAATATCTGAATTAGAACACAAATGTTGTGCAAACATACATAAAAAAAACATAACAGTCGAATTTATAACTCTCTTTCTTTTGACGCACTTTGGCGGCTTCGGTTGGCACGCTTTTCAGTCGGATAAAAATAAAAATGCGCGCCTAGGAAAAATTATATATATATATTAACTTTCAAACAGGAAAAATAACTTTACAATAGACAAAATCGTGTGAGTTTCAGCCGTCAGTGGTTTAAAACCGAGTAAACAAGTAGGTATTCAGACACAAATTTTGGAATTTGATATTTTCTGGTTAAATATTATTAAAAAAATTTCAAAGATATAAAAAGATTTTTTTTTTAAATCTCAATCATCATTCCTATTTACATATATTTGAACAAAAATTTAAGAAAATTAAAATTTATAAATTTGATGTGCTTCATTCATATCGGAGCTGTCACATTTTTTTCATTCAAGTGAGTATATTTTTGTTAACCAATGAGACCTTGTGTTTACAGAGCTATCCATCAGATGGTCTCACATTTCTAGCTATACAAAGAGCACGCAATGAAATTATTTCTTTTATATCAAATAAAAACACAGACGTAAATTCTTTTTTAGAAGGTTACTCGAACAGATTCCGTGCATAACTTGCATCCGCCATACAGCCAACGGCCATTTTTATTGCTTTCTAAGCTTTGAATAACTTTATTATGCACACAAGGATAACTTTTAAGGCTAGTACATGAACGGTCACAATGTTAAACTATAGGTATATATGTGTGATAATTAAATAGCTTCCTAACGAAAAATGTTATTGATTTTTGGAATTAACGACGCACTAGAGCTATGAGATTTTTTTGTGGTGCCGTTCGGGATATATATCGAGGAAAAGAATCGAAAATAGTGTCTCAATCAATTTTGAGTCATGGTCAGATGACGAGGACAACACCTCAGCGGGACAGTGGCGGCTCGTGCGCTACAGCAAGTACAGCCGGGCTGCACCTAATTTTATAAGTGTATTTTAAAACTAAAATTATATATTTTACTAATTTTCTTAAATGAAGATTAGAATTGGAAATGAAGATGAAATTTCAACTTAAGTAAAAAAAATCTCCGATAAATAGCAAACCAGTTTCCGTAATGCACAAATTCAGGAGAGGAAAAAACTCCATTTAATCAAAATTGCAGCCAAAAAGTGAAGTTCGAAATCGGCTGCATCGTTACCATGGCAACCTTACGTAGTATGACTTCCCCAACACGCTAAAATGGAGGATGTGACGACACAAACGTAGCGCAAAAGGATTTTTTCAAATCAGCTGTACTAGGGCTTTGAATTAAATGATTGGTTCATTGCTGAATCGGCGAGGCGGGGTGGAGGAAAACGATAATTTCGAAGAATCTCTTCAAACGGAAATAGTTTCCGATAAGCTTGTACGTGTGTTGTTGTTTCTTTACTTAAATTAATATTAAAATTGACCGATTCGCAAGTTTGATAGGAGGATTGATTTAATTTTCAAAAAATAAGTAAGTGTTTTCTAATATTTTTCATGTTATCTTTCATAAAAGTTGAAATGAAACTTTGATTTGAGTTTGAGTAATAAATTTTAAAGAATGCCCGTTCATGTATGGTTGTGGAAAAAGGCAAAAGGGGGGGGGGGGGGCTGGGGGGGAGTTACATGTTTTAGGCTGCACTAATATTTTTGACCATGGGCCGCCACTGCAGCGGGAGCACAACTCTCGATATCTCGGTCAACGTCAGGACATTTGAATCACGGCAAATTTAACGTACACCAGTCCCTTCCATACAACGAACCGTATTCGTAGATTAAAAAAAATAATACTCCGTTAGAAATGGTTTGTCTTCGTCAGTTGCTAAACACAATAAAATAAATCGAATGTCGGTGTGTCGGAGCACGATATGAAGGATTTAAAAGTAAAACATCATTCCAGTAGATCATAAAAAAATATGAATTGGTCGCCAACAAAAGCAAGATACACAAGCTGTTTCGTTTGACGTTAAGGGACCCCCTTCCCGTCTCGTAATACGTAGCTTTATTTCAAGATTTACATGCGACACATAATTTCCAATCACACAAGACTAAATTTACATGAATTCTGCTATTTGTTCCGAAGTTATAGAGTCGGAATGGATCCTCTAAATGCCAGGCGTGGTACATGATGTTTCTATCCTGATACCCCATGCAGCCGATTTTGATTTAGCTAATTTGACGTCAAAAACAAGCATCCAACGAAGAAGTCAGCGAACGAAAACCGATGTCTCTAAAATTCTCCAAACGATCCAGGAGTGGTCTGTGGCACCGCGGTACCGGCGTCGGCTAACAAACAGATGGTTGCGAGTTCGAATACGGGTGACACAAAGATACTTGGTAAATATTTTAAAATGCAGTGAACTTGTGATCGGAGGGTTGCCAGATTCGCGGCGAAGTAGCAATTCGTCATCCGAACTCACCTCCAATTTCTACGACGTGTATACGGATCTGGACTGGTGCACGTTAAATCGGATCGGGGTTCAATGTCCTGACACCTATTGAGGTTACGTCGAGTGCTAGCTCAGGTATTGTCCTGGTCATCTGACCATAGTTAAAAAATACGGGGCATTATTCCCGGGTCTTTCCTTCGAAACAGGCCCCCGAACCCTCGGCCAATATACCAATGTACATCTCTAGTGGGACGTTATTTAACCAAACCAAACCAGACGAACCAGAAACCCATTCCAACATGCAAATATTCCGAATGACCATTGTTTTCCGGGGCGGTTTAATAACAGCCCATCCCAACTCTAATTGCAGGAATAAAAATCGCACAGGAATGATAGCAGCAACTATAAGAAGAAGAAGAAGAAAGCTACTGCAAAAAAAAAAGAAGAGTCCAAAACGCATGAAGGCGTAACGGAGATCACGGGGATCAGAAAGTTGAAGGTGACACACACCCTCGAATCCCTTGCCGCGCCTCTCACTATGAAGGTGGGGAATGTTGGTGCTTTGAAGAAAAAGACCCCCGTCTTAAGGTACATATAAAAAATAAGTCATAATTCTGGGTATGATGATGGCGTCTGCGTTTTTTAGCGGTATATTTTGTCTGGGATTTTTTTTTATGTATCTCGATTCAACTCTGGAAAAGATACCATATCATTTGTAGAAATACAGAAACGTATTAAATGAATGCTATCGAATGTTAAAACTTTGCCGCGAAATGTGGTTGTTTATATTTCTTGGAGAGGTTATATTTGTTATGAATATTTAAGGTTTGGGATAATTAAATGAAAATAACTTTAATAAAAACAAAGATTTTACCGATTGCACTAAAAAAGTTTTTTTAAAAAAAATATTGTAGTTTATTCACTAAAAATAAAAGTGTGGGGATCTCAATTAAATGATATTAGTATTACATAGAGTGAGAGAACAGTGTTCTTATAGTTAATGAACAACAATTGTTTATTTTTTGTCTGTGAGTGCATTTTATAATTATTTTTTTAAAAGTATTTTTATTTGTGAATCGGCATTTGTAAAAAGGGTATATGTTCCATAGACTTAACATAGAACATATCCCCTGTTTACAAATGCCAATTCATATATTTTACAGATCGTTTATATTCAGATATTGATATATAAATAAAGTCGAAAATTATTGAAGAGAAGTATTTTTCAGCATGGAAAAACTTTTAAAGTCCGATAAGTCTGCTCGAAACCGTTTTAAACTAATTCCCCGTTTTCTACTGCTAACAAGTCCAACTACAAAACCGCATGACCTCTAAATTAGGCAACAATCACACACCGAAATAGCTCCAGAATCACAAACTGTAACAATTCCTAGGTAACAGCTCAAGAAATCGTACACCACAACATCAACAATGTACCACTTTGTAAATTAATCGATGGTCATTTGGAGGACATTCGAATCAACAAACTTCGACTTTTATTTTAAAAAACAATTCGGGTTTGCAGATTCAAGGAGATCTCCCCCTCCTTTCCAACCTACTTGTGCACTTCTCTGAGACTAAATTCTGCCAACCCGGTGAGAAGTGTTTCGGAAAACTTGTGTGAATCTTTGACGAAGCCGTGTGTCTTAGTTGCCTTCTTTCCAAGAGGCAATCCATTTCTATTGTTGTATCTAAATGATTTTGTAAGCGGGTTAAATCTTTTCCTTCCATCCAGCTTTGAACTGAGGAACGCCCCTATAATTGTGGTGAAAGTGCTCCGCGTTCCAGTTTTGCATAATAACGTGATTGGGAACGAAGATAATCTTTTATTTTTCGTTATAGTAAAATGCAGGAAAGTAGCCAGCCACCTTACGAACTTGAGAATGCTTTTATTTTCCCTTTGCTGTAATAGGAATCAAACTTTCATGAAAATAGACCACTGATCTCTAACTGAAACTTCTGGAATTGGCAATGCAGTTTGTTAACTTGAAGCCAATTGAAGCTTAAAAAACTGAAGGGCTTTTGCCTATTTTTTTTAAATTTTTCATTAAAACTCATTTTGAATCCTATTCTTTGAAATCCATTTTAACCAATAATAAGTAAGCAAAAAATAACAAATATATTTTTGGCGATATACAAATTATTTCGACGTGTAGAAAACAAAATATCAAACCATATTTAACTTTTCTACAACGGTCTGAGAAGAAAAAAATCCATAAAATCGCTTTTAAAAATTAGTTGGGGCTTACACACCCACCCACACACACACAGTATGGCTTCAACTGCGTCCATACAGGGAAACCGATTTGAACCTTCCAGATGTTACAGTTAGAGTTCAGTGAGATAGACTAAAGAGCTGAAAAATGAAAGTTAACGTCACTCTACATCCAATATTTTTTTTGTATACAGTTTTATTTTTATATAATTTTCTCCAATAAGATTCTCATTAATTTAGAGGCTACCATTTTATAAATAAATTGTAAACGAGTTAGCCCAAAAGTGCAAAGTATTTATTGTTAGTAGTACACTATCCATTAGTATATTTTAAGTTAAAATATACTTTTCCACGCGATGACGATGTGACATCAATTATAAGATATATGTAGACATAATGTATGAAGGAAACTAACTTTATAAACTTAATATTTTGTTTAGTCCACACATATTCTGTATGTCAATCCACAAAAATTACTTCCATCCTTTGTTATAAATGCCAATACGTTCTTCACTCTCACCTTTTGAGAATTTAAAGCTACTTTCGTGTTTTTTGACAATAATTTCGTCATTGAATCACATGACTTTTGACGAAACAAGAATCCTTAAATTTTAAGCAAAAGTCATTTACCCATATTCCTTTTCGACCTTTTCCTGGGTCGTTAGCTCATGTTTGGTTGTTTTACTTGTATTATTAGAATTCAGACGAGATTTCTTGGCTGAGTGGATAGATAGAGCGTTCTACTATGGAACGAAAGGTCCGCGGTTCGAATCAACTCGTCGGTATTGAAATATTATATTACTTAAAATCATCCTCATTTTTGACGAAATAAATTGCGTTAAAAATGACAAAAGGAATTTCCTCAGTTTGATGAAATGTTTAATCGAAGTACATAGAAGGCGTCTGTTTCGTCAAAAAATGACAAAAGTTTTGTCAAATATGGGAATAAATTTTTAACATTGTTGCTTATTAATTTTCACAAACATAAATATAAACAAAAGCACAAATGATTTTGTTGAAAGTATTACCGACTCTCTGAACACTATAACAATATACAGAAAATAACACATAAAAACAAATCTGAACGTTATGTTTACACTAAAAAAAATTCAATTTTAAAAAATACCCAATGAAGCACATGAGAAAAGTATCTATTTACCTTGAAATCAAAGAAATGTATATATTTACCTTGAAATCAAAGAAATGTATATATTTACCTTGAAATCAAAGAAATGTATATATTTACCTTGAAATCAAAGAAATGTATATATTTATGACTTGAAATTATTATCCCGATTCCAAAACTTTTTGCATTTTAAAATTTTAAACAATAACCGGCATGAATCCCAAAAACCTGTCATAAAAGAGATATGTTTGCGTGTTCAATAAAGGTTAAGAAAACTAATAATTCGTTGTAATAATCTTTCAAAACGGTTTTAGTAATAGTTGATGCAATAGTCATTAACGTTGAAGATGATGCAACGATTCGCCTGATCTGTGCAATGTATTAATGTATAGGTAATTCAATAGTGAAGTACGGTCACATACTAAGTAATATAGGACACAGACTCATGTTGTAATTTTCGATTATATGATGATATCATTTGACCGCGATTCGAAGGTATTTTCCAGTTACGATGTACAGTTGATTTAATTAAACCGATTAAAAGGAATTAACATATTTAAATTGGTATGTTCAAATATAACAGTTAATTAAAAAAATGCACAACAACAATGCTTGTAAAAATAATGCGAATTTTTCCTAGGATGCAGAGGATTGTTATTGAAAAAACGCCTGTTAGAGTCAATCCTTAGTTCTAAAAGTCATTAAAAATAATTAAAAATTACATTATATAGGTTAGTGTGTTAGAAGTAGTCAATTTAAAATAAAAAATGGCGAATTTGCATGGATAAAAGTTTGGTTATATAACTTGTATCGAAAGAAATAATTTTGTGAAATATAAGAGGTATTTTAATTTTTTTTCGTATTTATTTGGCAATTTTTAAGTACTATTAATATTGCTGTAATTTAAAAAAGAAAACCAAACTCTTCGTAGAAAAAGGTTATTCCAACAAAAATCTTTTTAGAACTGACTGATTAAACATCGCACTCTTTCCGGGTAGAATATGCTAGTACGATGCACAAAATGGCATTTTTATGTCTAGTGTTTCGCAATAAAAAGCCCTGTTAAGTACAGTCAGTAAAACGTGTTCGAAACGGATGGTATACCTGAAATTCATTTAGATGAGTTTTAAAAAAGTATATCCTAGGATTTATTTAGGCTAAGTCTTTAATTTCAATAAAGTTAAACAACTTAAAAAGTTAAACATGATCTTTTTAATTTAATGTTATTAATATTTTCGTATGTAATGAAAATAGAACAGGTATTTTTGAGCCATACAAAGAATATCAAATTAATAGAAAACCATTATAAATATAATGAAAAGTTACAAAAAAAAAACCACATTCTTACACTACAGAGCTTGTGCTGAGAGATACACTCCAAAGCGAATCGAATTGGCAGTGGGAAGAAATTGGAAAAATACGGGCTTTATAGGGGTCGTCACTTATTTAACCACACATAGCGATTTGATCCTTTTTTGGTCTTTTCATTAAACCCTACTAAGGATAAGCAAACATTCGACTAGACTATAATAAGAAACACGATCACCTTAACACGTACAAATATTTATATATTACACAGCTAAAAGCTATTGTCTAATTTTCATAAATCTTTTCACTCGTTTAAAGATTTTTTTTTCTAACTTTCCTAAGTGGTACAATAACATTAAATAAAATAAACCCACAACCACTGGAACCTTTGGTCACCCTTTTCTCCCTATGAGCAAAATCATCTGGTCGAATGAATCATTTGTTAAGTTCTTGAGAGATTCTCAGGCGTAATAAGAGACGGTCCCTAATAGTAAGTGATGCCATTCCAGTAAAAATCTTTACAATTCGTCTCGTCTCCAATTCGATACACCTTGCGTTGCGGTTTGGTTTTGGTTTTGTTAATTAATGTCGCACTAGAGCTGCACAGTAGGCTTTTGGCGACTCATCAAAGGAAAGACCCGGGTCTATCTCAAAGGAAATACCCGGGAAAGATGCTTCGCATTTTTGAACCAATGTCAGATGACGAGGGAACACCTGAACTGGCACCCAACGCCTTCAATAGACGTCAGGACTTTGGACCCCGATCAGATGTATCGTGCACTAGTCCCGTATACACGCCGAGGATTTTTGTGGATATTTTGGACGACATTCCTATTATTTTGTAGCTGGCAACCCTCCGATCACAAGATCATTACTTTTTTACTTTTCTTAGTCAAGTCGGTCGCAGAGGATCGAACCAGAAACCCATTGATTCCGAGCTGACGCCTTTATCCACTCGGCCACGGAGGCCTCCCTTGCATTGAGGAGCCCAGTCTTTGTAGAGTGTAATTAAAATATTAATAAGTAAAAATACATTTCATGCATATCTGCAAACGAGTAACCCTATTAATTCAGCAACAGGCTGTGATACTTACGGCACCAGACTCCAAGTTTTGAGAGTCTACGTTAAGTAAAATCAAACCGAAACAGCCTGTGGACCACGATGGCTTGCCGGAGAGGTCGACCTCGCAATCTTTGCACTTACGAGCTTTCGTTTTAATATTTTTTTAATAACATAGGTCGATCTTATGGTGGTTCCATCGCATAAATTCTTTTGCAAATTCAAGGCCTGTTCATGGCAAATCGAAACTGTGTGTGGAAGAACCGCTATTTTAAATACCCTTTTCATTTAATAAGGGCGTAAGCATACTTATTTATATGGTGCTTCATTTTAATTAACCCCGAGAGATTAATTAATAATTTTGTTTGTAGCAAAATATGTTCAATTTCTGTAATCATAAGGTTGTTTTCAAAAAGTTTCAACTGCTACAACATTTTGAATAACATATTTTCAACCCAAAATATATCCGTTGTGTGCATCCAAACTATGCTCTAATCTCCAATACCACACATCAGCCCCCTTTGTCCATCCCGATCTAAATATACACACGCAATGTGACACAGAATCCATTCAAAATCAGCCGACCCCATCATCAGCCGATGCATCCCGAAAAGCCAGCCGATTCATTAGTCAGGTTCCCACGTTCATTAGCACGGGGCTTCCGTTACTTTTAATTGACCCAGAAGCGAATTCACAACGACAAAAGGCGGATTGTGTAACCGCAACGAAACAGCATATCCGATCTCTTTGGTTGTGTGACTGTTGCTTTTGGTGATAGGGAGGTTCGGTTGGGGATCGATGCTTAAGGTAGATTATCGGTTTGTTTTGTTCGAATAGAAACTTACCGTAACCTTTGACATTGTCTCTGAAGAATTCTGTTGGTGTATTGTTATGGAACACCAATTCGATAGAGGGACTCATCTCGAACCTTCCCCAGCGGAAGATAGATTTTATTTATAAGAGATTTCATATATCTGTCTTTATGCTTGATATTAGTCTTTCAGTTACATTTATAGCTTATAGAACTGAACTCTAACTCTAACTTCTGGAACGCTCATAACCAGGTCATTCTATGAGCGCGGTTGAAGCCATACTGTAAGCCAGGCACGTAGGTATAGATTTTTCATGGGGTAGGTATAGATTTTTCATCCGTACGTTCAGTAACTGAGCAACGAATTTCTTTCAACGGGGGGGGTCCCCCTTAGAGGGGGAATCCCTAACCCCCCCCCCAAAAAAAAAAACCTCAACAAACTTCTCCTCCCCCCCTTCCCCCCAATTTTTTTTTCTCAAAAAAATTTATAAATTTTTATTAGTAAAAAGGAATACGTTGGCATTTGAATATCGAGGCAGCAACAGTTATCACTGTCATTAACAACTTTTAACAGTTGTCAATAACTGTACTTTTAAAATTAGTAAATCACTCCTTAATTATGAAATAAATTTAGAGAACAAATTTAAAGTTTGAGAATCCTTATAATATGTGTGGTAACGCTTAACCCCCTAATAATTTGAACCCCCCAACCCCCCCCCCTTACCTACGTGCCTGTAGTTCCTCACTCACACAGGAGTTTTTAACCCTAGCCAGCCCCTCCCCCCCCCCCCACTAAAATCTCTAATTTTATGATTTTTACAGTAATTCGGTTTTTAATTATTTTTATTTTACTTACAATGGGAGGGGTTTGAATTCCCTAACCCCCCCCCCCCTTACCTACGTGCCTGCTGTAAGCAGCCATACTATACCTCAGCTAATTTATAAAAGTGTTTTTGTGGGGTTTTTTGCTTCTCAACCCGTTTTAGAAATGTTAAATATGTTTAGATATTTTATTTTTTTTACTATATAAAATCAATTTGTATATTGCCAAAAATGTAGTTTTTTCTTTTTGCTGCTTATCCAATTATTATTGGTTAAAATTGATTTCAAATAATATGAATTCAAAATGGGTTTTAATGGGAAATTAAAAAAATATATCCAAAAGCACTACAATTTGGCATATTTTATATTAATAATATACGAAACATTGAAGTAAAAATGGAAGTGAGGTACATTTTTATAACCTTTAATTGGCTCCAATGTGACAAACGACCTTGCATAATCCAGAAGTTACACTTAGAGATCAGTGGCTTATAGTAATACAGTAGACTCTCGATAACTCGAATTTCGATAACTCAAATTTTTCGATATCTCGAAAAAAATCTATTTCCCTGCACCTTCATTACTTATTTAATGTAATTTTATCTCTTTAATTCGAAGTTTTTCGTCGTTATTTTCGATAACTCGAAGTTTCCTCAAACTCAAAGTTTTGTTTTCCTCTCCAAACTACGGATTTTGAAGAACCTTTAGCATATGTGTAATTGCCACGTTCTTCTTTATCAGTTCTCTGTCTTATTGTGCGTTATTGAAAGGGTATACTTACAATGGATTCCTACCTGTGCCTCACTCTTTAGTTTGAATGTCGCCATACTGGATTCCCTGAACTGTATCTCCTCCTCTTTAACGCAGAGTCAGTCCAACACGGAAGATTAATGATTTATCGTCCCTCAAGCCAGATGGCGTTTTCTGTAAAGTGCGAGTCACTTTCTTGGAACGTTACCGACCGTCCAGAAAGCAACTCACTTAAAATATGAAGACGACACTCGACCCTCTTCTCATTTTTGTTTAGGCAATGCACTCTCTATAGCAGCATTTGATGAGAGATTGCTCTCAGAAGAAGAATGATAATTAAGAATGCTAACCTCCTCCAAAGATAACTTTGTAAGAGGCTCTATCTTCGATAAAATCTATGCGTGCATTCATTGAATCGAGGCCGGAAATGAAAACATCAGAGACATTTCAAGCAATCGTGCATTTGGAAAATATAATTGATTTAAAAAAAAAATAGAAATACTTACCAAACTATTTTGGATAGATATGTTAAATAAAGTCGTGTAAGTATACTAATATTTATTTTTTACCAAACAGCTTTTTTATAGCATTTTCGATTACTCGAATTTTTGATATCTAGAATTTTTATACACTTCCCTTCGACTTCGAGATAACGAGAGTTGTCTGTAATAGGAAGGGTGTATATATAGTAGGTTATTTAAAATAACCTTGTACTAAGCTATACAATGGGCTATTGGTAGCGGATTGATATATATACCTAAAGAAAGATCATAGAGCATTGCTTTGTAATTTATAACCACCTAGACGTCGATAAGAACATCTGAGATGTTACACGCTCTCCAAACTTTCATACCACGACTAACTTGAGGACATGTTGCACTCTTGCTTCAAAAGTGACACAACTCAAAATCATCGTGTTTTCAAAAATGCCAAAAACTGTTTTTGAAGATAGTTACTCGTCAGCCAACAAGTAAGAGTGACATATGTGCACTCTACCGTTTCATTTTCAAATGCAAAATAATACACTTTTGGGGATTGGTAGGTAAGTGTTTCTGGAACACATTATTTGAGTAACTAAAAAAAATTCTTTTGAGTTACGTATCTTCTGAAGCAAGATAGCGATGTATGCTTAGTGTAAGTCTTCAGTATAAATTGAGAGAGAATTCACTCTAAAAGAAAGTAGTGCTTTCACGAAATGTGTGGCTTTTTTTTACATGCTTTTATTTAACTCACTGGTGCGATGTCTCCTCAAATCTTGTAACTCAATTTAAACCCACTTCCAATTGTCATATCGACTTGAAACTTGGCATACATACGTAATCCCGGTGACAATACAATAATTAGTCAAAAAATTGTTAATTACTAATTAATTCTAATTAATAATGAATTTCTTTAAAATCAAAAAATCTGGCCAAGGCAAGATTCGTACTCATCATCTAATTATACATAGCTCTACGTTCAACTGAACAGGAGCCTTTATAATTAATTGACCACTGCACATAACAAGATTATTTAATTGTAATATTCTTTTTTTAATTCTCTCTAATATTAGAGACGAGTGCTTTGTTAACCTATTGATAATAAGGCAGATTCGATTCTTGTAAAGACTAGTATGTTTGTTGGTGCTCAGAACCCAAGTCAATCAATCTGCAGTATGTTCCAACCGTTTCAGCTGTGATTGCGCATATGACAGCCGTTGAACGTATATAAACTAACTAATAATCATTTATTCTTCTCTGCCAGTCCCAGAGACGGAAGACTTCTACTCTTCATAATTTGTGAAATTAAGTGGCGGCTTCAACAGCACATGAGAACATCTTAATCATGCTGATAGGGCGTATCTGATCCCAAAGTTCAGCCCCATCATCTGCAATCAGTATTGTCTCCTGAATGTTTAAAGAGCCACATCTGAATGATGAACCACGCAAGACGGCAATCTCCGGAGCAAGAATAAATGAAAGCTTGGCGACACTCGAAGCCGGTGTCAGCCACCGTTCCGTGTCTTCCCCCGGGTTCGTTGTAGCCGATAGGCATCAAAACGGAAATCGGCTCTATTTGAAAATGTTTTTTCAATGCCATTTCGGCAGTTTTCACGCACGGCTGGTAATCGGCGACTTTTATTTTGTTTCTCTGGGGGGGTTGTTGTTCTTTTCGTAGAGCGTGAGGTATGATATCTCATCGTATATCGTCTGGGGCGGACAGCTTTTCTAGATCAGGATGGAGTTGTCCCAAAAAAAGAAGAAACCGGACTTATAGTCTGTTTGGTTCCTTGCTCATTCAGGCATGGAATTGTAGGGAAACGATGAAAATAAATTTTAAAAAATACCCAGTAGAGCACAGTCCCTACTATACCTTAAAGTTTGGTTCGTGAATACTTTGTAAGCGATCCTGATCCTTCTACACCTTCTGTAACCTCTAGATCTCTCTGCACTTGTCATAAGTTTAAAGTTTATGTTCATCTTGAACTGCTCTTACAACCCTTCGAGCATAGATCCCTCATAGTAGAGAGATCATAAAGTTATAATCTCGCTAACATCGAAGTGAGGCCAACATGTATGGCCTTAGACATGTGATTTACTACGTCATCCATTCATAAATGTTTTCTAGTTAATTCATAAAAATATCCTGTACTTCATGAAGTAATACATTTACTATTATTTCCAAATCACAAGTCAATTGCGAACGTTTTTTCATTCAAAATTTTTGAAAGGAAGTCACGTGCCTGGTGCCATCAGGTCCGAGATGTTTGCATCACGATGATGACGTCATAGTAGCTCTACTACAGTCCATTCATGCTCGAAGTTACAACCTGTTTAACAGCAATTGAACTTTAAAGTGATGTTTTGGCTTCTTATTGAAATCTTCCGCAAATCGTCACTTTTCATTCCACATAATTTTCCACACAAAAGGTTTCAACTCTCAACTAATCAAATGAAATTGTATGCATTGTCGTTATCTTCAATTTAAGCACACACTCGTCTCGATCCGTCGTTAAGCGTTAAAAATGACCAGAGTATGCTTGAGATTGGACTCATTTCCCCCAACGTGTTACAAAGGTCAAAAGGAGGAAGTAAATTAATAATGGCCACCTTGTTTAACGCGTCCCACTTTCCTCTCTATGATGGTAGGTAATTTATCAACATAGGATGATTCTGTCTGGAGGTATGGGACTTTGAAATATCTCCACTTTTCGTGTATCTCAACTATCTATCAACGCTGCACCCAGACCTATTCGTATTCATGTCAAAAACTAATTTGGAATGTTATTGAGAACTTACATGCTCTACAGCAGTGGTTCCCAAACTATTTTGGTCGTGGAACCCCAAAATTTGTTGCCAATGATCGCGGAACCCTGAATATTTTTTAATCAACGACTTTTCAAAATTTAATATCTGATGTTAAATAAAATAAGTATTATTTTGGTATTTCCGATGTTATTGAATTAAGCAAAACTCAAAAAAAAAATCATCATAGAAATAATTAATAAAAATACATAAAATAAATGGAAAATCTTTAATGTTAAGAATGCACCTGCTTCTTTGATTCCGTGATTCTCTTAAAATTGGGCGTTAGGTTTGATAACCGAACTCGCATATCTGGTGCTGTGATCGTTACTTTTACGGGTTAAATAAAACCTACTATTAAAAGAAAGAAAAGAAGAACGATAATATTAATCGTTGTTTAATTTAAGAATTTACCTGGCGTGATCGTATAGTTTAGAACAGACAAAAAACACAAGACTAAAAATTGTGACCAAAAGAAAACAAATTTATTAAAACACTAAAATTAAAAAGGGAACGGAACACTTAAGAACCTTACAAAAAGCCAAACAAGTTAAAACTAAATAATTTAAAAGGGGGAGGGTAAACTAAAATTAAAAATTACTACCTTCAGCCGATTTCGTCGAGAGAGATGTGGCAGGAGATCAAGGCGAATACAATACGAGTGCCCCCAAAAAAAAGAAAACATGGCCAAGCCGCTACGGCCATACTAAGTGTCCAAGATTGGGAGGTGGACGAAAAGGGGGGTGGTACTTGGCACATCCTTCGATGGAGTGTCAACTCCGATGTCAGCTTCAGAGGTGGTCGGTCAAAGGGCGTCAGCCAGTGGTGGTCGTCTAGCAGAGAAATCCAGTTCAGAGGTGGTTGGTGGATGGGACCTTCTCTGGGCGAGGATCACGGTCCTGACGGGTGATGGGGGAGGCGTCCAGGGCTGACATCAGAGGCAACGGCAGAGGACGGGAACATCCCTCTGGGTGCTACGTCGATGGGTGGCTGGGGTTATTGCAGTTAACCCGGCAACATCTACTGGAATGGGTGACTCTCGAGCATCGTTGAGGTTGGTGGCGGCGGTTACGTAATTCTTCTAACCCCGCATCAGCAGCTATTGCACGAGATTAACCCATCGGGTTTTGAAAAAGGACACACGGTCCGCGTTTATAAGACGGGAGCTACACTCCTGTACGTCTTGAGGCTTCGAAAGATGCGTTAAAAAGTCTCGTCAAAAGGTGCGCTTTCCAATAAATCGCCAAAACCTCCTTGCCAGATCCCTCAAAACTAGCACATCAATTTTCCTCTCAGCCAATCAGAGAATTTAAAATTACAACTTCGGTTACAGTTAAGCACAATTCCAGACCAGTACGTAAAACGGTCTCAAAAACACGAAGCCAAACTGACATACCAGACCCCAGATGTGTAACATGATACAGGAGGAGAGGCCGATGTGGGGACCCAAAAGGGTGGAAAAGACTCCAGACAGGGGTTATCACCCCATTTACAACTAAAAAGCTCTTAGGGGGTTATGAAAAAGGGGGAAATTTACGTTTGGGCTTAAATGGAATCAAAAGTGCAGGTTCCCAAGTACAAGTTTGACAATTAAATAGGATACATCAATATTACATAAATTAATTAATACAATTAGGGGAGTCTGAAATTAAATTAAATAAAAGAGGAATTAAAAATTAACCAATTATGGTTTTAACCATAACAGTGCAGAATCAAGTCTGTTACGATATTTGGTTTTTGTCGCAACATATTTTGAAAACCCAGCTTCACACAAATAAGTGGTTGCAAACGGCAATAGAATTCGAATAGCCTGTTTTGCTAAATTTGGATATTCATCGAAAATGTGAATATATTAAACACCATTCTTATTTTTTTTTAATAAAATAAAATTTATCACGCGGAACCCCTAAATTTTTTCGTGGAACCCACTTTGGGAACCACTGCTCTACAGAGTCTATTCTAAGAAAAACTTACAATTGCCTTCAGGTCTGCCTGCAGATTTAGGTTCAGGACATAGTGGATCCTCAATCTAGATCTGCAGATTCTACCTAGAAAAAAAATACTCCCATATCCCTCTCAGAATAATAAAAAAAAAGAAATTTTTTATAAAACCACCAAAAAACAAAACAAAATATAAATTTTTAAATCATATGTTTCAAAATCATATGTTCTGAACAAATCTGCCTTCGAATGATAATATGTAGGCAACTTAAACCATTTAAACAACCCTCCTTTTATCTGAAATAACAAAACAAAGATTTCGCGTGTCATCGCATAAAACAACTACAACCAGAACTCCAATTATCCGGATCAATTGTGACATGATCCAATCCGGATAATTGAATATCCAGATAATTGGATGATTCACGAATAAAAGGTTATTTCTTTGTAAAAAAAACGAATTTGGTTCTAATATGTAATGTAATTTAATGATTATTAAAAACAATATCTTTTACCGATAAGAAATTTTTAAAATGTAGATTTTGCTGATTTTTTTTTCAATGCGATCCGGATTAGGATAATTGGCGATCCGCTATGTTTTATCCGGATAACTGGAGTTCGGATAATTTGAGTACTATTGTACTTCTTCACATAGGAGTATGAAACTTTAACCATATGCACTATTACACGTCAATTTTTGCATCTTGGAGATACAATTTAAAAATTTTAGAAAATATTTCAATGAATTTTCAACATAAGCACTTAAAAAAATCCATTTGAAAAGGAATCGTTAACATTGTTGTAAATTATTAACAAAAATTTGGAATATTTTCAAGCAAAACATATATGAGATATTATCAGTTGTTTTAATAATTAATAAATTTATTTCGTACTTAAATATTAATAACAAAATGGATTCATTTGTTTTTCGAAATGCATTGCTTTTTTGCATTTACATTTCAACATTATTTTAACCTCGATTTAAACCTGATGGATTTTTGAAGTACATTCATTTTATCTATAGCGGACCGATTCAAAAAGAGTAATTCTTGGTTTTAAAGGGTATTTTTCTGGTGAAGTACCTTACTTTCTGAGCATTAACCTAGAGGATATTGATAAGTTGTTAGTCTTTTCGTTAACTAAATGTTAAAAGAATAATCTTGTAATGGAGAAGAACGGGTATTTCCCTCCATGTAGTTTATTTTAAAAGCTTCACTTCAAAAACATTTTATTTAAATTAAAACATGAATATTTGAAAATTAATTTTTAAAAGAAATATTGTCAGTAAATGTTGACGCAGGCCTATTTCAAATAATATTTTACAATTCTTTGAAATTGCAAAGTGAACAGTTATAAATAAAAATAATTCATAATTTATTTTTCTTCAGAAATTATGTTCAATTCTGGACTCCGGCCGCCAATTGGCACCAAAAAAAACTTCGCCAAATACTATAAATTATTTCCATTTGGAAGAATCTAATATTTTCCTTTCCTATATTTTTGCATCGCGAGTATTATAACTAATGAATGTGAAGTTTACTACACGAGTTGTCACTGAAAAGTTAAGTTTTGTACAAAAAAATATACACAACTTTTAAAATAATATAAGGTTTCAACACCAATTGGCTTTGAAGCCACATAGCAAAGTGTTTTACTTTTATTTTTAAAGAATACAATCTTTTCATCGACATTATATTACAAGGCTAATATTCGCAAAGGCTTTTTAAAGAATTTTAATATAACAAAAAAAACATTTTACAAAAACATTAGTTTAAATAGCAGTCGCAATAGCATGTAAAGTCGCAAGCATAAAAATGAAAAAGTACTAGGTTTAGGTATCTCGAAAACTATTCAAAGTAATTGAATAAATATAGATTTTGATAAAGTTTATTTTTCGCAGTGCACAGAGAGAAAGAAAGAGATATGCGACTGGTTACCGTTAACAAAAAAAAATCCCGCAGCTCTTGCATCGCAAATTGACCAGGAGCAACGCCGGGCCATATTGCTAGTGTTAAATAAATGTAACAATATCTTCAATCAAAAGTTAAAAAGTCCAAAAGTACATTCAATCAAAAATTAATAAGTCCAATGGCCATTTAAAACGATGCAGTTGTTGGTTGACATTCCAAAACTTGATTTATCTTCTTTTCTAAATTTACCCATCTTGTCTGTAAACGGAATGTCATTTTGTCCGAATTCACAGAAGCGAATCTTGAAATAAGAGAACTTCCTGTTCGAAACCAAGTCAAGGCCAGAACTGCAAACTCGATTTTGATCTGGAAGAGGATTTTACAATGGATCTGACCTTCAAGTTGAGTATCGACATTTTATAGCACTGTGTTAGTTCCATTGCAACTTCATAGGAAAAAGAAGGCCAGCACAGAGTTGAATTAAAAGTGGAATTCAAATGGCAATGGTGCCTGAACCGGTATTACATCGATACCACGCCCATATTATATGTGTTAAAATCTATAAATTGATGTAAAGTAAATTACCATTGGTTGTTCTTAAATAATTGCAAATTTTATTGAAGTAATTGACTTTCGATGTCAGGAATTGTTTAACAATACTTTTTGCAGCATTTTTCACCAACATTTGAATTTTTTTGTGTCCCGTTCGATATTTCCTTTAAAAATTAAATGCTTTAGGCATTATGAACTATCAGTAGAGAGTAAATGCGCTAAGAGTAATTCAGAGAATTGAAAATAAATTTTAACAATAATATAATAAGTAACATTTCGCAATATTATTTTGTATAAAAATATTACTTTTCAATATATTAATTCAAGTTAAATCGTAATGAACTAAATAACATACTGATAAATTAATTAGCCTTATAAAAATGTACGTTAATTTGTTTGCAGTAACGAATAAAAATTCGAAATAACCAGTTATTTTTAATAAAAATATAGATGCATGAAACAATAATAAAACATCAAAACAAATCAATAATTAAATATCAATTCATGTAAATGGTAAAATTTCAATGCATGTTAATTTTTATATTAATATGGTTTCCTGTGTAAAAACTTAAGTAGTTTATTTGCGCTTACCCAAATATATAATTTATTACTTAAATAATTAATTTTAATTTTGTTTCATTTTCATTGCATTTAAATGATATAATATTATTTTTCAATTTTATATTTATTCAAGGGGTCTATAGCTCCGATGTACCGTCGGCGTATAGCAACCAGAGGGTTCGAATACGGTTCATTCAAGACACTGGACAAAAACGTTAAAATACAGTGAACTTGTGATCGGCGTGTTATCAGATTCCCTGCGAAGTAGCAATACGTTGTTTAAACTTACCTCCAATTTTTACGGCGGGGATGCGGGACTGGTGCACGATAAATCTGATCGGAGTCCAATGTCCTGACGCATATTGAGATTGCATCGGGTGCCAGCTCAGGTGTTGTCCTCGTCATCTGACTATAGTTCAAAAATACGAGGCATTGTTCCCGGGATTTTCCTTCGGAATATGCTCTGAATTTTTAATCACGTCGCACTAGAGCTACACAGTGGGCTATTGGCGACGGTTCGGGGAATATCTTAAAGGAAAGACCTGAGAACGGGTTAAGAGAGGTGGTTCTTGCCTTTGTTTGTTTATAGATGGGGAATTGAAATGATAGTTTCGAATCAATATAGTGATGCCAGGTTCCATAACTCTGTAGGTTCTATAAACTTGAATGGTAAGAATGCTAGAGGCCTCCGTGGCCGAGTGGATTGGGCGTCAGCTGGGAATCCGAGGAGGGCCTCCGTGGCCGAGCGGTTAAGGCGTTCAGCTACTAATCCGAGGATTGGTGGTTCGCATCCGCGCGATGGACTTGACATAGAAAAGTAAAAAAGTAGTGATCTTGCGATCGGAGGGTTACCAGCTTCGCTACAAAAAATACTAGATAGTCGTCCAGAATATCCAACAAATTATACTGGCGTGTATACGGGACTGTTGCACGATAAATCTGATCGGGGTCCAAAGTCCCGACGTCTATTGAAGGCGTTGGGTGCCCGTTCAGGTGTTTCCTCGTCATCTGACCATGGTTCTAAAATAACGAGGTGCAGGTATGAATGAATGTGTGTGTGTGTGTGTGTGAATGTGTATGTATTCCCGGGTCTTTCCTTCGAGATAGACCCCGAACCGTCGCCAATAGCCCACTGTGCAGCTCTAGTGCGACGTTAATTAACCAAACCAAAGGGAATCCAAGGGTCCCCGGTTCAAAACCTTGCGATGGACTACACTAAAGAATAGTAAAAAGTAGTGATATTGTGATCGGAGGGTTGCCAGCTTCGCTACCAAAATACTAGATTGTCGTCCAGAACATCCACAAAAATAACGGCTTGTATACGGGACTGGTGCACGATAAATCTGTTTGGGGTCCAAAGTCCCGACGTCTATTGAAGGCTTTGGGTGCCAGTTCAAAAATACGAGGCATCGTTCCCGGGTCTTTCCTTCGAGATAGGCCCCGAAGCGTCGCCAATAGCCCAGCTCTAATGCGACGTTAATTAAACAAACCGACCGGAAAGGTTTGGTTTGGTTTTGTTAATTAACGTCGCACTAGAGCTGCACAGTGGGCTATTGGCCACGGTTCGGGGCCTATCTCGAAGGAAAGACCCGTAATGCTACATTGCACCAATGAGAGAGGGTTTTCGAAAAATCGCGAGTTCGGATAATTTTTGGTTTTGTTTTGGTTTAATAAACTTCGCACTAAAGCTGCACATTGGGCTATTGGCGGCAGTCCGTGGCGTACCCCAAAGAAAAGACCCGGGGTGAGATTCCTCGTATTTTTTAACCATGGTCATCTGACGAGGACAACGCCTGAGCTGGCACCCAACGCAATCTCAATAGGCGTCAGGACTTTGGACCCCGATCAGATTAATCGTACAACAGTCCCGTATACACACTAGTATAATTTGTTGGATGTTTTCGGCAACAATTAGTATTTTTGTAGCGAAGCTGGCAACCCTCCGATCGCAAGATCACTACATTTTTACTTTTCTTTGTCAAGTTCACCGCACGGGCTCGAACTAGTTATTCTGTGATTACATGCTGAACGCCTTTATCCACCGTGCAACTTCACACCCCTACAAAAAGTTTGGATAGGAGTGATTTCTTTTGAACGTTCGTGCGTTGACAGCTGGAAGTGGAAAGTGGATTTGTCTGGTCGGCTAGGATTGGGCTAGTGGCCGAGATTGCCGATCCTGAGCTGTGGTTACTCTGGCAATGCCACTGGGATGGCGTGTGCGAACAAATCATGTTATGCAGAGGTATAAAGTTCGAGATGGGGGCCGGACAGCCCAGTGGATAAAGACGTTCAGCTGGAAATCAGAGGATTCCTAGTTCGAGTCTGCGCGATGGACTTGACAAAGAAAAGTAAAAACAGTAGTGATCTTGTAATCGGAGGGTTGCCAGCTTCGCTAATTCATACTAGAAAAGTCGTCCAGTACATCCACAAAAATTACCGGAGAGTTATTGTGCACCAGTCCTGTATAAACTCCGGTAATATTTGTAGATGTTCTGGGCGACTTTTCTAGTGCTATTTAGCGACGCTGGCAACCCACCGATCACAATATCACTAATTTTTTGATCGGGGTCCAATGTCCCGACGTCTATTGAAGGCGTGGGGAACCAGTTCAGGTGTTTTATCGTCATCCGACCTTTGTTCTAAAATAACGAGGTGCAAGTATGAATTTGTGTGTGAATGTGGCTGTGATAAGTCTCAATACGAGGACAGAAATAGGCAGCTGGAACTGTATAGACCAAACCAAACCAAAATTCGAGATAACAAGTAACGTGTGGTCCTGTAATGTCCCTGTGAAGCCTTGTTTATTAAGTGAACTGCCAATAATGAAATCCCGTCCCGTTGTGCCCCTGCTGTTCATGGATGCTTGAAACTCATCTTGAGATTCACTGGTCCTTGCTCTGTCGGGGGTTTTCTTCTGCTGGATCGCTCTGTGGAAGTCTGAGATCTTCAAGTAGATACGACGAGCCAATACCCTGTGGTTATAGATGATGGTGTTTTCTAAAAAAGGTACTTTTCTTGCTTTCAATGTGCTCCTTTTGCACTAGCTGATTAAGAGTTTGTTGTAAATAATTGTCAAAGATTTGATTTTAAAGAGTACCTATTCTATTATCTTGTATTTAACCGTTCACTAGTTTCTAATGAATTGTTTTTAATCATATTGAAGGGATGTTCATAAATAGTGTCTTACGAAGTTGTTTGAAGAATATTGTACTATTTGAATGTTGGGTGGTTTACTATTTTTCCACATTATTACTCCTTGGATTATTAAAGTAGGAATCATATTTCATATTGTATTGAAGTATTTGTAGTTTAATCAATTGGAGTATATTGTCAATGCCTGGAGAGTAAATGTTATTAAGTGACAACCTGAGTCGTGTATGAATTGTAACATAAGGTTCTTAACTTAAAGTATTACATAGGCAATCGCGGGAGAAACAAAAAAGCCATGGGTACTTGTGCCAACTTGGAGATAATTTTCAATATGGAATTTGACCTAGGACCAACTACCGAAAGTTTCAAAACTACGAAAGTTTCTTAACCTCCAACCAGAAAAATTAAGATTATTGATTTCTGAAGTATTCACCACATTATTTGAAAATTAAATATCTTATGCGTAGTTTTAAACAATATTAATGTAATTGTAAATATTAATTAATATATATTAATTTAATGTTAACGTCAAAGTGTGAAGAAAAATCCTGCCTCATTAGCAATTTCATCAACTTTATATACCGTATATACTCGCGTATAAGCTGATCCGCGTATAAGCCGACCCCCTAATTTTAGAGCGATTTTTTGTCCAAAATTGAAAACTCGCGTATAAGCCGAGTTGTATTTCCGTACATGAAAAATTCCTATTAAAATCGGCAAATCATCGAAAATAGAGTAAATTTTAATTTTTAAAATAAATATTTAAGCCGAGAAAGAAAAAAAAAAGTCGCTTGAGAAACGGCCCTTCTTTGATGTTCGTAACGATCCATCGTGCTTAAAAAGAATATACCACTCGCGATGTTCTTGTGTCTTTCAAACGTCCATCGGATTTCTTTAATTACATTTATCTTAATATCATAGTGAAATATTTTAAATCATAAACTTAAATTGCAATTTCTAATTCTTAACATCGTTTTGTAAAGATTTAAAAACTTAGAAAACGTCAACTATTTTCGGTCAACATCGCGACTACTGTCGCGTTTAAATACGAATAAGCATTTTTTTATCCACCTCGGAAAGAAATACTAGTATATTATGGATGAATGTATATTTCTTATTAAAATATTTAGTTTTTATTACGAAATAAATTACTTGAAAGTAGAGTTTGAATTCGCGGATTAGCAACGTCCCGATTTTACCGCTTTAAAGTCAATTCTGTCCAAAATTCTCATAAGACAACTATTAATTTCTTTACATAATATTATCAAGGAATAAAATATGTATTGGGGAAATAAATGTTGTTTAATTATTGCAATTGAGTAAGAAAGACATCGACTTTTAAGAAGTGTCATTCGCTCGCTACGCACGATGTCAACTTCTTTGTCTTCCATCTAAAATCCTATTAAAGTAACGTATACTAGCTTCATAGATTCTACAAACAAATTAAATACTTATTAAAATATCTACTTTTTATTTAGCTAAACTGAATATTTATCTGAGTGCAATTTTGCGTTACGATTACGTCGCGATGCGCAGTACGGTCTTCAGTCAGCAGATGTGACGCACATTCTCGATCTCGAATCGGGGAAATCAAGAATCCGCTTAATTTCAACTTCTTTCCTTTTCCCATTTTAGGCAAATTATTTTTTAATTTTACTGACCCGCGTATAAGCCGACCCCTCTACTTTTTGATGAAGATTGTGACTTAAATTTCTCGGCTTATACGCGAGTATATACGGTAAAATTTTTTTTGCCTGAAGTGCGGTCAAATTGTAACCAGTTATGTTTAATGCTTAATACAAATAATGATGGCTAACTTCAGATCTAAACCCATTATGGTTGGTCCCGTTTAACCCGTCCTAACAACCTCTCAATGCCGTTCTAGATGTCTTTTATAAACACCTGCTGAAGAATTAACCACCTATGAGGCAAATAAATTCAATTTTTCTATTACTCAATTATAAAAAACAATGCTTTCTACCTTTCCGATCAAGTTGTAATTTGGGTTAATTCCTAGTGTACGGTGCCCCCGCCTATTGTGATTTGGCGACAATTAGTGGGCGATAAATTTTATACTTTGGCAACCCTATTTCATGACGTTTCTAGCAATATCAAGATGTAGGGTAACCAAGAGGTAGGGTTTCTCGCACAGTTTCACGTTGTTTTGCAAAGGCTATAGCGCCAATTTTCGCCAAGGAGGCACCGTACACTAGGAATTTACCGTGATTTTGTATAACTTGTACCCATTACCTCTAGTCCCATTGGCTGTATTAAAACTTCATATATTTTGATCAATTTAAATATTTGAACAGGGTTCCCTCTATTCCTCCTTCCATCGAGTGTATACATGTTTAAAGTTCTAAGTCTGTCTCTAAAGTTCATTTCAGGGCCTGTCCATAAAGGATGTCATTCCATATTTTTACCCTCTCACCCCCTACGTCATAAACTGTCAGATTTCACTGTACACCCCTCCCCCATGTTACATATCACGTTTTTCTACCTACTAAGCGTATGAAAGATGGGGGCTCATGCCCCTCAGTCAAATCTTCTACCAAAAACTATTAATTTGTTCAGAAATTTATATATTCTTCAGTAATTAACAAATTATTAATAATTAACAACTAATTGCTGATTATTAATGACTAATATTAGCGTTTATTTTTTATATTGGTAAATATTCTGGGAATGGAATTAGTTGAACCCCCACCACTCACATAATTTTTGAATTGCTACGCCATTGTCTTCTAACAACAATATCAATCTAGCACGTAATAAATTATATATATACATATACTGGCAGTTCAGAAACAAAGCACTAAGATTCTGAGATATAGATGGTATTTGAAATTTTATTGAAAAATTATTTTCAACTGCAACTATGTCGCTTAAAACCGACAGCTAAATAATTTATTTTTCGGAAATTGTTTTGTGTGGGTTGTTTTTGTTAATTTGTAATGTTGTTTAGTTGATGTGTGTGACGTAATTTTTCTTGTAACCCCCCCCCCCCCCTCATTTATCACAAAGTGTCCCAGCTTCATGAATCCCCCCCCCCCCCCCCCCTACAAGTTCAAGCTTTACATCATTTATGGACGGCTCCTCCAGAAGTACCCTGATCCAATTTCTCAACCCTATGGTGATGTCAAACCTGTTCTAACAAATCAATATCTAAATAGCATTGAATACTATAGAACAAATCTAAAATTTTAAGTTAGTTAGAATTCTGTGGCTAGGTTACGTTGTCTGCTACATTTACTCAAACACTTACGGAAATTCGTCCAAATCCTTAACGCATAGTTACATGGACACAACAATAAAAATCTTTTAATGTTCCATTTGACACAATGGGAGAAATTCGCCATTTTGACTTCAAGTGTCACTGCTCCATTCTTATTATATACATGGGAATAAAAGAACACGCAATTTTACCTCTAAATTTCCCACCATTTTGATAATCTTCCTGAGAGAAAACATTCGAAAAAGGGATTGTTTTCGAATTTAAAAAAAAAAAAAAAAAGCGAAATCACTTTCTTCGCGCTTTTCGTTTTCTTTCCAATCCCATAAGAAGATTTTCTACGCTTCTGTTGGTGGAAAGAGGTGAACGATTTGTTAATGTCTCTCACTGCGACTGCAACCATTTTTCTCGAATAAACCGCTCGAGCGAATCAGCTGTGCAGCCGGTGTGAAGGCAAATACGGAAGGTGACGTCATACCTGAGTGTATGGTTTTTAAATATTATTTCATAAATGGACTTATACTGTGGTAATTCATAGATCAATTGATTCTTAGCTCATTATTATAGAGTTTTAACTTGCCGGTTACCGCTTTAAGTTGAAATAACCGCCTCAGATGCTGGAAGGAAATCTTTTCTTGCCTGAGACGTGGTAAAAAGTAAAATAACGCCTAGTCGTTTTTTCTTTAAACATCCGCTTCAAGGTCACTCCATTTTTTTTTTATATCGCGTTTTCATGGAAACACTGTAGATTCTATATAAGAAGAGAGATAAGATGGCGTGGGAGTGTTTTTTTCTTGTTTGAAAGAAACATCACACTACATCAGGAGAGGCTTATTTCCAGAATTTTTCCTATTGCCGAACACTCTGCAAGAGCTGTTGGAAGTACCTTCCACACACACACGGCCTCCAGTGGTCCAGTGGATAAAGGCGTTCATCTAGTAATTATAGGATTGCTGGTACGAATCCGTGAGAAGGAGTTGACAAAGAAAAGTAAAAAAAGTAGTAATCTTGTGATCGGAGGGTTGCCAGCTTCGCTACAAAAATACTAAAGTCGTCCAGAACATCCAACAAATTATAATGGCGTGTATATGGGACTGGTGCACGATAAATCTGATCGGGGTCCAATGTCCTGACGCCTATTGAGGTGGCGTCGGGTGCCAGCTTAGGTGTTGTCCTCGTTACCATGGTTCAAAAATACGAGGCATCGTTGTCTTCCCTTCGAGATAGGCCTCGAACAGTCCCTAATAGCCCACTATGCAACTCAATTGCGACGTTAATTAATCATACTAAACCAAATCCACACGTTTAGTTTCGATGTGGAATTACAAAGACCTCGGTGGCAACACTCCTGTTTGTATAACTATTTGTCCTCTTTGGTTATAGAGCCCCAGTTGCTCAGTTGGTAAGGCGTTCAGCTACTAATCAGAGGATTGGTGGTTCGAATCCGTGAAATGGACTTGACATAGAAAAGTAAAAAAGTAGTGATCTTGCGATCGGAGGGTTGCCAGCTTCGCTACAAAAATACTAGAAAGTCCTCCAGAATACCCAACAAATTATACTGGCGTGTATACGGAACTGGTGCACGATAAATCTGATCGGGGTCCAAAGTCCCGACGTCTATTGAAGGCGTTGGGTGCCAGTTCAGGTGTTTCCTCGTCATCTGACCATGGTTCTAAAATAACGAGGTGTGTGTATGAATGTGTGTGTGAGTGTGTATGTGTTCCCGGGTCTTTCCTTCGAGATTGACGCCGAACCGTCGCTAATAGCTCACTGTGCAGCTCTAGTGCGACGTTAATTAACAAAACCAAACCAATCCAAACCTCTTTGGTTATAAACGTCTTACTCCATTTAACACTACAGGGCTCGCGCTGTACATTAGGGGCACAAAACAAGGCGAATCGAATTGGAGGTAGGACGAAATCGGAAAGATAAAAACTGAGATAACATATTCTTGTTAGAGGCCGTCATTTATTACTCTACAAATTTTGTTTATTTCCAGCCAAAGACCAGCCCACATACGACAATAGTATAAAAATAAATGATCATTTTATCACAAATATGGAAACATATTGCACAGCAGAAAGCTATTGTCTAATTTTCATAAATCTTTTCACTGGTAAAACTTTTTTTTTTACTTTCTCGAACAGTACAATAACATTAAAGAAAATAAACCACCAGCCACTCGAAACTCTGGACACTCTTTTTCCCTATGAGCGAAATCATTTGGTCGATTCGATCGATTGTTAGTTCTTGCGAGCCTCTCGGGTGTAATAAGTGGAGATCTATAATCTAAAGTGATGTCATTCCAGTAAGAATCGTCCAATGCGATTCGCCTTACATTGATAATCGCGAGTACTGCAGGGTTAAGAATTATGAATAAGTGTTAAGGTTTTCTTTGGTAAATAAACGTCATACTAGAGTTGCACATTGGGCTATTGGCGACGGTTTGTGGCCTATCCCTAAGGAAAGGCCCGTAAAGAAAGCCTCGTATTTTTGAAACATTGTCAGATGTCGAGGACACCTGAGCTGACACCCGACGCAACTTCAATAGGCGGACCCCGATCAGATTTATCGTGCATCAGTTCCGTATACACGCCAATTGTTGGATATTTTTAGACAACTTTCTAGTATTTTAGTAGCGAAGCTGGCAATGCACCAATCGCAAGATCTGTATTTTACTTTTCTTTGTCAAGCCTATTCAGTCTGGGTCGAACTCGCAATCCTCTGATTACTAGCCTAAGGCCTTTATCCACTTGACAAGTGGGGCCCAATAAGTGTTCAGAGTAGACCCGAACTGCTGAACACGTTATTGTTGGTTTGGTTAATTAACATCGCACTATTGCTGCAAAGTGGGGTATTGGCGACGGTTCGTGACCTAAGCTGAAGGAAAGACCCGTGACCATGCCTCGTATTTTTGAACCATGGTCAGAGGACGAGAACAACACCTGATCTGGTACCTCAATAGGCGTCAGGACATTGTACCCCGATCAGATTTATTGTGTACCAGTCCTTTATACACACCAGTATAATTTGTTGGATGTTCTGGACGACTTTCTAGTATTTTTGTAGCGATACTGTCAACCCTCAGATCGCAAGATCACTACTTTTCTCTTACTTTTCTTTGTCTAGTCCACCGCACGGGCTCGAACCAGCAATCCTCTGATTACCAGCTGAAAGCCTTTATCCACTGGGGAAATGGAACCCCCCACGTTATTGTTGGAAGTTCTAATATTCGTGTTGAATGGGCCGAAGACGTAATGAAAGGTTTGTACTGTACCTTTCATTACCTGTTAGTGTTTCACAAGATAGATTCCATATTTATGGCAAAAAGAAACTGGTTGGGGAGATACTGACCTCAGAAACGTTTTGACCGCGATTGCTGCTACTAAAATCGGATGCGGGGAGGGGGAAACAAAGGACATGATCGAGTTATAAAAATGTCACACTACCGTGGGTAAGATATTTTATGTCAAGTATATAACCGGCGTTTCTATTGAGCTGGAAATGAAGACAGAAGAAAAAACGTCGTTTAACGAACCCTCTGGAAGCTTCGGGATATCTCTTGTCTGCTAAGAAAATGAATGAAAAACGCGATTTGCATTGTTGCGAATATTACTAGATTGCGTGCCATTTTCGCTTTATTTGAGTTAGTTAATCTGTAACGATGTTTGTAGAAGTATAAAATAGTATTGACCTGGACTTGGTGAGCTTTTAAAAGAACAACATAGTGGTGTATTTTTATAACATACCCTTTTAATTAGTATATGCTAGACTCGACCAGCTGCGTGTAATATATGTTTTAGATGAATGTTTTTACAGGAACTCCTTTTAATATATAGTAATTAGATTAATTTGTATATGTTAAAAGGAGTTCCTGTATAACGTTTATCAATAATTGGATTAATTAAAATATTTTTATTTTTGAAAAGGTTTTAGTTTATTTTGTTTCATTAAATTAGCCTGTTTATTCATTGAATTAGCCTGTTATATAACATTGTTTGGAGTTTAGGCCCAAAAATTGTCTCTTCCTTATCATTTCAGGAATAACCCTTTGCACTCCAAGAACACTTTGCGATTTGTGTTCTTTCTATGGAACAGTTATTCCTCTTTACGTTCTTTTCCACAGATTTTTTTTATACTCATAAAGGGAAAAAAATCCTAATCTGTTTTGTATTTGCAAGAGAACAAGTAAAAAAAGATTGATGTTCTAAACACAAGATCATGCTGTTCTCGTTTATTTTAAAGAACAGGGAAACAAAAGAACTGGTCGTTATGTTAGCGCCTGAGAGGCGACATCTGAGTGCAAAGGGTTAAAAGCGCTAAAAATCATTAGTGGCTTTTCGTATTTGTGTTATGTACTGGCCAGCCAATTATTTACCATTAGGTCCGGACCTAGGGCCTCCCTTAGTTTATATAACATAACGAGTAAACATTCTCTGGAGTTTAAGCGCAAAAATTGTCTCTTTGTTGTTATTTTAGGATTAAAAGTATTAAAAATCATCCAATACTGACTAAATTCCTTCATCCAATTTTCAGCACCCTGTTTTCAAATAAGTTGTCCTGGACTCCAACATTTGCTTTCAGAGTTGGAGAAACATTACAATATCTTAATATTAATGATTTCCCTGTCTTATTACGAGGAGACGAGTCTCCACCATGGAAGAATGTAATTTTAATCATGAATTCACACAATTTCATAAGCCATCAAATTCTCAGATTTTATTTTGAATCAGCTTTTTTATCTACACAGACAACAGTAAAAAGACTACCATCCAATTTTTACAGATGGCTTCCAATCAAATAACCACGTCGGATCGGCAGCAGGTTTTAACCGTTTTATAATATCTAATAGAATGAATGCATTTTATTCAGTGTTCACCTCCGTAATATATGCGCTGTATATGGCAATTATAAAATTATCTGATTTTCTTCACAAGAAATACATTTTATATTGTATACTAAATCGCGGAGTTGTATCGAAGCATTACAAAACATTTCTTATCCTTTTACATCCTTTGGCTTTTCAAATAGTTGAAATATGTAACAATCTTACTTGCAGTCTTTTGTCATATTTTGCTGGATACTTGTGATACTCCGACTTGGGATACCGAAACTTTAAAATAATCAATATTAGACAGATTTACCGTGCACCACTTTCTGTATACGGCGGATTTCAGATTAAGATCGAATTTAAAAGATCATACCGTTAAAAATTCATTGCTTTTGCCAACCATGCTATCGCGGCCTGCACGTTACAATGGAAAAGATTAAAAAGTTTAACTGATTCTTCAAATAATCCCAAACTACATTAAATCATTCGCAACCAGCGTCTAGTCATGTTAATCATGCCACATGATGTTCGACCATAGAACCCGGAAGGGCATCGTAAAACCCGTCGATCAAATCAACCGGGATCTCTCACGAGCCAATTAAACGCTTTAACGGTTTCGGACAATTAACGTAAACAATTGAACAGCGGATCCAATATCATCTTCTTCATCTGACAGCTGAAAAATTGTTTTTTTAACTCGGTCTTTGTGGATTGAGCCAGTATTCAACACGGATTCTCACTTTAGCTGAGGGATTTCGTTTGCCGGATGATATCGCTTGTCGAAGAGTGATTCATATTGATTATATTTGGATTCTTAGTTTTCTTAGCTGTTTTTTTTTCTAAACATGCAAGAGATTTTCATTCTCAGTTTGTTGGAAGTAGGCTTAGGCGAAGTTTCGATATATGCAATATATCGAAATTCCAGAAAGAAAAACGTCGCGATTTCGATTATGGAATTTCCGATTTTATGAGTAACCAACTTCAGGATTGGATGCTTAGTTTTCTTAGCTGTGTTCTTGCTAAACATGCAAGAGATTTTCATTCTCAGTTGTTGGAAGTAGACTTTAAGGCGATGTTTCGATATATACAATATATCGAAATTCCAGAAAGAAAAACATCGCGATTTCGATTATGGAATTTCCGATTTTATGAGTAACCAACTTCAGGATTAATTGATTTGGTGATTTCCCAATTTAACGATTACCCGATTTTTCGATTACTCAATTTTACGACAATTCGAAATAACACTTGCATATTAACAAAAAGTATCGATATATCGGATATATTGATTTATAAACAATATCTATATATCGGAAATATCGATATATAAGAAATATCGATTATTCGGAAAATATCGATATTTGATTAGCAGTTAATCGAGATGGCAAAATATCAACATCACCCAAGCCTAATTGGAAGTTCTTCTTATCATGAAAACTGTATGATTGATGTGATCTATGAAGAACGAAAGTCATAGAATGCTTCACGATAACAAAATCGTCTCTGGTTTCTATATCGGAAATATCTATTAATTCGAAAATACCGATGTTTGACTGGCGATTAATCGAGATGGCAAAATAACAATATAACCCAAACCTAAATGGAAGTTATTGCTTCGTAGGTCACAGCCGATTCCTGTGGCCTACGAAGAATGACGAAAGTCATATAATGCTTCTCGATAACAAAATCGTCTTTTGTGTAAACGTTTGACGTGTTTCTTCGGATAATTTATCAACTTTCAGACAATAAATAACTCTCATTTCTAAACCCCGCTTGGTATGGGTTATTTCTTTGTAGTCACCGGTATATATATATATATATATATATATATATAATTTTAGCGTTTATTCCATATTGATCAATTTACAGAAAAGTGCCCAGAATACGGAATTTACCTTTTATTCTTTTCTAGTCACCCCACTCGACTGGCTTGCGTCCCACACTTTGCTTGTGGACTGACAGGTTGATTTGATAGTGTATCAGTGAGGTGGGAAACGGCGATAAGCCTAAATAAGCACATTTCAAACGCTTCTCTTGAACAATTCTAGTTTTTCGATTGTGACAATCTTCTTTTAAGTAAACGAATGCAGACAAATGACATGTAGACACATAAAATATTTATAGTTAACAAAAAAAAAATCCTATTCGCTTTTCAAGAATCTGAATGAATTCAAATCTGGATAAACTAAGTTTCATTCTAACTTAATTTATAAATTAATGTAGAGGTAAAAAATGGGCCCGCTACTAAATTCGCACTGGGCCCCGCAGCTGTTAAGGGTGGCCCTAACAGGTACTTTTTTAATAACCCTTTGTATTCCGCTGTCGCCGCTGTGGCGACATCTCAAATTTGGAAACTCCTGGAGTAGCATTCCTCCAGTGGCCCAGTGGATAAAGGCGTTCAGCTGGGAATCAGAGGATTGCAAGTTTGACCCCGTGCGGTGGACTTGACAAAGAAAATGAAAAAAAGTAGTGATCTTGCGATCGGAGAGTTGCCAGCTTCGTTACAAAAATACTAGAAAGTCGTCTAGAACATCCAACAAATTATACTGGCGTGTATACGGGACTGGTGTTCGATAAATCTGATCGGGGTCCAATGTCCTGACGCCTATTCAGGTTGTATTGGATGCCAGCTCAGGTGTTGTCCTCGTCATCTGACCATGTTCTGGACGACTTTCTAGTATTTTTGTAGAAAAGCTGGCAACCCACCGATTGAAAGATCACTACCTTTTTATTTTTATTTGTTAAGTCCACCGCACTGGTTCCAACTTGCAATCCTCTGATTACCAGTTGAACTCCCTTATCCACTGGGCAAATGGAAGCCCCAGATCTTGTCGAAAAAGTTGTCGTACACTCATTGTCTTGTTGGCGGAGTCGCAGTATACTCATAGCAGCTATTGCACCATTAATACTTAAACAGCGAAATGGACTTTATTGAAACTTTATTTTCCTACTTAACACAAACTTTCAGGTTTGTGAACAGTGGCGGCTCGTCCACTACAGAAACTGCAGTCGGGCTGCACCTAAATTCAGTATTTTAAAACTAAAATAAGATATTTTACTAATTTTCTTAAATGAAGATTAGAATTGAAAATAAAATGTACAATTCAGGAGGGAAAAAAACTCCATTCAATCAAAACTGCAGCCAAAAAGAGAAATTCGAAATCGGCTGCATCGTTGCCATGGCAACCTCTACGCAGTACGGAGATTCCTACCATGTACTGCATTTGTGAGAAGGTACAGCCGAAATGAATTTTCTTGTTTTAGCTGCACTTGAGATTCTATTTGCTGATTGGCTTGTCCGTGAAACGCTGGGATGGGTGGGTGAAACAATAACTTACGAGAATATCTCCAAACGGAAATGGTTTTCGTGATAAATTTACTGCGTGCTGTTGTTTCAGGACGTGGTCCTGCTGTTGTTTCGTTATTTAAGTTAATATTAAAATTGACCGATTCGCACATGTTAAGAAAGGAGGATTGCTTTTATTAAAAAAAAGTTAGTGTTTTCTATTTTTTTGCATGTTATCATTTCGTAAAAATTGAGTGGTAACTTTGATTTGAGTAGTAATATAATAAGGAATTACCGTTCATGTATGAGTTGTGTAAAATAAGGGGGATTCACATGATTTCGGCTGCACTAACATTTTCGACCACGGGCCGCCACTGTTGGTGAAATAACAATAGAAACTCACCTCAGTTGTTTAGATTGTAACCTAAAACCAACATACTTACTATATAAGGGTAAAGCTCTAATAACAACTCAGGTACAAAGGGAACCTGTTTAAGCAAAAAGGAACGAACACTAAAAACAAACATCCCTTCTCTGTCCCATAACCAATCGAAGAGAATGTATTCTAAACTTCATCCCGCTTCGGGTACTCGAGAAAGATAAGCAAGATAAAAAAAAAATAGTAAATAAACTATACTCTTTGACTTTCAAACCAGCTGTAACAAGGTCGGATGTCTACAACAGTTGATAAATTTCGAGGGAAAAAAAAATTTTCATGACCCACATATGGTAAATGATTCAGAATTACTTGTCTGGAGATCTTTACCGATACAAGATCCAAACAAAAAGAGAAAAGGTTTGGATAATTCCTTCAGAGCTAGGAGAAGATTCATATCGGATTTTGTTGCAGCCTTCTTCGATAATCGCATTAAATCAAATCGAATCCAATTCTCTTGATATAAGTTGTAAAGAGGGTTTTGTATTTTTTCACTTACTAGATTTGAATAGAAGTAGATCAATATCCACTCCCTAAACTTTTAAGAAACGTGTAACTTTTCTTTTTCATGTTTCAGAGATTTAAAAGTAGGTTGTATTGTAATATATATATTAAAAGAAACAAGTTGGGATGGTTTTCTGTGAGTTTGTTAATATGCCAAAGGTCGATGTATCCTCAGGTGAACGCTCTGTTTCTGGGCTCACTTATTTTTAATTGTTATAGGATTCAGATTTAGCTACATTTTACCCAGTGGAATAGGTTGTATGTGATTGTTAAATTCAAGGGATATTAGTGTGTTACTTTAAAATGTAGGTGCTTCGATGTCACTGTCTTAAACTGCATCACCGACGTTTCAGTGAAAACGGGGTTGCCAGCTTCGCTTCAAAAATACTAGAAAGTCTTTCAGAACATCCAAAAAATTATAAATCTGATCAAATTATAAAAAGGATTCTAGAAACGATTCAGGGGTGTGTATCCACGGGGTACCGTAGTCGGCTATCAACAAGAGGGTTGCGAGTTCGAATACGACTGATACAAGACTTGACAAAAATGTTAAGATTCAATTGACTTGTGATCGGAGGGTTGTCAGATTCACTGCGAAGAAACAATACGTCTTCCGAACTTGCCTCCAATTTCCATGGCGTGTATACTGGACTGGAACGTTAAATCTGATCGAGGTTAAATTTGATCTTGCACGTTAAATCTGATCGGGGCATAATGTCCTGACGTATATTGAGGTTCCGGCGGGTACCAGCTCAGGTGTTGTCCTTCTCATCTGACCATGTTTCAAAAATACGAGGCATCGTTCCCAAGTGTTTCTGTCGAGATAGGCTCCGTGGCCGAGCGGTTAAAGGCGTCAGCTGGGAATAGATAGGTTCTCGGTTAGATCCCAGGCGATGGACTTGACAAAGAAAAGTAAAAAGTAGTGATCTTGTGATCAGAGGGTTTCCAGCTTCACTACAAAATACTAGAAAAGTCTGACCATGGTTCTAAAATAACGAGGTGCGTGTATGAATGTGTGTGTGAATGTGTTCCCGGGTCTTTCCTTCGAGATAGACCTCGAACCGTCGCCAATAGCCCACTGTGCAACTCTAGTATGACATTCTTTAACCAAAACCAAACCAAAATCATTTACTCAATGCATAACTTCATCAATCGGATAAAGCACGCGTTACAGTGTATAAAAAATATCGACTACCAAATTCGTGTTTTTTTTCCACTAATGCAAAAACTATTTTTTTATTCTATTCCATTTCATCTCGACACCCGGTCGTCCGTAGTGTCCATTGATTTTATCTAAATATTTATTCGTAATTAAATATATACATATCTCAAAAACAAATAAACTAATCAGTGAAGCCCCAATTGAAATGGATCACCAGAAAATGAGTTCTCATTCTAAGGCAACAGACTTCATCGACACCTAATTGCAGAAACCTCAATTCTAATTTACAAACCGAAAATGAGCCCGCACTGAGATTCTCCAAAGCGAATTAACAACTTCCAAACCCAACTGATGAAGCAACGATGACGACAAGACTGCATTAAAAAAAAAAGGGAGTCAAAACAGAAGACACACTTCATGCTCTACTAATACGGACCTTCACATATCCTTCCTAAAGAAATCCTTCCTGACACATTCGTCTTCGTCTTCGTCTTTTTTTCTTTCTTGAGTTTGCTGGTCCACTGCTCCGGACCTTGACTGTGCCTCAGCCCAATCGGGACGGCGCTGGTCAGCCGCCTGTGATGGGCAGTTATCTGTGGATGACCGATTTCCGACGGTTGTGGAATCGCCGGATGGTCAATCCAATCAGAAGACTTATTTTGTGAGAGATTTTAGAGCAAGGGTTATATTTCGTTTCATAGTGTGTTTGGTTTGGTTAAAAAACGTCGCACTAGAGCTGCACACTGGGCTATTGGTGACGGTTCGGGGTCTATCTCGAAGGAAATACCCGGGAACACATACACATTCACCCACACATTCATACATGCACCTCGTTTTTTTAGAACCATGGTCAGATGACGAAGACACACCTGAACTTGCACCCAATGCCTTCAATAGACGTCGGAACTTTGGACCCCGATCAGTTGGTTTGGTTAATTAACGTCGCACTAGAGCTTCACAGTGGGCTATTGGCGACGGTTCGGGTCTATCTCGAAATAAAGGCCCGGGAACGATGCCTCGTATTTTTGAACCATGGTCAGATGACGAGGACAACACCTGAGCTGGCACCTAACGCCTTCAATAGACGTCGGGACTTTGGACCCCGATCAGATTTATCATGCACCAGTCCTGTATACACGCCGTTAATTTTTTGTGGATGTTCTGGACGACATTATAGTATTTTGGTAGCGAAGTTGGCAACCCTCCGATCGCAATATCACTACTTTTTACTATTCTTTAGTCTAGTCCATCGCAAGGTTTAAACCGGGGATCCTTGGATTCCCAGCTGACGCCTTAATCCACTTAGCAACGGAGGCCTCTGAACCCCGATCAAATTTATCGTGCACCCGTCACGTATACACGCCGTTAATTTTTGCGGATGTTCTGGACGACTTTTCTAGTATTTTGTAACGAAGCTGGCAACCTTTCATAGTGGGAGATTTGAATTTAAAAAATACCTCAAGATAATGATGAATCCGAAAAATAGATATGTATTGAATATATCGAATCTGCCTTTGTCCGTAGATATGTCGCTTGACTAAGGCCGCCTTTTCATGCACTGTTAAAACAAAAGGTACTTTAAAAAATGAGTACTTGAACCAACTCGTTTTTCTTTGAGTACAATAGCATTGTAGAGGACATACTCATATTTAAGTAATTGTACTTTCTCAAATAAGCAGTGTGATTTAATATTGCTAATTTCAGCATCTGTTCAAGCCATCTTAACAAAGCGACCTGACACACTTAAGATACTTGTTCAAAAGATGGTTTTCCACATTATTTGATGTCGATCGCTTAAATAAATGGAAACTGTGTTATTACAACTGAATTATTTCGCTTCCCATTTTTTTGGCACACCTTTTTAATATTTCTTCTGTTAATAACTTCTTCGTGTCGCCCTGGTAGTACCAACGGATAAGAAACGGGACTGTGGTGCCTTAGGATCTGAGTTTGATTCCCGGCAATTCTTGGTTGTAATTGCCGATATTTATTGAAAGTGATTTATGAAGGCAGCTTATGTAAGCTAGCATCTTTTTATTCATTTTTACTCATTGTACTCATTTTTGATTACATGTCTTTTTCAAAATTAGAACTTATGTGTTCGAAGCCATGATAAGCATCGAATGTACTTAAAAACCAGTACATTTTACTTAATTTTGAATACTTATTTTGAACAGTGTACACAGGAAAACTTGCAGCCGGTGATGGCATTGGCGCCGGATGCATTGTTATAGTACACCATGGGTCGGATGCAATGTTATAGTGTTACATGCAGCACCGGACAACGTGAAAAAATATCTAATTGGATAGCATAGTTTCCGGTTCGCAGGTGTCGGAGATATAGAGTGTTTATCTCAGGGTTAACATCGCAACTGATTAACATACCCCAACTTTATAGATGGGATCTTTAGTGGCGGCTCGTCCACTACAGCAAGTACAGCCGGGCTGCACCTAATGTTATTAGTGTATTTTAAAACTAAAATTATATATTTTACTAATTTTCTTAAATGAAGATTAGAATTGGAAATAAAGATGAAATTTCAATTCTAAGTAAAAAAAAAATCTCCGATAAATTGCAAACCTGTTTCCTTAATGCACAAATTCATGAGAGGAAAAAACTCCATTCAATTAAAAATGCAGCCAAAAAGCGAAGTTCGAAATCGGCTGTATCGTTGCCATGGCAACTTTACGTAGTATGACTTCCCCAACACGCTAAAATGGAGGATGTGACGACACAAACGCAGCGCAAAAGGGTTTTTTCAAATCTGCTGTACTTGGGTTTCGATTAAATGATTGGTTCATTGCTGAATCGGCGAGGCGGGGTGGAGGAAAACGATAATTTCGAAGAATCTCCCCAAACGGAAATAGTTTTCGGTTAGTTTACACGTGCGTTGTTGTTTCTTTACTTAAATTAATACTAACATTGACCGATTCGAAAGTTTGAAAGGATTGATTTAATTTTCTAAAAATAAGTAAGTGTTTTCTATTTTTTTTCACATGTTATCTTTCATAAAAGTTGAAAGGAAACTTTGATTTGAGTTTGAGTAATAAATTTTAAAGAATGTCCGTTCATGTACGGTTGTGGAAAGTGGAGAGGGGGTTGGGGGGGGGGGGGGGAGAGAGAGTTACAAGATTTCGGCTGCACTAACATTTTCGACCACGGGCCGCCACTGGGATCTTAGTTCTTTGGTCAAACCTAAAATTGTATGCGCGATGCCGCACAGGGTCCTTATGGATAAACAGAAAAAAAATTAACGTCCCTTGAAAGTTTTAACCCCACTGGAACCAAGGGCCACTTTCTAACTGACTTTTCAGGTGTTGAAGTTCAATCTTGTTCAGTTTTTTTAAACAATGATTAAACCCTTGAACATTTTAATTCATTCGGAACAGCTGGATTATCTTCCTTCTGTTGGCAAGGTTTCGTTGGTAATCAGGGGCGTTGGAACAACCTTTATAGCTACAACAATAAGTTTGATTTTGGAGCACCCCCCCCCCCCCCACAGTTTTCGCGAATTTCATATTATTAATAAAATATAAAGAGTATTTTTGTCTTTTATCTTCATATTTAAAATATTAATAAGTTATTTTTCAAAATTATATAAAACCTTATATATTTTGCTCTAACTTACAATTTTACGAACCTTTCTAACGTTTAAAGAAGACAATACTTAGCTTGGTTGACAAAGGCCACTCATCTATATCTCGATATGACATTAATTTTGAACCCATTTCCTGAAATGCGATGATATTCTCGTAAGCAATTCTATTTAAAGTATAAAAGGGATTTTTGTCAAAAGCTTCCCATCAAAAAAGTCAGCATGAAACCTTCATTAAAATTGTCAAATTGAAGGTTTTATAAAGGATATTGGAACAAAAAACTGCAGTTTTTTTTTGAAGTTTTTAATTTTCCTGCATAAAACCTTTAAAATATCTGCATTTTCCCTTCATGATTGAAAATTAAAGGTTTTTTGCAGGTTTTTTTCAGTTTTTATGAAGGACATTGAAACAAAAACCTTTAATTTTATAGACCTTCAAAAAAACTGCAGTTTTCCTGCATAAAACCCCTCAATTTCAAAATTTTGATGAAGGTTTTATGCTGACTTTTTTTGCTGGGTTAATCTAAATTTTGGAATAATTATAAATTTGGCACATTACAAGGAAAATGTTTCAATGCCAGGATATCTGTAGCATTTGACACACAGTAGTTATAAACATTGAAAAAGTTTCTTCACATTTTCATTATTTATGATAATTTTTTTTCTATCTCCCATGTTGAAAATCAATTCTTATTTCTATAATCTGCAGAAAATAAATTTCCAGTAAAACTTTCTTGGCATACTTCAAAGCAGCCATATCCGTTTTCCTAGAGATATAAGCATAGACGTAGCTGCTGTAATTTTATTACTATTGATTATAGTTTACCGGGAAAAAAAATTGCATCGTTTATTTAAGGTTACAAAACACTAATAGTTTACTAAACTGTTTCATTCCTCTTCATGGTAAATCAGTTAACAAGGAGCTATTTACTCTGAGGAGCCAAGAACTTAAAGGTTGATAGATGAGGTGTAAGGTTTTAGATGCATTTGTTTGTGAAATACTTTGGGTATGTTGTGGAAGCATACTTTCTTGTTGGCGTCAGGAAGTGGAGATTTGGGAAGAAACAACGGATTCACCAGAAAATTCACCAGAAATGCAAAACATTCTTAACGATACCGGATTTAAACTATTTTTTGTTTTGGTTTAGGGGACAAATTCTTTGTATCTGCAAATTTAGATTTCTATTGATCCAAAATCACCGGTTGAAATACCGTTTAAAACGGGTGTGCGTCGTCTAATTATGTGCAGATTTACGAAATACGACAGGGAAGGGTGGTACTTTTTATTGTAACTAGAAAGCAATGGAAATAAGTGCTACAATGTTAGCCACTGCCAACGGTTTTCTGTAAATTTGCAATTTTGCAATGTAATGCCGTGGGAGGGGAATTAAAAAAAATTATATATTCCAGAACTCAAATGAAATCATTTTTAAGTGTACAAATGAAATTGGGACACATTGTTTTTTGTAAATTTCCAATGCTATGTAACAAAATGTCAACGGTTTCAAGGAATCTCAAGGTGCAATGGCATTCTTTAATCTATAAAAATGATAATAAAATATTGCACTTGTCTTCGTATTACCCTCAAATGGCTCTAAGAAAAATAAAAAAAGTAAGAAAAATAAAAACTGAATTCCAAAAAAAAAGTTAAACATTGTCATTGTAAATATCACAAATCAAACACATTTTTTAAAGAACATAAAAGCATTGGGGTATATTTGCGGTCTACAAATCTGTTAAAAAAATAGAAATGTTCTTCATCTTAAAAAGATTGTAGCATACTATTTTCATTAAAATTTGCATTATTATCCTTCCAAATAATTATTTCCACAAATTGACCATTGCCCCTAGGATACAGCCTATGTAGCCTATGCCTAAATCCGGCCTTGGGTGTAAAGACTGTGCCACATGAAAAAAGGTTATCAAACTCTTCACAGCATTTCATCTAATAATATCCTATTTAAGAATCCCACAACAAAACAAAACACAGGAAACCCTCATAGACCAATCCAATATTAAATAAGCCCGAAACAACACTAAAGACTTCATAACAATAAATCCGGAGAAAAGGATCTACTGGTAATGACATGCAATCATATCATTTGTGCACTTAAACTCTCTTTATTCGTTCCGAAATTTCCAACATTTCGTCAACAAAAGAGAAGTGTTTTTATTTCCGCATATCAATCCATTCTTATTTCCGTAAGAGGTGAGACAGATACCAAGTGGAAGATGGTATCTGTTCTATGGCCTTATTATACGTGTTTTGATACTTTTCCTTCACCTAACGTTGTTGTACGCCCATCTCATCGGAACCGTTGACAACCGGTTGAAATATTGTTGCTCAAAGAGTTGTTATCTTTGCTGTCTTCGATTAAAAATGACTTTTTTGATTATTTCAGTCACGGAATGTTTGTTGTTAATTGTCAGCTAATAATTGTATTTTGTCTGGTTTTTAAATGTTGGAAGAGATCGGGTCACATTTGGTTTGTTTTTGTTTTATTTTTTGTGTAACTCACGATGTTGTCAGAGAATCATCATGTTTTACAACTCAATTGTAACCACCTTTGAATGTCATATTGACTTGAAACTTGGTGTGTTTAGTCTATTTGATGTAAAACAATCAAAGTTTTTAGACATAATAATACGGACAGACTTTTAGAGAACGTTAAATAAGTTAAAGAATAAAGTAATGTTTTTTGACTGATGGTAAAAGAGTGAAACGCTCAAGTAACTTTTTACGGATATTATGAGCACACAAGGCATTTATTTTGTTTCAATTCACAAGAGTAATTTTCTTGTTTACGTTTAGGACATTTAATAAAAGCACATTTTGTAAACTTTTAATTTTTTTTATTATACATTTTAAAATGATGTTTATGTCCCAACATGAAGGTTATTTTAAGGTATAATTAAACATAAAAAAAAATACTAATTCGACTGAATTAGTTTGTAAATAATTTCATTCCAACTTTTACATTGCATGTGTAGGATTAATTGTGGACAAATCAGTTTATGAATATATTAAAAATAGATAATACGTTGGGAAAGGAAGATCTCAACAATTTATTTTCTTTTAACAAAGATTTTCATTGTTGTAAAGGGAAAAAAATTATAATTTTAGAATATTTTATCTTACAATTTATCTTATAATTTCTTATTTTATCTTATAATTTATCTTACAATTTATCTTATTTTATCTTATAATTTATCTTACAATTTATCTTATTTTATCTTATAATTTATCTTACAATTTATCTTATTTTATCTTATAATTTATCTTACAATTTATCTTATTTTATCTTATAATTTCTTATTTTATCTTATAATATATCTTATTTTATCTTATATTTTATCTTATAATTATTTTATCGGTGCCCTTTACCGAAATTCGGCAATTTTTGTCTTACCATATAATTATTATCCGATCCACATTTTGAATTATCTGCACTGTTAAATTTGCATGTTCGACGAAACTTTCACCATTTTTGACGAAACAGACGCCTGCTGTATGCTTTAATTAAATATTTCGTCAAACTAAGGAAATGCATTCTGTCTATTTTTAACGAAATTTATTTAATCAAAAATGACGACGATTTTAAATAATAAAATATCGACTCCGGTCCTCCCGTTCCAGAGTCCGACGCTCTATGCACTCGACCAAGAAGACTCGATTGAATTCTCACAATATAAGAACCAAACATGAGCTGATGACCCAGAAAAGGACCGAAAAGGAACCCGAGTAAAAAAAAATTCATTAAAAATTTCAGGATTCTTGTTTCGTCAAAAGTCACGTGATTCAACGACGAAACGATTGTCAAATATGACGAAAGTAGCCTTGACGATCGCAGAATTCTCGAAAATGAGAGTGTGATTCCTGGGAGTGTGATTCTCACACTCTCCTGTGGGAGGTTCTTCAATCGAAGTTTGGCCTCTGACCACAACATAAAAAGGAAAAAACGCCCTCACTCTTCCCATAATCCACCTCTCGAAACACCTTCAGTGGGCCATCGGAAAGGTCAGGCACCTTCTGAGACAGGGCGTCTCTTCCCTTTTGCTATCAAAAGAAATAAAAAGTCTTCCTTGAGCCGCTCCAAGGTGGCATATAAATATTCAAATGTATACAACTTCGAGGACCATAAACGTTTTCGCTTCAAAAGATTCAGAAAATGGCTTGTGTTATTATTTTATTCTAAAATGTAAACGCCCTGTGTTGTGTTTTCTAAGAGTTTGGTTTATTTGTGCGTATTGTCTGTTTTATATACGTAAAAAATAAACAACATATATCAGTGAAGATGTTTGTAGTGGGTGTGTTTTCATAGATTTAGGAAAGTCAGATTTTGTCGCACGTGTTCTTCATAGATTCATGTACACTATATCTCCTTTACTTATAATGCTTTACAACTAAGAATTGTAAAGTACAGTACACCAGTAACACAAAACATATAATTTCGATAAACTCACTTTAAATCCGTGGTTGCCACCTCGTGATCAAAAAGAGGGTGGGGAGGGGTCCGTGGAACTTTTGTCCAACTAAAATGTTTTTGTTTCGCTTTTTCTAAAAATATATATATATTAGGCATCACATATATTAAAATACAAGCACAACGTTAAAACTAAGCAATAAAAATACATGAAATCTATACATGTTTCGGGAGATACATCTCCCTTCATCGTGAGAAATGAAAAGCCTGCCGAGACGAAAACCGAATTGTATTTTTCTTTAATGGAAGTATTTTTTTTAACAAATTGGTATTAGATAGACACATGTCTTTACCAAATTTTAGCTCTGTATAACTATTACTGTGACAGATAAGTTTGGACTGGATTTATCTTGGTTTGCAACTACCATGATCTATCTGGTTTTGCAACAAAGCCTGTGAAATGTGGCTTGATTACTGCGCTGCGATCGGTGCGCAGTAGATTATTCGCGTCTTGATCTGTCTGCTTTTTAAACTGATTTCTTTACTTATCAAGTTTTGAACTTCAAAAGGAATATTATCTAGCTGCTTAAGGAAATGTTATGACTTCGCTTACACTGATAGATTTGTAGTAAAATTAAAAATATATGACAATCTGAAAATCTAAAGAATGGATCTACCTGGATTTGGAATTAAACGGCTCAATTAATGTACGCATGTTTTGCAAAATTTCACTCGACACTTTTGAAGTGTAGAAATTTTTTCTTTTTTTCCTCGATTATTTTCTATATTCTATCTCTTGAAAATAATGATATATACATATTTGTTTCTTACTTGTTTAGTGTCATTCAGGTCTTTTATTCTAAGTTATATATACATTTTTGTTTTTTCTAAAAATATATATTAGAAACACCGGAAGATAAATTATTAGTCAATAATACTGCTTTAAGCCATAATTAAATAAAAACCCTTTAAAATATTTTTCCCTAAATCGAACAGTTAAAATATACATTTTAATTTATCATCGATTGTCAAATTTTTAAAACATCGATTACATTAAAAAAATTATTGAAAAACTGTCATGACTCATAAAGTATGCACAATGCGCATTTTTAAAGTAAGCCAATGTCTGTTTAGAAAACCTACAAATGGAACATGATAAAATTATTTTGTCCAACTTATGCTTTAATAAAACAGTTGTATATTCAAAAAATCTATTCATTCTATTTTTAACGATCATTATCGAGCTTCTTCATCATTTTTGTCTTCTTTTTTAAGTTCCTCGTCTTCCTCCTTATCTTTCTCATCATTTTTGGCTTCTTTTTTAAGTTCCTCGTCTTCCTCCTTATCTTTCTCATCATTTTTGGCTTCTTTTTTAAGTTCCTCGTCTTCCTCCTTATCTTTCTCATCATTTTTGGCTTCTTTTTTAAGTTCCTCGTCTTCCTCCTTGTCTTCATCTTCTTTACTCTCATCCTTTTCTGTCTCATTGACGGCTTCGACTTTTGCTAAAGCGAAACAATTCATTGTACACATTTTGTGTGTAAAAATATATTTTGATGCACATTATGATACTATACGCCGTTTGCACAGGGTCTGAATCACTGACCTAAAATAATGCACACACTAGACATTGTGTGAACGGATTTCCCAAAACTTTCAACTGCGTAAGAAGAAATCGGTCATTATGAGCCCTAAACATAAATATTTTAGTGCTATGATGCTTTACCCTTTTGGAATTTTAAATGATAAAATTGAACAAAATTTTCCAAACTAACTATAAACGATAATTATATCCATAGATTTTGTTTTATGAATTAACCACTCTGATTATCTTTTAAACATTTGAAACCAGCCAAAAAAAAACAATTAATATTGTTAATAGCCTTCAGTTTTACCATTTCATATTTTCAAAAATCTATGCACAGTTTTAAATGATTTAAGCCGTGCTGCCATCTACCGGCACAAAAATAAAATAGTAGTGTACTCATTCATCAGAAAAATATTTTAACATAGGAACAGGATGAATAGTTATCACACAGTAAAACCATTCGTGTTCCCTGCTATTCATTAATAATAATGAATTTCAGTAGCTATTGCACGCGCATAGCAAATTAGACTCAATCAAACACATTATTATTTTTTTAAACTAAAATTCCTAATATGAGAAATTCATTTGGCTTCTGAGGGATACTGTAGTTTCTGGATTCTTTTGGATTGTGGAAAAAATATCGGAAAATGTAATCGCCTACATATTTTTTTAATACATAAAAAAAAGTTGTCAATAAGTTTAAAATGTATCTGAATACATGTGCTTAATAAATTTTAATTTTATATTCGTGGCTATCATGCTCAATCAGGAATAAAGTCAATACATGATTAACAACAATTTTATGTATTATGCGTAAATTTTGTGAAACGCTGGTGAAAATAGTTTGTCATTTTGATAAAGTTTAATAGAACCATGTTTCACAAAGTAAATATTTTAACCTTTTACTCAATTTTTTTTTTTACATAATTATAAACTTTTTGCAGAACAGTTCTTTATTGTAGGTGTTCTTTTAAAAAAAAATATATGACTTTTATATCTATTCATATGAATGGTGATCTTTGTAAATGGAAACCGTTATAATAACGAAGTAACATTTGTAAACTGACACTCTTATGCATGTAAGACACACACATCATTTTCGAGAATGCGTTGTACTTTTAATAAAATAAACTTTCTAGAAAAAAGGAAAACCGACTCTAAAGAAAATGCGCTAAAAAGTAAAAAATAATTTTTAATTTTATGAATGAGTTGAAAAAATTGAATTATTGAATATCAATTTTATACTTACTTTTTAAAATAGGTATCAAAATTTAGGTATGAATTTTGCAAATTGGCACCAACTTCAAAAAGTTGTACTAAGTATAAAATTGATATTTAATAATTTTTTCAACACATTCGCAAAATTAAAAAAAAATTACTTTTTAGCGCATTTTCCTTAAAGTCGGTTTTCCTTTTTTCTAGAAAGATTATTTTATTTTTCCGTTTTTAGTTTTTAATTTAGCAGGGGGCTTTGCCCCCTATTATTATTCACCAAGAAATTCAAGCAGAAACTTGTGCTCAAGAACATATATTGTAAAACAATCCCTATCAATGCCAAAAAATGCTGGTTAAACGAAATGTCATTGTTGTACAACTTCTGTTAAACAATGAAAATATTATGAAATCGGATAAATTGTTTAAAATAACTCCGGTTAATCGACTTTTCCGGATGTATAATTACCGGATTGCCGATTTGTTTTGCAGATTATGCCTAAGTGGATTTTTCTCTATCCAACAAAAAAAGAATTTTCAAAATCGGACTAGATATTTTTTCAAACGGTCCGGTTAATTGAGAATTCCGGATAGTTAAATGCCGGATAAACGGATAATTTTTTTTAATTGCTCCCAAGTGAAACATTCCCTATCCAACAAAAAAAAATTGTGGAAATATCTGAAGTAAAACCGAAATCCCGCGCGAACATGCATAAAAAAATTAAAAAAAACATAATGGTCGAATTGATAACCTCTCGACTTGGCGCGCATTGGCGGTTTTAATTTAAAGTTTCTGGTGGTTTTATTTTGGAGTTTTGGTTGGCGCGCTGTTCAGTCGGTTAAAAAAGGAAATAAACTAAAAGCGGTAAGTTCCGTCTTCAGATAACAAACGTTCTCGGAACTTATTTTTTAACTGGCAAAAAGTTCTTCGCTTGCACTTACAGGAGTCAAAAATCTTCGTTACTTCTGCAAAGATTTCGTCTACTGTGCCGGTTGCTTTGACCTGAAAAAATAACGTAATCCATGTAGTTACTATTGCTGGAAAATGTCTAAAAAAATTCACAAGTAAGACAAGTATGGAATTATATAATATATAAAACATTTTTGTAGTACACAATAATGGTCGGTGCAAAGATCTTGACGTGGGTAGCCCCCCTTGGCCTAACTTAATTAGAAGCCTGATTATAAAGAAATCTTCAAGTATCATGATTTAAGTTTTTGTGTAAAAGGTGTAGAATATCCCATTTAAAAACGTTAGCAAAAATTTCAAAGAATTTGTGAAAAAGCAGAATTTTCGAATTCCACTGTAGGTATTGTTCAGGCAAATTTAAAAGTCTTGAAAACCCATGTTTTTTTTTTAATGTATGACGCTAAATAATATAAATACATACATTATGTAGTAGGAAAAAATATCCTCCAGAAAAACTGCAGTTTTAAATGTGTTTTGCTGACATTTTGTAACTGAGATAATTTGATGATGGTGTGGTGTATGCGTTTACCTTCTTGACCTTGTCCCCGTAGTGGTCGAGTATGGGCTGCGTGAAACTGTGGAAGGTGTCCAGCCTCTTGGCGATGGTCTCTTTGTTGTCGTCCTCGCGGCCGCTCGTCTTTCCACGCTCAATCAACCGCTCCATCATCACGTCGTCCGGCACGTCAAAGAACAGCAGGAAGGAGCACGAGCACACCTGGACAAACAGAGAAGATGCAGTATTGGCACTGCGTGGCCGTCACGAGAAAGCCCACGGACATAGTTTTAAATAAAGAGGCTGGGGGAGGGATTTAGGTTAAAAATGGTTTCATACTATTAGCCGACTTGACTAAATCGTTCATTTAGCTGCCACACAACAAAATTCTGGTTTTTCTTGTGGTGTAGGAACTTTACGTAGAGAGGGCAGCTACTCTTATATGATGGCTTAAAGAGAAGGCACAGAATGTACTAGATAAATATAAGCTTAACCATATAGGGTAATAGATAACAAATAAGCAATTGAAAATGCATTAACAGCCGGCAGGTATCAGGCGCTTAATTCCTCAAAGAGTTAAATAACAGCAATAACAGGTGGGAGCATGGAAATCCGCTACTGCCCGGGTAATGATAGCATTTTTTGTATCTCTGTTTATGATTGTGGAATTGACTAGATACTCGATGATTTAAAAGCTGTTTAATGTTTCTCTTAGCTACGGATAATGGATCAGTTCCGTTTCCTCACGGCGATCTGCATCTGTTAGAACATAATGTGTTAATGTTCCAAAAAAGGCTGTGTTCCTATTTTCCTAACACGGAGTCCAATATAGGTAATGTTATCCCTGATAGTTATTGTTTGAATCATGGCCGTCCTTTTAGAAATGTGAGACTTGTGCCAACATTATATTTAAAAAAAAAAGAAATTGGATTGTTGCGTTATAGAAGCAACATATTTAATTAAAGATAAAGGAGCATCATGCACGGCTCGGTTCGCACACGATCTCGCGTCTTCTAAAGGCGGCCCTGTCTACGATGAGTTGGATTTTACCTTACACCGGTTTGATACGTTGTAGAACGATGATTACTTAGCTAATTTGGTATGTAGGTTAAACAGCTATCTATTTGCAAAAGAATGGGTATATGTTACATAAACAATAAAGATGGTAATATTAGATAATAATAAAAATTTCCTCAAATGTAACATAAAAATTCTTGTTTTTAAACTAATCAAGGACCAGCAGTTAGGTCGCAGATTTACCTGACTCTCGAATTCTTTTGCTTGGCCAACTTCCCTGGGGTAACCGTCGACCAGGAACCCATGGGATTCAGATACATCCTCTATGGCCTCTTTGAGTAGAGCTAAAACTTCGTCCTGGAACCAGAGAAAACTAAATGATACAGCTATAAGAAAATCAAAAGATTATGATTTTTATGACAAGCTCATTCTAATGAAAGTTATTGACATCATCATTATTACTCAACAGAGGAAATAAATATAGATCCCATTCAAATATAACTAGTGCCAAACACGCACGTACAATTCTACTAGTATTTATGTAGTTTATTTATTGGCGATTATGTATTTTCTTGAAATGATCTGAAAAATATATGCATAAAGTTTTACATAGTGTGTTAAATAACGTTAAGTCTTTTTGACGTACTAAAATTAGCATTGTGTTTGGTGTAATATAAGTACGGGCATACTTTTCTACACGACATTAGTGCGTTCTCGAACACATGGTACCAAAACAGAGCAGGGAGCACGTTGACAAAAAAGATGTCCCACGGGGGACTAATCACTCTTTGCATGCCGCTGGTTGTTGTCAAATAAGCGAGATTAAATTCCTTTTAAACTTATAAATTAATTGTTTTTCTAAAACATCAACTTAAATTCATATAATTATAGTAGTACAACACTCACGTTGGGCACGAGTTCTCCCCTCTTCATGATGTCCACCAGCTTCTCCCCTCTTTCCGACCCCGATTTGCATTCCGCCCTCAGAAGGTCTCCTGTGGACAGATGGGTAAAGCCGTACTTCTGCACGATGCGCTCGCACTGGGTGCCCTTGCCGGCGCCCGGACCACCTGCCCCAAAGAGACACCGTATCATAATACACGAAACACAAATGGACATTTTCGTGCAACACTCATCTCTACATCCACAACTTTAATACATGGTGATTACAAAGGAATATCACAACTTTGGAAAGCTATATCTCCGCACCCTAATAACTTAACCCTAATCGCCATTCTGCAAATCAATATGAAAAAGACGTTCGAAAGAACTACTTCATTAATGGCCTCGTAAGTCTAAGTATTAAAAAAAAAGCTCAGACCATCTTTAAAATTTTAAAGACTCTGGAGTGTAAAATTCTCGTAACCTCTTATACCTCCTGTAAAATTCTCGTAAACCTCTTATACTTCTAATTTTTATTATTAATCCATTTACCCTTCGTTTACCACAAATTTTGATAAACTTTCGAATACGAATATCCCGATGACGAACCGGAATTAACATTCTGGTTCGTATTTGCTATAAAGATACTTTAAAATTAGTTTTTTTTCAGGGTTGTATTAATAATTTACGTAAAAATTTAGTTCTTGTAACGTAAATTGCAGATTACATTTACACATCGATTTCAGACCAGAACTATTTTCTCTCTTCGTTAGTAAAATAAAATTTGACGTTTTCTCACTTGCTGATAAACTGTTCGTCATGATATTGCAACTCGTAACTCTAAATTCTAACTAAATATATGTGTTGTTACATATTAGTTAAGGTCTTTTATGACCCACATGTCTCCGATTATAAAATACCTTCTTTTACTAAATCAGGGTTGCGAAAAGAATTTTAACATTTAAATTCTTTCTTTAATGGGTCCCCAGCAGCTCGTGGATAAGTCATTTACAATTTAATTATTTTTAGCTATATTCCTTAAAAGCGTTAGAATGAATTAAAACATACCATAGATAGCGAAAAATAAAAAGCAAGTTTTTTTTGCCAAATGTAAATCCATATACTAATACCTTATATGTTTTATTGTTACCTTTTGTTTTTATTAAGCCATTAGCATTTGCGAACAAAGTTAATTTTTTTTTATTTAAACAAAATTTACAAAACGTACTAATTGTAGCTATAACATTTTCAAAAAACTTGTTTGTTACTTTTTCGAATGATGATTTTTACAAAAAAAAAAATTTATGGAAGAACAATGCCAATAAAACTTTATAAATAAAACAATTTTAATGCATTTGATACTTAAAATTTTCTCCGTCAATAACATTTTAATAAACAAAAACCATATTCATGAATTAATGTAAAATACGTCACAAAATGTGATTCAAGATCATCTTACCAATCACAAATATCACGGGCACCAATAAGTCCTGCAAATAAAAATAAAACTTTAAGAAGTTAAATAAATAAATACAATGTTCGTTGAAATAATCTGTCTTCGATTGGATCAACTTTAAATTTTGACATTCTTAAATCGACAATACCTACTATTCCTAACCTCGCCCCGATGCAACAGGCTAATATGTACAATGTACTAGTTCTAACTTCGGGATTGTTAATTGTTTTAAAGGCTCTACTCTATACTCCGAGACAACCTAAGTTGATCCTAAAGCAATTGAATATTTATAGATATCATTCAGGGCTCGATTTGAGCCGGAACGAAACGAAACGGCGTTCCGGTACCTCTCTTTAGGAAAACAAAAAATTGCGAATCCAGACTTTTGTTTGATGGCTGATGCATTGCACACCCCACGGAAGGTTACAGTTCCGGTACCTCTATTTATAGAAATCGAGCACTGCATATCATAGCTTCAGGTTCAACTTAGGTTATCCCCGAGTATAGCACATGCTTGTATAAGTTTCACTGAAATGTTATTCCCGTATTGCACTCTCTAAAAACAACATGCATAACTTACCTTAATGGCATCGCAAAACATATAAATGCTTACAATTTCGTTTGGACCATTTATCAGATTAATCCACCTACGTACCTCAAAAAGTGTTATCTAAAATCCTAGGATGGACGAATTCATATGTTCTCCTTCTTTATTTATCGAAAGAGTTTCATTCAAGTGTCGCACCAAATCCATTTCTATTTCTGATCGAGTTATATGTTCAGAAATACATCGTTTTCTTACGAGAAGATAATTAATTAATATAAACAGATATTTATTTCGTCTGGGTGAATACCAGGAATTTTTCCCATTAGGACAAACCCTACCAGCGTTTCCAGAACAGAAAAATCGGGGATTATTGATATAATTCGATGCGTAAGAAACTTAAAAACGATAACTGAACCAATTAATATTTCAGGGTTTACATTTAATAAACGCTAACATAAATCCCGCGTTCCCTTTGTTTCTCTAACCATGGGCCAGAAGGAATTTGTTTTACCTCGGAACAAATACATGGTTGACTTAATGCTTCGATCTTAAACTTGTGTTTGTTTAAAAATCTTGTATCAATACCATTTAACTCAATAAGTAATTTTTTATAAATTTTTTCAGAAGTTTCTGTCTCACCAAAAAGGCTTTGCTTCAGTTTAACTTCCCCTAAAACAGTAAAATCTATAAACTCATCTACATCATTACACATACATGTTTGCTGTGATCCACTATCGATAATACCTCTGACTTGCACCTGTTTGCTCACAATTCGTTCTTCAGCGAACAACACCTACGTTTTTATTCTTAATAATAAACCTTCTTAATTCCGAAAGACATATTTTGAACTTCATTACAATTTTGTGATAAATGTGATTTTTCCTCACAATATGCATGAATCAAGTGTACTTAGATATTCAGGTGCTCTTCTGAGAGCATAACTTCTGAGTGCATTAGCAATTAATATTACAATGAATTACTTCCTCATTGTCTTCCTCAATTTCACTTTCGTCTTCTTCTGTCTCGTTGACGTCTTCGGCTTTTGCTAAAGCGAAACAATGCATTGTATAAACTTGGTGGGTACAAAATTATATTTATGCACATTATACTACTACACCGTTTGATGCATAGGGTGTGAATCACTGACCTGTAGATAAACTAGATATTGTGTATCTGTTTTCCCAAAGCTTTCAACTGCGATAAATGGAATCTGTCATTAGAAACCTCAAACATAAATATTTTATGTGTTACCATTTTGGAATTATAAATGTTAAAATTGAACCTAACTTTCCAAAATAGCCAACAATAATTATATCCATAAGGATCTAATTTTTTTCTATGAATTAACCACACTAATTATCTTTTAAACATTTGAAACCAGCCAAAAAAAAACAATTAAATATTGTTAGGAGCATTTCGTGTCACTAATAGTGGCGTTCAAGAACCGTAGAAGGGATATTTACATTCATGTCTGTACTAAATATCAAAATTCAAGCCTAGCGATGAATAATTTAGATATATAAAAAATATTTTAAATTTATATGAACACAATACTAAAAAATAAATTGTGAAGTAAATTTCATTGAAAATAATATTTTTTTTTCAATAAAAGCCAGTATCCATTTAAGTGGATAACGGAATAGTGACGTAATCTAGGATATGACCAGGATCGCCTTAGACGCAGCGTGGCACAGTACATACCTATAGGCGGGGTTCTTTTCAATCATCCTTATGAATAAGTTTACATTAAATTTATGAAACATAAGAATAAGAACGCCCCTCTTATTATCTGAATATTCATATTCCTGTCTTAAATTCCAGTGCCCATTTATTCTAATATGCGTTACATAAATCGGAAATATATAATACCAGCCAAATTTTTGTAACGTTTAACACACCATAACTTAGTCAATAGGTTAATTTATTAAAAGTCAGTACATATCTATATAAAATTTCACATTACAGGACACTATTTAGGATTTAAAAATCTTTCATTTAAAAAATGTTTACACAAATTGGAGATAAATTCTTTAAGCATGCACCAATTAAATATTTCATCTAAAAAAATTCGCTAAATTATTAAAAAATATATTTAAAAAAAATTGAATTTTGTAAATTTTGTGAAAAATTATTTAAAATAGTTTCCTGTTTTGATGAAGTTTAATGGAACCATGTTTTACAAATTAAAATGTTTTAAGCAGAGGACAGGAAAGTTCTTATTAATAGCTTACTTAGCTATGATCAATGTTAAAATAGCTATATTTTATATTTTTTTATAAAATATTAATTATTTGCAAAGAAGTAAAGGAGTCGTATGCAAGGTGCTCTTTGTAAATGGCAACGGTTATAATACACGAAGTAACATTTGTAAACTCTGACACTCTTATGCATGTAGCGACATTTTAAGAATGCAGTATTCTTTTAAAAAAGAAAATAAATTAAAAGAGGTAAGTTAAATTTATAGAGAAAAAATAGCAGTTTAAAGAACATTGTTTGTTGATAGGCAAGTTCGTTGCAAGAACTTACAAGAGTCCACAATCTTCGTTACTTCCGCAAAGATTTCGTCGACTGTGCCGGTTGCTTTGACCTGAAAAAATAATGTAATCAATGTAGTTACTATTGCTGGAAAATGTCTTTAAAAATCTAAGTATGTCAAGTATGGAATTATATAAAATAGAACACACTTTTCTAGCGCACAATAATGGACGGTACCAATGGATTGACTTGGATAGGAAACCACTGTAGATATTAGGGTGGTCCAAAAAATTCCTTTTTTTTTAATGTGCAAGTGCAAAACTCAAATATTTTAACTCACCCTAAAACATGCTTACATAAAAAAAAATTCAACTAAAATGAAAGATATTTAAGGTTAGCTCAATGCATTTAAAGTCTTGATTTATAATTCTATGCAGATACTACATATAGTACAAGTATATATGATAATACATACACATAATACATGCAAAAGTCGAGTAGCTCCCTATTCTTGTTACAAGATACAAGGTTGGAAAATTGTTAGGTATTTCCACACTTTCAACTGGCTAAGACTAAATACTAGAAAAACATGTAGTTTGTTATCGTCAAAGGTTTGACAGTATTTCTTATTTTCTGCTATCATATATGAAATATAGAGTATTCAAAAACACTAAATTGTGGAGAGAAATTTTTAAACAATGACAAATTTTGTTTTGGGTCACTTGCTATTTGGTCATCTAAATTTTAGATTTTTCTTTTGCTTCGTAGAAAGTTGATCAAATTAGGGGAAAATTCCATGTAAAAACAGGAAGTTCCTCTCTAAGAAAAAGAATTTTTGTCAAAGAAAAAAAGATTTTTTTTTTCTTTTTGGCTTGGTATTGAGGATATCTTTGATATACATTTTTTATTTATTCTATTAGGGCAATTTTTATCGAGGTCGGTAGAGTTTTCCTTGGCTCAACATAATTACTGTCAACATAATTAAGTCTGATTATAAAGAACTATATAAACTTCTGATTATAAGAAAGTTAACTTTTCGTATCATGATTTAAGGTGTAGAATATCCTAGCTGAAAACGTTAGCAAAAATATCAAAGAATTTGGGAAAATGCAGAGTTTTTTAATTTCACTGTATATATTATTCTTGCAAATTGAAAACTCCTTAAAAATAACATTTTTTAATGTATGGCGTAAAAAAATATTAAAAAAAAAAACACGAATTTTTTTATAATACATTAATATTCCTACAGAAAACTGATGTTTTGAATGTTGTTTGCTGATGTTTTGTAGCTGAGATAATTTGATGATGGTGTGGGTGTATGCTTATACCTTCTGGACCTTGTCCCCGTAGTGGTCGAGTATGGGCTGCGTGAACGTGTGGAAGGTGTCCAGCCTCTTGGAGATGGTCTCTTTGTTGTCGTCCTCGCGGCCGCTCGTCTTTCCACGCTCCAGCAACCGCTCCATCATCACGTCGTCCGGCACGTCGAAGAACAGCAGGAAGGAGCACGAGCACACCTGGACAAACAGAGGAAGATGCAGTATTGACACTGTGCGGCCGTCACGAGAAAGCCCACGGACACAGTTCTAAATATAGTGGCGGTTCTAAATAAAGCTTTTTGGTGCCAGTGAATAAACATATGTTTTATTATCATAAATAATAATATTGAAAATTCAAAAACCGAATTTCGAGGTAAAAGCGTTTAAAGTTTGCAACTTATACCACTTGGCTGCATGATTTAACAATACATTCAGCTTGCAATTTTTTTAGTGTGTTTAGGGGGGGGGGGGGGTGCAGAAATTGGGGAGATCAACATTCTTAATTAAAGGAGTACCATGGCTATGTTCGCACACGATCCCACGGCTGCTAAGGGTGGTCTTGTCTGTGATGTGATGTGTTACATCTCACCTTACACAGGTCTGATATGATGTAAATCGATGATTAGTTGGCTAATTTGGTATGTGGGATAAACGATTATCTATTTGCAAGGGGGTCTGGGTACATACTACATAAACTAGAATTATGGTAATATTTGATAAAAAATAAATATGTACTCAAATGTGACATAAAACTTCTTGTTTTGAAACTAATCAAAGACCACCAGTTAGATCGCAGATTTACCTGACTCTCAAATTCTTTTGCTTGGCCAACTTCTCTGGGGTAACCGTCGATCAGGAATCCATGGGATTCGGATGCATCCTCTATGGCCTCTTTGAGTAGAGCTAAAACTTCATCCTGGAACCAGAGAAAATTAAATGATCAGAGCTGTAGAAAAATAGAAATATCATTACTTTTATGACAAGCTTATTTTAAAACAACAGTTATTGACTGTGCCTAGAGCCATTATTTCTCAACGGAGGAAATAAGTGGTAGATCCCATTAAAATATAACTAGTTTCCCCCCGTGAACCAATCACTGTTTTGGCTGTCACGCCATTGGGTGTCAAATAAGCGAGATTAAATAAACTTCTTAAACTTATAAACGAATTATTTCTCTAAAAGATCAACTAAAATTCCTTTAATTATGGTAAAGTAGTACAACACTCACGTTGGGCACCAGTTCTCCCCTCTTCATGATGTCCACCAGCTTCTCCCCCCTTTCCGATCCCGACTTACATTCCGCTCTCAGCAGGTCCCCTGTGGACAGGTGGGTGAACCCGTACTTCTGTACAATACGCTCGCACTGGGTGCCCTTGCCGGCGCCCGGACCACCTGCAACAAAGAAGATAGAGTATCACAATACCCGACTCACAAATGGACATTTTCGTACAATAATCTCCTCTTCATTCACAACTTTAATATACAGGGTGTTACAAAAGAATGTCACAACTTTGAAAAGCTGTATCTCTGCACCTTAATAACTTAGAACACCATTTAATAAATGATTATTAAAAGACATTCTGAAGTTTATTTTATTTGGCAGATACAAAAAAAAAAAATCCTTAATGGTCTCGTGCCTGCAAGTATTTAAAAAAAAAGCTCAGACCACGTTTAGAATTTTAAAGTAAAATTCTCATAACCTCTTGTACCTCCTGTAAAATTCTCGTAAACCTCTTATACTTTCATCTTCTAATTTTTTATTATTAATCCATTCATTTATTCTTCCTTTATCAAAAAATTTTATAAGCTTTCGAATAAGAAAATTCCGATAACGAACCAGAATTAACATTCGACCCTTCCTTATTTGCTATAAAGATAATTTCAAATGTTTTTTTGTCAGGATTGTATTAATAATTTATACATAAAAATTTAGTTCTTATCTTCAACGTAATTTGCAGATTCAATTTACACATCGATTTAGGACTAGGACAATTTTCTGTTCTGTTAGTAAAATTGTAACGCTCCTTTACTTTCTGATCAACTGCTCGTTATTATAACGCTGAATTCTAACATAACTATAGCAATAACGAATTTTATAAATATGGTTTATTTTTTATTTAATATACGTAGCTAAGGTATTTTAGCACCCGAATGTATCCGATAAAAAATATTTTTCATGTATACCGATATAAAATACCAGGCCTTGCGAAATTTTTCGCAATTTATATTCTATTCTATTCTATAACGGGTCTACACAGCTCGTGGATAAATCAGTTACCATTTAATTATTTTTAGCTATATACCTTAAAAGAGTTCAAACGAATTAAAACATCCTATAGATAGCGTTAAATAAAGAGCAGTTGAAATCGCCAAATGTCTTGAATTTTTTTTCGCTAATTGCAATACTGTGTGTTAATACTATATTTTTAGTACATATCTAGGAAAGTAAATTGTTGTTACCTTTTGTTTTTATTAAGCCACTAGCACTGGCATGTAAAGTTTTTTTTGTTTAAACAAAATTTACAGAAATAACTAATAGTAGCTATAATTTTTCCAAAAAACTTGTTTGTTATTTTTGGTATAATGAAATTTTTTACAAATTTTAGTTTACATGTTTTCTAAATTTTGAGGTTTTCAGTGCTATCAAAAAGTATATTTAAAAATCAATTGCATTAAAATTTCCCAAATCAAATATAAAAAGCAAGAACTAATAAAACTTTATAAAAAAACAATGTTATTGTATTTGGTACTTTTCTCCGCCAATAACAATTGAATAGACAAAAACACATGTACGAATAAATATAAAATACGTCACAAATTGTAATTCAAGACCATCTTACCGATCACAAATATCACAGGCACTTTTACGTCCTGAAAATAAAAAGAAACCTTTAAGAAGTTAAATAAATGCAATGCTCGTTTTGAAATAATCTGTCTTCGATTGGATCAACTGTAAATTTTGACATTCGTCATTCTTAAATCCGCAATACCTAATTTTCCTAACCTCGCCCCAATGCAACAGGCTAATAGTTCTAACTTCGGGATTGTTAATTGTTTTAAAGGTTCTACTCTATACTCTAGCCTAAAGCAATTGAATATTTATACATATCATCAGGGCTCGATTTGAGCCGTAAGGCCGCTTTTACATTTAACGACACGACACCGATAAATCGTGAACGATCGCGAAGGGACGACACAACGTTTTATCGTATCGTCTGATGGTCAGTTTTTCATTGCACCGATATCGTTCGCCGAAAACGACAATTTTTACATTCAGTTCGTGTTCGTCTGTTGTCGAGAGCACGTCTATTCTCGATATGGCGCATCGGAACAAATTACGTTATAACAAACTGCGATTGTTGTATTTGCTGTATTTAAGGAGAAAGAAGAGATCAATAACAAAACGCTTCTGGTTGCATGATATCATCAAAGCAAGACATGTTGAAGGAGATTTTTATGTTATATTTGAACGTCTATAAAAAGCTAGAGCTAGAGCTAACCACTAGAGCTGCACAGTGGACTATTGGCGACGGTTTCACTAAATATTGCCTCCCATGCCTTTTCTCGAACAATCTTGTTCTTGTAAAATTCATCTCGCTTATCCCAAATACAGGTCTTTACTTCCACTAATTCACACAAGTTCACAATATCGAACTTAAAAGCCATATTGATAATATAAATTTAAAAAAAAACAGTAGACTATAACAGACGGCAACAAGTTTTTCGGAAAGAAACTCAAAATGTCGTCACGATGAAGTAGGGAAGGCGCGTACCCACGATAAAACGTTCCGATAAATTGTATCGTCTGATCGGCAACGACAATATCGTTATCGTATCGGCTAGTGAAAAAGCGCCCAACTTCGTATGTGTATTTTGCGTACCCCGATATCGTGCCACTGAAATCGTATACGATTTATCGGTGTCGTGTCGTTAAATGTAAAAGCGGCCTTACGCACTGAAACGGCGTTCCGGTACCTCTCTTTAGGAAAACAAAAAATTGCGATTCCAGAATAGGGTTTAATGGCTGATGCATTGCACTCCCACACCCCACGGAAGGTTACAGTTCCGTTATCTCTATTTCTAGAAATCCTGCACTGAATATCATAGTTTCCGCTTCAGGTTCAACTTAGGTTGTCCCCGAGTATAGTACATGCTTGTATAAGTTTCACTGACACGTTATCCCCGTTTTGCACTCTCTAAAACCATCAACATGCATAACTTACCTTACTGGCATCGCGAAACATATGAACGCTTAAAATTTCGTTTGGACCATTTATCAGATCAACCCACCTACGTATCTCAACATGCGTCATTTAAAATCCTAGGAAGGACGAATTCATACGTTCTCCTTCTTCATTTATCGAAAAAATTTCATTCAAGTGTTGCACCGAATCCATTTCTAATTCTGATTGAGTTTTATTTTCAGGAGAGATTTTTACGAGAAGGTAATTAATTATTTTAACAGATATTCATTTGTTTCATCTGGGTGAATGCCAGGAATTTTCCCCATTAGGACCAACCCTACCAGCGTCATTGTTATTCGTAGAGCATATAAATCGGGGATTATTGATATATTTCGCTGAGTGAGAACCTTACCAGCGATAAACTGAACCAATTAATATTTCAGGGATTACATTTAATGAGCACTCTTCCAAATCACTAATATTCCCTCTGTTTCTCTAACCATGGGCCAGAAGGAGTTTGTTTTATCTCGGAACAAATACGATGTTGACTTAATTCTTCTATCTTAAACATGTGTTTGTTATCAATACCACTTAACTTAATACGGCATATATTATGAATTGTTTTAGAAGTTTCTGTCCCAACAAAAAGGCTTTGCTTCAGTTTAACTTCCCCTAAAAGAGTGAAATCCACAAACTCATCTACATCATTACACATAGATGTTTGTTGTGATCCACTATCGATAATACATGTTACTGATAACTCCGTATTGTTATTTTTCAACTTCAAAACAAAAGTTTGAAGTACCACATTTGAAAAATGTGTTTTATTATTTAAAGTACTAATCTTACTTTCCTCATCTACAGAGGAGTTTTCCACTGATATAGGCAGTTTTTCACATAATAGTGGAAAATGTCTTCGACGGCAAATAAGATAGCGATGTTTTGACTTGCACCTATTTGCTCACAATTCGTTCTTAAGCGAACGAAACATATGTTCTTATTCTTAACAATATCCTTATTAATTTCTAATGCATATTTTGAACTTCATTACAATTTTGTGATGAATGGGATTTTCCCTCCCAAAATATGCATGAATCAAGTGTACTTAGCAATTTAGGTGCTCTTCTGAGGGCATGACTTCTCAGAGTGCATTACGAATTAATAATACAATGAATTACTTCCTCATGGTCATCCTCAATTTCACTTTCGTCTTCTTCTGTCTCGTTGACGGTTTCGACTTTTGCTAAAGCGAAACAATGCATTGTATAAACTGGTGGGTACAAAATTATTTTTATGCACATTATACTACTACACCGTTTGATGCATAGGGTGTGAATCACTGACCTGTAGATAAACTAGATATTGTGTATCTGTTTTCCCAAAGCTTTCAACTGCGTAAAATGGAATCGGTCATTAGAAACCTCAAACATAAATATTTTATATGTTACCATTTTGGAATTATAAATCTTAAAATTGAACAGAATTTTCCAAAATAACTAACACTAACTATAGCCATAAGAATCTGATTTCGTTCTATGAATTAACCATTCTAATTAGCTTTTAAAAATTTGAAACCAGCCAAAAAAACAATTAAATATTGTTAAGAGCATTTCGTGTCAGTGATAGAAGTGGCGTTCAGTTGGGCAACCACGATGTAAATACAGTTTGCGCATAGGTCAGTCATCTGAATATGCTAATAGTTTTCATCGATATCAAGAATCGTAAAAGGAATATTTTCGCGTTCATGTCTGTACTGAATATCATAATTCAAGCCTAGTGAAGAATAAATTACAAATATGAATAATTTTTTAGATTTATCTGAACACAATACTAAAATTCAATTGTGAAGTAATTTCATTGAACCTACTAATTTTTTTCAATAAAAAGCCAGTATCCATTTAAATGGATAATGTGATAGTAACGTACTCTAGGATATGACCGGGGCTGACTTTAAGCTCTGCGTGGTACAGTGCATACCTATACGCGAGGTCCTTTTTAATCATCCACACAGACTTATGAATAAGTTAAAATGAAATTTATGAAACATAAGAATAAGAACGCCCCTCTTATTACCTGAATATTCATATTCCTGTCTTAAATTCAAATGCCCATTTAGTTTAACATACATTTCATAAATCGGAAATTTGCGATACCAGTCTATAAAAATTCACATTGCGAATTTAGTATTTTTAAAATGTTTACACCAATTAGAGAGAAATTATTTAAGTGTGCACCAATCAAATACTTTTTTCGAAAATAATTCGTTAAATTCTTCAAAAATCTCTAAAAAAATTGCAATTTCGTAAATTTTGTGAAAAATTGGTGAAAGTAGTTTGCCATTTGGATTAAGGTTAATGGAACCATGTTTCACAAATTTAAATTTTTGAAGCAAAGGAGGGTATGATCAACGTTAAAATAGCAAGCTTTTATATTATTTCTAAAATAATAATTATTTGTGCATATTATATGAAAGGTGGCCTTTGCAAAGGGGCAGTCATAATACGCGAAGTAACATTTGTAAACTCTGACACTCATGTCGCTACTTATGCATGTAGCGACATTTTGAGAATACGGTATCCTTTTAAAAACGAAAATAAACTAAAAGAGGTAAGTTCCGTCTTTAGAGGGAAAATAACAGTTTGGAGAAGATCGTTTGTTAAGAGGCAAGAAGTTCGTCGTTAGCACTTACAGGAGTCCACAATCTTCGTTACTTCAGCAAAGATTTCGTCGACTGTGCCGGTTGCTTTGACCTGAAAAAAAAATGTAATCAACGTGGTTTATATTGCATGAAAATATCTAAAAAATGCATAAGTTTGACATTAGGGTGGTCCAAACCTCAAACTCACCCAGCTGATCCCACCAAATGCAGAGCAGAAGCTCGGAACCATGGATATTCGGCTTTGCTGAAGATGTTGATGGATGGCAAATATTTTTTACGGTTAGGGTTATCGTAGTGTATACATTTTTCATCGCCAGTTACGATACGATGCAAAAATTCTTTTTTTTTCTGCCGTTGAAGCAGTTGTTCACAGGTGAAAAGACGCCGTTCGACGTCTCTCGGCATCAACTCGTACGGCTGTTTTTGAATCATTCCTAATACTTTCAAACGTTTCGAAACTGTTGTGTGATCAACTCCTAACGATTCTGCCAGTTCAGCTAGCGTTTGACATGAGTCTTCATGAAGTAATACTTCCAATTGTTCGTCTTCAAACTTCTTCTGTGCGCCAGAATATCATTATTTTTAAAGCGTCTAAACCAATCTCTACAAGTTGTTTCAGACATAGCATGGTCGCCGTAAGTCTCAACAAGAATTCTGTGAGCTTCAACTACAGATTTTTTTTAATAAAATAGTGCAGTAAAATTCCTCGAAAATACTCTTTTTTTGGCACGAAATTTGACATATTTAACGCAATGGAAAATAAAGTTGTTTGCACTTCCGCGAAATAACATACACTGGATTTCAAGCTTGCTTATAGTACTGGTAAATAGATGCGTCACTATCATAAACTATAAACTAACGCAACCAGTTCCGGTAACTCCATCTGTTGCAAAACAGCGAGAACTTATTCAACTATCATACATACTATATATAGTACATGTATACATGATAAGACATACACATTACATGCAAAAGCCGAGTATTGCCCTATTCTTGCTACAAGACACATGTTGAAAAATTATTATGTGTTTTCAAACTTTCAACTGCCTATAAGGAAGCGTAGCACAAGCAATCTAGAAAACGCTCAACAATTGGAAAATTGCGGACTAGGTCCAATACCTGTGCTTTGGTGCGACTTCCAGTAACAATGAAATCAACATTGGGCATACCCTTTTAGAAAAAAAGATAGGATGACAGTTTCTGGCCCCAACGTTTATTGATAGAAGGTGAGTGATACAAAAACATACTTAAAAACCAGGTATCGCATATGTTATCAGTTTATTTAGATCGATCTCTTTATGGCAGTCAATATCATCCATCGCATGTTTGAACTTATTTAGTTCGGTAGCCGTTTTGTTGATACTCCCTTGTTTTAGAGGAAATACCAAAGAAACGTTGGTTTGTTATCATCAAAGGTCTGAATGTATTTCTTATTTTCTGCTATCATATGTGAAATAAAAAGTATTAAAAAACACTAGATTGTGAAAAGAAATTAAAAAATAAATAATAATAAAAATTTTTGTTTTGGATCCCTTGCTATTTGATCGTTTAAATTTTAGATTTTTCTATTCATTCGTAGAAAGTTGATAAAATTAAGGAAAAAATTCCATGTAAAAACAGGAAGTATACTCTCTAAGAAAACGAATTTTTATATAAAAAAAGATATTTGAGATTTTTTTTTTGGACTTAGTATTGAGGATATCTTTCATAATTTTTGTTTCAATTGTTCTATTAGTGGCAATTTTTATCGAGGTCGGTAGAGTCCCCTTTGACCCATTCTAATTACAAATCTAATTATAAAAAACTAAGAGAGGAAACTAAGAGTAGAACAAAAAAAGTTTTTGAATTACACTGTAGGTATTATTCCGGCAAATTGAAAAGTCCTTAAAACCCACATTTTTTTTATGTATGACGCTAAAAAATAGTACACATTTTTTATAATACATTATAATGTAGGAAAAAAATTCCTGCATGAAAACTGCAGCTTAAAATGTTTTTTGCTGAGATAATTTGATGATGGTGTGGTGTATGCGTATACCTTCTTGACCTTGTCCCCGTAGTGGTCGAGTATGGGCTGCGTGAACGTGTGGAAGGTGTCCAGCCTCTTGGCGATGGTCTCTTTGTTGTCGTCCTCGCGGCCGCTCGTCTTTCCACGCTCCAGCAACCGCTCCATCATCACGTCGTCCGGCACGTCGAAGAACAGCAGGAAGGAGCACGAGCACACCTGGACAAACAGAGGAAGATGCAGTATTGGCACTGTGTGGCCGTCACGAGAAAGCCCACGGACATGGTTCTAAATATAGTGGCAGTTCTAAATAGAGCTTTTTGGCGCCAGTGAGTAAACATATGTTCTATTCTCATAAATATTAAGAGATGAAGCCCCAAAACCGAATTTCAAGGTAAGAGCGTTTAAAGTTTGAAACTCTCATTGGCTATAAGTTCAGGGGAATGACATTCAACACTTGTACACTATTGTTACTTATGCCACTTGGCTGCATGTTTTAACTATGCATTCCGCTTGCAATTTTTTTAAGGTGTGTAGGGGGGTAATGCAGAAATTGGGGGAAGTCAACATTCTTAATTAATGGAGCATCTAGGTTCGCAAACGATCCTGCGGCTACAAAGGGCGGTCTTGTCTGCAATGCCTTAGATCTTAACCTTACACAGGTCTGATACGATGTAAATCGATGTTTAGTTAGCTAATTTGGTATGTGGGATAAAATATTATCTATATGGAAGGGTCTGGGTACAAGCTACATAAATAATAACTATGGTAATATTATATAAAAATAAAAATCTCCTTAAATGTGACATAAAAATTGTTGTTTTTAAACTAATTCAAGACAACCATTTAGATCGCAGATTTACCTGACTCTCAAATTCTTTTGCTTGGCCAACTTCTCTGGGGTAACCGTCGATCAGGAACCCATGGGATTCGGATGCATCCTGTATGGCCTCTTTGAGTAGAGCTAGAACTTCATCCTGGAACCAGAGACAACTAAATGATTAGAAAAGTAGGAAGATCAAAATATAATAACTTTCATGACAAGTACATTTTAAAATGACAATTATTGACTGTACCCAGCACCATTGTTTTTCAACAGAGTAAATAAGTGTAGATCCAATTCAAATATAACTAGTGCTTAACACGCACGCACAATTTTACTAGCATTTATGTAGTTTGTGTATTCGTGAGTAAACCATATAAAAAAATATAATTTATGGGTATATGTAAAAGGCAAGTAGTCCGACTTTTCGGCTTCATATCTATATTTGACAAGTTATTTTCACATTCAAGAATGCTCTGAGGCGCGTAAAGGGGGGGGGGGGGGGGGGGGAAAGGTCATGACTCCGATTTTTAATTAAAGAAATAACCTTTAGGAAAATTGAGGTAATTTTTATACAAAAGTGGGGGGGGGGGGGGGCGGACGGCGCCTACGGGCCCATGAGACCAATGCAAGTTCACGTCTATTGAAATATGTTATAGACCTGCCATATGTTATATGAAATATGTTATATGAAATATGTTATATTTATAACATATATCGGGTGTTAGCTATATGTTATAAATATGCTATAAAAATATAGTTATAGACATGCTCTTCTACATGTAAGGTATCTTTACCATCTAAGGCTGAGCCTACAAAAATTATACGTTCAGGAGGATCTCATAACATGAAAGTAATTTGTTAATGGCAATGCAAAATGTATGGTTTAATAATAATAATCGATATTGTTATTCAAAAAGTGTGTCGTATATGCCTTAATGATAATTATAATTTTATATTTAGAATATTAATTGGTTGATCATATAATGGTACATAGGGATTCTTGAAATGCATACTTTTCTATATGACAATTGTGTGTAAAACAGAGGGTGAGCATTTCGACAAAAAGATGTCCCCCTTGGGGACAAATCACGTTTTGCAAAACACTGGTTGTCAAATAAACGATATTAAATTATTTTCTTAAACTTAAAAGTTAACTTTTTCTCGCATACAACTCTTTAAAAAATTCTTATAATTATGGTAAAGTTGTATAATACTCACGTTGGGCACCAGTTCTCCCTTCTTCATGATGTCCACCAGCTTCTCCCCCCTTTCCGATCCCGACTTGCATTCCGCCCTCAGCAGGTCTCCTGTGGACAGGTGGGTGAAGCCGTACTTCTGTACAATACGCTCGCACTGGGTGCCCTTGCCGGCACCCGGACCACCTGCACCCAAAGAGACACAGTATCATAATACACGACACGCAGATTGACATTTTCTTGCCGTACTCCCCTCTATATGCACGACTTTAATATACAGGGTGACTACAAAAGAATATCACAACTTCGCTGTTTATTGTTTGTTTGTGTTGAGTAAGAGGGTGTTGCTATTATGATACCCCAAGTAGCTAATTTAAAAGAAAAACTCTTGGACGTCAATATATAAATACAAAGAACTACTTCGTTAATGGTCTCGTGCCTCTGAGTATCACAAAAATTCCCAGACCACGTTTAAAAATTCTGGAGAGTAAATTTCTCGTAACCTCTTTACATCCTGTAAAATTCTCGTGAACCTCTTATACCTACATACCTCTAAATTTTATTATTATTCCATTTATTCTTCGTTTACCAAAATTTGACTAACATTTTGATAAATTTTCAAACACGAATATGTCGATGACGAACCAGAATTAGCAATCGGGTACGTACATTTGCTATCAAGACCATTTCAAATAGGGTTTTTTCGAGGATTATATTAATAATTCACTTAAAAATGTAATTCTTATGAGTAACGTAAATTGCACATTACATTTACACATCGATTTCAGACTAGGACTATTTTATCTTCCTTAGTAAAATATATTATGACGCTTTAGTACTTGCTGATAAACTGTTCGTTATGATATTGTAACACGTAACGCTGAATTATAACATTCCTATAACAGTAACGAATTTAATAAATGTTTTATTTTTTATTTAATATATGTGTTGTTACATAACAGTTAGTCTTTTAGGACCCGTATGTGTCAGATATACAATACCTTTTAGCAAATCAGGGCTTGTGACCCAATGAATTTTTTTTTGTCAATTGCAATACCATATACTAATTCTATATTTTTAGTACATATCTAGGAACAAATATAAATTATTGTTAATTTTGCTTTTATTAAGCCACTAGCATTAACGAACGATGTTTATTTTTTTTTAAATAAAATTTACAGAACGTACTAATAGTAAATATAATTTTTAAAAAAATTGTTTGTACTTTTTCGAATAATGATTTTTACAAATTTTAGGTTATTGAAAAACAATGTCAATGGAAGCAAGAACAGAGCCGAAAAAAGTTCATAAAAAAACAATATTAATGTATTTGATACTTAATATTTCCTCCACCAATACCATTTTTATAGACAAAAACACATGTACGAATTAAAGTAAAATACGTCACAAATTGAAATTCAAGACCATCTTACCGATCACAAATATCACAGGCACTTTTACGTCCTGCAAATAAAAATAAATCTTTAAGAAGTTACATAAATACAAAGTTCGTTGAAGTAAACTATCTTCAATTGGATCAACTCTAAATTTTGACATTCGTCATTCTTAAATCGGCAATAACTACTTTTCCTAACCTCGCTCCGATGCAACAGGCTAATAGTTCTAATTTCGATATTGTTAATTGTTTTAGAGGTGCTACTCTAGTACGTGCTTGAATAAGTTTCACTGAAACGTTATCCCAGTTTTGCAATCTCTAAAAACAACAACATACTTAACTTAACTTACTGGCATCGTTAAATGGGAATGCTTTCGGACCATTTATCAGATTAACCCACCCAGCTATCTCAATTTTACGAAGCAAGTTTAGCTTATTAACCCATTTCTGAAACCTTTGTTCTTAGGTAAACAAAACTTGCGTTTTTATTCTTAATAATATCCTTCTTAACTTCTAAAGACATATTTTCAGCTTCATAACAATTTTGTGATAAATGGGATTTTCCATCACGAAATATGCATGAATCAAATGTACTTGGGAATTCAGGGGCTCTTCCGAGAGGATGGCTTCCAAGATTGGATTGCGAATTAATAGTATAATGAATTACTTCTTCATCGTCTTCTTCACTTTCACTTTCGTCTTTTTCCGTCTCGTTGACGTCTTCGGCTTTTCCTAAAGCGAAACAATGCATTGTAGAAACTTGGTGTGTATAAATTTATTTTCTTTCACATTCTCCTACTGCGATGTTGAATGCATAGGGTCTGAATTACTGACCTTTAGACAAACGGGACATTGTGTGACCAGTTTTTCATTATTAAAATTGAATAGAATATTCCAAAATAACTATGAACAATAATTATTTCCACACGAATCTGATTTTGTTTATGAGTTAACCACTCTGATTATCTTTTAAAAGTTTGAAAACAGGCAAGAAACAATTAAATATTGTTAACTGGCACTATTAGTGACATATTTCGTGACACATCTACACCATTAATGATACATTTCGTGGTACTTTCGTGGTATTGGCGTTCAGTTGGGCAACCACAACGCAAGTACAGTTTGTGCATAGGTCAGTGATCTGAAACCACCATTAGTTTTCATTTCTAGATATCAAAAACCATAGAAGAAATATTTTTCACATGTGTATAAGCTGATAATCAGAGATAACCTTCTTCTGAACTTTTAGTTTTAAACTTTCCGATTGTTGATCAACAGAATCTGAATAAAATTTTACTTTTGCGTAAATCAGAAAAATACACATCGAAAACATGTGTATAGTTCATATCTAGTTAGGATATCGAAAAAAACTTGACATTAAAACCTTTTTCCAAGGAGATACTGCGAGCTTATTAAGTTTCATAAAAATAGGATCGTTACTTTCTGATCTACAAGCAACCACACACAGATCCTTGTAACAGCCGGGTTTATAGTTGCGTAATCTAGCAGTATTACAAGTTTTGAAAACGCTACCTGAAATTAGCTACATATCCTATGTATATAGTCTAAATTAAGAGCTATATATAGCTGGAAATGAGCTACCCATCGATTACCGATAAGATCAAAGGGAAATTATATAGTCGGGTTGCAGGTGCGATTTTTATGGTTTTTCAGCTATATAAATATTGCCCGAAGACATTTTTATGCACTCCCAAAAAGTAAAACATCTCGAAGTCAACTGGTTGACTTCATCGCGTACATACCAACTGCTATGACTTCAAAACATTTTGCTCGGGTTAAAACAAGGCCATCTCTATCAGAAGGCCTTGGTTAAAATCGTTTCTTGTTATAGCTACATAGCTCAGCCTCAGCTATACATAGCTCGGCCACAAATACCCAGATGCTTAGCTCGGCTATAGTATATAGTGTAATCCCGGATTACTTGTGCTAGTATGAGATTGCTCTACACACCGGAAGTGTTTTCTTTCTCTTGCTCTCTCGCTTCACAGAGCTGCTGGAAATGTTCCGCAGCATAACTGATAATGTCCCGAGGTTTGTCTCTGAGCACGGCGTAACTGAGGCCGCGCAGGAGCTCGGGCAATTCCTCCGGCACGACGGGACCAGCACTCGTCCCAGACTTTCCACCCGAATCTGGATTGAAATCTGAATGACATTGAAATGGTAATTAGCATATTATGTACTTGCATATTATCGCAACTACCTTGGTGGAAGTCGCCTAAGTAAAGGGATGCTCCAGATTCTTATAGCCCGTCGTTAGTGATCCATGTTCATGGCAACCATAAACTAGGATCACGGACTAGGATCATAAATGGCAATCATGAAATTACCTTAAGAGTACCGAAACCTGGAGTTACTTAGACTCAAAACAAAACATTTAAAATCACTCATAGGTCTGATGTCTTAAAAATGTATAGAAATGATTCACCATCTCTCCAATAGGTAGTGATTTTACCAACAGGTAGCAACATGCAGGGGTGATTTAATTTTTTGGGGGGTCCAAGTAACCCCAAATTACGGTACAATATTTTGCCACAAATTCTTCTTCTGTAACAAAGTCGCCTAACTGCTCCAAGGTATTTGCGATATTATATAGGTATCATATATTACATTTAAAGCTTATTTTAAAGTAATTTAATAAAAATTTTATCTTAATTGTAGCAGACAAAAAAAAATGCAAGTTTCGATCTTCGCCGTAAACCATATTATGTAGCAAATATTCTAACATTGTGGTGTGGAAGAAAAGGTGGGAATTTGGCGATTTCGCGCCCCCCCCCCCCCCCCCCCCCCCCATACACACACTCAATGTTAATTTCTACCAAAAGCAGTTAATAACTTGGGAAATTTGTGCAATTTCGTCATCAATTTAAAATTTACATAATTAACAATTACTAATTATAAAAACTAATTTATAATTAATGACTAATTAGCATTACTGCTTTTATTTTTTTTATTTTGGTAAATATTCTGGGAATGGAACTATAATTGAGCCCCCCCCCCCCCATATATTTTTAATTGCTACACCATTGGAGCCCTCTCCTAAATTAATAAAACTAAGAAGGAATAAAATCTGTTTTTCAATAAGAAAACCACTTTTAAGAAAAAAAGCGCTAAAAAATAAAAGAATAATAACTTAATTTTAAAATTATTTCTAAAAAAATATTTGGTGCCAATTGACAAAAATCATACCTTTAAATTTTGGCACCCATTTAAAAAAGTGTAAAATTAATATTAAATTGATTTGTAATTTTTTTTCAATTTGTTCGTAAAATTAAAAATAATTTTTTTAAGTATTTTTTTCCTTAAACTTGGTTTTTCTTTTTAAAAAGCAAAATATTTATGTTTTAATATTCCCGCAGATGGGTTTTAATGGTCCCATTATAACCAGGAATAAATCACACCGTTTTCCTTTACTAGGCTAGACCTATTATTTGGCCAAGTGGTTTGGGTCTTAATTCAGTTGGATTCTAAATGGCCAGCAAAGCAAAGATTTATACTATTAGTTTGAATTCCCAATTATGACATAATTTTGTTTTTTGATACATTTGTTTGAATAAAGATCATGTGGCATCGGCAATTCATCCTATATTGCTTTCACTCTCGGATATTACTTTAAATAACCTAAAATTAAAATGAAGTTGTGGTATTATATTTAGACTTTTTTTATACTTCTCTGCTTTCGTTCAGTTTTTCTGTTTTGTATTTTCAAATATCTTCAAGCTCCTTGAAGTTTAAAATGATTTATGGTGCTGCCATCTACTGACACGGAAATGAAATAATTAATCGAAATCTCTTATGCGGTAACAGGTGTTCTAGAACTTTTTTGTTTATTCAGAGCATATTTTCTTTAAAATAACATATTTTTTTTAACACAGGGCGAATTCTTGTCACCAAATTAAACCATTTTTGTTGCCTACTATCTATTAATAATAATGTATTTCAGTAACTATTTCACGCGCATAGGAAATCAGGCCCAATCAAGGGTTTTTACCATTATTATTATTTAAAAAAAGCTAATATTTTCAATATGTGGAATCTCTTTGGCTTTTCTTTAAACACTTTTATTATATAAAAAAAAGCTGTCGTTAAGTTTAAAATTTATCCGAATACTTATATTTTTTTTATTCGTCGCTCTTAGTCATGCGCAATTAGGAATGTTAGATAAAAAAAATATTTATAAAAATGGCTGTAGGAAAAAATAAATTTTTATTACTCATAAAAAAATTTGACCTTTTTCGATTGGATGAATTTTTTTGCATGTGAAAAAGACATCCACATGTTGCAGTCCAGTGACAATTTCTTAAAGCAACTTTTCTATACTATTAGAAAAAGCAAATGCCTTCTTGTGCGAAAGTCACTGTTTTTAGATTTTATTTAAATTATATTATTTCTTCAATCTTCTAAACGTTCATATATATTTATCTAAATTATAACGCCCGTATTCATTTCTGAATGTTCATATTCCTGTCTTAAATTCCAATGCCCATTTAATCCAATATACATTTCATTTATCGGATATCTATTATACCAGTCTTGTCTTTTGAATGTGAAACACACCACTTTGTTAATTAATTAAAAGTTGGTACTTAGCTAAGTAAATATAAAAAATTCACATTACAGAATACAGTTTAGGATTTTAAAAACCTTTAATTTAAAAAATGCTTACTCAAATTGGTTTAAGATGTAAATTTTGTAAAAAGCTGGTGAAAATAGTTTATTATTTTGATAAAGCTTAATGGAACCATGTTTCACAAATTAAATTTTTTAAAGCGTTTACACATTTTTTTTAATTATATATATTTACAATCTTTTTTGCAGAACAGGTTCTTATTGTCTGTGTTCTTTGTAAAAAAAAAGTAGTAACCCTCCGAGCGTTTAGGAAAATATCGAAATTGTATAGTTTTCTCTACAAAATAGTTAATATTTTTAATGCATGTATATTATATATATATATATATTTAATTGTTATTATTTGAATAGATATAGCTTCTAATAAACATCCCAATGCTTTAAATTTGAAAAATATTTCAACTTCGAATGTTTTTATACATTTAAAGTTAATGTGTATGTTCGAAAAACTTAAATCCACGGATGACTTAAATCGTTACATCCGTCAGAGGGTTGAATAAAGGAGGTGAAAGTTCTTATTAATAACTAACTGAGCTTAAAATGAACCAGCTGAAGACCCAGCAATTTTAGTAATTGTAAAGTTACTTCCAACCTCAAATCTTCAAATAAAAAAAATATATATTTTAAATTTAATTATATTTTTATTAAAAAGTGGTGTATTACTAGAAAACGTAGACGTGATATCACATCCACGAAGGTCAGATAGTTTTAATACCAAATCACTTACTCAAAAGAAGCTATACTTTTATAACAATTTTATTCAGTAACAAGAGAAACAATTTAGTTAACAGTGTTCGAATATGAACTTTTACAAATACCAGGTGTAAAATACACAGCACCAGGGGATATAGTGCATTTTAAACAAACAACAATACCCTTTAACGAAACTTAATAAATAAAATGTATAGCATCGGCTCCACACAATCAACCAGGGTGAAAATAAATTATTATTAGAGTCCCTATCTTTGAGCAAAGACTAGTTAGGGTCGTATAATGTTCGTCATATGACAAGAAAGAAACCATATTGAACTATATCGCGAATATAATATTGATGACTCAGTGCACATATTTTTAAACGGTTTACTAGAACTGTCATGAACACAACATTTCTTGGCGGCCGGAGAGGACTTTAAATTTTGGGCATTTATCGTCTGCTTGGCGAGATTTTGTTATTTTATGATCTAATTACTGTTTTGGCTAATTAAACATATAAATAAACGATATATTAAACTAAAACTAACAAAAGGGTTCAAGTGAAGCTATTAGCTTTCAGAAAAGCTATTTATTAACAGAATCGGTTGAATCTTATTCTCTCTAGCTTGTTTTAAAAATTTGAAAAAGTGGCATACCAGATAATTTTTAGTAAATTACAAAACTGCGTATATATCCGCTGATTTTCAATTACTTTTTTTTTAATTCTTGTATTAAATTAAAGGTTGCACTCACACAGTTCTACCAATACTGGTTTTATTTTTTTACAAGATGTAGTTCGGGTTTTGGAATATTTTTTATGAACGCGGTTTTTAGTATTTTAACATGGAAGTTGGTCAGAGTGTATTTAAACTACCCCAGTCTGGCGTTCTTTTTTGTTGGCTGCTTTGGCGAGGTGGCCTTTCTTGGCTTAACGTTGCGAACCCGACCGGGTCGCTTGTTGTTTAATGTATAAATTAAATTAAGAACATTATTCACATAATAAAATTCTTAACATCTAGAATATGCTTTATACTTATAAATTGCTAAGAATAAACAACATTTGCAATATGTTTACCATAAGATTTTACGTGTTAAGCAAATTGAACAGTTTGAAAAAATTGAGCACCTTAGGCACCACAGAGTAAAACCTTATACAAATTGAGAAGTGACCTCTAGTTGCGAATGTTCGCCTATGACAAACTTAAAGTTTACTTTGATAGAAAATGCAATATATTTAGAGTAAAGTTTTCATATGTGTTTTACGCAGTGGCGTAGCAACTCAAAAATAATGAGGGATAGCTTAACAGCAATAGCTCAATTGCGGCCGAAGGGAGCCGGGTTTACTATATTCTCAAGGAATAAAACATTTGTTTATTGCCCAGACAAAAGGTTGCCATGGGCCGCAATTGGAACTATCCGAGCTTAACTTTGTTCCATTTCCAATATATTATTAAAAATAAAAAGATAAACGCTTATTACCAGTTATGATAATTAGTAATTAACCAAAAATTAGAAATTGGTTAGAAATTGTTAATTAGCCATAAATTGTTAATTATCTAATTAAATACATAATTTTTTTTTAAAAATTAACAATTCTGATATTATTTAAAATTATAACTAACGTAATTTTCTCTAATTTTTTTTGCGTCTAAGATTTTATTTGGGATAGAAAATTTTAACTTGAAATCCTATAGGGAGGAGGGCGGGATTTAGCCCCTCCTTTTCTAAGCCAATGGTGTTAGGTCTAATTGAATTTAGTGTGAATAAACATCACATGACAAAATTTCCTAAATAAAATTTTGGAACTGCATCTGAAAATTGATTTTAAGATTGGTGTAAAACAAAAATTAAACTTGCATTGAAACAAAAAACGACGATCTGTATAACAAAAAAAAAGAGGGGGGGGTCATATGAAAGGCGTCCTTTATAAATGGGAACGGTTACAATACACGAAGTAACATTTGCAAACTCTGATACTCTTATGCATGTAGTGACATTTTGAGAATGCGGTGTCCTCTTAAAAAGGAAAATAAACTAAATTCCGACTTCAGAGAAAAAAACAACAGTTTGGAGAAGATCGTTTGTTAACAGACAAGAAGTTCGCCGCTAGCACTTACAGGTGTCCACAATCTTCGTTACTTGAGCAAAGATTTCGTCGACTGTGCCGGTTGCTGTGACCTGAAACAAATAATGTAATCAATGTGGTTACTATTGCTGGAAAACGTCTAAAAAAATCAGAAGTATGACAAGTATGGAATTACATTAAATATAGGACACTTTTCTAGGTCAAAATAATAGTCGTTACCAAGAGCTTGATGTGGATTCTAAACCACGGTTGACATTCAAGTCTACAAATCAAACCCCTTATTTTTTAACGTGAAGACATTTTATTTTGAATTAGTTTAGAAATAATTCACGATTGGAATTGTTTTACGAAAGTTTTCAGTTTCGTTTTAAGAGCATTTAATAAAACACTCTATATTAAAAGGAAACATCTTCTTTAAATCCTTCTCCTCCCTATTAATAATTCCAAAAATATCCTAAAATATATTTATGCTAAATTTTATTTAAAGAATATACAAGTTACAAAAGTAAAACGCTCCATGAATTTTTTTCAACAACTGCAGAAATGACTAATCAAAACACTGGTAGTTTATTTTTTACATTGTCATATTATCAAAGTTGCATATTCTGTCCTATTTTAGATTTCAATCCACGCAATAGCAATGGATTTATCATCTGATTATATTTATATGCTTACTTTAATTTATCAATATTTAAAATCAACATTTAAACCTTGCAAACACACATAATAATTCGAAAACGCACCAATTATTTTGAATCTTGACTCGAAAGCCAATGTCATTATTTATCGACTACCTCAATTCCGGCAGACGTGATAAAAGGTGAGTGATAAAAAAAAAATAAGATATCGCGTGTGATATCAGTTTATTTAAATCGATCTCTTCACGGCAGTCAATATCATCGCATGTCCACACATATTTGGTTCGGTAGCTGCTTTGTTGTGATCCTTTGTTTTAGCAACGGAAATACTAGAAAAACATTGGTTTGTTATCGTCAAAGGTCTGAATGTATTTCTTATTTTCCGCGACCATACATGAAATATAGAGTATTTAAAAAAAACTGGACTGTAGGACAAAATTAAAAGAAAAATAACACATTTTGTTTTGGGTCGCATGCCATTTGGTCATTTAAAGTTTAGATTTTTCTTTTGCTTCGTAGAAAGTTGATCAAATTAGGGAAAAAATATGTAGAAAAATAAAATACACTTTCTTGTGAAAGCAAAAAACATTCTTGTCGAAACTAATGATATTTACCAATACTCATATTTTTGTTCAGAATAACAGAAAGGTTTTAAGTTTAAGTAACTGCGAATCAGATAAAATCACTCTATAAATTATCGCCTATCTTAGAAAAATGGAAGACCTTGTAAATAAAGCATGGATAACATGAGTTGCCTCATTAAAACACTACAAGCCATTGTCTTCTAGAAACAATGATACAATAATTTCTGTGCTTAAAAGATCATCCATTTCCGTTAACGATTTCAAGATAGCGTCGAAACTTTGAGTGCTCAGCAAAAAGTAATTAGGCTGTTGCAAACTGACGGAACGCTTTTCCGAGCACAGGAATTCAGTAGACATACAAATAATACTACTTCAACTTCAATTAAAAACTTATTTTTAAAAAATATTCTTTAAAACTATTGTTTTTAGTGTTAATAGAAGTGGTGGTCCGCGCCATGTGTAACTTTTAACTCGGTGGTCCACGGCCACCAATAGATTGAGCACCACTGGTCCATATTTGTTTAATATACTTTTCGGCCTTAGTACTGAGGATACCTTACATATTTTCCCCCCAATTGTTGCACAAGCGGCAATGTTTAACCCTTTGAGTACTGAATTATTTGAAGATTTTTATGCCCATGGGACGGATTTGGTGAGGTTCAATTGATCCCATTCTTGACCGACCCTACAACAAATTGTTTACGATCAACGCTCACTGGCGGGGGTGCCGCAAACACCAACGCCTGCTTCTTAAATTCAGATGACGAGTCAGACTCGTCTAACGTAACTTCGCCCAAGTAAGCACATGACGAGTCTCACTCGTCAAATGTACACAAAGGGTTAAGGATTGCGATAGAGTCCCCCTTGGTCCTACCTAATTAAAAGCCTGATTATACAGAAATCTTCTTGCATCATGATTTAAGTTTTTGTGTAAAGATAAAGAATGTCCAATCTAAAAACGTTAACAAATTTTTTTAAAAAAAAATTGTGGTAGTCTTTGAATTACACTGTAGGTATTATTCTGGCAAATTGAAAAGTGCTGAAAACCAATATATTTTTAAATGTATGATGCTGAAAAGTATAAAAAATAGAACACGGTTTTTATAATACATACATTATAATGTAGGGGGGTGGGGGGGGAATATCACAGAAAAAGTTTTGTTTTAAGTGGTTTTTTTTGCTGGTATTTTGTAGATGAGATATTCTTATGGTGGTGTGTAGTGTCGTATACCTTCTGAACCTTGTCCCCGTAGTGGTCGAGTATGGGCTGCGTGAACGTGTGGAAGGTGTCCAGCCTCTTGGCGATGGTCTCTTTGTTGTCGTCCTCGCGGCCGCTCGTCTTTCCACGCTCCAGCAACCGCTCCATCATCACGTCGTCCGGCACGTCGAAGAACAGCAGGAAGGAGCACGAGCACACCTGGACAAACAGAGGAAGATGCAGTATTGACACTGTGTGGCCGTCACGAGAAAGCCTATGGACATAGTTCTAAATACAGTGTATGTGGGAGAGGTTTTGGTTAAAGATGGTTCCCTACTATTACTCGACTTGTACACGTCTCTACATTCTACCTTCGCAATTGAGTAAAATCGTCTATTTCTTCACACAATAATTCTGTATAGGGATTCTGTTCGTTATGCGACGTATAAAATCATTAATTTTTTTGGTACGCAATATGAAGCGAACGTAAGATTATACTTGTATTTATGTAGTACAACAACTAGAGTAATCTTCCTATTTTCATCTCTTACAAATGTCATCATCAAATGTCAAATTTAATCATCTCTTAAAAGATGACTCCAAAATAGTGTGTGCTGTCCCTGATAGTTATTCCCTGCGATATGTTAGATCTCATCTTACACAGTTTTGTTACGTTGTAGATCGATGATTATTTTTGCGATTTTTAGTGTGTAGGTTAAACGATTATCTATTTACAAGGGGGGCTGCTTGACATATTACATAAACAATACAGATGATAATATTCAATAACAATAAAAATGTTCTCAAATGTAACATAAAACTTCTTGTTTTTAAGCTAATCAAGGACCACTAGTTAGGTTTCAGTTTTACCTGACTCTCAAATTCTTTTGCTTGGCCAACTTCTCTGGGGTAACCGTCCACCAGGAACCCATGGGAATTGGATACATTTTTCTCTATGGCCTCTTTGAGTAAAGCTAAAACTTCGTCCTGAAACCAGAGAAAACTGAATGATAGATATACAGAAAAATCAAAAGCTAACGACTTTTATGACTAACTCATTTTAATGAAAGTTATTGAAAGTGCCTAGCACCGTTGTTTCTCAACAGAGGAAATAAATGTACATTCCATTCAAATATTGCCAAACACGCACGTACAGTTATAGTTGCAGTTATGTAGTTTATGTATTTAAGAGAACCTCTTATAGAAAGTAACAATTTACAGAAATGTAAAAGGTGAGCAGTTTTACTTTTCAACTTCGTATCTGCAATTACCACGATATTTTCACATTCAGGAATGTTCAGAGACGCAAAGTTTTCAAAGTTAATGGGGGCATGAATGCAAATCAAGTTCACGCCTAAGGGAATGTTATACACCTACATTTCTGTGTGAAAAATATATTTGGCCATCTAAAGGTAAGCCTTCAAAAATTATATGTTCAGAATTTCATAAAATGAAAGTCATTTGTTAATATCAATGCAAAATGTATGGTTTAACCCTTTGGGTACATTTGACGAGTGAGACTCGTCATCTGGTTACTTGGGCGAAGTTACGGTGGACGAGTCTGACTCGTCATCTGAATTTAAGAAGCAGGCGTTGATGTTTGCGGCACCCCCGCCAGTGGGCGTTGATCGCAAACAATTTGTTGTAGGGTCGGTCAAGAATGGGATCAATTGAACCTCACCAAAGCCGTCCCATGGGCATTAAAATCTTCAAATAATTCAGTACTCAAAGGGTTAATAACAATCGATATGGAGTTATTCAAAAAGTGTGTCGCGATTGTAGTTTTACATATATAATCATTCTGAGATGATCATAAATAGATTAGTACATATTACAATGTAATCCTTGAAATGATTTAAAACATATATACATACATTTTTACATAATATTTTTAGTGTGTCCTCGAACACATGTAACAAAAGAGAGGGGTGTGGCTGCGGTTGTTGACAAAAAGATGTTCTCACAGGTCACCAATCCCTATTTGCTAGCCACTGGTTGTCAAATAACCGAGATTAAATTAATTTCTTAAACTAAAAAGTTAATTGTTTCTCGCATACAACTCTCTAAAACTCTTTAAATTAATATGATCATGGTAAAGTAGTACAACACTCACGTTGGACACGAGTTCTCCCTTCTTCATAATGTCGACCAACCTCTCCCCCCTTTCCGACCCCGACTTACATTCCGCCCTCAGCAGGTCCCCTGTGGACAGGTGGGTGAAACCGTACTTCTGCACGATGCGCTCGCACTGGGTGCCCTTGCCGGAGCCCGGACCACCTGCCCCCAAAGAGATACAGTATCACAATAAACGACACGCAAATGGACATTTTCTTGCAGCATACATGCTCGACTTTAATGTACTAGGTGATTATAAAAGAATATCACAACTTTAGGAAGGCTATATCTATGCAACCTAATAACTTAGAGCGCCATTCCACAAATCACTATAGAAAAGACATTCTGCAGTTTAATTTATTTTGCAAAAAATGTCCCTAGGCGTTCATTACATTACAAAAGAGTTTTTGCTTTATTGTCTGCTTGTGTTGAGATTGACAACCGCAAAACAGGAGGCGTACAGGCTGTGAAAAAGTGAAAAAGGCTGCCTTTTCAAAGTCAAAAGTTTTAATCAAGTGATGAAAAAAGCTTCTAGTAGCCGTTCAAAGTTGCAGTATTCTTCTGTAATAATTATGAAAGTATGTTCATGAAGTAGAGTTATCGATAACCATAATAGACGAGTTTCAAAATTATTTGCTACATCTCAAAGCGGATAAAAAGAAGAAAAAATTAAATAACTTCAGTTTTTTTAAAAACTATTTCTACATTTTCGAACTCTGCAGCATTGTTTAAAAAATATTACAAGTTTTTCGTAGGAAATCAGCAATTCTCACTTTGCCTACGAAACAACTTTTTCTTAAAAACAGGATCATTTAGGTGTATTTAAGTTTTTTGTTGAGCGCGATTTTTTCCTTTCTTATCGCTTTGATTAAAACATTGGTATATAATAAAATATTTATATTTAGGCGATGTGTCATAAAAAAAATGCATCAATATTAATCATATACCCACACATCATATAAAACTAGGCATTTATTGTTTGTTGGAACAGCAGCATTTACTGTGCGTTAAAATAATTTACTGGCAAAGTGAAGTCATTTGAAACAACGCACGGAGTGTCGATCTGTTTCTGCATGTGACTTGTCAGAGCAACTGCTACAATTAGACAATGTGAGAGTGGCGGTGACATGTGTGCAGTTCTTGGCAACCTGCCTATTGATCTCCGGTTCTATTCTTAAGGGGGAAGCGAAATTTTTGATTTTGCATTTGATTACATCCGGTCGTGTAGGTGATTATCCAAACTCTGTATTTGTAGAGTGTATTGTTTTAAATTTTTTATATATGGGTATGTTTTATAAAATCGTTTTTTTTTTAAACTAATATTATTCAGATAATCTGAAATTTTGTGTAAAAAATATTCGTATTGGCGGGCACGGTTGCTGGCCTGGAAAGACGACTCGTATCAATACCACCTTAACTGTGGTGTATCAGTTACGGTGGTGTTGCTCGTATACCAGTTATAAACATACAATAATAATTTGTGCTACAGTGAATATTTCTAACGAGACAAAAAAAATCAGGGGTGGCTGTGTCAGAGCACTGCCAGAAGGGTTTTGCGTAGGATTTAGGATAGTAGGACGTAGGATTTAAATAGGATTTAGTCGCCAATAAAAATCTCGCCAACAAAAAAAAAAAAGAGAAAAACATATTGTGGACCCCTATTTTAGACCCGTTCCTGGTTTTCTTTATTTGAAAATTTTACACACGCGTCGGCGCCTGATTTCCTGTCAATCGAAATCAAATTTATGTCAATCTTCCTGCTGGTATCGACATAGATCACCCTGAAGGCGTAACATGGTGTTGCTATCCCTATACTCCATGTAACTCATTCAAGATTTTAGAGTTAGTGGGCTTTTGAAATCTACTTAAATACAAAATTTATTAAAAAAGGCTAATCTCTAAGAAAAGACCCGTACAAAATTGATGTCACTTGAAGATATTACATAAAATCCAAAATTTGGCATTAAAAATTAGTGTTTTCCCTAAAAACCAAATCTGTAAGTAGCCATAATCAGACCCTTTTCAAAACTGATAAAAAGGCTACTTAAATCCAAAATTTATTTTAAAAAATGCCTAGTTTTGCAACTTCGCCAAAACCGTTTTCACTTTAAAAAAAAATTAGCATTCATAAAAACTTCACCTAGCCCATGCAACTAATAGGATTCGTGGAATGCCTTGTGCTCGACATTACCGCGGAATCATCGCGATTTTATAACACGGGTAGTTAAAAATGAGTTTCTACTGTCATAATTAACTTAATTTCAATTTACATACAATTTTTTTTTTAATCGATGCCTTTTTTAAAGACAGCTGACTGAAAAGGGCAGCATTTTTGAAAAAGGGGCATGAGGGCGCGATCGAGATGAAAAAAGGGCGGGCAGGGCGGACCGCCCTTCAAAAAACGCCTAGAGTGAACACTGCCTTTTATTTAGAAAACTAGTGCTTACGAAAAGAGTTTTTACATTTTAGGTTATATACGAGCGATAATCAACTGAGTGACTAAAAAATCACTCAGCAACTGCCCGGCGATTATTTCAATTGCATTTGCCTCGGGGCTGCCACATTTCAGATTTCGAAATCGCCAAATAAAGATGAAAAATCGCCAAACTCTTATTATCACAATTCATACAAAATCGTCAAATTGTCGAATATTTGCCAAAGTTGTTAACGCGGAATAGAGCGAAAGGATATTTTGTCCGATAGTTTCATGTCCGATAATTGCTGAGTGAACGGACACAATTTAAATGTTTCAATTGCATATGCAACTAAATGGTTCAGTTGCAGCTAGCCTTAACGGTTAACCTTAAAATCAGTTACAAGTTAACTAGTTTTAGTTATATACCTTAAAAGGCTTCAAACGGATTAAAACATCCCATAATGGCGATAAATAAAGTTAAGCAAGTTAAAATCGCCAAGTAACTTGAATTTTTAAAAAAATTATTTTAGTTTACGGTTTTGTAATAAGCAATAATTGTATATTAAAATAATACCATATTATTATTGTTTCCTTTTGTTTTTTCACTGGCGAATAAAGCTTACTTTCTTATTTAAACAAAACTTAGTGTAATTGTTTATATTTGTTTGCTACCTTTTCGAACGACATTTATTACAATTTTTGTTTTTGGATTGTCTTAACGATTTTGAACTTTTCAGCGCTATCAAAAAAGTATAATTAAAAATCAATTTCATTATAATTTCCCAAATTGAATAAAAAACAAAATAACAATGCCAATAAAAATTTATTTAAAAAAAGCAATTTTAGTGTATTTGATACTTAAAATTTTCTCAAATTACATTTTAATAGACAAAAATACATGCACGAATTAATGTAAAATACATTTAAAAAATTTTATTCAAAACCATCTCTTACCAATCACAAATATCACAGGTACTTTTACGTCCTGCAAATAAAAAGAAACCTTTAAGCAAGAAGTTAAACAAATATATTAAATAAACTGTCTTCGATTGGATTTTTGTTTAAAATGCAAAAGTTGTTTATATTTATTAGATTACAAAAATATATCAACCTTCCGTAATTAATGTAAAAAATAAATCTTAAAAAATTATTCCCTTTTCCTCATTAAGAATTTTAAAACCAAATCAAAACACGACTGTAAACAAATCACAAACATACCACATACATTTTTATTTAAAGAATCGGTGAGTAAAGGAAAAAATAAGTATCGAAGAACAAAGTAAATAAACATAACCCGAGTAAATCCAAAATTCTGTCATGTTAAAATAGCGCGGTAGAGAAGAAAAACGTTTTCCAACTTACCGCCATGACTTTCTCAGCTGTTCCAAGAAAATTGGGTCAACGAAACGAGGGTGACCTTTGCTCAGTCGATAGAATTCAAGTTGCGACTGCGCGATCTGGATTCGCCATTTAAAACGGTGCATTTTAAAATAATCTTTGTTTGTGGGGCCATCTAGTGGCGGTTTTATAAATTTAAAATATTGGATAGCTATAATTAAGAATGATATTATTAACTGGTTTCCGAAGTTAAAAACATGTTTCATATATAAATTTTTAATTAATTAAAGTTTCACATGAGAAGAATTATAATGTACTAGTAATTAAACTTTATATGTGCAAACTCACAAAAGGTGTTATTTTAAAATGTATTTTTTGTTTTTATATATTTCACACTTTTTCTCCTAATAATTCCTTGCAATTTTTTTAAGTCCCCTTTTCAAATAGATTTGAAACTTGACATACTTACGAATCACGTATATATCGTATATAATTACGTACGAAGTTATTATATTCAGTCTAAATGATTAGCAATATGTTCTACTAAATAAGAATGTTTATTTTTAATTTGGATAATTAATATTTAAATCTTGTAAAAATAGTGTTTTATTGCTTTTTTTTTACTCAACTTGTTAATAAAAGCTTTACAATAATATAAATTAGACTTGTAGATTTGGGACCCAATTTTCTCTATAGACCTACAAACCCTTGCTTGGAGCAATGAAAATTATTCATTGTAATATAAAACTTATTTGTACATGAATTAATTTAATTTAACTTTTGTCTCTTGGGAAAAAAAATCCTTTTGATAACTAATATACCTAGATGTCAGTTCCATTTTGACCCTGATATTAAAAGACTAATAAATCAAACTTTTATATAAAAATGTCTACATTTATAATTAGAAATAGTGTAAAATATTACTTTTAGCCGATTTTGATTCATTACAATACATGTTCTAACAAATATAAACTTTTATTCATTAAGAATATATCCAATTAATGTAGTACCTCAGGGTGTCCACAGGGAAAGCATTTTGAATTTCCCTGCAAGCCGTACTTTTTTTTACGGCAATATTTTAAAAATGTATTATTGTTCCTTATTATGTACTTTAAGATCAAAGTCTAAAGTAACCTCAATATTAAAAAAGAAATCCAATATACTCAAAAAGTAGAAACCCAATGCATCCCTATCCCTAATAATAAAACTAATTTATTAAATCTAATCCAGTATCTTTAGATATACAGCTTAGTACACAAAATATATTTCCTAAGATCTAAAATGTACCCAAAAAATAATAAAGGCAACAACAGTTTCGTCAAGTTTAACAGAAAAAATAATTTTAGGGACGTTCAAAAGAAATTTGAATTTTACTAGGAACTTAGCAAGTTTTAAACATTTGAAAGATCTATTTTTAAAATAAATTGAGTGGGCGGGCAAGTACCTAGTTATAGACAGCCAATTGGTTTGTCAAATTTTAAACATCAGCATTTTGGTGCAGTTTTTTCGACCTTGAAAGAGAAAAAATTCACTTTTACTCACTTTTAAAAGTCCCATATGCGATTTCCCTCTTTTTGATTGCATTTAAAAATTATTTGAATATTTGTAACCAATCAACGATGTTTCACAGCCAGAAATCAAGTTAAAAATATTTTTTTTTTACCAATTTCCTGATTTTTTTTTAAAAAATCCCAAATTCCCTGATATTTCCAGAATGGTCAAATTCCCTGATTTCCCTCTTTGTGGACACCCTGTATCTTAAATTTATATTAATGTTTAATATATTGGAGAGAGCACAGCATGTGTGAATGATTTTTTATTCTCTACCGCTACTGAATGTTATAGTAAATTATCGAACAAAAATTGCTGCATATATAAATTTACTTGTTTTTTCTTTTGCATAATTTTTTTAGATATATTTACAAACTTTTTATTTTAGCTCATTAAAAACTTTACCTAAAGGATTTACTTGTCCCCACAGATGAGATAGATGCAAGTATATGTATGCATACAATTTTTTTTAAAAATTTAATATTTATTAATTTTTCATGTAAACAAATGATATTAAATTTAACCAATGAGAAATCGTTGAATTTTTAAAAGAAATAATATTGATTCTGAATATATTAATAACAAATGGTTTGAAATTATGTCACAATATTATCTATATTTTAAATTGTGATATTTTAAAAATTGCTATATTTAATATAAAAATTAAATTTTATGTTTCGTTGCATATAAAAAAGCATTAAAGTCATTGTTTATTTATTGTTTTAGTACAATTATAAATATAATTTATCACAAAATTTATTAACGTTCAATTACTGATACAGAAACCTACATAAATAACAACATTTTGAAATTCCAGTATTATTTCAACATCATTGAAAAATTCATTTAGCCGATTATAAGTTTTTACAATAGAATATTTGTACTTGTTTAGTATACTACTTCTAGTGGATTTGAATGCTTGATCAAAAAGTTTACATCTTTTCTTTCAGAAATCTTTTAAAGTGACAGATTTTTAAGATTGGCTACTTTTTTAAAGAGTAATTATAAAATGTATTTTTTTTAAATATTTTAATTCACTTACTTTATGTACGATATAAAAACTATTATATAAAATTAATTATTCAGCTGATGATGTATAATTCAAACAAATGCGCAAGTATACAAAAAATATACCCATGTAATAGGAACAACCTTTTAAATGTAATATGTAAATTCAATCTAATGCACTTAAAGCATAATTTATGTATATAGAACTGGTACAGGGTGGCAGAAAATTCTGGAAAAAAAGTTCCCTGATATTTCCCTGACTTTAAAATTACATTAAGAAACGTTGAAATATATGCTTTGTATAAAAACAAAGTATCCACGCTACAATACAATAAATTTACTGCATTATAAATAAAAATTTATAAGCAATACTTATTGTCAGTTAAAATAATAAATTATGGATACACAAATTATAAAATTGTGGCAGGCATAATAGTAATTAATCATGTTCTCTGGTAGCAGAGAATGCAAATTTTTCCAACTATTTCTTTTGGAGATAATTTTAAATGTTTTATATACTTAATATTTCCTATTCCAATCTTTAATAAATCACATTCATTAACCCTTCACACGTTGCTCACAATTTCAAGGTCCAATGCACTTTGCTTCTCCCTCAGCAGTGGTTCACGTTTTTACAAAAATAAAACTGAAAATATGAAAATGTGCATAACCAAACTTTTTAAAAAAAATTCTTTTTCAGAACTAAAAGGAAATATTGACAACTAAATTACCCAGAATAGAGTGCATAATGGAGGTTAATTGCCGTTTAATGATCCAAATTTGAAAATTTCCCTAAGTTTTTGTGAAATTTCGAAAATTTTCCTGACTTTTCCCTGATTTCCAGGTTATGTTACCAACCTGTGGTACTTTGTTAAATACTTAAATTGCAATATTAGTTTTTGCAAAATAGATTTTTGATTTGAAAGATATTTCTTCATCTACCCAAGGTGAATGTACCAGTGACTGATTACATATCAGCAACCGACCATTTTGAAAAATTATTTAAAATTAACAGCATATCATTATGTTTTCAAAAGTCCCTTCAAACAATGTTATTCAAAGGATTTTAAAATTTTAGGTAAATTTCATTTTACAGTCTATTAAGTCCCCAGTTTGGTAATGTTCGGAAACTGAATTAGATGGTCTGCAACTGGTACACTCGCCCTATATAACTTTTTTTTTCACTCATCAATTAAATAACTATAGATGCAAATAAAATTATTCATCAATTTATAATAAAACAATTATAAATAACTAGGGATGAACCGGATAGTGGTTTTGCCGGATACCGGATATCCGGCGCACATTACAAACCGGATATCCGAACTGGATTTTGCCGGATATCCGGCAGTTTCTTTTTTATGAAAATATCTTCTCGTACACACTAGAAAAAACGGAAATCGGTCAAAAATTACAAAATATTGTTTTATTCAATAATATTCCCCAATTCCCTTAAGGTGCTTCCCTTAAGGTGCTTACCCTTAAGGTGATACCAAGATTGAATAAACATTCAAAAAACTTTTTTTATTTATAAAGGGTTATTCTAGGGTGCTGCTAGCAATGGACGTATGTTTTGTACACTTTCACTTAATTTCTAAATAATTGTATTTTTACCCTATGCCCTTTCATTCCAAACATGAAAACTCAAGTTTGCTTAAACTTTAGAGAAATTTATTTTTATTTCAACTTTATATTAATTGTGAGATGTTATGACCCTCCACCATAACGATTCTTTAAAAAAAAATTAATAGAATTTTAAAGTTAAAAACGAGAAAAATTCATTTGAGAATCTGCACACTGTTAATACATTGGTAGAATTTTCAGGAAAATACTTAAAGCAAAGATAATTGACCGCCACAAAAAAAAATCTTAGATGTTTTATACATCCGGCTATCCGGCTTGGTAAATCGGATATCCGGCACTTTACTTCCGGATATCGGATAGTTAAAAATCAGTCGGATAGGCCGGATACCGGATATCCGTTTCATCCCTATAAATAACACACATTTTATTAACGAATTTTTCAAAAAAAGAAGACAAACTTCAATGATTCTATTGTAAAGTTCATTATCCAACTGTATTGACATAATTTAAATAAAAAATAAGTCCTTAATATGTCACAAATTGTATAAACTTCAATAAAAGACTTGGACTTTTTTAAATAGCCAATGTAATTCTGTAGGTGTTTTGTATAAGAACAAAAAATGTACAAGTGATTTGAATTATTTTAATTGAAGTTAATTTGTCTGTGTTCATTACATCCTTCTAAAATATACAGAATAATAGAGAAGTCCACCCGTTGTGCTTAATTTGTTCCAGAGGGCCTGAGGAAAAGAAAAGAAATTTAGTTTAATAAGGAAATAATTTACATAATATAAACAAAAGTATTTTAGTTAGAAAAAAAATAGTTTAATTTATTTCAATTTTGCTGATTTAAAAAAATAAAGGGGGTATTTACAATTGATACATTTTGTTGGAAAGTTAGTTACTGTTAATTAAATATATAAAGAATGAAAATTATATGTTTGGCTTTACAGGAGGAAAAATGAAAGTTAATTTCTATCCTTGCACAGTACCATTTTATGCTGTAAAATTAACTGAAAATTGAAGGTCATTCTTAATATATTTCAAACTATTCTCGACTTCAATAAAACATTAAAGGCATACTAACTACTTCTATATAATTTCCATGAAAAGTGTTATTAATATTTGCACATTTTATGCAAGTTTATATAATACTTCAAATTAGTTTTATTTTAAGATATTAATTGTATAAATCTGTTGCACAGCATGTCAGTTCGAACAGATAAGCAAAAGTTTAAAAGAATAAATTTTATCAATCATAATTTAGGCCTGTTAAGTCCACTCTCCTCTCAAAATAATGAGTTGTTTAAACTAAAATCTGCAGTTTTTTTTATCTAAGGCTAAAACATTATCATTCAAAAACTTTGACGAATTTAGTTACAAACTAAACAGCATAACTAAGAAATTAAACAAAATAAAAGCAGTTTTTACTTAACAGCACAACTAAAATTATTGTACTTACTTAGCCCATTCCACACTCAATATCAAATTGTCATATCCAAATCCATCTACACTCTGAATAGCTCTCTGAGCATCTTCTCGGCGATGGTAGCTGATGAAGGCGAATCCCTAAAACCATTACAAACAAATCTCAATTTGTATTTGCATAAAGTATATTTATAATTAATTCGACACAATAATGGGCATTAATATCAATTTGAAAGTTGTGAAAAAAGAAAGTGATTATGACACTTTATTTTATTTTAGTGTATACTACAATAAAAACCATATAAAGAGTGCTTATGCAAACCCAAGCCTGTCAAAATATGCATAAAAAAGCATGGCCTTCGTCAATTTTAATAAGAAATCATAACATTTCCAAAAATATTCCTTTTATTTAAAACTTGAACATACAGGACACGAAACAAATGCATGCATCTAGTTAACATTTTTGCTGTTTTCTGCAAATTGCGATCTGACTGACATGTTTGTGTTTTGCTTGGGCATTCCACATATCTCTTAATACTTGAAACTTCTTTTTAAGGATAGTTATTACAATAATAACAATTATTACGATAGTTATTACAAAATTGAAACAGTGGTATTTATACATGCCAAAATACCTGTTCTTTGCCAAAACGATGCATGAAGTACTGCAAAGATATTTGATTGTTATATCAATAGTTGCAAAAATATCTGCCCTTGCAAGGTTTAATTAAAATTACACATATTAGAAATAAATAATCCTAATCTTTGATTATAAAAATACTTAATAGTGCATTTTTCAAATTTCAATTTTATTTAAAAATTCTATGGGATATTGACATCTTTAATTAAAAAAAAATAATAGGTACATACAGTAAAAAGTTATCTTGAGACATGGAAAAACATGTCAAAGAAATTTTGAGATAAGAGAAATTCAACTCCGTTCATTTTTAACTTATTGACTCAAAATAAAATCCAGTGTTCACTCTAGAAATAAAAAGAGGCAGGGCACTGTTGGCAGTAAAGGGGCACCCCATTTTTGAAAAGGCATTTCTTGTTTTTAAAAGGGCACTTTAAAAAAAAATTATGTGGGCGTGGCCACACATTGACACATCGGACCCATGACCAAACAAAAAAAGTTCCGATTTATTGGTTGACATTGCACCAGAGCTGCATATTGGGCTATTGTTAACGGTTCGGGGGCCTATCTCGAAGGAAAGACCCGTACAAAATTGATGTCTCTTTATGAAAATATTATTTAAAATCTAAAATTTGACATTTAGAAATTATTGTTTCCCCTAAAAATCAATTCTGTAGTAGGAATCAGATCCCTTACAAAACTGATAAAAAGGCTATTTAAATCCAAAATTTGGGAATAAAATGCCTAGTCTTGCAAACCAATCCCTACCTAATCCCAAACCATATTCTCTTTAAAAAAAACACACAAAAAACTTAGAATTTCATATGCAGGCACAGGCAACTACTAGGATTTGTGGAATGCCCCGTGCTCGAAATTACCGCGGAATCATCGCATTTCACAACACGCATAGTTATAAAGGACTTAGTTTTTTTACTGTCATAATTCACTTAATTCCAATTTACACACACATTTTTTTAATCGATGTCTTTTTTAAAGACAACTAGGAAAGCAATGATGCCTTGACTAAAAAGGGCAAGAAGAGCGGAATTTTTTCAAAAGAGGGCGGCATTTTTGAAAAAGGGGCATGAGGGCGCTAAAAGGGGCAAAGGGCGGACCACCCTTCAAAAAACACCTAGAGTGAACACTGTAAAATCTAACGTACCTTTACTTTATGGAATAGGAAAAGCACTGTTAAAACCTTTCCCCGAGTAAAAACTATAATTTAGAAAAGTCTCATAAAAATATAACAGTTTCTGAGGTATGACCAACTCTATGTAATTATTATAGATTGCAATAAAATTTAATGAAAAACTTGTTTTTATTTATGGCTCCTCCATTTCTATAATTCATATTAATGGGACAGACACAAAGGTACAAAATCCATTGAAATATGTATTGTTTATTACGCAATTCACAAAATATCATTGTTGTAATTGAGTTTGCAATTTTTTAAACTGCCTATTTCGGATAGAAACAACTACTTAACCTTTACAGGATGGGTGGTTGATATTTCAATCAGAATCCCATGTTAAAACCAAATATACAGCTTTTAAAAGTTCAATAATAATAATTTTGTTTTTAATGGAATATCAAATGTGCTGGAAACGGACATTGAAAGTAGACACTGATTAAAAATGTTGAAAACTGTTCATTTGTCAGAAGAAAGTTACACCGCAGTACAGAGTGTTCGAAAATTTATAAACTTAAATCGACAGCTGATGACTAACTCTAAGAATTAAACTAAATCCCAGAATAAATGTTGTTTTTTTTTAATTAAAAATTTATTTAAGAAAACTAAATATTAAAATACTATGGCCGCAGATGAAATTGAAAGTAAAGAACAATGCAAAACATTTCCCGATGCAGCAGAAAATAGCAAAGCATGAGATTTCTATAGCTCCTATGGTCGACTTTACTGATTGTAGTCTTGAGTTGCAATTACATACTATACTGTTACATAATAAAACTTCTCAACACTGATTACATGTTAATATGTGCTTCAATTCAATCAAGAATGAAAATGTCCTTCCAAACTAAGAATTTCAGCAAGACATTTCATCTTTGGAGCCAGAAAGTAGCAGACTTAAAAAATAATCTAGACTTTATCAAAGGTGATAAGAAGTGTATATTAAAGGCTCACATGGGAACTTAAATTTTAAGTATACAGAGGTAAAGAAAACATTGAATAATGTAAGACAGAATAAACAGTTCAAATACCTTTTATAACTTTCATTGCATAAATTATGCAAATATTCAAAAATTACTTATTACAAGATATCTCTGAAAGCAGATAGAATTTTTTGTCTGTCCGAAACATTAAAATATCCCGAATACGAGAAATGCAATTTATACTTTTGATTAAATACTAAATATAAAACTACACAAAAACAAATTTAAAAAAAAAATCGGATAAAGTATTTTTAAAATAATAATGGTTGTATTCAAAAACTACACTGACCATTATTACATATACAACCATAAAAATGCAAGAAATCTAAATCATATAATTGCTTTGAAAAACTGGAAATTTTTTATTAAAATATGTATCTATGAAAAAGGATATATAAATTTATTATTTAAATACATAAAAAGTAAATCGTAATGTTATTGACAGGTTTAAAATATGACCACATTATGCAAATATTTTAAAAGCTAGCTAAAACCTTCATTACCTTCGATTGTCCAGTAGATTTGTCCTTCGCCAGATAAATACGTGCAATTGTTCCAAACGGTCGGAATAGATCTTGAAGATCAGAGTCCCTAACATCTTCTGACAAATTTGTAACTCGAATGGTTGGTGTCTCATCTAAAAGAGAGATTACTCGTATTAGTCTTGTCACTCCAGTCATCATACAGACATGTGATTGATCAAACAAAAAAATGGCTAACATTTTATATTAAATTTATTTAACAATTTGTTAAAGCAAATACAAAAGATTCATACTTTTTTTCAAATAGTTCCATACAAAAAAAATACACTAACATTTAGTTAAAAATAACTAGACCCCAAATTACGGCATTAAATAAGGTAGTCATGGATAATTTATTTTCTTATGTTGTTTGTAAGTGCTAAAAATATAAAACTATTGTTTGTTTGTTTTTAACTAATGCAAAGCAACATAGAATAATTTCAATAAGTTCCTACAATATTTGCAACACAATGGAAAACAAAAGATGCAAGTCACATATTTTTAACTTGCACACTTATTCGCGTTCCGAAGAAAATATGTATCATTAATAATTTATCCTATAATTTTTCATATGTGGCAAAAATATTATAATTTCTATAACTTTTAAACACCAGTTTAAAAATTCAAGAACAATCCTACCAGTATGATTGTCACTAATGCCTAGTAATTTATAAAATCTTTACATTTTGTTTTGAAAATATTTCTTTATTCGCTTCTGTAACTTTGTGCGGTATTAGTTCAATTTTTTTATAATCATATGTTAATATCACATTACACAGGTTAATTGTATCGAATTTATAATTATTTCACAATAGGGGATGGGCGTATTTGTAAACAAACCGGCTTCTCGGAAAAGCTGAAGGCAGAAACGTCGTTCGCGGGTCAGCGTTTAACATGGGTTTAGCATGTTTGTTCGCGATCGACCAATGCGTTATTCGTTAATACTTCATTTAAGGATTACCTGAAACTAATTATACTGATTAAAATTATAACTTAAAAATAAAGTTATATATTTATTTCTGTTTTTGTTTATTTTAAGGACATTTTAGTTATTTCTTGGGGTTTTCTGCTTATTTTAAATGTTAAGAAAAATGTGTATACAAGTTCAACGAAATTTTTTTAAATAAAAATTACTTAGTTTTAATTGTATATTTATACAATTAAAGTGTTTATACAATTAAAAAATAAATATTATCTGTTTTATTCGGCGTAAAATTCAAATTAAAAAAAATACTTGTATGTTAATAATATCCACATATGTAAATATAAATTAACAAATCTTTTTCAGTGTTTTGTTTTCTCTAAGAATGATTAAAACATTACCATAATTAGTACTTATATTAAAATATCAAGCAGATAATTGTGATTAATAATTTCTTTTAAAAACATCAAATTATTATATATTATAAAAGATCGTCATGGGAATTGTATTACAGCGGTTCAAGGGATGTTTGTGCACAAACGAAAATTATTTTACTTCATAATTGAAGGTGAAGCAAAAACAATCACCATACAAATTTCAAGTCGCGAACTTGAAGGTTTTATGCAGCAAAACTCCAGTTTTAAGTGCTATTAAAATCTAAAAATAACTGCATTTAATGAAGATTTTTGTTAAAAATTCCTTATACAACATGAAATAAAGCCTTTAAAACACCTTTTATTATAAAGTATTGAAATTATTAAAGGGAAATGCAGAATTTTTAAAGATTTAATTCATGAAAAAATTAAAAACTATAAAAAAAAGTGCAGTTTTTTCAAATTCCTTTATAAAACGTTCAATTTCACAAATTAATTAAGTTTTATGCTAGTTTTATTTGCCGGGTAACAACATAAATATATATAGTTCTTTTATAGATGATTTGACAAATTTGTTTAAGAAAATCAGCATAAAGCCTTCATCAAAGTTGGAAAATTGAAGGTTTTTTGTAGGTTTTATAAAGGAATTTGGAACAAAAATCTTCAAAGCTACATTTTTTAAAGATTAGCCTGTTTAAAACCTTTAATTTCACAACTTCGATGAATTTTTATGCTAATTTTTGTTTTTGCTGTATTTTATTTTAAATACAGGAATTTTCTAACTTTGCATGTCATTTTTTTTATTAGTTTCATGAAGACGCCAAATTTCAAAAAATTTGGGAGAAATTACTATATTATAAAGTGTCAAACATGCATTTTTCAAAACAAAATCCAAGCAATATATAGCCGTCTTAAAATAATACACGGATAATGTTGCGAACCTCAATATTATCAATTTACTCAAATGTAATGTACAATTAAAATAAAAAATATCAATCTAAAAACATCCTAATGTAGAATAAAATTTTTCGAATAAATCTTCTAAATTTTTCTTTTTCCACTGAAATTTTGCACCCTTCTTAGTCTATCACTCCATGCGACAACTTATTATTGTGTCATTTGGGCCTACTTTTACAAGAAAACATATTTGCAGAATCGAAGTCATTTTTTAATACATTTATGTGTAATATTTTTTGTGCTTAAAGTTTTTATGCATATATTTATTGGATTAGTATACAAGCAATTCAATATAAGTAATACGATTTATATATTTATACTATTAAATAATGATTTACAACTTCAGAAATCCAACAAAGTCGCCGATGGATTTCAAAAAATGTTTAAATATAGTTGTAACAACATTATTGTTAGGTTCAATTATTTGTGTTTAATGAACCTATGATGGCATCTCATAAACAAAACTTGACACAAAAACTTATAAGTTATTGCTACAAATATAAAATAATAGTGCACAATTAATGTATCATTAGTTTACGTTTCATTATCGTCTATTTTCAGTATTTTTTTGTTCGAATATAAAAAATAAAATTATTGGAAATTTTTGTTTTTATAATCCTTATGTTACTAAAACTATAATTGGACTTGTATTTGTGCCTAATCGTGTGCTTTTATTTTGAGTTTAAAACGAAATACCGCCTTTTAACGCGACGCAAGCATAGCGAAAGGCAACGGAATTCTGTTTGTTTTGCCTTTAGATTTTCCTCGTTGCTCTGCGCGGCAGCCTGTGACGTTGCAGTGCCCATCACCTATTAATTTTTTAATCATGATTTTGAGTTCGTATATTGTCAATCAATGAAAATGAGCCACAACCTCATACAGGTATTGTTACTACAGGGTTCATACAGATTTTCAAAAGTAAAAATTAAGTAGTTTTTAAGGACCTATCGATAATTTTTTAAGGACCTCTTAAATTTTTTGGCGCTGTTAGCGGAGATTTGCACATACATTGTTTGATGCAAAATTGGCACATAATCACATGTCAGTGGAGTTTGTAGAAAGTTGGTGCAGGATACCACTTCCGGCAAACTCCGACGCAGAATTCCCATCCCTTAAAGATGCCACATTCTTCTGAATTTCCTTGTTTTTCTAGAATGAGTATCTATTCTTCACAAAACAACAAACTAACTGAGATTTTCCAACGAGGAAGTGTCATATATTATAATGAAATACCACTGACTAAAAACTCGAACAAAAGAGATCAATAGTTTACTTTTTTTTCTGACACTAAATATGTCTATTCACGCCTTTCTCTCTTTGCCGATTTATACTTACGTAAAACGGTCAAAAGTGTAGACACGGTCAATGTAAAATCCGGAATTCTACATTTCAATAATTTTAATGCACACGGAATTCCGAATTCGAAAATTTAAAAAACTCAGAATTTAGGGTTAGACACAGAAAAATACCTCCCATGTGAATTAGTAAAAAAAAACATGTTTGACAAAAATTAAGGACTTTAGTAGAAAATTAAGGACCCTTAATTAAGGTCCTACCTAAATTAAGTAGTTCTTAAGAACTTTTAAGGACTGTGTGAACCATGTTACTAATAGCATTTTTATAAATATATCACCAGTGTTCACTCTAGAAATAAAATGGGGCAGGGCGCTGTTGGCAGTAAAAGGGAACCCCATTTTTGAAAAGGCATTTCTTGTTTTGAAAAGGGCACTTTAAAAAAAAATGTTTTGTGTGGACGTGGCCACACATTGACACATCGGACCCGTGACCAAACAAAAAGAAGTTCCGTTTTGTTGATTGACATTGCGCCAGAGCTGGATATTGGGCTATTCTTAACGGTTCGGGGCCTATCTCGATGGAAAGACCCGTACAAAATTGATGTCCCTTTATGAAAATATTATTTGAAATCTAAAATTTGACATTTTAAAATTGTTTTCCCTAAAAAGCAATTCTGTAAGTAGGAATCAGATTCTTTACAAAACTGACAAAAAGGCTACTTAAATCCAAAATTTGGTAATAAAATGCCTAGTCTTGCAAACCAATCTCTACCTAGTCCCAAACCATATTCTCTTTAAAAAACACAGAAAAAAAAACCTTAGAATTTCATATGCATAGGCACATGCAACCAATAGGATTTGTGGAATGCCCCATGCTCGAAATTACCGCGGAATCATCGCGATTTCACAATACGCGTAGTTATAGTGGAGTTGTTTTTCTACTGTCATAATTCACTTATTTCTAATTTACACACAATTTTTTTTAATCGATGCCTTTTTTAAAGACAACTAGGAAAACAATATGATGCTTGTGCTTGACTGAAAAGGGCAAGAGGGGCGGAATTTTTTGAAAAGAGGGCGGCATTTTTGAAAAAAGGGGCATGAGGGCGATATCGAGATAAAAAAGGGCGGGCAGGGCGGACCGCCCTTCAAAAAACACCTAGAATGAACACTACATATTCTTTCTGAAATCTAAAGTAATTAAGCAAAGGAATGAGAACAGCTGCTTTCCACTCACCTCTTCTAGACGGAGTCATGGATTCCCCACGTCTGTTTGCACCCTCTCTCATGCTCGGCGGGACGTACTTGCCCGCTTTCACCTTCTCCTCCACCTGTGGGTTAGCGGCCCCCGCCGCAGTTGCAGCCACTAAAACGAAAACAATGTATCAGTAACATTAAGTTGACTAGTATAAGGTACAAAAATCGGCTGTGTACTGTGTCACAACTAGGGATGAAACGGATATCCGGTATCCGGCTGCTTTTTAACTATCCGATATCCGGAAGTAAAGTGCCGGATATCCGATTTTCCATGCCGGATATCCGGATAAATAAAACAGCAAAGATTTTTTTTGTGGCGATCAATTTTCTTTGTTCTTGCTTTAAGTATTTTACTGAAAATTCTACCAATGTATTCACAGTATGCAGATTCTCCCTTTAACCAATAGATACTTTAAAAAAAAACCTTTTTTTCAAATTTTTAACGAGTCGTTATGGTGGAGGGTCATCACATCTCACAACTAATATAAAGTTGAATTAAAACATAAATTTCTCAAAAATTTAAGCAAACCTGAGTTTTTTTGTTTGGAATGAAAGGGCATATGGTAAAATTACAATTATTCAGAAATTAAGTGTAAAATGTACAAAACATACGACCATTGTTAGCAGCACCCTAGAATGACCCTTTGTAAATAAAAAAGTTTTTTGAATGTTTATTCAATTTTGGTATCACTTTAAAAATAAAGAATTGGGAAATATTACAGAATATAAAAATATTTTTAAATTTTTGACCGATTTCCGTTTTTTCTAGTGTGTATGAGAAGTTATTTTCATAAAAAATAAACTGCCGGATATCCGGCAAAATCCAGTTCGGATATCCGGTTTGTAATGTGCGCCGGATATCCGATATCCGGCAAAACTACTATCCGGTTCATCCCTAGTCACAACACAGTGAGAAAGGTTTCATGCGAAACATTCTAACATTACAGAAATAAGAAGAGGTCAGCAATGAAAATCTTTTCAATAGAAGATACACAAGATTTCTTTTTCTGATGATGTGGCCCCATCCATGCCCTGCATTTGCTTTGCTTTATGTCAAAATTTTACATGCATTAATTTTCTTTTGAAGAAGATCAAATGTCAATAATGGTATTTGTCACGGTTGGTGTGTCGGAATAAATCACCTTAAAAGTGGAACATTGTGCTTATATCTCGATTCCTCATGTAGCTGATTTTAAAGAAACGTTTCATGTAAAAAAATATTTTTCATTAGAATTCAAAATTAAGAAACAAACATGCTTGACACCTGTTCTAGTAATTCATTAAATTATGCAATCCTACCAGATTATATGCATTTTATACGTCAAGGATTAAATCTTTCACAATTGCTTGGTAGTTACTGCTTTGTAGAATTCTAGTAAAAGTTACCAATTGTTATGGAGTAACATTATACCAATAATAGGAAGTTAAATTTCAAAATTTCAAAGAAAACCAAAATACCAGGTTTGTTGGCTGGATCATCCTTAAGCAGGTCTGGCAAACTTCCCAACTTGTCCTTGTATGGACACTGGGTAGTCCAGTGGTCGTCTTTGCAAATTCGACACTTCACCATTTTTTGACCTTTTAATTTAGCTAGGGGGTCTTCCTCTTGACCTTTCTCTTCCTGTAAACACAAGAAACAAATATAAAACTGCACATATACAACATAAAATATATATATATAACATTCAAGAACTTCTTTAAAAAAAAATTAAGAATTTAGAAGAAGTTCAAAAGTTAATTTAAAGCTTATGCATGATAGAGACAATCACATTTTTAATCATCAGAAATTATAAACAAAAGCGAACAAACCTCTTTGTTTGATAAGAACTGCATGAAAATTTCTTCACATACTATGGTATTCGAAGGATTAGGACCAGGTGGATCATTTGATGCTGAACCAAACTTTTTCCATGCCTAAAAATTATTAAGTTTAGCAAATATAGTTATTACAAAATAGAAATAATAGACAAATATGCAATATATTTAATTTTTTTATACATGTGAAGCCATTTAATAACAAGTACAATAAAACACTCACTTTTCTGAATGCAATAGATTTGGATACCATTTTTCTTTCGATTTTGTAGTAACGTACAATCTAAAATAAAATGATTATGATAATTACTAAAACTTAAATACATTTCCCTTACAATCTCATGTAGCTAATGAAAGCTTAAAAATGTATATTAATTTTATAGCTTGCTTGTAGCTTGAAAACACCAAAAGTAATCTTAATAGCAATTTAATATAAAAAAATGCATAAATCTCTACAAAATCTAAAATATATATTAAAGGAATTGAAAGTTAAATCTAAATATGAGAGGAATGCTTGTTATTGGTTAGTAAGGAATGGTTCAAAATTATACTTAAAACATATTTAGTATTACTTGCTTTTAAGATACCTATCAGTATATAGTCCTACCATGAAAAGGTTAGGATCAGCTTTCATTATTCATCTGGCGAAATTAGACATTTACTCCAAAAAATTATTTACTTGTAAAGGAAAAACTTGTATTTTTTAAATTATAATGCTGATGTATCACATTGGAGACATTTTTGTTTTTAAATACATTTGATTATGGACCCAGTAGAAGAAAAATTCTTAAGAGTCTGCGGCAAGATTTTAGTGAATAAGATTTGTCTGCTACTTAATTTATAATATAACTATTGGCATACCTTTCATGAGAAAGTATAACAACAACGATTAAAAAAAGAGAATCTTAGCAATAGTATTACTTTGTTATTCACGTTTTTTTTTCACGCTCTGTTTAATCATTGCTAGATTATAAGTATTCATCACTCACATAATAAAGTATCAATTATTTAACACACTATATGAACAAACACATACCCATTTATTAAATAGTTTCAGCATTTAAAACAAAAACTCCTTATATTAACAATATTTTCTATGGAAAGGAATACAAAATTAAATTTATATTTCATTGTTAAAATTTATAAATGAAACTCTCCAAATTTCCTTAGTAAATTAAAATTGGAATTATAACTTTAAAATATGGTTACTTAATTAAATTGCAGAGTTCATACTGGAACTAAAAAAAGGGAAGGGTGCAAAAAGAATGCATTTCTTTTTAATATGCAATCAAATACCAATGAAATGCTTATTGACATGAGAAATATGTAGAAAAGGATATTAAAGACCAAGATTTAAAAAATATTTTAGTGTGGAACATAATGGACAATTCCCACATTTTTTAAAATTTTTTTTATTCTATTCAGATAACCGAAAAAGAGTCATCCATCGCAAAATTTTCACTTTCCGATTCGTATTTATTTTTTTATACGACTTCAAAGTTGGTCTTTTTTAAAGTGCGCGAAATCAGGCCAAAAGTGCGCGAAGGGGCTGTGACGTACAAATACCCTAAACACCCGCGGCGAAGGAGGAACCGAGACATCTGGTACCATGATCTTCGCTAGGTCTCGGGCAGAAGAAGCGAATTTGCATCATATCTTCCCTTATAGCCAAAAACTGTGTAGATATATTGGCTCAATAAAGATAAGTTGTAGCGATTGTGTACAAATAAATATAATATAACAGACACAATTTATCCCTGCAATTGGGGAGCCAAACATTCAAAACGTGTTTTGTCACATGAGGCGATTCATGGGGAAACGCCAGATAAGTTTTCCTAAATGCATTTATTGGTTCTTGAATATATTTAAATCTTCAGAAAAAATTCCATTTTGACAAAATTTGTTTCAAGCGAATAAAATAGGTTAGTTCTGTAGAAAATTTAAAGGCGAATTCGGGGGTGTAATAATTTCATTTTCGGATATTTTGGACAAAACTTGAATGGTTACTAATCAATTTTGCATCACCAACTCGAAAAGTTCCAAACAAAGCCCCACAGTTGCACAGATACGTGAAATATTCATATCCTGATGAACTCTAGTATAACAACTAGTAATGTATCAGTGATCTGACTGATATAAGTATTCGGATAACTGCGTCAGAAAATGCTTACATTAAAGAATGATTCTGAACAGCAGTCATGCACCCACGCAGCCGATTATCTATTCTATTTGCAAACCAAGATCAAAATTCGCAATTGAGTCAAAAGTCAAGTATTAAAAGTTATCTCTTAAATACAGGAAAAAATCCAACTACATGTAAATTATGCAGCAAACAATTCGGAAATAAGACAAAGCTCACTTGTTAATTCATGCAGGAAAAAAGCTGCACAAATGTGAAGTATGCAGTAAAAAATTTACTCTTCGGGATCCTATCTCAAGTGCCACCTTTTTGTGCATACAGCTGAAAAACCACACTTGTGAAGTATGCAACAAACATTTTACTAGATTCTAACTCAAGCAGCAATTTCTCTTGTATACAGGAGAAAAACCACACTCGTGCGAAGTATGCAACAAACAATTTGGAAATAAGTCGAATCTCAAAGCTCACTTGTTAATTCATGCAGGAAAAAAACTGCATAAATGTCAAGTGTGCATGCAACAAGCAATAATTTACTCGTGGTGCTGATCTCATGCGGCACCTGTTCTTACATACTGTAGAAAAGCAGCACAAATGTGAAGTATGCATCAGTAAAACATTTACTCTCTTAAATCCCATCTCAAGCAGCACTTTTTTTGTGCATACAGGAAAAAAGCTACATTCTTGTGAAGTATGCAACAAACAATTCACTTCTGTATTCGATCTCAAGCGCCACCTTTTTGTGCATAGAGGTGAAGAACCACACTCTTTTGAAGTATGCAACAAACATTTTACTCGTAGATTCACTCTCAAGCAGCACTTTCTTTTGTATACAGGAGAAAAGCCGCTCTCATCTGTGAAGCATGCAACAAACGATTTGCTGATAGATTCAATCTCAAGCTGCACCATAAACTTGTTGATTGAGGGAAATAAGACTACCGTCAACTATTAAGCATGTGTGTGTGTGTGTTTTTTTCAGGAAAGAAAATAAACTTCGAACTTTATGCCCTCTATCAAATGCAGTAATATTGAAAATAACGTCCAACTTAAATGTTAGATTATATATTTAAATGATAATTATAAAGTTATATTAGAAAAACGTGCAAACGGTGAATACACAGGTCTCACATTAACAACAAATGCCGATTTAGAATGGACCTATATTTTATATTTAGCATATAATATCCGAAACAAGGGAATCGAATCGATCAAGAAAATTTTTATGTTTGACATTCAATACAAAGGTAAAGAACGTATGCAATATTAATTTTTAGTGTGTTAAATTATTTTAACTTTATGATGTCAAAATTCGCATTTTTTTCAACCATCTTCAATCTTCAAATACAAGGAACGGTCATCGGAAAGTAACGAGGAGAACGCTTTATCCCAAATACGCTGATCTGTGTTTAGAGTATTGGTACGTCATAATCGGAGCAGCCAATAGCGGAGCAATTCGAGAAGGAGTCAAATTTTGCGATTTTCCTTTCGTTATACTTAACAAAGTAATTTTTTTTGGTGATTATCGTGTGGATATTTGAAATCAGCATGGTTTTCTCATTTAAAAAAAGTAGTTTTTACTAATTTTTAGAAAATGTGGGAATTGTCCATTATCCTATATTATTCAAGCAAAAATTATCTTGATACTGTTTAGCTAATTAAAATCAAATTTTACAGCATAAAAAAAAACACAATTATATTCCAAAAGAATTCTTAAAACACAAATAATAAAATGCAAACATTAAAGTATAAAGGTAGAGCTTATTTTAAAAGTTACCTTAACTTTCTTGCCTTCATCGTTGATTTTATATTCTGTAACAACTTTCTTATCTCCACTAATGACTTCCCCTGCTGGTTGCAAATCAGCTGCGAAAAAAATTGACGAATTCCATTGATTCACATTTTTTGTACTTATATTATTTTTTAAAAAAGACAAAACAAATATAAAATTTATTAGTTTACAAAATGGCATTTACCAAGTGTATCAAGGAAAATGTATTAATTTTTTTAAAGTCATTATATGCATTTTTTTTAAAAATATGAATTAAAAAATTTCTTAAGTATACAATCTACATTATACAATTTTGTTATTTATAATATAACATTTCCCATATGTCCAAAGCATTATATATGTTATTAATTCCAATATTTGTATTTAGGTAATTTTAACGATTGAAAATAGTGAAACAACCATTAAACATAATTATGTTAACATTAAAATACTTTTAAAAATGTGTTGTCTAATATCATATATTTTTAAAATATGTAATTTTACAGTTAGTGATTGTTTTCAAGGGAAGGAATTTCATATGACTTATGATTAAATATCTACATATCTTATTTGAAATATGTTAATGACATTCTGTTCAAATTTACAGATTTCTTTAATATTTACTTACCTTCTATATATTTGTCTGAAAACAGAAAATAAATATGTTGAAAATATTGGCAAGCATTTCAAGATTTTAGTGTCTAGAAAGTTAATTTTTGAGTTTTAGTTAAAACTTTAATTATAAACTTAAATTATATAACAATCCACATTTTATATGAAAATAAATATAAGTGATCACTTACCTCCAACATATTTTTCTGAAAACAAACAGAATAAAATATTAATAGATTTATTTTTAAAAAAAATTACAATCACTCAGTTATTTGGGTGCTTAATTATCTCTTGCTGAATATAATTTTAAGATAAAAAAAATGCATTTGCCAATTCAGATTTTAGATGCCCAATGAAGCAATGCATTTTTAATCATTGTAATCATCCTATTAGTAAGAATTTGTAAAAGACCCCCAGACTATTGAAGTATAAAAAAAATTATCTGCAAAAATTTCAAATATTAAATCCATATGATTTTTCTCACAACAAATCTACATATGAATTGTTCAGTACTTTTAAGTTTTCTTGTTAAATTGGTATAAAATTATAATTTTTTTTTTTTAAACTTTTTAATCAATTTTTTTTTAAACATGTTTAGCTACTCTACACATGTGGGTCTGGTAAATACCCATTTGGTAGGGTAAATAAAAATGGGTATTATTTACCCACTGCCTTAGGTACCAGCAGGGGTGCCCATCCCCCCCCAAGCTCAATGGCGCAAATCCCCCCCCCCCCCCCCCAAAAAAAAAATTATGCCCCAACAAATTTAAAACATATAACTTTATTAGAATCTAAAATTTTCATCTGAATCCACACAAAGCTCCACATTTCGCATTTTATAAATCAGTTAGAGATAAAATCAAAATATAAATTTAGTTATACTTTAACTTATATACATTAACTTATATGTATGAAACTTATATATTGCATTAAACTTCCTCTCCGCATCTCTTTATAACGTTTCATTGATACAAACAAATGGTGCTTAAAGTCAGGTTCGTAGGTAAAATTGGTCGCAGGTTCGGATAACATAATTTTTTCGAATAAAATTGTAATTTCAGAAATTTATTAATTAATTCATAATAAATTCCATAGAACTTGTTATTGTCTGTCCGCTAAGAATCGATCGATTTCGGTTAAAGAACCACCGCTTTGTTATGGTCTAAAAATCTGGTGTTTTCTACAAAATGTCATCCATTTGTCTAAGGTTTTGATTTCAATTCCACCAGAAAATATAATTTACAAATGTATATTTATAAATCCCGGTTTTGGAATTTAATTTTTATAAACACCTAAAAATAGTTACTGTAGAAATGCTGACGGTAATCTCTGATAGTTCAATTTCAGAAAAACCCTTGCAATCGCTCCATTTAGACTAAAATAACTACCTACAATATTATATGTTATTACATCTGTCAATGATATATGCAAAATCACTCTAATTAGCAGAAACACATGATGTAAATAGGTTTTACCCTAAATGCTCAGAAACAATTGCCTCTTACATGTCAGCCAAATGCCACTGAAAATGCTTAAATACTTTATATAAGAAAGAAAAGCTTTCTGACTGAAACATAAAAAAAAGCTTTTTTAAAAAACACATCATGACATCAAAGAAATAAAATTGATGTTATTTACGCGCGTTAGATACAAATGGTTCTACGAGTATATATGTAAACCACATAGTTTGTATTCCCCAATCACAGGGCCATCTACAAAAGCTAATGCGCTTTAATAATGTCCCCATGCTACACGGACGTTAATTGCGCACGTTAGCTTTTGCGATAACTCTGCGATTGGTCCACCACGTGGTTTGAATGCACCAATCAGATGCTTCTGCAAAATGCAACGCGGCGTAAATAATGGAATGGGCCTTAGAATATCTGTTTTTTACTCTATACTTTCTCTTACCTAATGGTATAAAAAAACTGGCATATATAAAACACAGCTACATATATGGTCAAACATAAATATATAAAAAGTGGGAAAATTCATGTTTAACGGTTAGAGATATCAACATGAACTAAAGTACAGATTATAAGTAATGAATAAACTTGTGAAAGTTTTATTTAAAAAAAACATCTATTAAACCACAACAAAATAGACAGGTAAACACAAAGATAAAAAAAACATTATCAAGGAAATTCATGCAAAATACTGAACGCTATTGGTTTTGTTTAAAATCACTCGTGACCTTCTACTCTTATTTTTGGCTATTTTAAATATGACTATCAAATGCAAAAACTTTATTTTATCGAATTTTAAGAAATCTTTTAAATTTAAAAATGCTGTATGATATTTATCCACTTACCGGTACAGTTTTTCAAACTCAGAAAATACTTTTCATTTAGTTCTTTTTTTACAATTTAAATATTTGCAGCTTTGCTACACATTTAAACTGCATGTTCACAAAAGACATTCGTCCTTGCTGACTAAAATATATTATCCGTTCTTTTATTGTAACGCCATTGAAATTATTTAAACTGATTCGACGCCAAGACGAAACTCGAATATAATAAAACCACCTACGCTCAGTAGCGGGGGCTCTAAAAGTTTAGTTTGGCTTTCATAATATTCAACGTAGATGAATATCGGCGCCAATATGTTTCCCGCTCAAAAATCGAGACCTATGGTCGCGCCTACTTCCTTTCGCTTTTTTTGTTTTTCTTTTTTTGAACCATGAGTATTTTGTAATGACAGAAGTGGCTCCTAAATGTCTCTTAGCTGTCTGTGTGCTGGCAGAAGATACAAGATAATATGAGAAAATAAAATCGATAGTAAATGTGTAATATAAGCACCAGAAAAAATTAGGAGGTGGTTGGGGTACGAAATTTTCTTTAGTTCGTCAATTCAGTAACAAAATTTACTATATCTTTTTTTAAGTTTAAATTTAAAAAGTATGGGGGCAACATCCAAAAACAGTGTGGGAGGGGGGGGGGGGGGGCGTCCCCCCTAATCGCCACAACTGATGCTTATTAGTGAACAAACGTATGAAAGTAATTAGTTTGTTGTGGAGTTGTATATAAAAATCGTAATTTACGTTTAAGTGTTATTGAGAAGCGATCACTTCCATCACTGCAGTTAATTTTTTAAAAACATATGCCACATATTAACAAACGAAAGAATTAACTTTGTTAAAGTCACCGTTTTTTTCCAGTTTTTGTTGCAGTCTGGAGTTTAAAGCAATCTTCATATTTATTATTATTTTTACATCCTTCTTCCTAACGGAAAAGTTATTGCCTCACAGCGTTTTTTAATATTAATCTCAGCACTGAAGTGTATAGTCTGAATGTATGAACCGGACAAAGATCAGTAAACGTGTATGTCTTAGATAAACATATGAGTAACACATATTAAAAAAAATCCTAATGGAGTTTTAAAAAATATGATTTTTTTCTCTAAAGTACTTTTCTTGTTTTTTTTTACTGAACCCCCTCCCCCGCCCCCCCAAAAAAGCAGGGGGTCTTGTGCGGTGGCATGCGCCGCACAAGCCTAAGATTCTTCCATAGCCATTAATCAGATAATTTTTGTAATTTATTTTGTAGATCTTTCTAAAATAGCATTTAGTTTTAACAGAATAAAGACTTGCATTTTCAAACAAGAAATTTTTTTAACAATTTCGTCAACTTTTGTGCCGAAGAGGCGTTTTTTGAAATGGCTGAAAATTCCAGTGACTGCGGACATATTATGTATGCAAAATTATTTTTTGTCCAAAACATTTCCCCCTAAAAATTAAATAATAATAAAGCAATGAAAAAAAAATCCCCCCCAAAAATTCTGATGGCGCAACTTGCGCCATGATATCCCCCTATGGGCACCAGTACGAAATGACATGTTTCATGCATTTGTTAAATGTCATTTATAATTTCTCATACAATCGATGGATAATTTTTCTTCTCTATTACTTTCCTACCTACCAAGGCGTAAAAATTCATGATTTAAAAAAAAAATCAGTCATGTATTTATGTAATGTATATTGATGTTGTAGCATATTTTATTTTACAGACCATCATGAAGTCATATTTTATAAATACTCAGGTTTTTACATATTTCAGGCTTTTATGAAAGACAAAATTACATGAGTATTCAAGATATATATTTATTTCCATTTATTCAAGAATTTAAACTAAATTTTCTTTAGCTATACCTATTGGTTTTCTAAACACACTTATATTGCATATTTATAATATGATATATCATTATAAGAATTCAATGTTTTTTACCTACTTCAAATTTATCATTAAAATGAAACCAAATAGAATATTTTTTCTTCCAGAAGACATATTTTATTATTTTGAACTAAGGGCTTTCTTAAGAAAAGAATTCAGTAACAAAAGTCTTAACACTCATTCCCAGCAGATTATAACATAAGATAGGAAGGAATTCCAACTGGGAATGTCCACTCTAACTATAGGCAGAAAACTTTAAAACAGTGGCTTTCAGACAAATAATTGTAAACTGCCATTATCTCAGAGAAAAAGGGTTGGGTAGGACTTTGAATATATAAGAATGGACAAATGAAAAATAAACCTTAGAGGAAAAAACCACAATAAGGAAGAAAAGTTGAAGCGACCATGAAAAAGGTTCCACCAGTGAGATTTTTATTAACAGAAATTCTTAATGAATTTATAAATCGATTTAAATCATTAACATCCTGCTTCAAACTATAATACACACATATTTGTTATAAATTTTCTTAGTAGACCTAAAAACCATTTTTTCTGCCTCTGATATTCTAAACAAAGAGATTGGAAACTTTTGGATTACCATGATATTAGTTTAGTATCATCCTCCTGCAATTACACTGCACTATATAATATAACATTGAGCTTTACTTCAGCATTAAATGCACCCATATAATTTTAAAGCTTAAAATTTCAAATTAAACTATACTAAAAATGACTTGTAATACTAACCTTCTCCTTGTTCAACTTGATCTGCCCAACTGATTGATTTAGCTCTGAAATAAAATATTCAAACTTAATAAATGTTATGACATAAGTGTAGAACATTCACAGGCAATTACAGGTATTTTATTTTAATTGTTGTATATAATATATTTTGTTTAGCTGAACATATTTTTATATTTGTGAGCCTAATTTACAACAGCCTAAAAAAATTGAAATGTTATGATGTTGGCACTGTTATGATTATTAACTTCATGCAAGATGATTGGCATCAATATAATAATTATTAATCAAATATAGATACACTGAATGTACGATTTGTATTTGATATACTGCTTATTCCGCAGCTAAGTAGAATATTCGGTTTGGGAAAATAGCATAATATTTAGCAATAATCAATATTAATAAAGCATAAATAAATTTCTTTATTAAAATTTTAATACGAAATATAAATATAAAAATTAAGACATTGTAATCATATATAATATTTATGTAGTAAAGATTCCTTTGCCACCCCTTAGATGCAAAGAATCTTAACACATGAGGTCTCAAAAGAAAGAGAATTTCATGGATCAGTGACAAACCATAATCTTATCCTCATAAGTTTTTAAAATATTCATTTTAACAGGGTTGTTTAAACGTTATTGATAATGCTGCCATAACAGAATTTCTCTCGAATGTATGCGTGTATATAGGGGTTGTTCAGGCGATAAGTATCACACAGGAATGCTAGTGTGCTTAAGAGTGTTGTCGAAATACCCCCAAACAACTGCCTGTAAGCAACATGATCGACTGCCCGGAGGGTGTACCAGCTGTTATTTTAAAGTAATGTGCCATTGCCAGTGTCATCTAATCGGGATCCAATGCCTGACGCTATTTAAGTTGCGTTGGGTGCCAGCTGAGGTGATGTCCTTGCCATCTGACTATGGTTAACAAATACGAGGCATTCTCTTCAAGATAGGCGCCGAACCGTCATCAATAGCCTATTATGCAGCTCTACCACGAAGTTAATTAACGAAAGGAAACCTTCACGATAAATTCTAAACTGTCGCCATTAGCCCATTAGGAACTAAAGTGCAACATTATTTCATCCAATTAACAAAAGGAAACCTTCACGATAAATTCTAAACCGTCGCCATTAGCCCATTGTGGAACTGAAGTGTGACATTATGTCATCCAATGGTTCAGACCTAATAGAAATCCTTTAAAATGAAGTTTGAACCGTCACCGATAGCCCGTTACGCAGTGGAAGTCTCCGATCAATCAATCAACTCGTCATCCGACCGTGGTTCGAAAATAAGATGCAACACTTGAGTTGTTAACGGTAATTGTGTGTTTTACCGGAAATAACCTTAATTATCAGAAAAAAAGACGCATGCATAACGCATCAGGTTATTTGGCGACTACTTCAAAACACAGCCAAATCCGCTATTACACGCAAGTCTTTACCAACACCTTTATCCCCTGGGCCTCTGGAGGGCCCTTGGAAATTCAATGAAGTATTCAACACAAAAATTGATATTCACAACGATCCTAGTAACTGCAGATTATCCTACGGAAAATAATTGTAAATCAAGGTCTGATAAATAAAAGTGAATGTCATACATGTAAATATTAAAATACAAATACAACGTTAAAATACGCAATAAAAATCCGTATAATCAGGTCATGTTTCGGGAGATACATCTCCCTTCATCAGCGGAAAATGTAAAGTCTGTGCGTAATAAAATATAAATAAACCCAGAAAACCCCGATAAAACTGTTAAACCGATTGAGATAGTGTTTGTTAAACTTAACATAACATACATAAACTTAAAAATTCTAGTCTATCTGAGCGCTCTAATGCTTTGGTTGTTTTACCATATTATCCCCAGATCAGCCATCAAATTTCTAAAATCCTCGGTAGGTTCGATATATGTTCCATTTTTTTCACTTATCAATAAGATCACCTTCACACAACTTAAAGACCCTATTGACAATCTTAATAACTGGGGCATATACAGTATTTCTTGTCATATATTGGTCAAACAAAGAGAGCATTAAGATTTCGCATTAAGGAGCTCCAAGCACTACTGTTAAACAAGAAATAAAGAAGTCCTCCATTGCCAACCACTCTTGGGAACATTGTCATATATTTAATTTTTCTAACCCATATTTAATTTGCAAACCTAAATCTCCAGTTGAACTTGACTTCCTAGAGGCGTTTCATATTTTTAGCAATATTGACTCGATTGTTAATGAAACGTTTGCGGTCCCAGTATTTCCCGCTTGTTGGCACACAATAGTTAACTCCAACTGATTAAAATAGTTTTTTTTTTTGGCAACACTTTCAATTTCTAAGATTATTTATATTTTATTACACACAGACTTTACATTTTCCACTGATGAAGGGAGATGTATCTCCCGAAACATGTCCGGATTATACGGATTTTTATTGCCTATTTTAACGTTGTATTTGTATTTTAATATTCCTAATGCAATGTTCTATAAGACAAGTTTTTATCTTATAAATGTAAATAGCCAAATTCTATAATGTAACCAAATTCCTATAACGGTAAAATGTTATGTATAAGCACATATGGGAACGTCCATTGTTACTCTTGTGACGGTCAGAGAAAATTTTCATAAAAACGTACATTTTTTACACTACTAAACATATTTAGGATAAAATTCAAAATTACTATTTAAAAGTTCATGTCATTCCGCTTCATAAAACATATCTAATATGTAATTTAGTATATTTTTGTTGTCAAGGAAATAAATCAAAATTTTGTTACTCTTGTGACCATTGGAAAAGGCAAAATACAAAAAGTGTTTTTAAGGTAGAATTCCTGTGAATTATATGAGAATACAAAACTCAAATTTACAAATATAATAGAGCAATTATATCTCTTAAAAAGGGAAAAACTTTTGAATCTCTTTGACAAAATCTGAATTAATGGCATTGTTTTAAGTAAAAGGCTAAGCGTTACTCTTGTGACGTTACTCTTGTGACATTTTGTCCACAATTGAATTTCTGCTTAAAAACCTCAAAAAATCATTAATATATGAGCTAATTCTCAATTTTTTTTAATATATAACTGTTTTAAACATTGATAGGAGTCTAAAATAGCTTAAAAGGGTATACAATTTTATTAAAAAATAGTTTACTAAAAAAATATTTTACAAATATAAGAGCAAAAAAATTAGCCACAATTTGATTTCTTTTGTATCAAATAGCATGATCATAAGGTTCAAACTTTTGAATTATTTTTACTTTTGTGTGTATTAAAGCACCTTATTTGGTATTCATCATATACTGTTAGAATTAACAGACCACAACATAGTTTACATTCACCTACTGGTTATATTACAATTTCTCGGCTCCTTTGCATTCTGTTACTGAGCAAAATTGCTCTTCCTCTTCATCATCGGTTTCACTTGCAGTTTCCTTTATAAAATATGAACTCTTTGTAGGAATTATCGTGTGTTATGGTCAATGGTAGATAGTGGCATTTTTGGTAGCTTCGACAAAGTGTGTTTTTGTGTGCCCTTCACTATACAAATTCTCAAAGAGTAATATGCAAATGAATTCTTTGGCTATGATTTCTTCATTTGGTACATAAAGTATGTTTACCTTTGTTGCACCATGAACAAGTTCTGCAAAATCAGCAGCTTTTTGTATAATTGCTTTTTACCATGCACTTCATTTCATAGACATCACTCAAAAAAAGAAAAACAGCACCGATTCCATCTACAGCACTCGTATCATAAGCTGTTGGGAAAAAAATGTCCACGAAAACTGTTAATATTTAAGTGCTGACATGTTTACAAAAATATATTTTTGTTTAAATTGGCATGTGCAATCATAAAAAAAAACTGGATACACTTTTGACCGATGTATTTTCTTGGAGATGCTGCATTAAAATATTGCGCAAACACATTTACAGAAAATCTGTCTTGTATTATATAATAGTCGTTCTATGATATCTTTTCAAAATGCACATTCTGAATGTCCACCAAAATTCAAGTAAAGTATCAAAGCACCAGCAACATAACAAAATTGAAACAACAAATTTCCCAACTTAATGATTCGAAATTCCCAACTCAACAGTGCTGAAAATTCCCAGTTCCAACTTATCAGCATTTTTCATCTTTTTTTATATACATTTTAGGTAATATTAAACAGTTCTCTCACAAGCATTGATTTGTTGCACCCATATTCCAATGCAATGTCTGTTCTGAGGTCTAATTTAAACATAATGATACAAGTTAGGCCATTTCTAATCTGCCCTAGCTTTTATTTGCTAATAATATTAATTTTCTTCAGGCATAAATTTTTTCTCAAATTGGGGATTTTTAAAGTAGAAATTCCCAACTTTCAGGGTTTCCAGATTATAGTGGGACCGTGCTCCCCCCGGTGCAACGGGCCTACACAGCACTCTAAATCAATAAATCTTTAGGAATGGAGAAAATAAATCTGCAACTGTCCTATGAATTATTTTGAAAGTTTTTATGAAAACCACAAATACACACATTCTGAGGACCTGCTATCATAATTGTTCTGTAATTTTAAAGTAAATAAAAAATTAAGTTCATTCATTTTAAAAACATGAATGAATGCAAATTAATTTGTTTTAAATTAATTATGGAAAAACTCCTCAAGAACTTATTCTTAAAAAGGGCAAAGCCAAATAAACTTAAAATATTGTTTTTGTTTTGGTCTGAAGACAACCTATTTGATTTACTTGCCAGAAATGTTATGCGTTACTCTTGTGACACAGTCAGTTGTTACTCTTGTGACAACTCAACAGAGGATGTTCTATGCATGACACACAAAAAATAAATGGTGTAAAATATGTCTTATTCCACCAAATCAGAGATTAAAAGGTTTCAAGTAAAAATGTTAAGTAGTTTTTACAAATTTGAAACTTTTATATGTTTTTTGTTACTCTTGTGACAATTAAATATCACTTTTAAATAGAGTTAAAATTTTATTCAAAAGCTAATCTAAAATATTTCAACTATATATATATGATAAATATGTAAATGGATTATGAATTTGTATATATAATGATTTCAATTAATGAACAAAATTAAGAAAATAATATACTATTATCGAAGTGACATTTTTGGCCCCAATAAAAGTGAAGAAATAAGTCAACTTTCAGAACAATTTCACTGCAGACTATTATTCTTATGAAATAATACCTTACAAATTTATACCCAGCAACTTTCTAGGATGAAATTGATATACCACACTTACAGTTTGGTTAAAATTTTAATTTCAGTAAAAAGTTTCATTTTTGGTGGACGTTCCCATATGTGTTAAGTACAAAGAACAACAAACATCAGTGTGCCAATCAAAATTTAGATAAAATGTACTTGATTTTTCAAAAAACACTCCTAATAAAGAAATATCTGGATTTATAATTTATTCTTTCATATTTATATTGAAGGCTGCTTAAATTATCTACATGTAAAGACCAATATTAGAAAGCATACAGAATAAAGAAACGACCTTTTTTCGTGTTTAAAATGTTACACAAATTGCATCAATGACAGGAAAAGAAACATGATGCATAATGACTACGTAATATTGTATGAAAGATTCTCATTCTCTTCTAGAAGAAAAAATACTGTTCATTTTTTTTCTGTTCGGAATCGCGCTCGAAATCATAGCATACGAAGTCAATTTGCAAAGACATCAACAAAACTCATATGGAGGTTACACATAATACACATTTTGGAGGCATTTGGCAGTATTAAAAATACATTTAAACACCGTTATATTAGGATTGTATAGTATGTAGATGGAAATGTCACGAAAACTTAAAGATCACGGATCGTATGTTTCATATAATAAAATTTACAAAAAATGAAATATAAACTTACTCCATTGCTGATGGCATTGCTAATTAATAGAATTTTTACAAAATTATTATTAATGAATCAAACGTGGTAAAAACAAAGTCTGGAAAGCCAACAGCAAAATATTAGGATTGAAGAGTTGTTGCCAAACATTAAACTCTTAAAAGAATATAATAAAGGGACACATTGCACGGTCTGGTACCCAGATTACCTGACGTCGCGCTAGAACTGCACAGTGGGCTGTTCATAATGGAGGTAAGGCACGTCAGAAGCATAAATTTTGATTATTGGTGGTTTTAATACGAAATATTTAGTTGTAACTATGTGGTCGCAAGCTTAGTCTACTATTCAACTCTTATTCATCTGAGTGGTCCACCATGGGCAGATAACGAGGTGCATGGTTGAATGTGTTCCCGGGTCTTTCCTTCGAGATTGACCCCGAACCGTCGCCAATAGCCCACTGTGCAGCTCTAGTGCAACGTTGATTAACAAAAACCAAACCAAAAACCACCATGGGCAGTTGACGTCATAATACGTCACCGGCCGAATTAATGAGTGGAAAATTTTTCGTATTTTCCCATCGAGTTCTGATCCAACTAATTATACTGACGTGTATATGGGACTGGTGCATGATAAATTTGTTCGGGGTCTAATGTCTTGACGCCTATTGAGATTGCGTCGGGTGGTGCTGACTCAGGCGTTGTCTCATCATCTCACCATAGTTAAAAAATGAAAGACCCCATTCCCTGTCTTTCCTTCGAAATAGGTCCTGAACTGCCAAGGGCCTGACATGTCGCCAATAGCCCAAAATACAACTCTAGTGTGACACTAATTAACTAAACCAAATCAATAAAACTTGCTAAATATGTAAAATCTAACCTATTGGAAGCATTGGTTGTGGATTTCGAAGGGGAAGGGGCAAGATCATCAAACCAGTTTTTGGGGAGGAATTGTCATTTTGACTAGTGGTTTGCGCTTCAAAAATACGAGTTATTTGTTCCCGGGCCTACCTTTGTGATAGACCCAGAACCTTTGGCAATAACCCACTAACACTTGGTCAATTTTATCAAATTTTTCTTTATAATTCTTGACTGTTTAGACATTTTTTTTATAGGGAATGTCTCCATTTGAGATAAAATGCTGGTTACATCCAAGAGAAGATTGTTCACAAAATAGTCCGGTGCAATCCCCGGGCGGGTCCTCCAGCCAGACTGATCATAGGGCCGGGTCCAGCTAGACATCCAGCTATAGTACGACCACTACTATGTTGTGCACAACTGCCTTCATGAGTTAAAAGGTTTTTAATTCCTTTTTTATAGCTTTGTTCTTAAAAAATATAACTTTTTATGATATTAAAAATTCATAAATCAAATATAATGGCGAGTTATATTGAAATTTGTATTGACCTAACTACAGTTCAAGGAGTTCTCTAAATCTATGATGAGTTGTACCAAGAAAAAAAAAATGGTAAACTCTCATGGTAAAAGAAGATATAATACTATCCCCAACATAATAATCTGTATATGCAAACAACTATGTATTGACATTAACAGCTTTTTAAAGAATTATATATATATATATAACTTTTATGCTGGGGATAAATTTGGTTTTCCTGTAAAGTTTTTCTTTTTCTAGTTAGGGCCTCCTTTCTTATAGTGTATAATTTGTATGTAAATTAAACATACATTAGTGTTCATATTTCTTAATTTTTTGGTTGGCAAACACTGATAATTGCTGGGTCGCGCTTTAGTATTTCAGTACTTCCACGAATTTAAAAAAAAAAAAATTTCATTCGGATTTTTTGTTGGACAGGAAATATTCAATTAGTAATGAAATGTAAAGTAACGGTTATTTAACTTTCAATTTATTAAAAATTACCGATTTTTCATCATTATTCTTTAAATTCCTTTTGTGTGTGTGCTTCATTTGATTAATGCATATGACATATTATAAGTATTTATTTAAAGTATATGTTGTTTAACGTTCGATGCTTGCTGATCAATGAAGATGCACACATTATTGTAAAAATTATTCAAGGGTTCATTGAAAACTTTAAATTTGCAATTTAATTAAAACTGTCAATGCACTTCGTTTGCAGTTTGTTGACTGTGGATGTGCTCAGAAGTGTAAAGAGATAAGTCTATACAGACTTTTTAAATAATTTTATTTTGCATAATGTTTTAATTTGTGAAATATTTAATCTCCCAAGAAAATTCTGTGTACGTTTAAGTACAATAAAATATTAGTAGGACACAAATCCCGGTGCTAAGAACATCTTTTAGTAAATTGATTTTTTTAAACATTTCAATACAAAAGACAATATTTTCCATACATGATTGTTTATTTATTCTATAATGCATGATAGTGAGAAATTATAGGTATACAGACAGTTATTGCACATTGAAAAGATATAACTTTAAAAATACAAATTGGTGTATGGTTTCAGTAAGTTTTACTAGTAATAATGCATGTTTTAAACCAATTGAAAAATTAAAGTAGTTTACACAGTTATATTTAAGTTCAAAAGTGTAAAAGATAACAACGAATTAATAAATGCACAATTTAATTGTATAAAAATTCTTCAAGAAGGAATATCAACAGAAATGTTTTACTGCAAAAGTATTAAAAAAAATATCAATGTCATAATCAACTGGTGTCCTGTAAATCAGCCTGAGGTTTAAAAAAAAGGCATATTAAGGAAGACAATTAAAATATATACATTCTTCAATGTTCAAATGGGTTGATGTACTTAAAATCACTCTTCAAACAACATTGTCACTAAAGCAGCACTTTTACATTGCTCGTCATCTAGTCTTCGCGCCTGAAAAATATAAGATACATTCAGCACCTGTCATTTAAACATGATAATTTCTCACAAAATCCCAACCCATTTAAAAATGAAGAAAGTTCAATTACAAAGAGTTTGAAGAATTGCTGATTTGTATGTAATGAAAGAGATAAAGATATCAAAAAACTTTTTTAATATACAAAATAAAAACTGCAGTAAACTTCATTATACAAAAAATTGAAAACTGGATGTTAACACAGAACAATTGTCTAATTGTGTTTAGATAAAATAAATGTATAAATTCATAATTTACACTTGGACTGCGTTATGCAAAAACCAGTCAACCAACACAATGTTCATTTTGAGAAAAAAATCGGCTTTAAAGCAAACCACTGAATAAGAAAATCCTTGCTGCTGCAATTCGTTACATGTCCAGTATCCCCACTGATTTAGCTTAGAAAGTGATACTTTGGGTTTCCCTTTACATTGAAGTGAGATAAAAAAAATTGTGAGTTAACAAGTTGTTTTGCATAACGCGATCCATTTGTCTGTGTAATTGTGGAAAGTGCTTAGAAAGACAGAAATATATTTATGACACAATTGATAGATTGATATAAAAAAATTATGTTAGATTAATTGTAATAACAAAAGCTGTGAAAACATTACAAAATGAGCAAATACTAAGACTATAATAAATGTTCGCCTTGCGGGTTTATCTTAGTTACATAACAATAAATGTATGCAAAAACGCATATTAAATTCTTACTAAAAGAAATATAATAGAGCTTTCATTGATACTGAATGTTCACTTGATTAGTTCATCATAGAGGAAGGATATTTAGTGACCAACACCAACATAAAACTAATCAAACTGCAGCTAAAAATGATTTGCTATTTACAAATCAATACCTTTTTTCTTAATGTTATTAAAATAACTTAATCATTGCCATTGAAAATCATCACAGTAATTTTCAGACTTTTCCCACGATTTTTAAAACTTTCCAGGTAAATAATAACATGAAAATATAACTGATATTCCTGCTGATTATTATGACAATGTATTATCATAAAATAACATCATAGTAAAGTAACAAATATCGAGATACTCAAATTTATGCTTTATGTGCAGAAAACAAATCTGTTAAATATCTGATAAATCTGATGAAATACGATTGTGCCATTCCGACTAAACTTTTTATTTATAATCCTGTCTTCTCCAGACAGATTGAAATATTTTTCAGTTTAAGGATTTTTTAGATCATGTTAACTCTCTACACCCAAGGAACATGTTTGGTATTTATGTTATTTTTGTGGAACAGTTACACTCCCTCCCGTTCCCATTCTTTTGAAGAGGTATTCTTTAGTATGTTCTTTTTCGGTTTAGGATGGATAATTATAAAAATTAAAAAGTACTGAATATTAATCTTAGTATACCAGACGTATATTTAGTGGCTCGTGATATTTTTCAAATGTTTAAAAAAAATAGCAGCTCTGAGAACGTGGCCACGCGTTGGCACATCGGTCCCGTGACCAAACAAAAAAAAATTCTGATTTATTGCATATTGGGCTATCGGTGACGGCTCAAGGCTTATCTCGAAGGAAAAAACGGTACAAAATTGATGTCACTTTGTGGAAATACTACTTGAAATTCAAAATTTGACATATTAAAATTAATGTTTTCGCTAAAAACCAAATCGGTAAGCAGCCCGAATTAGGCCACTTACAGAGAAGGCTACTAAAATTAAAAATTTGGTAATAAAATGTCTAATCTTGTAATCTCACCCCAAACCATCTTACAGGCAACCTATAGGATTTGTGCAATGCTCCGTGCTCGAAATTACCGCGGAATCATCGCGATTTCACAACACACTAAGTTAAAAAGAAGTTTGTTTTCTACTGTCATATATTAACTTAATTCCAATTTACACTACACAATTTTTTTAATCAATGGTTTTTATAAAGACAGCTCGGAAAGCAAGGATGCTTGTGCTTGACTAAAAAGGACAATACGGGCGGAATTTTTTTCGAAAGACGGCGGAATTTTTGAAAAAGGGGCACAAGGGCGCTATCGAGATGAAAAAAGGGCGGGCAGGGCAGACCGTCCTTTAAAAAACGCCTAAAGTGAACACTGCAACATGAAGAATACCAGCATACTTTGTGCTTCTAGATCACAAAATTAATTTCTATTAAAGTTTGTGAAAAACCTAAATCAACTTTTTAAACTATGGCCAATAATGGCCCTTGAGCCAGTAAACCCAAATCAACCAAGAATACATTGTTCATGTTCATTTTGAAGAACAGAGAAAAAATAAAGAACAAGTAATTATATTGGTGATTTAAAGGCGACACTTGAATGCAAAAGATTATTAAAATATGTTAAAACCTAAGTAATGTCATACTTTCAAATGAAGTTATATAAAGAAGAAGCTAATGAAATAAAAGCTTTTTTTATGCTCGAAAACATGCAGTTCTTGTTCATTTTGAAGAACAAGTCGTTATTTTGGGACTGAGAGTCGCCACTCAAGGGCACAGGGTTACTATTTCCAGATAATTTCATACGAGTTTGAAATCAACAATATTGTCATAAACAAGCAAAATTTCATTAATACCAACAGAGAGATGAGGAAACTACAATAGTTCATTATGTAATATGGCGCTGACAGTCCGAATCACACATTGCTTTTTAAACCATCACAAATTCAATTTTTAAAAATACATATGGTATAGACTTGATAAAGTGTATACATTGACAAAAAAATGTTTTTGCAATAGCAAAGTTGTTTTCAATGCTTAGATGTTTAAAAATAGCTTGTAATGTGCAGACAGTTTTGGTATATGATATTAATTAAATATTAATATTAATTAATTGTAAAGAGATAGCTTTTAAGTTGCATCTCAATCTATTAGATTTATAAAATATTGTAGAATGGGGTGTTTCTTATAAATTTTAAAATCGAGTGCAAAAACTGGAGATTGCTAAATGTGATATGATTTGTAGTGTCAGTGGTAAAGGCTAAACTTTTTCAACAGTGGTTATTTGAAACAGCATTTAATGGGTCGCAGAGTGTGCTGCCATTGTCCTTTGATTCGTTAGGAGGCGAACAAGTAAAATGATTATAGATTTGAAGTTAAGAATAGTTCAGGCACTAATAAAAAGTAGGGATGAACCGGATAGTGGTTTTGCAGGATACCGGATATCCGGCGCACATAACAAACCGGATATCGGATATCCGAACTAGATTTTGCCGGATATCCGGCATTTTATTTTTTATGAAAATAACTTCTCATACACACTAGAAAAAACGGAAATCGGTCTAAAATTGAAAAATATTTTTTTATTCTGTAATATTTCCCAATTCCTTATCTTTAAAGTGATACCAAAATTGAATAAACATTCAAAAAACTTTTTTATTTACAAAGGGTTATTCTAGGGTGCTGCTATCAATGGTCGTATGTTTTGTACATTTTACACTTAATTTCTGAATAATTGAAATTTTACCATATGCCTTTTCATTTCAAACATGAAAACTCAAGTTTGCTTAAACTTTTGAGATTTTTTTTTTTTATTTAACTTTATATAGTTGTGAGATGTGATGACCCTCCACCATAACAATTCGTTAAAAATATAATTTTAAAGTAACAAATTTAAAAAAAAAGTGTTTTTTTTTAAAGTCTCTATTGGTTAAAGGGAGAATCTGCACACTGTGAATACATTGGTAAAATTTTCAGGAAAATACTTAAAGCAAGAACAAAGAGAATTGATCGCCACAAAAAAATCTTCGATGTTTTATTCATCCGGATATCCGGCATGGAAAATCGGATATCCGGCACTTTACTTCCGGATATCGGATAGTTAAAAGGCAGCCGGATAGGCCGGATACCGGATATCCGTTTCATCCCTAATAAAAAGCATTAGGAGACATACTAAAAGTTAAATTGAGGTGCTCTTTATGGTACACAGTAGGATTAATAATATATTTCTGTAAATCTAAAAACATGATTTTGCTTTCAAAATTTCTTTTATCAATTTTTCTTTAACACACTAGTTGTGGTTTCATGTTGGTAGATTAGGTTTGGTTTGGTAAATTAACATCGCACTAGAGCTGACACATTGGGCTATTGGCGATGGTTCGGGGCCTATCCCAGATAAATGACCCGGGAACAATGCCTCGTATTTTTGAACCGTGGTCAGATGAATAGGACATGTTACAAAGACCAACATTCCTTTACCAATATTAGTTTAATTTTATGAGAATGACATAATTTTAGATGTATTTAACTTTCTAATGTCTTAGCAACTAAATATAAAGATTTTTTTTTCATTTCTAATTTGTTTAACCCTTTCTAAGCCAGACTTGCTTTTCTTCAAACTTCAGTTACATTCATTGTTTAGAATTAAAAATCCCTTTTCTGTATGTTCTATCCTGAATTTTAACTGTCTGGCCATAGGACTCTATCTGTTCTATCCTGCCCATATGGTTGCCAAAAGACCATACAGGTTAAAAAATTCTGAACATATAACTCCAACCAAGAAGCATAAAAGTTAAAATGAACTTTTGTAATATTTATGAGCTCTTAAAAGTGCAAGCCCAAAGGAATAGGGCCACTATCCCATGGAGGATAAAAGTTGATTGTATAAAATAAATACAACTGCAGAGAGTTCATATAAAGAAATAAGATATGTAGCTAAGCATAAAAAAAATATAAATGATATAACTTTCAAGTGGAATGGATATAAACATGAAAGTTTCACAAATCCATTTTCCCTTATCTTCGAGATAAAATTTGCAAGACACTAGTTAAGGGAAATGAAAAACTTACTGTATTCCATTTGATAAGAGTAGGCACGCTAGTGAGTTTAAACTTGGGATCCTTTCTGAATTCATTGTTAGGATTTTTCCAACTAAAAAACCAACACAGTGAATTAATAATTTTTTAAAAAAATGCACAGTGATGAAACAGTTTCATATGCATTTCAAATGGATTCAATACACCAATCATTAAAAATAAGGCTAGTTGTGTCATATACTAAAATAATCTAATAATTTCAAAATTAATGATTTATATATAACATTGAGTTATAATATAAAAAACGTAATCTGTTATTTCGACTTTATAGGATTTGGCTCACACTGAATTTCATAACTAATGAGTTATTTTTTCATTAGTTATATAGCAGCAATAACAATAGCTGAAATGCATAGTGAGCATACAGGACAAACTGCAATAAACATTGTGTTTCTTAATTATTTTAAAATAAATCGAAGAATTTTAATTTTTTTTTCTTCTTAAAGATGACTGTTGATAGATAAATACTTAATGGCTGGGGCAAATATATAAAAGGTATTTCAGAGAACAAAATTTGCAATAAAGCCTTTACACAAATTCTAATTTTCTACTCAAAGCTTAATTTCTATTTGGCCGAATAGGGGAAAGGGCAGCAATGACTGGCTCTGTAATAGACAAATATGTCAAATTAAAAATAAAAGTTTTAAATTGAAAAATAATTACTAAGGCTACAGGAACATCCAAATTTATTCTCAGAAATTTGAAGAAAGAAAATTGCTGCGGAACCGATGATATTTCAGTAGAAAAATTAATTGTGATATGTGGTAGGTTGGGAAATGATTTACATTAGTGATGAGAATAAGAGACTAACATTTATTAAGATACACAAAAAGGTCTTACAAAGTTCTGTCTCCAACACTGCAATAAATAAACACACTATTTTCTGGAGCAATTTTCAATCCTTCTTCTATAACTGGTTCAGCTAAAACATAAATTAGTAATGTTAAGTGCATAATGACAAACTTATGCAAATATAATGTACTAAATGATTGTAGAAATTCAGATAAAAATGATTTTTTTTTTGAATATTTGTTATTTAATGTTTAATTACATGCAGTAAAGCAATTGTAAATTTGTAAGATTTTCAAATGAAAAGACCAGTTGAAAAATCAACTTTTTGTTGAATTCAAGATCATAAATTTTTTTGTTAGCTACAGGACTGTACATCAAACGAGATGGCTGTATTTGCAACACTGAACAATAAAACACACTACACTAAACCAATAAAGAAGAAATAACGCCAATTCGCCAAAGCAACAAACAAGAAATGAACGTGCGACCGGACTAGCTTATATATACTCGAATCAACTTCCCTGTGTTTAGCCACGTCCGTAAAACATATTCTAGAACCTGAACTAAATTTCATAAAAAAATAAAATCAGTATTGGTAGAACTGTATCAGTGGCACTTAAAATATATTTTCTGGTAGCTTATGGTGTCACTTGATCGCTTTTTTACTTTTAGTTAAAAATATAATTTATGTGTATAATCAGCTAAAATAGTAATTAGATAAAAGCCAAAATCTCGCAAAGCAGACAAGCTCTTTAAGAAAGAAAGACAAATCTTCGCGGAAGTTTTTTTTATGTCGCTATTAGTAAGGAAAAATATCGTAAAATAAAAATAAACTAAAAATCGAAAGGATGTACTTTAAAACAGAAAACATTTAAACAAAGTAAAACATGTTTGCAAAATTTCGAATTACATTACTTAATAATCAAATGACTTAATTTCTAACATTCCTTTTAGTTGGAAAACGAATTTCAAATTTAGGCATACGTGGAACACAAATAAGGTTAAGCAATTGCTGATTACCGGCCACACAATCTGGACACCAACTTTCTCCTTTACTGTTTTTAGCACCAGAAAATAAGACGAATAAAGAATCTGAATTCAAGTTTTCACCAATTGCCTTTTTTACAGCTTCATATCCTTCTACACTTATTCGCTTCACCATTTTAATATCTATTTAAAAATGCAGAGCAATAAAACAATCGGACATCGATCACGAGAATTTAATGTTTTCGTTTTGAATTTCATATGACAGTCATACAAGTTGAGTTGGTATTCACATGGCTGTTAACTAAATATATATAAAAAAATGTTTTAATGCAATTGATTCAAGATTTATTCATAAAAATATTTTCACTATTATTTTATAAAATTTTTAATGATCTAAATTAAAATAATGGTGTTAGTTATAAATATGAGTTCATATAATTGAATAAAATGATGAAATAATATTGAAGTGAAATGATAATGTGATGCTTGATCAAAACAAAAAATATTTTTTAATGTGTTTTGCTCTTCTAAACTTTTTTAAGCTTTAAAAAAAAGGATAAAATATTATCATTATAATTACCATTCATCACATTATTCTTGACATAAAGGAGATTTTTTTTTTTTTTAAACTTATTGTTTAGATCATAAGAGTTCTTAACTTACTTCGTTACAAATTCAGTTGCTAGCAATGACTGAACCTCCGGTACCTTTTGACGCTTTTAAAGCTCCTCTCTTGAAGGAAAAAAGTGATTCCCCACCTGAAGACATTTCATCAAAAGACATAAACAATGATAACCAAAACACTGTTTCAACAACCAAGAAGAAATCGGACAAGCCCCCAGTAAATATTCCTCTGCCTTATAAAGAACCAGAATGGAGTGGAAATCCATCATACGGCTTCAGCTTTGAGGTAATCAAAAATGGTACTTTGGTCTCCACATTTAAAATAAGTTCCTCTCTACTAACATTTGGAAGATTAGAAGTTTGTGATTTTGTTTTCGAGCATCCCTCAGTATCCAGATACCATGCCATTGTCCAGTACTGCAAGGGTGACGATTCACATCCAAAAGGGTTTTACCTGTACGATCTCGGTAGCACCCATGGCACCTTTCTCAACAAACAGCCCATAAAACCAAAGATTTACTACAAATTGAAAGTCGGCTACATCTTGAAGTTCGGGGGTAGCTCTCGACTGCACATCTTTCAAGGTCCCGAAGAAGAAGAGGAAGTTGACACTAAGAAATCAGTACAGAAGAATCAAGATGTTTGTAGTTGGGGAATGGGAGAAGACGCTATCGAAGACGAGAATTGTTCAATAAACCCCTTCGCTCTGTCCACTGCCAATGAAGAACTGTGTCTCGAAGATCCCAAAAAAACACTGAAGGGGTGGTTTGAGAGGGAAGGATATGAGCTAGAATATAACGTTGAAGAGAAAGGCTATCAGACGTTTATGTGCCGCATAGAATTGCCCATCGACACGCCAACAGGCGAGTTCATGCCAATTGAAGCGTCTGTGTCGGGTAAGAAGAAAGAGGCGGTCGTCGCATGTGCACTGGAGGCTTGCCGGACATTGGACCGTATGGGGTTGCTGCGGCAGTCACATCACGAGGGTCGACAGAGGAAAAAGAAAAAATGGGAGGAGAACGACTACTACGACAGCGACGAGGACACATTTTACGATCGGACGGGTGAAATCGAGAGGAGAAGGGAGATGAGGAAAAGGTTGACCAAGAAAACCCAGGCGGAGAATTTTGAAAGCATCGAAGCAAAGCTCAAGGTTTTAGTTGAAGAAATCGAAGGGATTGAAGCGAAACTGGAGGCGTGTGCCACTAAAGATGCCCTCGCTGTTAAAGATGGAGATGAGGATTCGTTGGAAATGTACATGTCCAACTTGTCTAAGTCAGCTAATGCTCCAACAGATAAGTTTGAAAAACGAAAGCTGAAGCTGAGGTTGCTGGAGGCTCAGAAAGAGCGATCCCAGCTAGAAAAGATGCTAAATATTGCAAGACCCACAAAGTTGCCACCTGTCGCAAAGCATCCAGGGATCATTGGGAAAAGGCCAAAGTCTAAGCTGCAGTTGCCCGTCGTTAAGCCGCAAGAACCGGTGATAGCGAAGGACACAAATGAAGAAGAAATAGAAGAAGAAGAAGAGAGTGACGGCGAAACTCCAGTTGTTGAAAAGAAACCAAAGGCTTCATGTGAAGCTAATGAGAGCGATGGTCATTTAGTTGATGCAAAAGGGAAAAAGTATGGACTTCAAATGAATGTTGGTGGTGAAATTGAAGTAGAAGAACCAGAAAAGATTGCACTTGAGGAAATTATGGTGGAAAAGGACCCTGGAACCGTTTCACGTCCGTCAATTGTTTTAGATGATACCGAAGACAATGAAACAGATGAAAAAATGGATGTTGAAGGTACTCATCTGACTGTAAAAAGTAGCAAAAGACAGCGTCCTAAAAAAGAAAAGAAAGCAGTTGATGTGTATAAGACTGATGCTACTGAGTATTGTACATGGACACCCCCTACTGGACAATCAGGAGACGGAATGACACATTTGAATGCAAAGTTTGGTTATTGAGTTAACATATGTGGAACTGCACTTATAAAGTATTTGTTATTAGTTATAAAATTTAAATTTCTTGTCCTTATTTGAGGAAATAACTTGTGAAATGTCACTCGTGCAAGATTGCTGATTCCTGCTTTGATAGCAAATAGAATCTAAACCAGAGAAATTATTTTAACTTCTGGACAACATTGTAACGGGGGAAAATTATTGTAATATAAAAGTATCTCAATATATAGCAAAATAAATTGAAATTATTTTTAGAAAAAAAATCGATTTTTAAAAAATAATATGGTCTTAAGTTTATCTGTCCGGCTTTCATTTGCAAAAAAAAAAAATTATAAGAAGAAAAAGTCGCAAAAAAACGGAAAATGTTGATAGCAATGCTATGTTTTTTAGGTTTTCATTTAAGAATACTTCAGTTGGAAGATCTAAATTATTAGATAGACATATACTTTCTGTAGCTAAACCTTCTTGATTGAAGAAAGATTTCTAAAAAAATCATGTGCTTATAAGTGCAGTTGTCACTCATTTTATGAGATTTCCTAGACATACACTAATTTTGTCAAGTTGTGTCTGGGAAAGTATTCTTTTTTTCGTACATAATAATAGAGAGAAGAATAGACTTTGTGAACAGTGGTCAGAGTATTTGGCAATGTTTTTTCATACAATTGTTTATTAGTTTTGTTTGTCGGATTTTTTGCAGGCAAAACTGCGCTAAACTAAAATAGAATGTCTAAAATATAATGGAAATTGTAAATTTGTTAAAATTCTTAGGCCCATTTTACACGAACGAATATAACTCACAGGAACTTCTCAGTGATTAAAGAATTCATACTACGTGGTTTGAATTCTCCAATCACCAAGGAGCTCACACGCTTATTATTTGTTCATAGAATAGTCCTTAACCTTGATCTATTATTTTAAATAATAATCTTTATTGATAATAAATCATAAACATTAAATATATATAATTATTTTGAACCAACAAGTGATTGGTTTATTTACTATTTTAGATGTTTTGTATTCTAATAGTATCCCATTAGTTTTTAACAGGCTTAGTTTTTATTTGTATATTTCCAATCTCCCTGTTGTGTAACTAACTTCATATATCCCTAACTAACTTCATACTATATCCCTTTATAGATATAATAAGTAGGCATGGGTTTCTAAATAAAAGGAATAGCATCTATATGAAAATAATAGGTCTCAAATTATTCAAAATAATTTCAAACCTATTGTTTTAATTTTTTGTATTATAAAAATTCATATTAGTTGTGTCGATAAATAAATTATAAAGTAATAGCACTATCATCTTTAAATATGTTTGTATTTGTAGTGGGATACATAAGTTAGAATTGTTTGTAAATAAATAAACAAACTTTTAATCATGTGAGCTGAACTCAAAATATTAATGATGGATAATATGTAGATTTACAATATACATGCACGACTAAAAAGATTAATATAATTTAAAACATTAGAAATATATTAAGTAAAAAAATTGTGTATATATTATGAGTATTCGGTGGTACATTAAATCATGTTGTCAAAAGTACTTACTTACTGTTGGTTACAATTAACTTAAAACAAGGAAATAGACTGTGCATTTATAAAAATTAATGTAACTTTGTACTCTTCCAATGTAAATAAAGGAGAAAATTGTTTTTTTGGATGAATAACTTCATGTAGTACCTAAATAAATTAACATGTGGTGGAAAAGCTCACTAAGTCAGTCACAAAAGACTGTTTTGAGCTATTTAAGTTTTAATTTTGACCCAATTATAAAAGGCTTAATCTCAATGTGTAACAGGAGTGTTTTGCCATCAAGCTGACAATATATAACGAGCAGTGTGTTATAAATACGAGGAACCCCAGGCAGGACCTGAGTTAGAAATTCAATACCATAGGCACAATGTCACTAATTCGGGCCCCACTTTTAAAAAATAGTTTCAAGAATGAAAAATCTCGAATATTAAGTTAAATATTCTTTTTAAAAAACAAGAAATTACAACGTTTTTGGAATAGTTACGAAAAATTGCAATAGTAATAACGAATTTTTCAAAACATAAGCAACTTTTCTACAAATTATGTATAATTAAATAAAAGTTGGGACCTAACGCGCCTATTGGTAAATCAGGCCCTGATAATACTAATGTCATCTGAGTTGATTGCAAGTTACTATAATTCTGGGGAAAATTATGTTTTATTATAAAAAGTTAAGATTTTTATTGGGACATAATCGGTGGTTTGGTTATTTGAATTAAAATACCAAACTTCAGTAATAATCTTGTTTGATTTGTCTATCATTCCATTAGCATAACCTCCGCAGTTCTTTGTTAACATACTGCATCAATGTCCAATTTTAAATATTTTTATGTGTAATTTTTTTTAATGCATAGAGGTCCATTGATCACTAATTCCAAAATAAAGAGTCAATCATTTGCTAAACAGTATGGATAATAGGATAACCCTAACTGTAAATCCTGCACTCAAACTTATATTAATATCAGCTGAGCCCAAGACCAAGGGCTAATTACCGAATAGGTAGCCATGGTTTGCACTTTGCATTTCTAAATTTTCCCTATTAATTTAACATCCCTAAGTAATGTGCTATAAAAAAAAATCCTAAAAAATAAAACGTATTTAAATAAAAATATATATATTCAATGTAATCTGTTCGTAAATTAGAAAAAAAGAAAACTCAATAAATACCAAATATTTTCTGGAATACTTAATAGTTTTTTAATGTGTTTCAATATACTTTTAGGTCATATAAAAGTTCTATTTGAGAGCAATGGGGCCCTTGTTTGAAGACTCCCTTTTGGCCCTAGCTGGGCCCCTCGAATGTGTCAAATCTCGGCTTATTTGTCAGTCCATGACTGATATTGACATTTGTGGCAGCAAAAAAACCGCTGCTAACCTAGGTATGATATTGTTAAGGTTACAAAAGCCGCTATCCCCAAGGAAGTACCACATCGGAGTTAATGGAAGGACCGCGTTGAACGCAGGTGCAACGCGTGGACCACACTCCAGCGCAGTAGCCCGCTCTTCGACCAGCTTTCTTGCATTGCTGATTGCACTCGTGGCTGTTCGCAGGGCACATGTTCTTGCGTTCTGGCAGTGCAGGATGCGAGTTCTGGATGTCTGGAAAGAAAGTTTCCGTGTTTAAATTGAAGTGCAACAAGGTTGGGGATTTTGAAATATTCAACAATAATATTGTATGCAATAGCGTTCTAAACTGCGCATGCCACCACTTCAAGTTCATTTAATGTGAATTATAATGAACATCAACATTTTTCCAGACTTTTGGCATGTACCATTTTTGGTATGAGTAATGTACTCATACTCAGCCTTGGATATGTAAGAAATTAGGCATAAATATCTGTGCCGCTACACAAAAATCATAGGGGGGAGGGGTTGAAACAAAATTTCCCAACTTAACGATTCTAAATTCTCAACTCAACTCTTCGAAATTCCCAATTCAGCAGTGCTGAAAATTCCCAGTTTCGACTTATCGACTTTTTTTAAAATCTTTTTTATATATATATTTGATAATATTAAACAGTTCTCTCACAAGGATTTGTTGCACCCATATTCCAATGCAGTGTCCGTTCTGAATTCTAATTTAAATGTAATCTTTCAAGTTTTTCGATTTCTAATCTTCCCTAGCTTTCATTTGTTAATCGTATTAATTTTCTTCAGGCATAACTTATATGCACATACATTCTAAAACATCTAATTTTTAAATAAAAAGTCCGACAAATAAAATAAATGCCTCAAAGAGATACTAATAAATAATAATAATAAAAATCATAACTAAATCATTTCATTTATTATAAATAAACTGGAAATTGTTATTTCTTTATATATGGTTATTTAAAAAAAAATATTTTCATTCAGCATTTTTTTTATAAACTACGGGGCTTTGCCCGTACTCGTTAACGCTCGTCCACCGCAGCGGACCGCAGAAAAATCTTGCCTTCCGACGAGGAGCGTAGTCTGAACCCATTTTGAAACTAATGTCCATTCATATTTAACTTTTTCATAGTGCCTTGCAAATATTCAATTAGGCTCCGCCATTCCAGAAGAACATTTCTACTAAGCGTCTTCCGTTCTCTAACAACACGCTGTTGATTCTTCTACTCCCCTTTTGGAAAATGCTGCACTAATTCATTGATGAACAGCACAATTACCACAATAATTAGTGAATTGTCATTGACGTTTGAGTGGCTTCCATGCATTCAGATTCGGTTTAGGTTGTTTGGATGCCAAATGGTGATTGTTATTGTTATCTAGTCTTGAAGCTTAGTATCCATGGTAATTCGTATTAAAATTAAAAGATATGAAAACTTCTATAGTCAGAATAACATTACAAGCAAAAAAAAAGAAAGAGGTATTTCGCCTGTCTTATAACTAAGATTTTTTCAGAGTGAGAACTGTGATTTTTAATAAATTTAGAAAATTTTAACAAAATCGGAAAATTGTTGCCTGAAATATGAATAACCAAGTCAGACCCTTTGCATTACATTTACCGTCAGCGGTAGTTACTTTTTTTTTGCAATAACTTAAAAACTGATAAATATAATTAAAAAAAAAAGAAAAATGTAATGAATTAGATCAGGTATATGACTACTATTCGACACAATAATTATAGTTATGTAATGTTTGCTTCTGTACGTTTTGCTTGATACAAAGGTTTTCAAGGTTGAAGAAAAGGGCTATGTTAGAAACATTCGAGATTTTTTAATGCTTGAGAGTTGCACTAAAACTGACTTCATACTCATAATTTCTACTTAGAGATTTCAAGTACAATATATATTTCAAACATTACAATGTTTGATTACTGGTTAGAGCGTAGATATTTGTTAGGTATGGAAAATAAAATTAAATAACTTGAAAGTGGAAATTGCTGTAAAAACCTGTCCGTCCCAGCAAGAAAATAAAATAAGCACAAAACTTTATCAAAACTTTCATGAAAACTGCATGTTGTCCAAATACCTTTTTTTAAACTCCCATCGTTCACTTCTTTTATAAAGGTTTTATGCTGATAAGTTTTTGCTGGAATAGTATATCAAGAAAAAAAAATATTTTTAAAAATAAAAGGGTACTTACGCATAAAAACAAGTATGCATACAAATGTTATGCTAATTTTCTTCATACTTTCAATTGTAAAAGCTTTTGATTTACGATTTAGAGAATAGTTTTGTGCATCCTGCACATTCTTCAACATAATAGCCGTAAATTAATGCAAGCCAGAAGGTCCAGACTTTTAAGTTGCATCATTTTTACAAAATCAGTTTTTGAAACTCGAACCAATTGTCTGTTGTCTAGCCACAATGGAAAATAACATCAAATATTTAGTGCGTAACATTGCAAATATTTTCTATTGCATAGCATCAAAATGTATGTTTTAAGAGAAGTATTTTTACCCATTTTGTTTCAAGTACAACAACTTTCCATTTTCAACTGTAGATGATGGTTCACTTTGAATATATTGTAATTTTTTTAGACGAATTGTCGCATGATATTTAATGTGGTAGAAGTGTCGAAGTTCCTAGTGGGAAAAATGGCCGTTCTTTTGTTAGATTTCGCTGATGCTAAATTTAAAATGAGTTTTGTCCTACCACCTCGAGAAAACCCTGAGACGGAATTCTGTCGTGTGGTGGCTGAAGGACAATTTTAATTAATTTGAAAGGTGTTTTGTAGAAGACATGATATAGGTATAAGTGAATTTTGTCTAATAGTAGAAAAACCCCATTTTCAACTCCCTTTTAATTTTAAATAGATCATTAATTGGTAACCCTCTTCGCAGCTTTTTCGTGACGATCGCTCAGGTTATATTTTTAGAAATGCACCGTAATTTAATAAAACAGAAATATGTACATTTTAGAAGTATTCATAAACGTGTTAAGATCAGATTATTTTTGATATGTTTTTTTAACTTGTAAAAGTTTTGTAAAAAATGACAATTATTTATGCATAAATTGATCAAAGAAATTTTTACTTAATTTTCCCCCCTATTCCTTACTTTATTACAACTTAACCCTTTTCTGTTTTAGTTCATTGAATTAACGTCGCACTAGAGCTACATAATGGGTTATTAGCGACTGTTCATGGTATGTATCCAAAATATAATGATCCTGGAACACTGTCTTGTGTTTTTCAATCTTGTTCAGCTGAGTAGGTCAACATTTGTGTAGGTAGGCCACTTTCAAAACTTCCTATACAACCAACGTAAGACCATTTGGACTGAGACTGATTAATGAACAAGAGCCCCTCTTCAAAATGATCTCCGGTCGAAAGAGGAGGATCGATATAGCAATCCTCCGAACACGAACTCTTTCACGCCCACATATCTTTTCAATGTACTAATGTATACAAAATTAAGGCCCACTTTTGGGAGTTGTCTTCTGGAAATGTAGTGTTTCTGATTAATTGGCGGATGGGTACGCCCCTTTAAGCTGGTTCCAACGAATCAACAAGCGAGTTTGGACGAATTGACCAATTATCTAACACCTGTAAACAACATCGCAGCGGCCATTTAACCGGAGCCGAACAATATAACATTCGAAGATATGAAAATTATATTTATTTGTGTACTTATAAATTATTTGAAAGAAACAGGAGTGATTTCCATTTCAATGCGTTTATTGCCTGTAAATGACACTCAAATGAGCTAAGAGAACATGAAAAAGTGTAGAAATGTTCATTTTATTAAATAAGTGTAACTGTAATGATAATGCATTTCAGATGTGATGTCTTATCTGAATTTTTATGTTATGCTTCTAAATCACGGCCTGGAGATTCTTAGGCACAGTGGCACTCTGTATTGTTCTTGCCGACGCAAAACCCGGTGCTCAGTTTGTGGGACTTGCAGAAAGTTTCGCAAAGTTTCTGGTTGGGACATCCTCGGCTTTCACCGAAGGTAACCCCTGTTTCAGGACCTGAAAAATATGAAAGTATATGAATTAAAAACATACAATCGACGCAGTTAATATATTATTAGAAATGTATTAAAACTTATTTAGAATGTGAAATAAATAAATTTCGAAAATTAAAATGGCATCGACAAGTTTAAATTGAATGTGAATGCGCCATGCGGCTCTTATTGTTTTTGGAATGAGTTTTTTTTTAAATAAAAAAATATAATAATCGGGTGCGAGTGTGTCGGAGCACGGCCAGAAGGGTTTAGCGTGAAACGTCATTTCAGCAGATTATAGAAATAGGAATGTTCTCTAGAAAATAAACTAGAAAACGCAGGGAAGAAACGCAAGCTATTATATCTGACTCAATGGGCCATAATCCACGCTTCGTACGCCCTTTGCTTTATTTCAAGAATTTTGCCTATTTATCTGTCGAATGTGACCAAAATTATGTCACTAGTGCTATTTCTTATGGATTCATAGTGTCGAAATTAAAATCTTCATTTGCACGTCTCTTGTGTTCTTGTTATTATAATTAAATGAAGATTTAACGATTACTTAAATTTCATGCATTTAGTATGAAAACTCAAAAGAGGTGGAGTAATCACTTTAACCTGACTGGTAGAATATTGGCGTAGCATGTAGAAGGTCCTCAGTTCGATTCCGAGTGACAGTTGAGAAGGACATAGCGTTACATTTTATTTTTACAAGCAGATTTTAATGTGCTCTGTCTGATGTTTGTGTGGCCTCAAATCTTGTAACCCCTTTTACCCCCTTCCAACTATCATTTAGACTTGAAACTTGGGAAACATGCGTAATCCCGATGTCAATACAATAATTAGCCATAAAATTATTAATTTTATTAATTAGTTATAATTAATAATGTCAATATAAAATACATATAATTTAAATAACCAAAATATTGAATATTCTGTGGTTAATAATATATGTATATGTTTAGGTTTCATGATCTGTTTTGGGTTTAATACCTACAGATCATTCAGAAAAATTCCAGCTAGGAGTTCCGATGCAATTGGAACCTCTTGAAAAAGAAATTAGTCGTTTTTTCTTGCTTTTTTATGTGTAATTAAAATTTTGTCCATATTATCCAACTTAGAAATTTGATGATTAGTTTGTTTGCAATATTCTTAAATTCCTTACTTTAATTATATATATTCGAATTTTGTATTGTCTAATTAATAACGAATAATGAAGTTAAGAGGGCTTTAGAATTTCGTAGGTGGAGTTGATCTCCCCACGTTTTTACTTAATGCAATTTAGAATATTAGTATATTTTTTACTTTATAGTATTTAAAAAGAAATATGTATTTTAATTATTTATCTTACCTGATGCTGTGGTGTTTGTGTTCAGAGGGGGCATCTCAGGGGGACAGTTCTTAAGGGGTACACATGCCCCTTCGTTATTCCTGAAGAGACCTTTCTTGCAGAAGCACCCCCTGACACACCTTTTGGAGCAACCAATCGGTCGACCCCTGTTGTCACAGGTATCCGGGCAGGCGGAACCGCATTCTAAGTATTTCTCCTCAGGCAGTGAACAATCTTTGAGGAATAAAGATCCAATGTCAGTGGCGGATCACCATTATGTAACAAAAAGTATCGAACATTAAACAATTCTATTTTGCCAGTTAGGTCTATATAACAGGTGAACGATGAATTATAGAGTAATCCAAGCCTGATTTAGGTATAGGCTACAGAGACTGCAGCCTAAGGACCAGCACTACAAAGAGGTCCGCACTACGCACCAAAAAAAAAACAGAGTCAAATTGCGGCAAATTTATTTGGAAGGATGATAATCCAAATCCTAATGAAAATAGTATACTACAATCTTTTTGAATGAGGAAACATTCTGTTTTTCTTAACAGATTTGTACAATGTAAACACACCCTAAATTTAAAATAAAATATGTTTAATTTGTGATAATTTACAATGGTATTGTTTTACTTATTTTTTGGAAATCATTTGTTTTTATTTCCCTTACATTTTTATTTTTGCTTGGAGCCATTTGAGGGTAACACAAAGACGAATATGATGTTTTATTAACATTTCACAGATTCCAGAACGCCATTGCACCTTGAGATCCCTTGAAATTTTGTAACATAGTATTGGAAATTTATAAAAATCAGTATATCCCAATTTCATATATACACTTAAAAATAAGTTATTTTGGAGTTCTGGAATATATATTTTTCAAAAAAATTTCTAGTCGCTCCCCCTCCACTCTCTTTTTTTTGAGGGTCCTGTGATATCACCCAGCTACAGAAGTCATCAAAAAACCTCAAAATATGTGTGACCTGCAGTTTGTTTGTAGGCATAATGAAGGAAATGTTTGACAAACTGCAGTTTTAAAGAAAAGCAATAAAAACGCGATATTTAATTGTGTCTGAAGGACTGAAGGAATTGCTCTCTGATAGTTTCATTACATGCCATCTCATTTTAATTGTATATTTATTTTGAAACATTACTACTTAACAAGATGTTAAGTATCAATTTTCCAGTAAATGATATCAAAGTGAACTTAAAACCTTACTTTTGTCACAAAGATTTTGGGGTACGCATTTTTCGTCTCTGGTCACCACAAAGCCTGGTTTGCAGAAACACCCTTCGACGCACGCTTGGATGCAGGGTTTTGGGGGCTGGCTGTTTTCGCAGGTTTCCGGACACGCAGGTCCACACTTGTTGAATTCTGCATTCTCACCGCACTCGGTTTGGTTTGCTGTGGTAATTGATTTGTTTAAAAATGAAGTCATCTACCATCATATGATAGAACTATACTTATTCTGAATAAATATATTATGCATAAATATTCCTTAAGAAAACTACCCAAAATTATAAATATTAGGTTATACAAATAGTAATCAGTTCTTCCGTTCACCGATAAATTAGTTGGTGAACGGTTTCCTATGTCATAAGGGAGAGCAAAAAGTTTTCATATATTTTCAGTCTAATAAAGTCTTATAAGAAGTGATTTTAGTTTAGTTTCTAACTTAAACTTATATATTAACAATTTAATTCAAGCTTGAGAACACCTGAAAGTGGTATATAATTCCCATATAATTACAATTAAACAGTTTATTACGATTATTTATACATGGGACTTAAAGTTTGAAGAGTGATATATAAAACTAGGAGGCTCCGCCCCCTGCTCCGCTAACGCTCCGCCAACCCCCGGAGGATTGCTACGCAATCCTCATAGGTTTGCTTCGCAAACCACTTCTCGCTTCGCTCGCTAAAAGGTGGGACACAATAACAATGTGTCCTAGTAACAATACATTTTTAATTATATTATTAAAAACTTTAGAAGTTGAAATTGTAAATTTAAATTAATATTCATCTTGGCATCACTACATTTTTACGCCATGTAAGTCAATATAAAATCAATTAAACTAATTTCTTTTTAATTACAAATAAAAACAATGGTACCACTGGCAAGCCTACCATTATTTATTTCTTTTCCACATTATTTCCACACCTTTCCCGCGTTTCAGTTAAATTTCTAACATTATTGGTAGTTTGTTTTGGCCATAAATGTCGTTAAGCTTACTATAAATCTTGCCTACCAGAGGTGTGTAATTTACTGAGTTTTTACGTCATAAAAATGAAGCTCATAGAAATCTAGTTTTCAAAATTGCCAATAGATGGCGCCACCATTATTTTTCCTTCATTGAAATTTGGGAAAAACGTTTTTCAAAACTTCTATTTTTTAATTTATAAGGCTTATATTCATCCTAATTTAAGCTGACATCATCAAAATAATTATTTACCAATGAATTGAAGGGGTTAATCGTCAAAATGGCTTACATAATGGCAAAATAAAAATGCGGGCGCAACGGAATTTCGTAAACAAACAAACTGTTGCCACTCAGCATACAGAAAAACAGCGTTTTTCAATCACCGCGTAAGAGAAATATATATAAAGATATTTCAATGTTCAAATACAATTAGTACATTCAAATAGCAGAACATAGGCTGAGTTGAGATTGTACTTTGCCTGACTTGATTCTAATAAGTTTAAAGAGTAAGAAACCCTTAATTTTCTTTTCCACAAAGCATAGCACTCAGTTTAATTGTTATTGATAAGAGTGCATCTGTTTGTTAAAAAAAGTTCAGCACATGGCAACTAAAATGGTCCAAGGTTTTCAGGCATGTATTAGGAAGATAGATTAAGAAATCTGATATACATACTCTGGAAGAGAGAAGGTTGGAGAAGTTTTGATTCAATTATTTAAATTTATTAAGCAGGGGTGAACGTCTTGGATTTGAATTTGAATGACCCAACAAGAGGTCATTGGTTTAAATTAAACAAATCACATTTTAATTGGGAAGGGAGAAAACACTATTTCTATAATAGGGTAATAGACAAATGGAATAACTTGCCAGTGAATATTGTTAAATCTACAGGATTAATGGATTTTAAGAAGATTCATTGGGGAATAGTTAGGGGATACTAGCTGGACCAATTATGTTGGGCCTTGAGCCTGTTGTTGTTGGTAAATTTTTACAGGCCCAGATCCGTGCCCATTTTGTTCCGGAGAACTCAGGCCAAAGGGCCCATGAGTGTTTTGTACGGCACGGGCCGGAAAAAACGGTCCCCACAGCCCTCCGGAAGTCCAGCCGGCCCCCCAGCCCCGCCGGGCAGGGAATTCACCGGACGAAGCCACCAAAGCAGCACACGCCCGGCCCCAGACTATATTTATTAATAATAAAAGAGTTAGTTTACAAAGCCTCCGGGGGTTTATAACACACCCCCGGGTATGAGTTAGTAATAAAAATAATAGATATGCCACAACATTGGCTTACAAAATAATGATGAGAACTGCCGTTACATGCTGGCTGTAAGCTTGAATAATTTTTTGCATATACATCAATCGTTATAATTATATATATTGAAACGTACATTTTATATTACATAGTATTAAGCAGGATATGGCTCATTATAGCTATTTTTTAGATTATGTTATCAATGATTCTATTCCATTCTCTGAAGCTTCTATTAGTTTTATTTTAATTTATTTTTGACTAGTATATGATTTTATTTATTATCATGTTAAACATTTTGTTTGGTAAATATTTGTATTTGTTGCATAAAATCAATATAGTTTACAACTATATAAGGCGTATTATCAGAGTTTACAACCATACAAGGCGTATTATCTGCATGCTTACTCGTTTTGCATTGGTCAGGTGGAACACATAGCCCCTCTTTCGTCGTTAGAAATCCGGGCTTGCAGAAGCATCCGGCTTCGCATCTCTGTGAACACATGGGCGGTTTAGGGGTCTCGCAAGTGGGAGGGCAAGACGAACCACATGGGGTGAACACCGCATTCGCCACGCACTTGGGAGGAGTCACTGGAGGTGAAGTAGAAATATTAACACATATACCATGAAAATGACATTAACACACATACCAGAAATTTAATCACAATATTCATTTTTGATTTAGGTCAGAATACTCCCCAACTTATTAACTTTAAGGAATCGTCCCTTTCTTTTGGGTTACATACTGTCCTCCCATCAGGAGAAAGACTCCCGCCAGAGTTCTATTGCTTGGAAACGGGCGATTTTAGTCAATTTTAGGGGTGGGATACAAAAGGAATAATTCCATTTAGCGGATTGTAGAGAATCTTCCTTCGCGTTTTCATTCTTTTTATGCAATGCTAAACAGCGATAGTAACTCTCCTTATATAATTGTAATTTCGATACGTTTTTTTTATTTCGCTTCCGCTTATGTGATTCTTGCAACGGATAATTTATATCCCAACATCATTTACCTAAATCCCTACTTCATTTGAAATGTTCCGTGCTAGCAATCCTACTCAGAGCCTTTCTCTTGGTGGGATGACAGTATATGCAACGCTGTGTTTGAATCGAGGCTGTTGGAATCGAACCGGAAACCTTGTGTGTGCTACCCCGATACTCTACCATTCAGGCTAAATTAATTACTCGAGCCCGAGTAGGAGTATCAGGTATATAATATATAATTCTAACAATAGAAATACGACGCAACTTGCACATACATTTGTATTGCTTTGTGAATCATCAAAATCGATTCGTAACTTTTGACAGAAAGAAATATAGTTATTTTTTATATATAATAGATATTTGAATAGAATAAAATGTTAATTTAAAAAAATACTTACATGGACAGTGTCTTTTTTCGACACATATTTCGCCTGCATTCTTGACCAGTCCCTCCTTGCAAAAGCATCCTGGGGGCCCACACCCGCATCGAGCTCCCGGATTGTTGTAGTTCAGACAGGTGTTCTTGCAACTAGGGGTGCACTCGTAGTACTGCTCGTCTGGACGACATTTCTCTTAAGAAAAGACACATAATACAGTTTGTATGTTCACGGATACAAAAGAAAAACAAGTTTGTACTCTAAAGTTTATAATTGATGGAAGTTTACTTTGAAGCTCGTTGTTCATTCTATCATTTTAGTGATTTCCATTGAAATCATTAATTATTTTAACTGTCAAGAAGGCTTATAATTAATACAACAATATATTCAGGATGAATTTCAAATTTATAGAATAACGCAAGACTTCTAAAAGATAATGTCGATATTTTAGGTTAGAAATGGATTCCTGTTTAAATACATATAGGCTAATTTAGGAATATGATTCCTAAATTAATTACTTGCATTTTTGCTTTGTTGAAAATATTAGGTATTTTAAACTTTTTTGAAAATACAATTGAGTATGTTTATTGAAAGAAAACAAGTATACAAGACTTTTAACGCGAATGAATAAGAAAGATAAAATCATTTATATGTAGTCTCTAGTAAATACTGAATTGCATTAGAATTGCAACTCAATGAAGTAAATAAACTCAAACAATACAATAAAAGCTATATACTGTGAAATATGCATACTGTGAAATATGTATACTGTGAAATATATATACTGTGAAATATGTATACTGTGAAATATGTATACTGTGAAATATGCATACTGTGAAATATGTATACTGTGAAATATGTATACTGTGAAATATGTATACTGTGAAATATGTATACTGTGAAATATGTATACTGTGAAATATGTATACTGTGAAATATGCATACTGTGAAATATATATACTGTGAAATATGTATACTGTGAAATATGTATACTGTGAAATATGTATACTGTGAAATATGTATACTGTGAAATATGTATACTGTGAAACATGTTGTGTTATAACACAACATGTTTCACTATTCCATTGAGCTATATAGACGGCTCTCTATTTTTTAGCTAGGCATTATTTATTATATACTGCGAAAATTATTTCCAGCACGGTAACTGAACGTACTTGAAATACTTAAAAATTTAAACTAGATACAGATCTTTAAATCAGTAATCAGAAAGTAAATTATACCTGTGATTTTGCATTGTGGAAGTAGGACGCATTTGCCGTCCTTCCTTTTGAGGAAGCCCGGCCTGCAGAAGCAACCCGTAACACACTCGTTTGCACATTGCTCAGGGTTTGGTTCTTCGCACGTTGGAGGGCACGATGTTCCGCAGTCATGGTAAACGGCATTTTCCGTACAGTTGTATGAGTTATCTGCAGTACAAACGGAAGCATATTGGGAATTAATTAAATTTTATGATTTTCTTTGTATGTGAACATATGACTGAGTACTAAATGAGATAATTTGCGTATCTAGTCAATGAAATAAAGGAATATAAGGGTATAAATACACACTGGTTTTTAAAAGTTTTTTTTTTTGGCACATTTGAAAAACGGCCCGGGTGAATGAAATACTGTACGGCAATTGGCATTTGTGTATGTCATACGCTCGTTTACGATGCAATTATACTCAAAGAAAAACGAGTAGGTTCAAATACTTATATTTGAATTTTTTTTTCTTTGTCTTGCACAGTGTAGCATATTAGTTATTTGTATTTAACAATATTCGACTTTTAAACTAGTTTCCATATTAAATTTGTTCAACTCTAAAACGGCAAAATATTAAAACTTCCATTTCTAGTTTTGTAATTCGTTTAATTTATCGCTTATAATGAACGAATTATGAAAATGTGAGTATTACGTTTTTTCTACTTTAAACAGAAGTTTCTCGAAGATACAATCTGTGCTGTTCGTGTGTATTGCCAATGGCATTTATTATGGTATTAGTGCGTGAGAAATTTCAAAACGAATATAATTTTTTCTTGAGCAGTGCCTCATTTCGTATTTCAGGTATTACTTTTATAATTTTCATAGCAAAACTATAACTCTTTTGATTAATATTTAATTTAATAAACTTTAGGATAATATGTTATGGAATTATCTTAATTTGTGCAAAATCAATAAAATTGATACTTAAATTTAGTTCTCTAAGAACTTACGATTAGCTTAAAATTCATTCATGTATATCAAAAAGAGAAGTGTCATTTTTTCTGCCTAATAACTTACCTTGTAGGAAAGATCGTTTTACAGAATATCTTTTCGTCGTCAAATATATCAAGGAAGCTGGTAGTAGTAATATTAAATCACACTGCTTATTTTTGCAAAAGTACGGTTGCTTAAATTTGAATACGTCGTCGCTCATTTACGATTCAATTGTACTCAAAGAAAAACGGGTAGGTTCAGGTACTAATTTTTAAGTACCTTTTTTTTTACAGTGCACCCTTTATTTTTAATTATAGTCGAATTCACTGACTAACACTAGATTACTTACGATCGAGTAATCTCAAAATAGAGCTTAAAAAATGCAATATATTTTTATGTAAAACTTTTAGACTGGGTGCGAGGTTCCTCCAAATGTGCATACCTTGTGCAGTGGCACTCGTCGCACACACCGAAGGACGTCCCTGGGTACACTCATAACTTTAGGACAATGTCAACTTATTTGTTTGTCTAAACCATATTTTCACTCTTAGAAAAAACACTCTCATTTTGAGATTACTGCGATCCTCAAGATTAATTTTGCCATATTCGTCAGTAGTTTTGACATATTCGTCAGCAGTTTTGCCATTTAATCACATAACTTTTGACGAAACAAGAATCCTCAAATTTTAACAAAATAAATTTACTCAGATTCCTTTAAGGCCTTTTCAGGGGTATTAACTCATAATTGGTTCTTGAACGTATATCATTTTTGACGAAATAAATTTCGTTAAAAAATGACAAAGCGAATTTCCTAAGTGTGAAGAAATATTTAGTTGGCGCACATAACAGATGCCTGTTTTGTCAACAATGACGGAAGTTTAATTAAATATGATAGTGCATTTTTAACATTGTGACAGATAAAGTGCACCCATTTATCTTGATCCCCGCCCCCCAAGACATATTTTTATTAGTTATAAAATAAATAAATGTTGCTAGAAGAGGTTTATACTTAAAAATTATCTCATAGTAGAAAGTTCAGATCACAGAAATATATACATATCCAATTATATGAAGAATCATGTTACAGTTGAACTATACCGTTTCTTGGTGGACGGGCAGGTTTGGGTTTCTCGCACTGGTCTGGACGAACGCATGTCGTGCCCTTTTCGTTCATCAGGTACCCTGGCTTGCAGAAACAAGCCGTGACGCAGTCATCGCTGCAAGGCTCAGGGTAGAGGTTCTGGCAGGTCGGAGGACACGCTGATCCACATCTGATGAAAATGGCGTTCTCCGGACACTTTGGGGGTGGCAGTTCTAAAGAAACACACGGTGATTACAAAATAATATAAAAACTTTGAAAGGCTATATCTCCGCAACAAAGCAATTTAGAGCGACATTCTACATATTATTGTGAAGGGGATATTTAGAAGTTCCATTTGGTTGGGCAAGAGATGTTGATAGGAGCTTTCTTTTGCATATTTTTAATTATAACTTTTTCCTTTTCAAAAACATTCTTTATCACTAAATTGATGAAGCTATATTGCGGTCCCTCGGAATCAATCCGGGGACGTTCTGCTTGCTACACCTGTTTCATTTTGTACTCCACTAGTCAGGGCGATCACTCGAGCTCAAGTTAGAGTATCAGACATATGAAGTGACCCCTCACGGTACCCTTCTCTCAGTGAGTCAGACGGAGTAACGAATGATTGATGCCTGTGAAGTGTTATCACGTGGGTAGTGGTTAATACCCGTGAAGTGTTATCAAGTGGTCACTGGTCAGTAATTGATGATGATTTTATTTTGCTGGTGATGCATTTTTTGCTGGTGTTGTATTTTGGCAGGTATTGGCTTTTTTTCGGTGTAGCGTTTTTTTGCAACATTATTGTCGGTGTTGCATATTTTCGGCAATTTTGGCGGAGTTAAATTTGATTGAAGGTTGCTTTAACATTTGTTGTTTTGTTTCATCTCTAGATGAACAAAAAATAAACAACAAACTATGTTGTAGCAAAATGAAAGGCACTCCTAGAGATATATCTTGGCAACCAAATAAAACTTCAGAATGTCCTTTTCAGTATGATATGAAGAATGGCGCTCTAAATTGTTAGGTTTCGGAGCATTATAACATTTAAAAATTGTGATATATATCGAAAGTAGCCTTGGCGATTGCAGTTTTCTCAGAAATAAGAGCATCGAAATTTTACAACAAAATGTTTATCTTACCAGGGATTTCTTTTAAGTCGCAGTGTTCCGGACGCACGCAGCCTTTCCCATTCCTGCTCGTCAGGTAACCGGGTTTGCAGTAGCAAGCTCTGACGCACTTGTCCCCGCACGATCGGAACTGGGGGTCGTTACACGTGGGGGCACACGAAGATCCACACGCGATGAAAATGGAGTTCTCCGGACACTGGGGTGGGCCATGAGAAACTGGGTAAAAGAGACGTACTTTTACTTAAAGAATTGCGTGATATTTTTTTCAGATATAAATATTGTTTCGGCTTTTTTGGTTTATTCTTTTGGAAAAGCACTCATCATGTATACCAGAGTTATCCAATAGTTAATCAGTAAAGTATATACGTTTCTATATAAAGATTCATTAAAAAATTTCTTTGGAAAATACGTTTTTTTTAAATAAAAAAATATTATTTAAACCACTCTTGACTAGCCTAGACGGAAACTGATTAATATAATATTTTCAACAATATCGAGTATTTTCGAATTTAAAAATAAAAGATCTATGCGGCCTCGCTAGCTATTTAATATTAAATTACAAATACTGTGTTAAAAATACGTAATAAAAATACATAAGATCTAGACAACTTTTCTAACCCACATTTAATTTGCAAACCCAAATCTCCAGTCGAATTTGACTTCCTGGAGGCGTTTCATATATTTAGCAATATTGATTCGATTGTCAATGAAACATTTAGATATATTTTTTTTTTCTTTTGGGAATACTTTTAATTCTGGTTTTATCTTCAATTTATTGTACACACAGACTTTTCATTTCTACTGATGAAGAAGAATGTATCCCAAAATATGTCTAGATCTTATGTATTTTTATTCCGTATTTTAACGTTCTATTTGTAATTTAATGTTCTTAACTCAATGCTCTATAAGACGAGTTTTTATCTTAGTTATTTAACTATAGATATTATTACTATAGATACTATTACTATATTACTACTATAGATATTATTATTAAAACAAATATTACATGTTAATAGTAGCATAAAAGACTTAAGTAACATAGTTCTTAAATTACCTCGACATTCTCGTAGAGGTACGCATTTTCCGTCTTTTCTCTTGACCAACCCTTCTCGACAGAAACAACCTGGAGGGCCGCAGCTGCATCGGACTCCATGATTTTTGAAATTTTCGCAAGTGTTCTTGCAGTTTGGGGTGCATTGATAGTACTGCTCGTCTTCACGACACTGATCTGGAATAAGATGATTTAAGTTTTAAGCCAAATTGCAAATTTCGTTAAATAAAAAAAAAAATCGAAAATCAAGATTTCCGTGCCGTTTAGTTCGTTGAACCAACTTCTGACGGGTTTGTAACTTAAACAGTTGAAAACATTTTGAAACCTGTTAAAAAAAATCTTCGTCAACCCAATACTGTTTCAAAACTTATTAAATACGAATGCCAAGCATACCCGTTAAATCCATTCTATTCAACCTGCGTCAGTTCCCGGGTCTTTCCTTCGAGATAGGCCCCGAACCGTCGCCAATAGACCACTGTTCAGCTGTAGTGCCCAATAATTAACAAAACCAAACCAACTCGTGTCAAAACTCCTTATATCTTCACCTGTAAGTACGTGGTGCACTTGGTTTGTCTGCAGAAGTCATTAAATCCTTTCTTTTTTCTCCCTTGTTTTGGTTACAGTTTTACCAGCCTGCTATCAATATTTTTAACTTATTTTTGTGTAAGAGAATGACAACAGTGTTTCACGTGAGGGAAATATTGCTGCATATTGCTACAAAATACAATACATCCTTTATACTACAGTGAAACCCTGTAAACCCAGCAAAAAAAAGTCAGCATAAAACCTTCATAAAAATTTTGAAATTGAAGGTTTTATGCAGGAAAATTAAAAACTTTAAAAAAAACTGCAGTTTTTTATTTCAATATCCTTTAAAAAAACCTTCAAAAAACCTTTTATTTGACAATTTTGATGCAGGTTTCATGCTGACTTTTTTTGCTGAGAATCCAAAAATAAATAATTAAATTAAGCAAAACTACACCAAATTGTAGAAAAATACTTATGAGATCGGATTGAGAACGAACTTTTGCGTTGAAATGACAAATTTCAAGCAGTTAGCTAAAAAAAAAAAAAAAATCTACAAATTTTAATTTTTAACTTCCAGTAAAAAAATGTAGACGGCGCTTTACGATTTTGGAACTGGACGCCTCATTTCAGGACACAGGTTCATCACACTCTATAACAGTGAATCCGAACCTTTTGTGTAGTATATGTAACAGAGGATTATCCGGATTTTATTACGATTAAAAAAAATGCAGTTGTAGTTTAGTTCTTGGCAATTGAAGATAGTTTTTATGTTTTTTTTATTTATAGTCCTGTATTCTTAATCCAAAAAGAGCAAAACATCAAACGAATTGGATAATATATGTTAATATTTTTTAGTTTTAATTGTTTTCTAAACAACATTTCAAAAGTCTGTCAAAGTCAGAGAGCGCAAATCCCACCATTATAGTTGCAAGCTTGAATTTGATGTTGAAATAGTTAAATACCCTTTAATAATACTATATAGCATCGATTTATTTAAATTATATATCAAATAACAGATTTGTAAATGTGAAATATTACAAAATACTAGTATAAGTTATAGTTTAAGTCTTTGTACTAGAAGGTAGCTTCTATAAATTTTTTTGGTAGCCACAAAGTCAATTTCATATAGTTGCAAAAATCTTTATTACATAATAAAGATTTTCTTTATATATGCGTTGGGTTTCAAATAAATGAAACAGTAATGTTTCTGATTTATCTTAACTGATGGACTGACAACTCGTCATTATGGAGAATACTTCATAAAAGGATTTACGTTGAGTATAATTGTTTTCATTGAATAAGAGAACAAACTAAAAATAATGAAAATATACCCTAATAATTTAAAATAATAAGATATAACCTAAATCAAATATTGATAAATGTCGAACATGGACAATATACGAGTAAGCATTTAAAACGGGAAATTTTTGTCCATTTGATGACGTCAGGATATTCTGTAAAACGCTCTTTTCTACAAGGTCAGTCATTAGGCAGAAAAAACAACACTTCTCTTTTTGATGCATGCAAAACTGAATTTAAAGCTAATTGTAGTTCTTAGAGAACTCAACTTAATTATCTATTTAATTGATTTTGCACAAATTAAGATAATTCCATAGCATATTATCCTAATGTTTATTTAATTAAATATTAATCAAAAGGGTCATAGCTTTGTTGTGAAAATTATAAAAGTAATACCCGAAATATTAAATGAGGCATTGTTCAAGAAAAAATTATATTAGTTTTGTAATTTCTCAAGCCTTAATGCCATAATAAATGTCATTGGCAATTTTGAATCTTCGAGAAACTTCTGTTTTGAGTAAAAAAACGCAAACGCAATACTCACATCTCCATAATTCGTTCGTGATAAACGATAAATGAAACGAATTACAAAACTAGAAATGGAAGTTTTTATTTATATAAAAGAAATTAGATTCCTTCTGAAATGAAAATATAATATTTTGCCGTTTTGGTGTTGAACAAATTTAACAAAGAATCTAGTTTAAAAGGCGAATATTGTTAAATACAAATAACTAATATGTTATTAGTATGTTAACCTACTCGTTTTTCTTTAAGTATAATTGCATCGTACACGGGTGTATGATATAGTTAAATGCAAGTTTACTTTTCTTAAAACTACAATACTTTCTTAAAAAGTACTTTTTTAAAAAGTAATAATGTTTTAATATTGTAATTTCAGCTTCTGTTCAAGTGATCTTAATGAAACCTAACAAACTTAAAATAGTAGTTCAGAAGATGGGTTTCGACATTATTTGATGTCGATTCCTTCAATAAAAACTGAGTAACTGCACTCAATTATCTTATTTCCCATTCTTTTGACACACTTTTTTTAAAAACATTTCTTCTGTCTATGACCCTGAAAGTTTAACGGATAAGACACTTAACTGTGGTGCTGAGGGTATGAGTTCGATTCCTTGTAAGGCTTGGTTGTAATTGCCGATATTTATTGAAAGTGAGGAAGGCAGTCTATCTAAGGAAGCATCTACTCATTGTATTCATTTTTGAGTACTTGTCTTTTTCAAAATTGAAACTCGCCATGATAAGCATCAAATGTAATAAACAATGAGTACATTTTAATAATTTTCAATTGCCTATTTTTAACAGTTTCCTTGAAAAATGGAAATAGTTTAAAGAAAAGGTTTATTCCGTTTTTAATGCAAAATATTCTTTTAAAATAAACTGAAAAAATTTCTGTAATAAACACGAATTTTTAATAGTGGTAACATAAAATGTAAACTGGAAAATGAATGTTCCCTTACGAATGCCATCTTGTGTCTTGGGCGTGTCTTCCTCCAGGTCGCACTCCCTATGAGGGACGCACACCCCGTCGTTCCTGTACAGGTAACCTGGCTTGCAGTAGCAACCTGGCTGACAGGATTCCTCGCACTCCTCGCTAGGGATGGGATTGTCACAAGTGAGGGGACACCCGCAATCTGAGTAGACCGAGTTTTCTAGACACTTCTGGGACACTACTGTAGGAGAAAAGGACACGGGGATTACTCAGGTTCCGAATAAGACGTTAAAACAAGGGAAGCACGCCTTTAAATGGGGGCCCCATTGCTCTAAAATAGACCCTGGAACAACAAACCCAACATTAACATGCCCTAAAGTGCTTACTGTTACTTTTAATGACATTTAAATGAGATTCATTATAAATGATACAATGAAATAAATTAATAAGTAATGAGTATTCCAATAATTTTGCATGTTTTTTTTTCACTATTCAAACAAATTTAACACAATTAAGGGGCAAGTTTTTGTTTTATTAAAGTTGGTAATGAAATTTTTTTAGGTAAATTCAGTTGTTTGAAATCATATCATGAAAATAATAGTGTAAGTGGAAAATGGAAAAATACGTAATGGAATTAATAAATGGAAGTGAAAGATTAAAAACCATAATTTTTAGCAGCACTAAAGGAATTTACTAAAATTTATATCCGTAATAGAAGATGAAGGGGGGGGGGGGGGGATTGACATATTGATTTGTTGTGTTTTGTCCTGAGCGCTAATGACTGTCTTATTGGAGTGACTGTCAAATTACGTTTTATAATCAATCTTTATTATTGTCTTCCAGTTTCTTACTTATAAGTTATTTATTATCTTTATCAGTACTTAAGTTTTTGATTAAGAATCTACATTCGCAAAAAATATAGCAACTATAAAAAAGTTCGATGAAAATTGTTTTTATTATTTATAGTTTAATTACATTTTAATATGACATAACATTTACATATATTCTTAAAACTGTATTAAAAATGTATAAAATAAATTTTTACAAAGTTTAAAGACATGGCGTATTTTTTTGCATTCGCATTTTAGGAAAATTATACGAAATGCTGTGATATTATTAAGCAATAAGTACATTTAATGACATTATATTGCTAAAGGCAAGTGGTGGTGCAAAATCATAAAGCCTTATATAAACGTTTAATAAAATTGTAATATAAACTGCAAAAATAAAATACAAGGCATTAAATTTTCAAAAGCACAAATATTAGACATCATTATTTGGGGGTATTGTTAATAGCGCTTTTTAAGATACGTAGAAACACTAGACAGATTTCATTTACTTTCACAGACGATAAAGTAATAGTAACAACAAGTTATAAATATAAATAGTTATAGAGAAAAAGTTATGGAAGTGTACATGTATATTCCATCTTTATGAAGGGTTATTTTGAAGCGATTTATGATATCTTATACTAGTAAGCCATTTCAGAATTGATTTTTTTATTCCAATCTATATTAATAAAATATATTTAAAATAAAAAATAATTCAACCTTGACTTAAGGAAGTTAAAGTTGTGTATCAGGTTTTAAGGCTGCAAAAATATCTTTACTTACCCAAAGAAAAATATCTTTACTTACCCAAAGAAAAATAGAGGCACACACTGATAAATGCGGAAAGAAACATTATTTTGTTTGAGAAATTGAACAATTAAAACAGAAATAAAATCCGAACTGTGAGCACTGATATTATACTCTACGCATCACAAAATTCATGGTATTGTTGCACCAACTCAAGTAACATTTAGTGAACGGCCTTTAATTTTGCTGACTGGCTCTTTTTCGGATAGCATTACGCACCTGTTCAGTAGTCAGACAATTTGATATTTGATCTTTGGTGGATGACTCGCTAAATCGATAGTTGATTAATGACTTATATTTGTAAAAAAAATATGTGAATTAAAATTTTTTTATATAATATCTGAATGTGTTGGTATAAATCGATTTTTAAGCATAATTATTTCGAAATTATTACATACTTGTTTTTCAAAGCATAACGTTAGTAACTTGGTATTAAAGTTCGATTCTATGACATAATTATAATTCACATTACGATACAAAAATATATATTAAGTAATTTAAAATGTGTAAGTAGTATTTAAGTAATTGTAATTAGATATTCGGATAAGTAATATTTATGTTTAATACATTTTTTAAAAGTGAACAAAAATTAAGACAGTATAAAAAATACCAGTGTTATATCCCAGCTAGACATTTTCTACAAAATATCTGTATACAACTAATATTCTGCAGATTTTCTGTAGAAATCTGCGAAAAATCTACAGATTTGAAATATGAATATAAAATTGAAATATGAATGCTGTAATTATAAACTAAAGGATTAAATTATTTATCCAGCAATATCCGGAAGGTTCATCTAAATTAAAATATGTTATGTTTATAAACCGATTTTAATAAACAAATGTTTCATTATTCCCATTACAGATTAGTTCTAAACTCAATTTTTTAAAATTTCATATGATTTTTCATTCAATCTATCGATTTATATGCTCTTAACAGTTAAAAAACGCTTAAGTATTGGATTTTTCGACAAATATGGCAGAAAAAGTGTTGGATGGTGTTTCTGACAACCTGCTGAAAAATTAGTTTTTTTTCAACAAATCCAGTTTTTTCCCCGTCTAATCTAAATTTTTATTGCGCTTTTCACCAAATAAATGTGATAACTATTCTCTCAGGATTTTCCAAATGTTCTTATTATATCACAAGCATAATTTTATTACTTATCTTTACTTACTTACGTTTTCGTTACTTACGTTTCGTAAGCAATTATGAATTCTGACTATAAATGTTTTATTCTTGAATGCTTTAAACTGGCACGTTGAAAATGATTTATGACATTTGCTAAATGCCTTTAACACAAAATTACCTAAAGTATAATGTAGACGTAATTATGAATAACTATATACAGGGTGGCAACAACATTCTATAGAAAAAGTTCCCTGATATTTTCCTGATTTTCATGTTGGTGTCACAAAAATTTCCCAAATTTTACACTTACATTAAGAAGTATTGCAATAGATGCTTTGTATAGAAACAAAGTATCCACGCTACGATAATACTATAAATATATTGCATTATAAATGAAAAATTTTATGCAATACTTATTGACAGTTAAAATAATAATTTATGTATACAAGACAAATTATGCAATTGCGACAGGCATTACAGTAATTAAACATGTTATCTGGAAGCAGAAAATGCAAAAAAAGCAAGTTTTTTCAAATTAATTCTTTTATAGATAATTTTAAATGTTTTATATGCTTCATATTTCCTAATCAAATCTTCAATAAATCCCATATTCATTATATCCTCCCATGTTGCTTACAATTTAAGGTCCAACGCAATTTTCTTTTGCTTCTTCCTCCAGCAGTGGTTCACGTTTTTACAAACATAAAACTGAAAATATGAAAATGGGCATTACCAGTGGCGGTGATTCGGGGGGGGGGGGGGGGCAAGGGGGGGGGGGTTACTCACTTTTTTAATATTGCACTTTTTAAAAATAAAACATAAAAATGAAAAAAAAAAAGAAAAAAAAAACATTCCACCCCTCTGACGTTTTCTTACCAAAAAAGGGCAAGGAGTAGTCGTTCGCAACTGCACTATACGATTCCGCAACTATAAATCTCCGTGGAATCCTTTTATGGGGATAAATAGCATACCATCATGTAGAGAACGGTGAGCCGCGTCAACCAGACCTATTATAAACCCATTACGCCCTCTGACTTTCGTGAGTAGAAAGTCGCTCTTAGGGTTTAATGGCAGATCAAGATATGGGAATCTACAATCGTGTAGACTCTACACTGTAGAGGATAGGCCCGATTATTAACTAAGACTAGGCCGATTATTAACTCACTTTGCACCGTCTGTAGGGGGTTGTTGCCTTAGACAGCAGTACGCACTTCCTTCCTTCCCCGCAATAACTCACAGTAATTCAGCTTGTGTGGATGAAAACCTACCATCTTGTAGAAGAAGGCAAGCCGCGTCAACCGGATTGGCCATTAATCCACTCCCTTCTTTAACCTTTATGCGACGGCCCAAAAGTATTCACGAATAACATTTCTTCATTTCTTAAATTCTTAGACAATTAAATTAACAAGAATGGAGGGCATAACAGACGATAATTTTCGTTTTAACGACCAAAATTTGACAAATTCTCTAATTTTTTGTGCAATTTTGAAAATTTTCCTGATATATCCAGAATTTAAAATTTTCATGATAATTCCCCTGATATTTCCAGAATCAGTTGCCACCCTGTATATACCTTCTGTGAAATGTATAACTATTAAAAAATTATAATAATGAAATAACCAAATGCAGTTTTTGTATTTTCTCTCGTAATCCTCTAAGCAACCTTGACCCCGGGCGGAAGTACGAGTTCAGGTGCTTGATTACACATACCAATTTGTATGAACGAACGATCATTTTGAAAAGAATAACAATATTCGTTAAGGTTCCGCAAACATTCCGCGGATGATTTTTCCCCGAGTATATTCAGTCAAATACGGGTACTTTCCGTGCAAATAAAGTGAAATGTTCGCCCTCACCCTATGCTAAGCCTAATCCGACTGAGAATAGTCTGAAAAACGGGACTTCCCCGTTTGGAGGCAAACAGCTATGCTTCGTTATCTTCTTTTCGCTCTTGATAACTTTTTTTTATCTTTTCTTTTTCGTGCATTCATTCGTTCAAGGTTGAATCAATATTCTGTGCTAGAAACTACACGCGAAACGTCAGCAGGTTTTAGTTTCCGATGTCCGCCATTTTGTGTCGCGTATTCTGACGACCGAAAATCGAATAAACTTTTTGGAAAAATAATTGCGGAGTGATTTGTATAGTGTGAAAAAAGATAAACACAAGTATTATTTTCTTAGAACTGGCTGATTAAATGTGCATTATTATTACAAATAGAAAGAATGTCAGGTATTAGAATTTCTTTTTTTTGTTTACGTTTTGTTTTGATTATAGTTTGACTTTCGCTTTAATTTTCATAACGTTCATTCGCTTTGTGTAAAATATTTTGTATTTCTTAAATTTAAAATAGTTTAATTGAAACTTTGTAAGTAAAATTAAAAATATTTTTATAAAATTACCAGAATGAAGTTACATAATAATCTATATTATCGAAAGCTAGCACATTTTTTTTTGTGGACTGGCTATTTTTTTTTCTTAAAGAATTGCTCTCCAACTGTGTTGTACAAAAACATTAAATTTTACTTCACTACCAAACATTAAAATTAAGTATTCTTTTTAATTTAATATTTTCTAATAAAGTTTTCATAAAAGAATCTTTATAATGGACAGTCGGCAGTTAAACCCTATCTGTGTTCGGGGCAGTCCCGATCTCGAATGTATGTTATTTTTATTACTCGGTTTTTGTTATTTTGTTTTCGGGCTGTTTGTTTTTGTGATTTTGTTCCGGTTTTCTTGAATTTGACGACTGCAAAACTTTGATAAAATGTATCTTTATGATTTTCATATTTTTAATATTTTTTCATTTCATGTCAATTTAATTATTTACACATTATGTATATATGTAATTATATATTTTTTTGCATTTTCAAATATCTACCAATAGTATGTCGATAATAATAAACATATGCGGATTTTTTTAAATAACTTGTGCAACGTCTTTGTTTGTAGCTAACAATTTTTTTTAATTATTTTTATTTTAATAAATTTTAATGTTTTTTTAAAGCAGTTTCTTTTAATCGTTGTAAAAACGGCATATAAATGTCAGACGGTGCCCAAGAGTTAAACATATAAAAATATTGATACATGGATTGTTTGAATGAATAAATTAATTAAATAATAAATAATTTTCTGGGTTTTATTAAAGGCCGATTCTACACGGATGTTATTTACACGCATTGCATTTTGCACAAGCCTCTGTGATTGGTGCATTCAAACCACGTGGTTTGTTTGCGTAGAGGCTTCTGAAAAATGCAACGTGCGTAAATAGCATCTGTATAGAATCGGCCTAAGTTGTATGTGATGTAGTGTCGAGATTTATAAGAAACCTTGGCATCTCTTTCTATAATTAAAATTGAATAATAAATATTAAATTACTGTTATGATTTTATTTTTGATTCCCTTTTCTAATTTCGCACAGGAAATACTATGTACGGGAATGAAAATCGTCGTCAGAATATGCCTCACTGGAACTCGAGCTTCAACGTAGACTACGCTAGTCAGGAAGATGCCTCCTCACAGTATTCTGAAGATCTTGGTGAGTTCCCGTATATTTTATATTTGAACTATGTATAAAAATACATACGCCTGATTAATTCAAATAGCAGACATCTATCGATCACTGTGCTGGATTGCACTAATGAGCAATCGGCGCCTTTTTTTAAATAGAGTTTCCTTTTTCCTCTTTCCCCCCTCCCAGGTACGGTAAAAGAGGGCTTCAACTTTCTGATGGATATTCGAGGTGGACAGACCCCTCCTGGGGTGGGAAAGTGACCCCCCACCTTTTTTCAGGTGTTCGCGATGTATAACCGTTTTTGAGGCTGTAAAAAGAGTGCGGGAGTCGTACAAAAGATATCGGAATTCTCAGACGCTATAACTCCGACTGGACATGAGTTTCTTTAGAGATTCAGCGTCGTGGGGGCGTTTCTAGCTTCGTCAACTAGTCTAATAAGGGAAGGGTCGCTATTCGGACTTTGTTGTGCGTTCGCTATAAATTTGGCTCTATGCTTTGTATACGTGCGAAGCTTGACGTTATATAACAATACGGCGCGTCTATGTTTAGCCATGGTGAACTAAAAATTCGCTACAGGACACCTGAATTCGCAGGGTCCGTCTGGAAAAGTTCAAAGGTCAGTGTGGGGAGGTTTAAAATTGAAGGGGGATTTTGACCACTTAGGTGATTTTAGGGCAGAGAAATTTGGCCTATAGGCGATGAACTAAGAGACCCTGAGGGCGGTCACTATTTTTAATTCGTTAAAGGGAAAATCGAAGGCGGGAATTAAGGTTAGCTCGGAGCGAAAAATCCGGGAGCTAAGGGAGTCGAATAATATTTTTCAAAGAAAGAGGACCTAAAGAGAGTCTCTCTAAAAGAAAACTTCCAATGAAGTCCTTTCTATAAGGCAGTCTCTGAAGGATATCAAAGAACCTATAAAAGGCCTCTAGACCCACATTGTAGGAAGAAAAATGCCTTTGGCTTAAAGCCACCCTTAAGACTTTCGAAGGATGTGAATACTATTTGATGAAAACCGACGTGCGTAGAACTTCGTAGAAAGAAAAATACAAAGAAGATAAATCATTCATTCCAATACATTAGATTGGTTTCACAGTGAAAGACATCGTCGTATGTCTAGTGTTTTAGAATTAGCAGAGAATTTACAATGTGCCCAATTATGGATACTCTAAATCTAACAACAATTTGGGGTGAGTACCATCTTGTTTCTAATTTCATTATCAATTAGCGCAAACCAGAGCGCATTTTTTTAGTATAGTGTATTTAATTTATTTGTCTAGCGTTTACTATAATTTGATTTGAATGGATATAAACAATAAGTGTCTAAAACGTAAATCAATTTAATTAATAAGTTAATAATATACCTTGTAATCATATATTCCTCGAATCATAATAAATGTAGTTGCTTTTACAACCTTGTCTGTCACTCTTGAGTTATTGATATTTTTATAATTCAACGCAATGATAACTTTAAATCTAACCACTATATAAAGGCCCATTTTCCAAATTAAATGTATAACGCTAAAGTAAAGCTAACCACTAAAAACATTATACAAATTGTATAATGAAAGCGAAGGAGAAGGCGTCACACAGCCGCCCAGCAACTGTATTATTTCAGTAGTAAATATCTTTTTTACGCCTCTTAGATGCAGCGAATATTAACACATAAGGTATCAAAAGACAGAAAATGTCATGGACCTGTTTCAAATCGTACTTTCATCTCATATATTACGTTTTTTTTTTTTAAAATGCGTTTCAAATCATTTTAAAGGTTTTCTTAAAACAAAGCCGTTATTCATGCTGCCATCTAGGGGCCATACTGTTAAACTAAACTATTTTTATTTTTTAGCTCTAACGAATGGGATTGTGTGTGGTGGTTGGGAGGGGGGGGGGGGGGGGATTTCATGCGATAATTATCGCACGGGCATGTGTTCGTCTTTTTTTATTGTGTTCTGTAAGCAAAATAAAACAAATTTCTTTAAAATTGTGTTTTCATGGTGTCTGCAGGGAAAATGCACTTATCTACATTTTAAAGTAAACTATACAACTTAAACGTTAATTTGTTATGTGTAAGGGGTAAAATTCAGAAGTTTGAATGGTACGGAGAAAAGAGATCGGGGCGGACCAAAGGGATCGTACGGCCAATGACGGCCCTAGAAAATGTTCTATGTGGTGTGAGATCTACTTGCTTCTGCACACCATAGAATTCAGAGTACCCTTCTATGCAGTCGGTTATCAAATTAATTAAGTGACATAGAGGCTGTTTTTTGTTTACTTGTAGTAATTGAAAAAAGTGTTTTAGATTTCCTTGTAGTATTTTATTTATTTTGGCGCCCCCTAATGACAGAGCACCGGCGTAGAGCATACAACTAGGTTCGCATTTAACTTTGCGGCTGTTAAAGGTGTCCCTGCTTCAGATGATTTTGTACTTTTTCATTATTTAATATTGTTATTAGCTACTATATTACTATTATTATTGTTATTAGCTATTATATTACTACTATGTTGTTAGCTGTATTTATGGAGCATTTCATAGTGACGTGTGTGACATGCAAGCAACATTTTTCAGCAGATTTGTAATTATTTTGACTCTAAAACAACTACGGTTTTGGAAGCTATAAATTGATATATGTTATTGATGTCTTGCTATATAATTAATCTCATTGGAAATTTTTGATGCTGCGTGAATACAGAGATATAAATTTTTAATTTAAAGGACATATGGGTCACACACATGACGTAATTCATGCAACATAAAAATTTCCAATGAGATTAATTATATCACAAGGTATCAATAAAAGATATCAATTTGTAGCTTCCAAAATTGCAGTTCTTTTAAAGTCAAAATAATTACACATGTGCTGAAAAATTTTGTCTGAATGAATGTCACACACGTTACTCTGAAATGCTCCTACTGCTATTCTGTGGTTGACTATCTAGGCTATTACTGTTGTTCTTTCTAAGCTAAGCATACACAGAAGTAAACACTCGTTTCGTTATCCCTGATCGGATGGGATAGGATGCGAGTAAAATGAGCCTACAGTTTTGGGTAAACCCACTCACACATAATAAAAAAAAATATAATGTTATCATAAAGTAATTTATACATAACACCGTAGTAGGCTTTAAATGTGTTTTTTTTAATGAACAAATTGTTATATTTTTAAAAATATGAATCTATATAAATATATCTATCTATCTATCTAATAAAGCTTAAGCTGTGGGTATGTTTATAGCCACAGCTTAATCTTGATTATTAATTATAATAAAAATATTTGCTAATTGCTATGATTTTGTTGGGAGGCTAATTTTTTTTATCTATGATGACCTTTGTCAATAACTCCACAATTTATATGGATAACAGAAACCAGATAAACATACATGGTCTTGTCAAATTAAACGTAGGTGCAAGAACAAGGCAGCTCGACTTTTTTTTTTCACTCTTCCCTATAAAGAAAAAAATTCTCTGTTGACAGTACGAGAACCAGGCAGCTCTATCTAAGCAATGGCCTTTATTGAAAAGGAGCTGTACTTTTGTTATTATACGATGCAGAAACGTTCAGTGTTTTTCGTCCTTTACCGAACATTTTCGAAAATTGGAGCTGCCTTGTTCATGCACCCACATCTTAAATTGCATTTGTTTGCGATTAGTAAAAGCCACTACTGTTGCTGGAGGGTAGTTTCTGCACTTATTTTGAGTCAAAATTATAATATGTGTATTTCTTTCCTTACAGGAACAGACGGCAATCGTGCCCCAGACATCGGCCAGAGAATCCGCAATCTTTTCAAGAACGAGCAATACACCGACGTCAAGTTCGTCGTCAGCTGCGGAGTGAAGCCCAAGCCTATCCTGGAGGCTCACAGAGCTATCTTGGCCGCTGGCAGCCAGAAGTTCGCCGATATGCTGTACGGCGAAGGTTCTCGTGAAATTACAAATCATATCCATCCGGAGATTCAAATCAACAACATACCCTTCGAGGCCTTTAAGAATGTAGTCGAGTAAGTCTCGTCTGATGTGGCGAATCTACCGGTGACCGCAGTGGCGGCGATTGGGTGGTAAAAGTGGGGGGGCAAGATCAAGGTGAAACAAGTGTGTGTGGAGAGCAGGGGGGGGGGGGGGGGGGTGTAATAAAAATATTGACCACCAAAACAATGAATATTGCATATTTATATTTACTCTTTGTTTTGAGTTATTTAAAGAAAGATTGTTATCTTAAAATAGGTACGAGACGCCCAGGTCGATTATTAACCCATTTCCGATTATTCCCCCCCCCCCCATTTTTTTTATGGAAGGATATGGACTGTTGCAAAGAATCTAATTAATATACTTGTTGACCGACCTCCAAAGGGATAGGTATCCTTTCCATTTGTGTTAGTTTTGAAAAAGAAATGAGAAAAATTTTATCTTCTCACCCTTCCAATTCCCTGAAAATTTCTTGCAGTATTTGCAATTCTGCATTTGTGGTGCGACTTTTGGAACCCTGAGAAAAATACTTACAGTTTCAGACTGTAAAATAGTGCAGGCACGTAGGTATAGATTTTATAGGGGTTCAGTGGAATCCTTAACCCCACAAAATCTTCACCCAACCCCCCACCAAATCTATAAAAAAAAAAAATCTCAAAAAAATTGTTAATTTTTATTAGTAAAAAGAAATACGTTGGCATTTGAATGTCGAGGAAGCAACAGTTGTCACTGTCATTAACTACTTTTAATAGTTGTCAATAACTATGTAGTCTTAAAATTAGTAAATCACCCCTAATTCTGAAATAAATTTAGAGAACAAATTTAAAGTTTGAGAATCCTTATAATATGTGTGGGAACGATTAGTTAGATAATTTATAGTTATGGTAATTTAAAGATGCAATAAGCGTTTTAGTTAACCAAAAATGTAAAGAATAATATAAAGGCTACATGAGCTAAAGAAATGTGGGAGTCGAAAGACTCGACATTGCATGGTATTCTGCAACACAATCGACATTGCTGATTTTAAATTAAACATTAAATATACATAATTTAATTCAAAAGAAATTATTTACTTATTACCAATAAATATTAACTTCCATTAATTAACTTTAAATTATAAAAGTAATTTTAATTCAAAGATCTAAAAGAAACAAGAAATTTACCAACTTAACGGCGCCAGGTGTTGTCCTCGTTATCTGACCATGGTTCAAATATATGAGGCATTGTTCACGGGTCTTTCCTTCAAGATGGGCCCCGAACCGTCGCCAATAGTCCAATATGCTGTAGTGCGGCGACGTCCAATGAGAGGTCTATTTTAAGTGTAAGGCAAGTTGGGCGATTTAACCTTCCCTCGCTTTCTTTTGCTATTTCTTTGCGCTTATATTTTCATAAATCAGGGATTTTTAAATGACGGATGACGAAATTCCCAACTTTTAAGGATTCCAGATAGGGAGGGGGGGTGGGGGAGAGAATAAGTCGATCGAAACGAAGCCGCAAATCACATGCACAAACAGTAATAACACAAGATATATTACCCTTATAACGTCAAATGCTCAGACGTTCGGCGCCTATAGATTGCGCAATACTACATTTTAATGTAAGAAGTTTCATACAGTTGCTTGATAAAAAAAAGGGTGTCTGATATTGAACTATATTTAGAACTAAATAAAAAAAGGCGATATTAGCCAACTGGTCTGGGTTGATTCTATGGTCCTGGATTTTAGTCAAAGAGGACATTACAAAAAGTAAAATAAAAAAAATTACTAAGTTAGATAATAATCAAAGAGCAGGTGCTGGGTGTTTTCGCGGGCAAATAAATTTAAAACTATTATAGAAAACATGGGAGATGGTTTTGCTTTAGAATAAACTAGCAACTTATAATGAAGTATTTTAAGGTTAACGAAATTATGTGGTCTTTGCTCGAACAGCCATACCACAATATGGTTTCCATAGCATATTTTGTAGCATCTTGTTTATACGACACCGTTTGACGATCTTTTCCCTTTGTTATCTTTATTTTTATTTCAAATTAAACCTAACATGACGTCAATTGGTTTTTGTCCCAATACCCCATGCTCACAGAGGGGGTATCAAGACAAAATACCCCCCCCCCAAAAAAAAAAAAAATCTATATTTTTATGATTTTCACAAAAATTCGGTTTTTAATTTTTTTTTACTTACAATGGGAGGAGTTTGCCCCCCCCCCCCTCCCTTACTTACATGAATGTGGTAGTAGGACGAAGTTGGGGTTCAAAATGTTTCCTTTGTTCGGAAATGCAGTAAAACAATTGACTTGTAACTTAGTTTTAAAAGGTGCAATATTAAAAAAGTGCGGGGGCAACATCCAAAAAAAGTGCGGGGGCAACCGCCCCCCCTTGCCCCCCCGAATCGCCGCCACTGGGTGACCGGACCCTTCGCCACCTGTGTGGTTTCAGTTAGGGCAATACGGATTCAAACGTAAAGCGTTAGAACAGGCAGGACGTGTACAGTCGTCGTCTATTGATCTCCCGTTTTTCCAACAATGCACATAAGTCGTAAATTTATTAAAATACTAAGTTGAAAAATGTTTCAAATCTAAAGTATTGAAGTATATACTTTGAAAGCCATTATCTATTAAAATAATTAAATAAAAATAAATCTGGTTTTGCAAACTTTCTTGCAATAAAAACAATTTTACAATTTTGATTACTTTTCTTTCCACTCAGGGGGTTACAATGCTCAGTTAAAATTGTAAAGGTGAAACATACATCATCTCACAAATTCAAATTTATAATATGCAGTAACGTTTGAATCCATATTGATACTATCTTGTTAAAGTGTATAGGCTTCTAGATGTGAAAATTATTTTTGATCATTAAAATGGTAATTTTTTTTATATAATTTATAGAAGTTTTGAAAGTATTTTCTCTTAGCTGCAATAAATTTTTGAGAGAGGTAACTGAACTGTGGACTAAGAGGTCCGTAGAAACTTCGAAGTTTGGATCTTTGGTAAGCCGGAAATAATTAAATCGAAATTTACCTTATGGTGTGTCGACAATTTTGGCCTTATACCTCCTGCGAATTAAGCCTAGTCAATAGGAGAACTTCGGTATAAATTTAAACTATTCAGTAAGAATTAAAGGGGAGGGGGGGAGGGGGCCCTGCTGGGGCTTAGCAATGAGCTCGCATTATGAAATCCTGATAGGGAATAACATATTTAAACATACATTTTATAAAAGTAGGCCATTTTTTACGGAGATGTTTGTCAAAATATTCCTCAGAATTTGCTAATTTATCAAACTGTAAAGTTGAATCTGCTACTGCTCTGACACATAATCGTGTTTTAAAGCTTCAACAAGGCATAAGAGAATTACTTTTGTCAACCCTCTTAGGTTCCTCTACACGGATGACGTGTACTTCTGCGGCGATCCTATCGTGATGGAGACCCTGAACGCGGCCAAGACTTTCCAGGTACATGCTCTCGTGAACAGGTGCGAGTCCTACTTCGAATCCTCGGAAATCACGGAGGACACCGCATGCACCAAGTTTCAGCTGGCCACCACGCACAAGATGGAGTCCCTGAAGACCAGGTGTACGCAGTTTATCCAGGAAAACACGAGGGCTGTCATCAGGTATCTGCTCTTCAAATATGCGTCTTATTGACGTTACCTTGTCTTGTATTTCTAACCCTAAAATTTCGTTTTTTGTTTAAAGACGAATTGTTTGATTTAACTGATTTTGTTTCCTTTAAAAGATTGAATAGAACATTTGTAAAGAGTTTGCAGAAGTAAAATACGTATATTAAAAAAAAACATTAAAAAAAAATATATGTTCTATTTAGATTGAAAGGGGAAAATAATTCATCGTCAGTGTGTTCCAAAAAAGGAAAATTTAGTCTTGGCGAATTGTTAAATTCGATGAACTACAGATTGTGTTGCTTGAATTTAGTTTTATTAACGAAAAAGTGGTAACTTGAAAATGAAACCGTGAAAGTTTATTGAAAGGCTTGAAAATGCACTACTGGCACCTGTGTTGCCAATGCAATTCCTATTTTTAAACAGTATACATATCAACAATACATTTTACAACAGTATATATATATATATATATATATATATATATATATATATATATATATATATATATATATATATATATATATATATATATATCGATCGGTGGCCAGCTGAATCTGTTAAAAAATTATTTAAAAGTTGTCTTTTTAAGATCTTTTTTTAATTGTTTTTTGAAACACAGTGTAATAAGTTGTATTAGAATTATAATTTTTTTTAGTTTACAGTTGGATATAGTTCGTATACAGACGCCGACATGTTTTCTGAAATTCTATATTTAAATTATATTTTGATTAAAACGCCACAATAACTGTTTGTTTGGGAGTAGTTGATAAAATCTTATTCTTCAAAATATAAAATGTATTATTAAAATATTATGTTGTTTCTTACACAATGGTGATACACCTTTGCGCTGTATAATAAGATTATAGTCCCCAACTATAGTTTCTTAAATCTAAAACAGCTTTTTAGGTTTTTTTCTTTATTACTATTAATCATCAGGGCTAGCGCCCATCCCTAACTTCTGTACGTTGACTTCTTACTATTCAAACATTTCCGTCGTAGAATAAAATTCGCTTTAGCTTTGTATATTGTAATATATTATTAATGTACTGCAAAGTTTTAATTTAGCGGGCGCACAGTGCACCTAAATGTTTTGTTTAAGTGCCCGAAGTACACCTAACTGTTCTGAAAAACGACGGTTTTGTCATTCCAAAATATTCAATTATTTAAAAATCTGATTTCCCAGGGTGCGCGGTATTTTAGATAACGAACTCGGAATTCTCCTGCAAGTCATTTGACCAATTAAAACCTATTAATTCGGATTTCACCTTGCGCGTACACTACATAGCGAGATTGTAGTCAGGTTTTACCAGTAATCCTTTGTTGGCATGGGAACCAACTTCAACTGCGAGTTGTGTTCTGCGCATGCTTTCTCGTGCTTAAATAATACGTATCCTTGCTTGTGCTTTTCTCATCGCGTGATGGTTGAATGTATCTTTATTGTTTATTTACATCAGCGTTTTAATTAAAAGATAAGCGATGCCTAAACGAAAAATGAAAGGTTTCATTATCACCTTATTTGTTCAAGAATTACTTGTAAATTTTACTTTCTACACCATAAATGTTGTGTGCACCTGAATAATATTTGGATGCACTGGTGCTCCTGCTTTGAAAAGTTATTTTCAACCCATGATGTACAGCCAGAAATACACGTGTTCTTCGCGCGGGGGGGCACGTAGGGGGTTCAAACCCCTCCCATTGAAAGTCAAGAAAATAAAAAAATCGAATTACTGTAAAAACCATAAAAATACTTTAAAAAACTAGAAAAATTTCAATTTCTAGTATAATACTTCTTGTTGAGTAGCATGGGGGAAGACCTGTTAGTTCCCGGGGGTCCTATCCCAGAAAATAGTTTTCAAAAGGCTTCAAAAACATGTTTCGAGGTTATTTTTATCTCAAAATAAGCGTCACATGACGTCATCGTGTTTCATTATTTAACATTTGTTTTTCGGCGACGAGGGAAAAATATTTTAAAACGGGATCCATACATTATTTTAAACAAGGAATCTAAACATTTAGATTTGTTCTCTATATTTATTTCATAATTATGGAGCGATATTTACTAATTTTATAAAATAGTAAATAACTGATATTGGTAACGATTTCATGAAAAATAAATGATAAATCTAGCTGTTTTGATACTTATATGCCAACGTATTCCTATTTACTTGAATAAAAATTAATAAGTTTAAAAAAAATGGGGGGTGGGGTAATTTTTTTTGGGAGGGGGGGAGAAGAGTTACTCCTTAACTGAACCACCCCCATGAAAATCTGTACCTACGTACCTGACTATAGCAATAAATAAAATAAGTTTTTCTGTAACTCTTCCCTTTGAATAAACTTTTCCTTCATGAGTACCCTCTTCCCTCATAATTCTTTTCACTCATTCACCTACACAAAAAAAATTTGTATTAGTTACGCAGTAATATTCTTCAGTTAGATGGAAAATTATTCGAACGACTCCAATAGTTGACATTTATGGTTTCATTTTTTTATTTTACTTATTTACATTTTTTATTTTAGGTGTTTTCTGGTATTACTAATATAATTTTCACGTTCCCCTAACCCAGGGGTCGGCAACCTATTGAAACGGAAGAGCCAAAAGTTAAAATTTTTCAGAATTTCCTAATTTTTAAAGAGCCACTAAAATTTTTCGTTTCAATATTATAGTATTTGCTTATATATATTTGATTTTAAATAAACGGCTTTAAATACGGAAAAATAGTTATTCATATAAAAACACAAATATAGATAGTTACATCAATGGGAGCATTGGCTTTGTATGCCTTTGGAAAGTTTGATTAAATCTGGCTTATAACTTGTTGTTTTAAGTTTCAAGCACGACTCTAGATTTTTATTTGTTAGTTGACTTCTAACTTTACTTTTTATTATATTCATGCAAGAGAACGCTTGCTCGCACAAATATGTCGACTGAAAATCGTCAGCACTCCATATGCCAACTTCTTCACCTCACTGTAGCATTCTGGAAGACTATGCGGAATTTATTTTATAGCTGCCCACTTGTGCTGCGCGATGTTCATGCATTTCTGGACCTCGCAACTCTTCCAACTTGCTCTTGAGTTCTGTGAACTTGCCACTGCACAAGTCTTTTGTTTTCAAATCTAGCAATTGCATTTGGAGCGATCCAGCATCAATTCCAAATGGCTCAATGTTGATCTCATTTGTATTTGTGTTGAGAGGATTTACTATGAACGCGACAGTACTTTTGTTTGTTTTGAATTGCTCGAATCTCACAGCGAATCCATCCTTCATGTTTTTTAAAGCTATGCTGAAGTACTTCGTTTCAATTGTTGCATTCGTCTCATCGCGATATTGCTTCAGATTTTTAAAATGAAGTAATTTACCGCTCTCCATGTCTTCAACAAAAATAAGTAATTTTTTTTCGAAACAAACTACTTCTTCAAGCAAGGCGTAGGCTAGATTGCCCTTTCCTTGCAGTTTTAGATTTAGTTCATTTAGTTTCATTGTGGTATCTACCCACAATGAAACTAATTGTGGCGATTTGTAATTAACGATTATGAAAATAGATACTATTGAGAAATAAGGTACTTAAAAATATATTTTCTTATTTTTTAAGGGTTTGGATAATAAATTATTAATTTTTTCGTATGGAACTGGAGAGTCGCAACTTTACATCAAAAGAGCCGCATGCGGCTCGCGAGTCGCAGGTTGCCGACCCCTGCCTTAACCGAAAAGCTATATAGCTGTTTTATATAGCTGAGGGTACGCAAATACGTACCCTCAGGGGTCGCGCACCGTAGGTTGAGAACTGCTGTTATAGATGAAACTGCAGTTGACATTTTAGTACTTGTTCTACGGATGTTGTTATGTCTTTGTTATGTTCTTATATGCTTCTTTCAAATTATTTGATGCTTAACATTTTTAATTTTCAGGTCCCAAGATTTCCAATCTGCATATCTTGCAACTGTAAGAAACATCTGCAAATTGCAAAAGTTTAATCTACGTTCCGAGAAGGAATTATTCGACGCCATATTGGATTGGGTCTGTGCCCAACCCGATGGCAAGTCAAGGAAAAGAGAGCTACTCGAACCGCTTTTAAAGCACATCAGATTCCTAACGATTCCGCTATCAGAATTCACAAGCATCGTGGACCAATGTCCGGACATCTTTAATGCCAAAGAAGCCTTAAGCATCGTAGTGTGCTTGAGTAATGCCAGCAAGAATGGCCCAAGCAACCTTCCGACCTGGTGTAATAAGTCGGGCACAAACCGATGTGCCTTAGTGAACGTCCAAGCAGCTCGAACAGGTACTTTTAAAAAAATGTTCACGAATATATTTCATGTTTTGTTAATTGAACACTGTTAAAAATATTGGCTAAAAGATAATTAAAATGTAATCACTTTTATTTGCATTCGATGATTATCATGACCTCCGAATAGATGATGACGGGGGGTTGCGATTGCTCCTGCATTGTTTTCGGATGTTGCCCCTGCACTTTTTTTGATATAGCACTTTTTAAAATTAAAATATAAGTTAATTGTTTTACTGCCTTGCCAAAACAAGGACATTTTTCGTACCCCACACACTATTGCAAACGAGAACGCATTTGCTGAACATGTAAATGCGTCCATTGTAAGCAGTGAAATAAGGTTAGACCGTCATTTGAGTCCTGCACTTGTTTTGATATGGCACTTTTTAAAAATAAAATATAAGTTAATTGTTTTACAGCCTTACCAGAACAAGGACATTTTTCGTACCCCACACACTATTGCAAACGAGAACGCATTTGCTGAACATGTAAATGCGTCCATTGTAAGCAGTGAAATAAGGTTAGACCGTCATTTGAGTCCTGCACTTTTTTTGATATGGCACTTTTTAAAAATAAAATATAAGTTAATTGTTTTACAGCCTTACCAGAACAAGGAATTTTTTCGAACCCTACCCATTATTTCAAACGAGAACGCATTTGCTAAACATGTAAATACGTCCATTGTAAGCAATTAAATAAGGTTAGACCGTCATTTAAGTCCTGCAATTTTTTTGATATGGCACTTTTTAAAACTAAAATATAAGTTAATTGTTTTACTGCCTTGCCAAAACAAGGAAATTTTTCGAACCCCACCCGCTATTTCAAACGAGAACGCATTTGCTGAACAAGTAAATGCGTCCATTGTAAGTAGTGAAACAAGCTTAGGCTTCACTTGAGTGCCTAATCTCTGTAACTAGAGTTTAAATAGCTGCTGAAAGTAATACTAAAAAAAATTTTAGATTTTTTTGAAAAAAAATTGTATAATTATACATATATATTTATTAATTTTTCTGGTATTCAATTTACTATATTGCAGTAAATAAACAGTTCAATTTTATCTCACTACAGATTAATATATATGCTTTTGCTAGAAAATTGTTGTTAAATTCTTTTATTATTGGAAATTAAACGTAATTTTCCTATTAATTGCTTCAAAATTATAAAATCGTATTCCCAAAATTTCCTGAGTACATTTAAAAAAATATTTTCATTGGTTTTGTTTATCTGCTTGTGTGTCGTTGAACAAAATATCACATAAAAGAATAAATCTCAAATTGATACACAACTTAATTAGTACGTCCATGGCACAGAATGTGTCAACAAGAGAAGTATAAAAATGGGGTGGGGGGGGGGGGGGTCAATTAATTCGCTGACGACTGAATTCCCAGCTTATTTTAATCATAACAACCTCCTCCGTACATACTTTGTCGAATATTTACTTACGATACCACTTTAATGTCCTATGTAACTCTAAAACTGTCACGTGTCGGGAGAGGAATAGTTTTAACTTAACTTCAGTTCTCTTATTTTTATACCTTAACTATTGAACCCTTCTCAAATTCATAATGACTGCCCCCTAGTTAAAGAAACTTGACATGCATTTGAATGTGCAATGAACACTTGTACTGTTCTGACCACGTGAGCTAACGAAACACGTATTTTTGTAGAACTTCTTCAACCGGGAGTATAGCGAATTTATAGCGTAACTTCTATTATTTCTGAGAATCCTCATGTAAATGTCTTTTTTTCTCTTTTAGTCAACAAAGGCCACATTGCTGATCAGATGGTATCCATATCCCTGAAACAGATTAAGAGGGGATTCATAAACACTTTGATTTGCATATTGGAAATGAAGTGCCTGAAAGGGAACTACCAAGTAAAAGGACTAAAGCTCGCCTTTGGGGACCCGGTGACAGAACACAGCTGCATAGGGCACCTCGCCATATCAGTGAACGTGAGGCCATCGGGATTCAGCTTCGTAGAGCACTGCAAGATCGACAACTCGAAGGAGGTCTTGATAACATTCTCCAAAACTCCTCTTGTCAGAGGTGGAGACACCTTCTACATCCGAGCTGAAGCGAGCGAAGCTAGGAGCTACAATTTTCTTCAGTTCGACGAAGAGAATTCCTTTTCGGAATCTAGTCCGTTCGAGTGCAGTCTAGGGAGCGTTCCAAAGGAAAACAGGTTGTTCTTCATCAAAGAAGTGATGTATATAGCGACGCAACCCAGGGCGAAAAATGTCAGAAACTTTCGCGGAGGAAGGCGAGCGTAATGTTCTTAAAAACTGTTATTTGAAAATATAAAATGCGTGCTATTTTTTTGTGATCACTTTATTTGAAGAGTTCTGCAAGTCATGATTTACTCAATCATTGAAATGTTGAGTCGCTATCAGTCGTAAATTTTTTTTAGTTTTGAAATGTTAATAATAAAGTTTGCGACCGTGAATTTGTGGAATTGTTCGGAAGACAGTTATTCGTTCTTGGATTCTTAATACTTCAAAATTTTTCATTTATTGAATGATGGAACATAAAATAATTTGAATTTTTTTTGTATATGAATACATTCTCTGACTAACTTTTGTAAACTCATCACTCACATTACTTTTCAAATATACTATTTGAAGTGTATGTGGGGGGGATTAGGTCCACTTTCGTTGAAATCGAATTTTCTATGCCTTATGCTAACTACAGAGCTGTAATGCATTGTACGAAACTGATGGGTACGATGGTGGGCCGTAAAAAAACAATACAAATGCTGTGTATGTCTAGTCTGTGGCACATTTAACTTTCATTTGAGTTTTAGCAAAGTGACTCAGAATGCACCGTTATCGTTCTTTCCATTCTCTTGGTATCTATACTGAGTATCAATCAATAAGGATGCATGTAAGGGAGGAAAATAAACTGTAAAAGAATAATATATTTGCTTTGAATATTTAGCAACTTGTAGCACTACTTACTTATAGTACATTTTATAATAATAAATTACTTTTCTAATGCATATCTGAAAAAAAATTGGTCAAGGGCCATTTACTTGCAGAATGTTTTTACAATATTAATTTTCTACTGAGATTAATTTTGTTTCTACTGAATATTTATACGTAGATAAATGTCAATGTGCTCCATTGATAATTCAAGAAATTTAGCTTGGTAAAATTTGTAATTAACAACTTTGTAATATTTATTAATTTCACATTTTAAAAAACATTCTGTATTTCCTATTGACTACAGTTTACACAATTTGTTGTTAAGTCAAATAGAAAAAAGCATCTTTCATGTTATAACACTTTCATCAATTATAAAATTTTTAATGCATTTCTTTGTTTGATTTCTGTGTACTTTTTAGAAATAGTTAAACTGTTGTGCCTAATTCAATAAAACTTTGTGATATTCCCTGTTAATTTCCCTGTTAACTGCTGGAATTTTTTTTACAATGTAAGTAATAATTGATTGGACCATATTCGTGCATTGATTGTTTTATTTGCTGACGACATAGGGTGCATGCTCACCCCTATTTAAGGACTTTCACTATCAGTATACGTGAAGGAAATTGTAAGCAATGTAAGATTACGATCTGAAAATGAAACAGACTTTCCATTTAGTTACTTTAAATACACTCAAACCTGTTTTTTGCGGTGGATAGGGACCGCATAAAAGAAATCGCATAAAAAAATCGCACAAAACTTCACGAGTAGCTATAAAGAATAGTTTTCGCAACACAATTAAAAAGTATTTTTTATGCGGTGAATAGGGACCGCATGAAAAAAGTCTCACGTAGAAAATAACTGAAAACCTTACGAAATAACTAGGAATTGCTTTTTTAAACGAAATAAAAAAAATCGCACAAAAAAAAGACCGCATAAAAACAGATTTAAGTGTAATTCCTTTCCATTTGTAAAAATATAACGAATAAAGATGTAAAGGTGGAAGGTATTTGTTCAATTTATTTACACAGATTTCATTTGCTTCGTTGTATTGTAATTTGACCTATCAAATTCTGGCGTTTCCTTTTTTTGAAACCTTTTCCCGGTTTCAATGTCATATAAGCCATTCTCTCCCCTTGAATCGGACACTCATTGCGAATGTTTGGTATCAATTGTCCTTTATTTTTCCAATTAAAATATCTTTAACAATATTTTATTATTTCAAAGTCATTTTAATAAAAAATGTAGTGAAAAACAATGAATTTATTTCACATCAAATATACAACTAGTACAAGGTAATGTGGGAGAAAAAGGGTATTAAAACTCAACTTTTTTATTCCAATTTTTCTTTAATAAAATTGTAACATTACAATTGTTTTATAAAAAATGTTCCCTTATTCATTGGAAATATAATAGCATATTTTTATTTAATTCTCAGATTTTTGGAAATATTTGTAAAAATTATATTTTTAATGTAACCAACAACAACCATCTAACATGTTTCTAGCAACATTCAAACCTTAAAAACTCAATATATTTGATTATTAATAGACTGGATTTGTAACTGTCTTTCTAAAAGCAAGTTGTAACAAAACTATATCTAAAATATGCACTATTTACTATTTAGTTATAATCACGGAGAGATTTTATTTGGGACTGCTTTAATATTTAACATTATAGTACCCAGCCCAGATCGCTTTCATATTTTATTACTTAATAATATTTCTAATAAATCGAATTAAATGCAAATGTTTTGAAATGTCCAGATCAATGGTTAGACGTTTTATGATATTTTTTTATCGTCTAATATTGTATTTTTATCAAAATATCTTAAAGTTCTTAGAAATATGCTCATACAACTGGTTATACACGTCAAGGTTGAAACGATACCTTATTAATTCTGCAAAAGTAACTTAAATTAATGTTATTAGCGATTCTGAGCGACTAATACAAACATTCGCACAATTATAGTACAAACTTTTCGTTTGCATGATAAAACGTGACAACATTCTTATTGTTCAGTATTTTAGTAACCATTTGTAATGATATTTGCTTCAGTCTAACTCTGAAGTAACTGAATGGACTTTTAAATACTGTGCAAAGTAGTTTTTTTATTAAGAAGGATAGGATAATGGAGATCAAATTATTTTTTGCTACTGTAAAATTATTTCGGCAATTTTTTTTCTTCAACCATCATACACAAATAATAAGGAACGAGCAACGTTTTATATTCTTATTATACGTTTAATCAATAATAAAGATTTTTACTTATTAATTAGGAATTAGGCGTAATTAGGAATTAATCGTAGTGACGAAAACAAAGTTTTATATTTAATTCAGTGGAAAATAATATAATTTGAACCAAGTGGCTATTCATTATAACGGCATTGAAAATCAACCTTCTATAAAATTAAACTTTTTCTATAATCTAAATATAAGAGTTTTTATAATTTAATAGTAGTTACGATTAAATTAATATTAATCTATTTTTTCTGTTAAACACATTTTTTTAATGATGAAGCTGCCGTTCTCGACTTTTCAATACACATATATTATTTTATTTAGCCTAATTTTTGAAAATTACACATGTTGAAATTTGCGACAGTTGTTAGGAATAGTTCATTATTTTGTTCCTAAGAAAAGGTTACAGAATATAAAATATGAGTAGGTAGCTTGCAGTCTGGATCTTGGAAAAAATATAGTTACTTTGACTTTAACAAAATACTGATTTGGAAGTAACAGGATAAAAATAATTTTAAACCCATTTACGGTAAATGTAAAATTAATGGTTTTAAATTTGCTGAAATTAATTTCCCTGTGTGTATGTTAAAACTTTTTTTTTTCAAGTGTTTAAATTAATATGTACGTTTCAATTAAAAACTCTTAAAATCTTGTTCTTTTGTTATATTGTATAAAATCTCGTTACTCATCTAATTATCTGCTTGAAACTAAACATGCTAACGTAATACGAGAACAGAATTCAGTATTTTGGTATTACTATCTAATGCAATTTAATATCGAAAATAATTTCATATTTAATTATGCAGGTGCAAGGTTATTTCGGACAAACCTTTTAATAAAGAAGAAACTTATTTGAAGTAACAAAGTAAATAAATTTTAAAACACGTTTATAGTAAATGATGTAAAATTTATATTTATAAATTATTTTAAATTTGTTAATGAAAAATTTAAACTCCTTTTCCGTTGTTCTATTGTAAAAGCTCATTACTCATTTTCAATCCCTCTCTGCTTTAAACTAATATTACTTACGAAATTCGAGAAACAGTTCATTATTAAATTGTACAAAATGTCATAAGAATGTTGCTTTTACAATCAGAACTTAATGTGACAAATTTACTGGTATCAGTTTTCCGGAAGAAAATAGCATTTGAAACTATTTAACGTTTTCAGAAAACATTTACTCATTAAAATGTAGAATTAATAACAAACCATTTTTATAAACACTATGCATGACATTGTCTCGAGATTAAAATTTTGACGGAATAACAAAAACGCATGGTCAATTAGCATCTGTGATTGGTGAATAACAAACCATGTGGTTATCATCAACCAATAAAAAGTGCGCGTGAAGTCAATTATATCTTGAAATGACGTCATGTAATTTCCACACAAACCGGTGCAAAGTGTCCATGGTAAACAAATGCGAACGTTTGGAAACACTTCCTTTTTTCACAATTTCCAAAACATATCTTGAAAATTGGAAAACTCAGAATTTTTCTCTGTTTCTTGTATAATACAATCAGAAATAAGTGTATTTATAAATAATTGGTAACATAAAAGCTATAAATAATAGAACAAAATAGTTTTTTAAATGTTTTTAAATTATTTTTTTACCTTTATAAATATTGCTGAAAATTAATTTAATAAAACTTCTTTTAATTAATTCCATTAGCATATAAATTCAAAAAAAAATATTTATAAGCAATTACTAAAATAAAACTTATCAAATAAAAATGTATAACAAAGTTTAATTTTAAATGTAAATAAATATAGATTTTACAAATAACACGTAACATTAATTTAATAAAACCTTATTCAATTGTTTTCATTGGAATATAAATACTTATCAAAACAAACGAAATTGCTTCTAATTTTTGTTTGAAAATTCCATGTTCTATTTGCGGAAATACATAATCCATTTTACATGGAATAAAAAAACTACCTGTTTTTCAAAACGATATTTTCTTATATGGAATTTTAAAAACTTTCTCTTGTGTATTCCATTTATGAAATCACGTGCAGAAACAGTTAAAAACCGCAGGATTAAATTTGTTCAAATTTGATTATTTTAAATGCAAACGATTTTGTTCAAGTTCTTTTTAAATATTTATTAGAAAACTTACGGTATTTAGTAGACGAAATAGTCACGTGATTAGAATGTGTATTTTGTTTATTTAAAAACGCAAACGATTTTTCAATTTTAATTTTAATTTACTGATGTTTGCTTCGTTTATTTATGAGAAAAAAATACTTTATTTTAGAATAAAAACTATAATGAAATATATCATCAAAATATTTTACACGTTTTAAATTAAAAAAAATATGACGAATTAAATAACATTTAACTGCTATTGCCATATAACCTATTAACTCATACGCGATGAATAATTTGCAATGGAAAGAATGAAATCGAACTTTTAATCTGCCTATTTCACTCTCTAAATGAAATTTTTTGAAGATGAAACCTATTCCAATCGAATATTTACCCCAAAAACTGGTAATACATAAATTTTCGTGAAAATCGTTAGAGCGGATATGGAGATTGTGTAAACAAACAAACATAGTGACATTGCTCCTTTAATAGTATTAGATTAGATAGATATATTAACCTATTTAATATATATATTTAATACATTAAAACTTTAAATTTCGAAAAAGCTCCCCAATTAATTTTTTTTAATATTCTAAAATTTAAAAGCATGTTGTATAAACCTGATTTTAAATTTTTAGATATATTTCATATATTGATACTTTTCATATATTGATATATTTCGTATATTGATATAATTCATATATTGATATAATTCATATATTGAAATAATTCATATATTGATATAATTCATATATTGATATATTTCATATATTGATATATTTCATATATTGATATATTTCAAATATTGATATATTTCATATATTAGATATATTTTCATATATTGTCTATCATTAGAAGTATCATTAACTTAGAAATAAATACAATGCAAACATCCTTTATTAATATTGCGTTCTCAAATATTCCCCATAAGAGTCTTTCTGTAAAAATGAAACATATAGACATGGCTATCGAAGAAATAGTGAATCTGTGTCATTTATACTCAAAAGTCAAAATCGATACCACTTCGTATATTCGTTGTTCGTTGTTTTACCGATTCAGTTAATTTAACCAAACTTGTTGGATGCGCAATTTAATTATTGCCCAATAAGCAACATAGAAAAGCGCTGAGTGATGCCCTGGACTAAAGTGTCCGAATAGCGAATTCCAGTAAGAGACAAAACCTATTTACGAAATATTTTTGGGATGGTATATATTAGCTGTCACCCACAGAGAGCACCACAGTTTACTGATCCAATCAAATCATGTACAACAGGAGCTTGTTCCTCGCTTCATGCCTGCTGCTGATTGCTGGTAAGTATTGATTTATTAAGTTTAACCATCCTATGGTAGCATGTAGGCTTCCATTTGCACTTTAAAAAATAGGTATTCAAAAATCAGTAAAATGTACTCATCTTTAAAAACATTATATGCTTATCATAGATTTGAATACATAAGTTTCAATTTTGAAAAGACATGTACTCAAAAATGAGTATAATGGGTAAAAATTAATAAAAGAAGCAGATGCTAGCCTACATAGGTTGCCTTCATAAATCACTTTCAATAAATATCGACAATTATAACCAAGACTTACCGGGAATCGTAAAATAAAAATACAAAATCCTTACCAGTTAGCATAGAATGTGTTTCAAAATTTAGGTAAAATAAATTATTATTATTATTATTTTAAAAATGTATTATCTAATACCTTTAATAGTTATTACTCTGTAAAAAAAAACACATATACTACTGTTTTTAAAATAAAGCACAATTTATATGACACAACGTTATAACCAAATAAACTTTAGCAATTTAAAAATCAATAAATTGTATTAAAATCATATAGAATACTTAATGTTTTCCGTGACTGTTTTTCTTTGTGTTCATAATTTGTCATCAAAACCTCTTTTGTTGTTGACAATTGATGATCTATTTTAATAAAAAAAATTAGAGGAAGTCTTAATGAGCAAAGCAGTCTCTAATTGATATGTGACTGATTTATTGTTGTGAAGAAGTAAGTAAGAACTTAACCTGTCCGGGTATAATGGCTGTAAATCCAATATTTTTCTTGCGTTACGTAAGTTGCACCCAACTATTATGAAATTCAATTAATACTATCAATTTTAATTTTCGTTTATAAAATTAGTTTTATAAATTTTTTTTTGTTACTACGTCATTCCAAAGGAGAAATTGTGATTCTCCCTACATTCCTGAAAGCTTTTGCAATAGGATATACAATTAAAAAAAATTTAATGAACGAATTGTCGTTTAATTGATTTAGATCAATGGTTACTTTCTTCTAATTGACCACTGAGTCTAATAATTCGAGCATGGATCTTTCATAGTAGAGAAAACATAATGTTATAATCTCGCTATCATCAAAGTGAGGCCAACATGTATGGCCTCAGACTCGTGGTTCATTACGTCATTCCATTCATAAATTTTCACTGTTACACATTTCCCAATTCATCAGCCAATCGCGAGTATTTTGTAATTAATAATTTTGAAAAGAAGTCACGTGTCTGAGGCCATTCGGTCTGAGATGTTGGTTTTACGATTATGACGTCATATTCGCTCTACTACAGTCCATTCATGCTCGAATGTCTAATATATGACAAGTCGGAGCACTTTACTTACAATACTTTTTATACTTTTGGTGCTATATGTAAGATGGTTTTCTTGAATAAATGTAATTTGGGTACTAAATATAACTTAGCAAGGTCGTTGTTTTATAACTAGAGTTTTCTTCATTTCGTCTGTTTGTGAATTCGTTTGTTATGCAGTTACGACCAAACGCTTTATTTGATTTCCTTTAAATTTGGCATGAATGTTCCATGAAGTCATTTAAAACGACGTATATGGTTTTGTTAAAGATTTTTTTTATCGTTATGTCTACTGTTCACAGAACTACTTTTGTTAATAAATATTAATTAAAAGCTCCTTTATGCTCTCCTTTAAATTAAACATTCATACTATCGAAAATATGTGTATGCCATTTTTTTTAATAATTATATAGTACTTTGACTTCCTTATTGTTCACCGAGTATTGCTTTTCTAAGCTGCAAACTGAATGATTGTATTTGCATTTTTCTTTAAAAAAAACTAATTTTTCTTTCATAAAATATATTAGTAGACTACTATTAAACAGAAAAACATCAATTTTTCAAACAAAATACATTAAACTAATTTTTTCTTCCAGTGATAATTCAAGCATACGTATGAAAGAATTAAAATCGGGATAGAATTTTGTTAGTTTATAGAAAATAAATTTCGATTTTAAATTTAAATTTGTTATTAAATATTTGAAACATATCACTTGTTTTTTAATTAAAAAATTGGAATTGAATATCAAGCGCTACGGACCACTTTAGACCACCAGTGGTCTGAGGACGGTAACGTAATTTAGATGCACAATATTTTGCATTGTTAGCGTATCTTATTTTAAAAATGGCATTATATAAAATGAAAATTATATAATAAAATATACAATAAAAACACTTTATTTCTTAAAATATTGTTCATTTTGTATTTCTTATCTTAAATCGTTGATGACATCATCAATATTTACTGATTTGATAGGATTACCAATGTCAACAGTACTCGAAAAAATAACCACATGCTAATTAAGAATATTTAAGAGGCATTTTCAAGACAATAATCGAAACAACCGTTTTTCAAATTAAAAAATTCTCAATTATAATTTGTAATACTACAAAAATGTTATTGAAATTTTTTGAAGGGCCCAGGATAAGAACGATAAGGGTCTATCCGGCTAAATTGCGCATAAAACGAAAGCACAACTTTAAGATATACACAACACTACGATCTTTCGTATTTTTCTTGACGAACTGCCGACGTTTTTTACGTTTAAAAATCTAGTAGAATGCAAGAAAAACCCTGTCGAAAACATATGACGTCGATATCTCGATTTCAATTTAAAGTGAGCAAGCATAGTTTTCGCTCCGGATCTTTCTTTTGAGGTTCGGAGTTCGGTAATCACGTTTAGAAAGTCAAGCCGAAAATGTGTCGGATAAAATAATTATGTATTTTTTCTATGTCTTGGTCAGTGGCCAGCAGCCAGTACTGCAACTGGAATGAGGTGGAGGCGGAGTGCGTGAACGAATGCAACACCTGCCACCATAGGACCGTTTGCATCACCACCTGCAACCCAGGGTGCGACTGCATCCCCGGCTACTACAGGAACTGGTATGGCGTCTGCATCGCTGAGCGATTCTGCGGACGTAAGTACAAGAACAAGAGCCAATAAACGTTTCAAATGAAATTTTAATTTATGTGTGTATATAGCTAATTTTGGAAGAATTGGAAATTGATAACATTTAAATTCTCACGTTAACAAATGACTAAGGTTTCGATTCCATTTAGCATGTGAAAATAAAATGGAGATACATTAAGAAAAGACGCATACGTTCCTTCTCTCTCCATATTGCGGGGGGTGGTGTCTTGACAATCGTAGTTTAGCCCATTGATAAGTGGCAAAAGATTTTATATTGAGTAGCACCTGGTTATACACTATGAATTATTTCAAAGGGCCCTGATAGGCTGCTAAGTGAGGTGTATGACTATAATTACAGATTTTTCTACTATTTACTGTAAATGTGTCATTTGTAAAGATAAGAATATTTTTAGTCAAGAGAAATCTTCACAAATTAAATTTTAACAAGCATTTATTCTAACCCATCCACCATTGACAGGTTGACGTCACAGGCTAAAACGGAAACAGGGGGAGGGGGCAGCAAAGTTGTATGATATATTACGTCCTTTTCCATAGACTTCTGTCAAATTTTGATTACATTTTTTTTAACTAATTAAATGTACAGCTGCAACGTATATTTAACAATAGATGCACAGATTGAAATATCAGCTTTAAGAAAATATCATTTTTGTAACAAGTAGGACTAGGTTTACACATGCGTGACTTTTTTTGTTGAAAAATATGCCCGTTTTCTATTATCTCCTGATGGAATGAGCAACACAATTGTACAAGATATGAGAATTATGAGAAACCTTGCCTGTCAAGTCCACCTAACGCATCATTGTCAATTCTTGTTGGTAGTCGTCACACCTCCAGCCGGACAGGGTAAACACCTTCCAACACTGGGTGATTCTATTTTAAAAACCAAATTTTAACTAATTAAATGTACAGCTGCAACTATTCTAAGAATACCACCACCAATGCACCAATCTAAGAATACCTCGTATTTCGGAATGCTGAAAGTTCTTTTCGACTCGAAAGTAAAATGATGAAATCGATTGTGGTACAGCGGTTATTGGAAGAAACTTGTGACTTAAAAATTGTTGATATTTCAAAGCCTCATAACGCCAAGGGGAATCAGACTAACTAACCATCATGTAGATGATGAATGGAGTTGCCTCGACCAGGTTGCTTGTTAATCCATTCCCTCTCTTACCTTATTTAGGAGATTGATGGGAAATGAGTCACATTTCGGGCATGCATTCGATCGGTATGTTTTAATCGACTTCAGTTTTAATTGACGGGTCGTGAAAAATGTGTGCTTTAATTGAAGAGAAGTTCTAGTCTTTCAATGATTAGTTGGCAGTTTAAACAATTTGTGTGTTGGGTGGAAAATGACTATTTGTAGAAGATATTATTATGAAGCCCAAATATCACACTATAACTCAATTGTGGCATCAGGAACGTAAACAGGCCGAAAAAGCAGTACCCTATCAACAAACATTTAAAAAAAAAAGGTGCGAGTACAAAATATTCGTGAACCAAACCTGACATTACATATATAATGTGTCTATTTAATTTTTTATTCTAAAAATGCTTAGTAAAGTAATTTTGAAAGAATGCCACTTGAAATTTTATGTTCCTGTAGTTAAAGCACCCATTTCTTTTTCAGCTGCACCCGTTGACGTTGAGGTGGCCGATGATGGCGGTTGTCCCAACCCTCGACTCTGCCGTCGCAGCTGCATCAGGAATGGCCACAGGGGCGGCAGATGCGTCGGCCGCCGCTGTCGATGCTTTTAAGAAATGAATGAGCTGCTGATGCTTTTCAGGTGGTGCTCCAAAGACATCTGGAAAACGTGTTCTGTTCCCATTACAATGACACTGTAATTAGTTTTAAATTTCCAACAATAAATGTTATCTTTTGCAAATGTATTTGGGTGTATGGTCTGTGTTCTTTAAGATTACTGACAGTCATTTTGACATGCAGCGCCTTTAAAATCAGTTCATTGTAATAAGGTAAGGATAGTGAAGACTATATATAGAAGGTGCGCTCGTTTTTCGCTTTTTGAAAGTGGGCAAGGAAGGGCAACTATTTGAGGTCATTTTAGCTCCGCCTTACTTTTGACATCATTTTAGCTCCGCCTTACTATCGGTTTTTGATCATTCTCATTGGCTGTGTGTTTCAAGCATTGCTACTTAGGTTCGATCCCGGTTGGGTAACAACTGGTGATTTAATTTTGAATTAGCAAAATAATGTAAATATCTGTAAATAATTGTGCTCAGGTAGCTTCACTACTAATCCGTCCTTGTTTTGTTATGTCCCCGTATTTTACTTGATTGAAATTGTAACTCATTTAATATGTCCAATACAAATGCATTGACCGGATAGTTCCGACCACTATTTTACTCTTTCAAATTCATGGGCATGCTCTCGTGGCAGCTAATATTATTTTAATACGCTTAATTTATTAAGCAACTCTTTTGCAATTTTTCCATACTAAATGCAATCCTTAAAATATAATTTAAACTAATAAAATGCAGTAAAAGTAACTAAATAAGTTAGCTTATCACTTTTTAATAGTTCACAAAAAAACGAATAGATGGCAGCACCATCAACCAACGCACGCTCATCTAGTTCAGCCTTGCCATTGGTTCAAACGAGAGCATTAGACACGCCGACAGTAGGCGAAGGAAGGCGTCACTATGACGTCAAATAGTTGCTCTCTCCGCCTTCCGTCAGGCAGCGCGAGTACGAGCACACCATATATATATATATATATATATATATATATATATATATATATATATATATATATGGTCTTCACTATCCTTGGTAAAAAGATGCATCTAGGAAGAAGCTGACCATAACGGATGTCGTAACGGAAACATGACACTTCGATTGACTCATAAGGGTTTCGTGTGCGAGCAGAGAACTTGTCAGTTTTGCAAATAATTCCACTTTGAGTTTAAGGTAAGGTGGAATTAAATGAGTCTTTTTTTACAAATTAAGTAAATTTATCTTTATGTCACTTACATATTGTTATTTTTACTTTATATTTTATTTTAATTTAATTATTCTCATAATGTTTTAAATGAAAATAAACCGTTTTGCAATTTTAAATTATTTTAAAAGTTTTATTTATGTAGACGCATTTGTGGGGAATATTGTGGTATTTTAAAACTTTCATCGAATCTTATTCAATTTGCGTAACTGATTCGCAAAACACTAAAATGTTTTAAGTCATATGCAACTAACTTTACCGATCACAGGAAAAATTTCGTAGACTTTTAATTTTTTTTTCAATACTATCCCAAAAATATACACTTTTTATAAATCAACTATTATCTATGACAAATTATAGTTTATATAGGATTATTTAATATTTCATCTTACATTTTCAACTTTGCATTATATGGTATATCCCGTTAGATCATAGAATATATTGCTAGGAAATATTATTAACATGCAAAGAAATATAGTGCGGATACCGTCAATCATAAATTTGTTGTCCTTGACACAATTTTCCCAGGAGTTGTTCATCAGCAAGGATAGTGAAGACTATAAATATATATATATATAGTGTGGGAAGTCACCACTAGATGGCGACACTAAATGTAAGTCTACCAGCGACACCTAGCGTGTCACTGGCGGAATGTATTCAGATTAGGTGAGGCAGTGGAGAAGATAGGACGTATTGCGGTCCTTAAGATAATAGCCTGGCTGCGGTTTAGGCAAATAAACGTATATTTATATCTTCAAAGCCTGTCTTTACTGTCTCATAATCCCACATGGGGGCTCTGGACCGGATTTGAATCAACGAGCAGTTGTAAAAAAAAAATAAAAAAAAAAATTGCGTCGGTGTGAAAACAGAAACAACCGATCGTTAAGCCTAACGCCACGAGGAAAACAGGCGGAACTGAAAGAAGCGGCCAGCGTGAGTACGGAATCCGAAAGCAACGGATCCGGCGGACTACAGTGATCCCGTAGTGTCAAAAGAATACAGAACTTTCTTTTTGGACATGTCTTACTTAACAAGGTCCCGGAAATGTGACTTGCTGGTGCTGATGAGTGAACTGGATATAACTCATCCGGACAATCCAAAGATAGCCCAAATGTGCAAAACAATTGCGGAGCACGCTGACTACAACGAAGAGACGACCAAAAATTTATTGGGTACAATCGTGTTGGAGCGGGAGGAACGAGAACGCCGAGAAATCGAAAGAGAACTTCAAGAGGTTGAAAAAGAAAAACAGTTTCAACAGATTGAAAAAGAAAAACAGCTTCAACAGATTGAAAAAGAAAAAGAACTGCGCCAGATTGAAAAAGAAAAAGAGATCCGGGAATTCGAATTGGCAAAATTACGGATCGAAACCGAAAATCGGCAAAATGGCGCAACGGCAATATCACAAAAAAGCGGTACGAACCAGAATACCAACTTAACATCCTTTATGAAACCATTCGACGGCAGTGATTTTAGTATGTATTTATTGTTATTTGAGAAACAAATTAATCGCCTGGATATACACAAAGATATGTGGATAAGTCATTTGATAGGCTTAGTGCCACTTGGCATTGCCAACTTGTTAACACGGGAACCAGACGATGTGTCAAATAATTACGACCATATTAAACAGGTGCTACTCCGACAATTCCGTATGACTCCGGAACAATTTAGATTAAACTTTACTTTTCAAAGAAAAGAAGAAAACCAGTCATGGAGAGATTTTGCGTATATTCTGAAGAACTTTTTAAATGAATGGTTGCATGGTGTTGAAGTGAACACATTTGAAGAACTAAAAGAGTTAGTACTAGTCGATCAAATTAGGAGAAAACTGCCTAAAGAAACACGTGAGCATTTTTTGGATGAATTGCCAAAAATTAAAAGTGTAGAAGAACTGATACGTAAACTTGATGATTTTGATGCCGTGAGAAGCTTAAAAAGAAACATATTTGAAGAAAGAAGCAGGATAAATTGCCATCCAAGGGTCAGCGAAAATTCGTTCCGAACAGCGGGGACTAACCAGCACAATCGACAAGTCAACGGCGCGGGAAGAAGCGAACCGTTCCGAAAGCCAAATCAACCAACGTATAAAAACAAAGGAATAGTTTGTTATTCGTGTGGTAATTTAGGGCATAAATCGTTCGAGTGCAGGGAAAATAAGGACGACAGTGAAGAAAATAGTACGAACATTGTCCGATGTGGATTGATACGAGTGAAATCATTGCAAACACAAACGGCGCGTCAGCCTGAAAAAGACTGTGCACCGCAGAAAACCGTCTTGAGATGCAGTCTGACACGGGACAAGAATCTACAAACCAACGAGCGATCGGCAACCCAACAAAAAAATTGTGCAGCACAGAAAAGAGCATTCCAAATTAATCGATGGGGAGCAAATGACAAACAACGCAATATCAAGGGAACGGAAAAGATCCATCCAATCTCGAAAGTCAAAAATCCATGGAGCAGACCACCACAGAACAGATTTCTACATTTTCAAAAAAAGCGACGAGAAACGTGCCCATGCGAGTTTCATCAACAAAGAGACGGCAATCTCAGCTGGCGAGACATCGCCAAACGAGGCGAAAGCAATTGGCGAGTTCTCAACCAACGATGCTTTATCACAGAAAGCGGTGCGCCAATCCAGCCAACGGCTTGGCGACGTGCGAGCCAAATGAACATTTCTGCATATCACGTGAGGAAGACGTGGAAATCTTGGTGATTTTAATTTTTTTTCTATGGTATTCAGATGTGCATTTTTTTAAAATTTTATTAGTACAGAGCAGCCATATCGAAGATTGAGATTCTTTTTTTTTGTGTGGCAACCTTGCAGCCGTCAAGAAGTGAATATTTTTTTTGTGATTTGTTTATTTTTATCTGAAGTTGTGAAAGTTTTTATTTTTATTTGGTGAATCGAACAGCCGTTTTAATATTTTTATCAATGGTGGAAAGAAATTTTTTGGAAGAAGTTTTATTTTTACAACAGATGTGCAGTATTAAAGTGCTTTGCATATACGAGTGAAGAATAAGAGTTGTATATATTTGAAAAGTTTTGTGATTTAATTTTACTATTGATGTTTATTTTTTAAAATTTAATTGTGATGTTTACATTATTGAAAGTGCTTTGAAAAGAATTTATTGGTGAAATTTAAAAAACTTTTGTGTGTTAAATATTTTTTTTTAGGTTTGAAAATTTGACATTTGAATTTTTTGAGCATTGGAAGACTTTAGAACATTTCTAACTTTGAAATTTCTGAACACTTAATTTTTAGAACATATGGAACTCTAATGATAAAAAGTGATTTAAATTTTTACAATAATAGATTTGATAATGTTTTAAATTTGAAGTAAGATAGTAATTGATTTTTGGAGGTTATGAAAAATAATTTTAAGTTATAATAGTATGATGATTAATGTGTTTATGTTATGAATGTATGTTAATAATGTTTTGTATTGTAATAATAACTGTTATTAGTGTAAGTTTACGCGGTCGTACAACTGTCGAGAATGGCCGAGTGTAGTGTTGGAAGTCACCACTAGATGGCGACACTAAATGTAAGTCTACCAGCGACACCTAGCGTGTCACTGGCGGAATGTATTCAGATTAGGTGAGGCAGTGGAGAAGATAGGACGTATTGCGGTCCTTAAGATAATAGCCTGGCTGCGGTTTAGGCAAATAAACGTATATTTATATCTTCAAAGCCTGTCTTTACTGTCTCATAATCCCACATATATAAGGTGTGCTTGTTCTCGCGCTGTCTGAAGGAAGGCGGGGAAAGCACATTTTTGACGTCATAGTGACGCCTACCTCGCGCTTTCTGTAGGAATGTCTAATGCTCTCGTTTGTGAGGTGCTGCCATCTATTCGGTTTTTTTTGTGAACTATTTAAAAGTGATATTCACTAATTTTATTTAGAATTCGCTAAATTTTAAGAGTTTAAATTATGTTTTAAGGATTGTATTTAGTATGTAAAAATTGAAAAGAGTTGCTTAATAAATTAAGCGTATTAAAATAATAATAGCTGCCACGAGGGCATGTCCATGCATTTTGAAAAAGTAAAATAGGGGTCGGAACCATCCGCTCAATGCATTTGTATTGGACATATTAAATGAGTTACAATTTCAATCAAGTAAAATACGGGGACATAACAAAACAAGGACGGATTAGTAGTGAAGCTACCTAAGCACAATTATTTACAGATATTTACATTATTTTGATAATTAAAAATTAAATCAACAGTTGTTACCCAATCGGGGATCGAACCTAAGTAGCAATGCTTGAAACACACAGCCAATGAGAATGATCAAAAACCGATAGTAAGGCAGAGCAAAAATGTGCTTTCCTTGCCCCCTTTCAAAAAGCGAAAAAACGAGCGCACCTTTTATATATAGTCTTCACTATCCTTGGTTCATCAGTGTCTTTCTGTGAAAATATAACATGAAAATACTGGGTATATGAGTATTATCTTTACAACTTTGACAGGCAATAACACCTAAAATAAATAAGATAGTCAAGCTATGTTGCGTGTACATGTAAGAGCAACATAAAGTTTTATTTGTACTAATTTTTTTACAAAACCATTAACGAACCATTAAACATACCATTCCAAAACTATTAACCAACTATTAAAATATTATTCCACTGAGCTTTCACTTAATGATGGGTGTATGATAATCATCTTAAAAACTCTGTAAAAAATTGTTCTTATTTTGTCATAAACATGTGTTTCTCGTATATTTAAAGATAACTTTAGTTGAAGTTACACGAACAGATATGAAAGCAGTTTTTTTATATGTAAAAAAATTTAAAATGGTGGCGGTTATCTTGAATGTATAGTTTCACTAAATTTATAGGAAATTCGTTAATACAGAAAAAAATTATCAAGTTTTGTTAATTTTTGTAATTTTATATTGTAATACATATTATTAAAAAAATCATTTACACAAGTAGTAGATTTACAAAATGTAAAATTAGTAGGTTCACATAAAAGGTACATTTTTACGTAAAGGACGGTAGTTTATTTTTTTTGCAATTATATCCTTACTAAATAAAGACAAATGCCTGTTAATTGATATCTAAATCAATTGTATTTGCTCATAGTCCTCATCTTCCTCTTGTACTTGACTGTTTCTATTTAAACAGCCGATATGTGCAAAAACGCATAACATTGTGCAGGACACAAGTGTGAGTTCCCGCAACCACTTCTCTTTGTACAACGTGGTGTTTCTCTATCACATGAGTATCTAATTAACTTCAATACCTCACTTGAAGCTATTGCGATGTTATCTGGAATACCAATGGGCAGAAGTACCTTCAGGAACACTGTTTTTTGTGTTAGCCAAATTGTTCATGATCCATGGCAGGAAGTGTATTCAAAGCATTCTTCCCAGAGAGTTGTAATATTAAATAGAGAGCGCCTTTAATGCCAGACTCTCGTAAAGGCGCGGTGTCAACATTGAAAAAGGAAACCAACATCACGTGGTTTTAGCGCTGCCACATTTGGCGTTCAGACATCTGCAGGAGTTCCAAAATTTGGTGCACTTTCTTCTTTTTGGTGATAAGGCGTTCTGTCCGTATTCAACTTCTTAACATATATGTAGGTATTTACTTATTTTCAAACTATTTGCGCTAAATATTTCCTCTTCATTTTCTTTGTCATTTTCTTTGTGTTCAATACTCGAAAAAACGAAACTCTTTATATTTCTCCGGTTTTATTGTTCATATTTTCTTATTGAACTATACAAAATAACAATTGAAAGAACTTCGCTTATGGTAAATTTTTTTACATAAAAACGCAACGCAATTATTTCAAAAGTACAAAGTAAGAAAAATATCTTTAATATATATGGTAACCTCCCTTAAATTGTGCCACTCGTTAAAAAAAAAAAACGATATTTAAATACAAAATTAAACACAAAACCATATTACAGTACTTCGATCTCGCTTATTTCTGAAAATCGCCAAGGCTCGCCAAGTAATATTGGCGCATGAGTGAATTGGCATTTCCACAAATCACGTGGTTTCAATGATGCACACACGGAAATCAGCATTTTTATTCCTCTATTTGTATCATTACTCTATGATTCTTCCAGATGAAAGTTCGAAGGTGTACTCGTTTTCTTCGAACTTTCTGCAGAACAGCTTAATTAGTCGTTGGTGTAATCAGATACCACAGTCACCTTCTTGCCTTTTTCTTCTGTTCGTAGTCCACATTTGCACAGTTTAATATTACCAATGTGCACTGTTTAATATTTGTACAAATTAACCAATGTGATTATAGAGATCATATATTAAAATTATATAAATCTCAGCTTAGACGTTAGAAAGCATTATTTTTTCAATAGGGTTATAGACAAATGGTATAGTTTGCCTGAGGATGCTGTTAAATCTTCAGGAGTGGGTAGTTTAAAAAAGCAATTGGATCGGCATTGGAGAATCGTGGGGATTCTAGATTGACAATAACAATCTTGCTTGGTCTAGATTCTGTCCTTCGTCGACATTATTTGTATTTGTACATGATTGTTGAACAATTATAACATCTGCCCTCTTCATGCTGTGTAGCTAAATATTTTATCTAAGGATTTAATCATACAAGAAAACTACTTGTAAGCTTAAAGAAACTTAGCAGATTATTTTATAAATTTGACTTTTACACTTAGAGAAATCTGAGTGGCTGTGTTCCATAAGATTTCTTTAACCATGTTTTCAATAAATAGAGCACGAAAAATGTTATTTATTTTTGAGTTTAAGAAAGTTAATAGTTTCATCTGGTTTCTTCACGACCATCCTCTTTTGAGAAATGTGTATTATACAGAAATCTTTAGTAATGCTTAAAACTTTGATTTCTCAGTTTATAAACTTAGAAAGCACATCAACAATTCCGAAATATCATCAAGGTCTTCATTTGGTGTAAGTCTAAGAACATCACTTTCCGTTGTGCGAAAAATTACCACGCTTGAGGACGATAGCTATGACTAAAACTTATCAGTTAATGCTAATAGATCCCGAAATATTAAAATGGTTGTACATTCCAATACTACGGAAGACACCATCGTGAAAAAGCAAGTTGTTCAAAAGTATCATAGATGTATCCGGTATTTTTAGATTCCTTATAGATAGAACAAATAATTTCAACAATAAAAAAAAACTTAATAAAAAAAAACTTAATGAAACAAACCAGGTACGGCTTGGATCTATAGGATTAAGTGAGGTCATATCAATACAAACTGCTGGTGTGTGCAATTTAATTATTGCCCAACAAGCAGCTGGCAAAAGCGCTGAGTGATGCACACCACAAAAGCGTTCAAATCGCGCATTCCAGTAAATGAAAACCCATTTTACGAAATTTGTTGATATGGTATATATTAGTAGCACTCAGCCCATACATCACAGTTCTCTGATCCAGTCAAACCATGTACAACAGGAGCTTGTTTCTCGCTTCTTGCCTGCTGCTGATTGCTGGTAAGTTTTTTTTATAAGTTACTAACTTTAACTTGCCGGTGTACATAGTAGCATGTTTGATTCTACTTATTAATAATGTTATTCAGCATAAACTATTCAATAGAGTTGTTTATCGTCAATTTTTGTATCGTCAGTTATTGTTCAACTATATATTTGACAGGCAATATTCTGGTTGGGACACCCCTGTAAAAATAATGTAGAGGCTCCTCCACAAAAGTTTAGAAAACTTCTTTAACAACATTTTAAAAACACAGCATTGAAAAGAAAAGTTTGATGTGGATTTATAACATATTTTAGCCTTTCAAAGAATTTATTAAAAACATAATTATTCGAATTCTATTAGTCACGAACACATTTAGGATTTAAGGTACTCACATAAAACTAATTTATGCTGTTTTATTGGTAAATAATTAATAATTGGTAATTTTAAATAAATAATATTTTAACTTTATATAAAAATTTTGCTCTTCGGGCCTCTTCATGAACGGGCTTTCCCATATTGTGGTCTCGTTTATTTCACCTGTGACGTATAGATAATATTACAGCTCTCATAAAGTGAAATTGATGCAACATCACTAAAAAAATAATTGAGCATAGTATTAAAAGCATTAGTGCTTATTTTCTCTAACAAATATTTTAATGAAATTTATAATCTGCTTATTACGCAAGAATAAAATATAGACGAATAAAAAATATGTTTTTTTTATCTGAGTATGAATATATAAATAGGTTAGCTCTATCTCATAAATATTTAGAAAAAAGGAGTAATGAAAATTAAATTAACTGAATTACTATAATTTAAAATTATAAAAATACACCATTTTGTGAAATTTAAATTGTCTTTTATTTTCTAGCACAGTGGTTCTCAACCTTTTCTCACTCGATAAAACTTTGATAAAACTTTTTAGTTATGAATTGCCAATTTTCTTGCAACTCTTCTCACACATATCTCCAAGCAAAAAAAGTTTGTTTTGTTATGCAGTAATATTCTTAGGTTAGCTCTCAAATTAATCAAACGACTCAAATTAATGATACTTATAGACTTTTATTTTTGATTTTATTTATTATTTTGGGAGTTTTTAGTATAAGTATTATTATTTTCGCGTACCCCCAACCTGACCGCCACGTACTCCCAGAGGTACATGTTTCACAAGTTGAGAAACACTGCAACACATATTGACTTCAGGAAATTAAATATAACCTAATTTCTTAAGAGCTTACTTTGTAGATTTATCCCTATAGTAGGGATTAGAAAATGCTTATTATAAAATTTTGTAAATGTGCTCATTAGCAAATATAAGTTAGATTTATTATATTAATAAACATGGTGAATTAACTGTTATGTTAATTCGATTTGTAATAGTATTTATTCGAAACTGCTTATTTCCTTTTATTACTTTATTGCAATTGTTAACAAATGTTTACGAAAAATATTTATCTGATAAAAGGGTAATATCCATACCAGAGTAAATATAGAATATTTTTCCAAATTAAACTTAAAATAACTATTATGGGAAGCAGTTATTTTTTTGTTTTGTTTCAAATTTAGCATGTTTAAATTTTAATAGTTGCTGCGGCATAATAGCATGTATTAAGATATTTTTTAATTAAAATACAGTTTACCTTTCCTTACTTTATAGCCAAATACAAACTATAGTAATTTAAAAAACAATAAGTTGTATTGAAAATCATGTAAAATACTTCATTTGTTTATAGCTTTACGTTCATTAATTGGTACCAAATTCGTTTTGTTGTTGAAAATTGATGTTCTGTTTTAATAAAAATTTAGATATATTTACTAAGTCAAAGAAACTTCTACTTGACTATAGATTGATTTAGAGTGTTTAAGAAGTTAGTTAGAATATATTATTGGTCAGACAGTTTTGCTACGTTACATAAAACATACCTTACAATTCGAAATTCAATTAAAAATAGCAATTCGAATTTTCTATCCTTGAATCGGTTTTGCAAATAGGTTTACTGCTGCTAAAGACTATTTTGCTGATGAAAAATTGCGATTCTCTTCAAATACTCTTGAATGATTTTGCCAATAGAAGAATAAATAATATATAATTAACACTTTTTATTATTTAGTTTATTTAGATCAGTGATTCCCAACTTTTAGATAGCCACGGACCACTGTCACGAAAATCTAGCTAGTCGCTGACCTGTACCATTTAATGCTTTTTGTGTCTTAATAGGAAATGTTACGTAAAAAGCATCGCCAACTGATTTTAATATCATCCACTTGCAAAATTTTAGATTTTCAGATTTTTCCCTTTGTTTGTATGGTAAACCCTACCAGTATACCGAATTTAAGTATTTTAGAACAACCGGAAGTACATATAGGTTTTTGATGATCAGTGACTGAGTGAGTCAGTCAGTGTCAAAGCGAAGCAATTTCGGATTCGATTTTATCGGTGATAAAAAGAGATAGAACTCTCATATATATTTCCTAGTTCAGTAACCGCCTAAAAAAAAGGATGAAATATTTATTCATATTTGTGATATGTAGAACTCGGTAACTGGGTGTTCGAAATTATGGCTTAAACACTTTTGTGAAGGATAGTGCTGCCGTGGACTTGGCGATGCTACCGTGCATCCAGACACAGTATTCTGATATTTTAACGTTGTTTAACTAACTACCATTCTTATAAAAAAAATATTGGCAATTATATTATATAAAATTATATGAAAAAATTAGCAAAGTTCAAGTAAAGCCCTCCAGGCAATATAGTGCGATGAAATCTTGCAGTGAACTCCATGGAGTAAAGAAAAAAGTGGAGATGATTTGTCGAGATTTCATGAGACGTAAGTTAGCAACCCCAAACTGGGAACAAACAAACCTAGTTTGCACTAGTTTTCCTACGAGGGAAAAATAAATTATCGCCAAGTACTGGTACAAAGTAGTGCTTTGGAATAGCGCCAAACACTTCGCCAGTTCCTACTTTTTAAGCGATTGCTTACTTCACATTGCAAACCGGTTTTTGACTTGTTCGCACCTCCAGCTTCTTCTTTACTCCGTGAGACTCACATCGTTTTACCTCGTGATCCCTCATTTGAGGCTCGGTAATAACTGTTAAAAAATAAACCGGAAATTTGTCAATATTTTAAGAAAGGTTGGCTTTTCTGCTCGTTTAACAAAGTACTAGATGCTTTATTACTTTGCGTTGGCTTTGATTAAACAATTATGTATTTTTCTTTGTCTTGGTCAGTGGCCAGCAGCCAGTTCTGCAACTGGAATGAGGTGGAGGTGGAGTGCGTAAACGAATGCAACACCTGCCACCATAGGACCGTCTGCGTCACCACCTGCAACCCAGGTTGCGACTGCATCCCCGGCTACTACAGGAACTGGTATGGCGTCTGCATCGCTGAGAGATTCTGCGGACGTAAGTACAAGTGCACTGGGTTAAAAAATGTTTCAAGTGACATTTTAATTTATGTGTGTATATTTAAAAGTTTAGGAAATTGATAACATTCAAATTCTCACGTTAACAAATGTTGGGGGTTTCGATCTCAGTTAAGTATGGGAAAATAAAATATACCCTGCTAGGTTGAGGTGTATGACTATAATTACGGATTGTTCTACTACTTCACTGTAAATGTGACATCTGTAAAAATAAAAATATCTTTAGTGAAGAAGAATCTTTAAAAATTAAATTTTAACAAACATTTTTTTCAGCACATTCACCATAGACTTCACAGTTCAAAACAGTATAACCAGTATAGATTTGGGAGGGAGGCGGTACGGAAGCAAAGTTGTAGGATAGATTCCATCTTTTTCCATGGAGTTCTGCCAAATTTCGTTTAAAAACCGAATTTTTACTAATTAAATGTATGGCTACAACAACTGTTTATCAATAGATGTATAGATTGAAATCTCCGCGTTTAGAAAACATTAGTTTTGGACTATTAGGAATAGTAGTAGCGTATGCGTGACCGTTTCTTGTTGAGAAATATGCCCGTTCACTATTGTCACCTGACGGAATAGCAACACAATTGTACCACATGTTTCTCCCATGTCCACCTAACGCATCATTAACAATTCTTGTTGGTAATCCTCTAGCCGGACAGAGTACAGCCCACCCGACACTGGGTGATTCTATTTCGTATTTTTCCAATCTAAGAAAACCTCGCATTTCGGAATGCTGAAAATTTTACTCTGCTCGACGATAAAAAGAGATGAAATCGGTTCTGGTACAATCGGTTATTGGCAGAAACTATAGGCATAAAAATTATTGATATTTCAAAGTTTCATAACTCCAACGGGAACCATTCCCCCTCTTACCTTTATACCGAGTCGGGGAGGAGGGGGGTTGAGTCACATTTCGGGCATGCGCTGGTATGTGTTATTGCTGTAACTTCACTTTTAATCGACGGGTCATGAAAAGTGGTTGCTTTAAATGAAGAGAAGTTTTAGATTTTCATTGATTAGTTTAAACAATTTGTGTGAAAAGTGGGTCTAGTGGAAATATTAAGCCGAAATATCACTCTAAAATTGCGGCATAAGAAACTTAAACAGGTCGAAAGAGCAGTACCAGAGAAAAAAATATTAGAAGAATGCAGACCGAGAAGGTGCGGGTACAAAATATTCATTAACCCAACCTGACATTGCATATATAATGTGTGTTTAATTTTTTATTCGAAAAATGCTTAAAAAAAAGGAATGTTGAAAGAATGCCACTAGAAATTTTATGCTCCTGTAGTTAAAGCACCCATTTCTTTTTCAGCTGCACCCGTTGACGTTGACGAGGCCAATGATGGCGGCTGTCCCAACCCTGTACTCTGCCGTCGCAGCTGCATCAGGAGTGGCTTCAGGACAGGCAGATGCGTCGGACGAGGTGGCCTACGCTGTCGATGCCGTTAAGAAATGAATGAGCTGCCGATGCTTTTCAGGTGGTGCTCCAAAAACATCTGGAAAACGTGTTTTGTCCCCATTACAATGACACTGTACTATGTTTTAAATTTCCAACAATAAATGTTCGTTTTTGCAAATGTATTTGGATGTATGGTCTGTGTTCTTAAAGATTACTTACAGTCATTTTGACATGTAGCTTCATTAATATAAGTTCCTAGTAAAAGGTGCATCTTAAAAGAAGTTGACCTTAACGGATGGCATATCGAAAACATGACATTTCAAATGGTTTACAAGGGTTATGGTTTTATTAATTTTTTTTACATCAAATATACAGCTTTTTAGTATAAAGTAATGTGGTAGATAGCGGGTATTGTAATTCAATTTTTGCGTACAAATTTCAATTTATCTTTAAAACATCGTAACATTACAATTGTTTTATAAAAACTTCCACTACATTCATATCATAGTATATTTTATTTAATTCTCAGATTTTTGCAAATATTTTTAATAATTCTATTTTTAATGTATCCAACAACAACGTTCTAACATTTGCTTAGCAACCATCTAATATTAAAACGCAATATATTTGATTATTAATAGACTGTCAACAGCCTTTCTAAAACCAAATTGTAACAAAACTATAACTAAAATATTCAGAACTTATTATTCAGCTATTATCAACGACGAATTTTAATTGATAATGCTTTTAATATTTAATATATTACCATACATTAAAACTTTAAACTTTAAAAAAGTTTCCCATTTCTTTTTTTAAATTTTCAAAAATTCAAAAGCTGGTTGCATTAACTATAATTTCATATATCGTCTAGCATTAGAAGTATAATTAACCTACAAATAAATACATTGCAAATATCTTTATTTAATATTGCTCTCTCCAGTAATGTCCATCAGAGTCTTTATGTAAAAAAAAAGGTGCATAAATGGCCCTGGAAGAAATAATGAATGTTTCTTTTGTACTCAAAAGTCAAAATCTATGCCACTTCGAATATTCATTGCGGTTATTTTCACGATTTATATCATTTCACCAAACTGCTTGGATGGACAATTTAATTATTGCCCAATAAGCAACTAACAAAAGTGCTGAGTGATGCCCTGGACTAAAGCGTCCTTCGGATTAAGCGAATTCCAGTAAGAGACAAAACCTATTTACAAAATGTTTTGGGATGGTATATATTAGCTGTCGCCCACAGTGAGCACCACAGTTTACTGATCCAATCAAATCATGTACAACAGGAGCTTGTGTCTCTCGTCATGTCTGCTGTTGATTGCTGGTAAATATTGATGATAAGTTATTAAATTTAACCATGCAATGAATATGGTAGCATGCATGCTTCCATGTGAAGATATAGTTTTTAGAATAAAGCAATCCAGTTGGTTTGTTTTGCATTATTAAATGTTAATTCAATTATTTTTGACAATATATTTTCAGGCATCGGTAGAGTAACGTTTCCGGTTAATGGCACCCTGTGAAAAGGGAGACATTCTTAAAACTTGATAAAATAATAATGAAAACACACTTTAAAAACAGAGTATTAAAAATATCAGTTTGTTTATAATGTGTATCAGCTTTTCAATTAATCTACTATAAAGTTTAATTGATTCCATTATGCACGAATACATGTGAGCACTCTAGTTTCAAAACCAGTTAGATTACTTTTGACAAATTTTTATCCGGGGAAAGTGCGCATAAAACGAGAGCAAAGCGAAATGTCTCATAGAAATACACATCATTATTATCTTTTAACCTTTTCATTGACGAACGTCCTTTTCGTTTAAAAAATTAGTACAGTGCAAGAAAAGCAATTTTCAAAACATATGATGTAAATATCCCGATTTCAATTTAAAGTGAACAAGCATAGTTTGCTTCCCGGATCTTTCATTTGAGGTTCGGTAATCACGTTTAAAAAGTCAAACCTAAAACGTGTCAATATTTAAAAAAAAAATTGCTGTTTGTTTAATAAAATCCTAGATATCTACTTTGCAATGGTTCGTATTAAATAATTATTTATTTCTTGTTTGTTTTGGTCAGTGGCCAGCAGCCAGTTCTGCAACTGGAATGAGGTGGAGGTGGAGTGCGTGAACAAATGCAACACCTGCGGCCGTAGGACCGTCTGCATCACCACCTGCAACCCTGGTTGTGATTGTATCCCCGGCTACTACAGGAACTGGTATGGCGTCTGCATCCCGGAACGATTCTGCGGACGTAAGTACAAGAACACGGGGCTAATAAAAGTTTCGAATGCAATTTTAATTTATGTGTGTATTAAAGTAATAGCTAATTTCGGAAGAATTGGAAAATGAATTAAAATTATCACGTAAAAATTATTTTTCACATTTATAAATCACATTTGAATTATCACGTTAACAAATGACTAAGGTTTCGATTCCATTTAGCATGTGAAATTAAAATGAAGATACCTTAAGAAAAGACGCACACATTCCTTCTCTCTCTCCATATTGCGGGGGGGGGGGGTGTCTTGAGAATTCAGCCCATTGATATGTGGCAAAAGATTTTATATTGAGAAGCACTCGGTCACACACTACAAATTATTTCAAAGGGCCCTGCTAGGATGTTAGATGTGTTGTATGACTATAATTACAGATATACTACTCACAGTATATTTGATATTTGTAAAAGTAAAAATACCTTTAGTCAAGAGTAATTGTTAAAAATTAATTTTTAATAAACATATTCTTCCAACCCATCCAATATGATCTTCTGACGTCATAGGCCAAAACAGAAGGGGGGTGGGGGAGCGAAGTAAAGTCGTAGGATAGTTTACTTCTTCTTCCATCAAGTTCTTCCAAATTCAGCTTAAAAACCGAATTTGAGGTAATTAATTGTATAGCTACAACATATATTTAGCAGTTGATGCATAGCATGAAATCTCAGCTTTTAAAACATATAATGTTTTATCATTATCGAAGGTAATAGGACTAGTGGTTTGCGCATGCGTGGCCGTTTATTGTTGATAAATATGCTCGTATTCTATTGTAGCCTGACGGAATGAGCAACACAAGTGTCAACTTGTGAGAATGACTAGAAACAGTGTTTTTCAAGTCCACCTTAACGCACAATTATCAATAATTCTGGTTCGTAGTTGTCACGCCTCGATCCGGACAGGCCAAATGTACTGTATAGTAACACTGGGTGACTGTCACGTGACACGACACTGGATGATTTTTTGTTTTTTTTTAATCTAAGAATACCTCGTATTTCGAAATGCTGAAAAATCTACAAGGCTCGAGGGTAAAATGATGAAATCGGTTTTGGTACAGCGGTTATCAGCGGAAACGTGAGATGTAAAATTTTTTGATATTTCAAAGCCTCATTAATCCAAGGGTAAACACATGGACTTACTATCGTGCAGATGAAGAATAGAGCCGCCTCGATAATGTTTCTTATTAATCCACTCCCCCTTTTACGGTTGTAACGCGTCGGGGGGAGGGGGTGTCACATTTCGGAAAAAGGAATGTCCAAAGAATGCCACTGAAAATTTTATGTTCCTGTAGGTAACGTATCCATTTCTTTTTCAGCTGCACCCGTTGACGTTGAGGTGGCCGACGATGGCGACTGTCCCAACCCTGTACTCTGCCGTCGCAACTGCCACAGGACAGGCAGATGCGTCGGACCACGTCGCCACCATGCGTCGGCTGTCAATGCCGTCCGTTAAGAAATTAATGAACTGCCGATGTTTTTCAGGTAGTGCTCCAAAGACACCTGGAAAACGTGTTCTGTTCCAACTACAATGACACTGTAATAAGTTTGAAATTTACAACAATAAATGTTCGTTTTTGCAAATGTATTTGTGTGTAAGGTCTGTGTTTTTTAAGATTACTTACAGCCATTTTGACATGTAGCACCTTTAAAACAAATTCCTCGTAAAAAGGCGTATCTAGGAAGAAGTTGACCATAACGGATGTCGTAACGAAAACATGACATTTCACTTGGTTCATACGGGTTTTGTGCGCGCGCAGAAAACTTGCCGATTTTGCAAATTAGTCCGCGTTGAGTTTAGGATAAGGTGGAATAAAATGTGAGTATTTTTTTACAAATGAAATTTATCTTTATTTTACTTTTATTATTGTTTTTTTTGCGTTATATTTAATTTTAATTTGATTATTTTAATAATGTTTTAAAAGGAAACAAACCGTTTTGCAACTCTAAATTATTTAAAAAGTGTTATCTATTGGAATATTTGTTTGGAATATTGTAGTATTTTATAACTTTTATTGAATCGCATTCAGTTTGCACATCGTAATTCGCATAACTGAATCTCAAAACAGAAAAATAGTTTTTGAGTCTTGCAAACCAACTTTACGGATCACAAAAAAATTAGCTTAGACTTTTAAAAATTTGTTTAAAATATACAGTTTATATAAATCTACTATTATCTCCGACTAATTATAGTTCCCATACGATTATTTAATAATTCAACTTGCTTTATCGTACGTTGAGAATTAAAGTATGAAATGTTTGAATTTGTTGTTTAAAAATTAGATTATTAAAATCATCTATTGTATATCCCCTTGGATCATAGATTTTATTACACTAAGAAATATCGTTAATTTGCAAAGAAATATATTGTGAATACCGTTAATCATTAATCACTTGTCTTTCTCACAATTAAACAAAAGTTTTTCATCGGTGTATTTCTGTGAATATATAACATTAAAATACAAGGTATAAACATAGGTAATCTTTACAACTTTGTAACGCAACAACACCGAAAATAAATAAGATTGCCAATTTATGTGTTGAGTGCACGCATAACAGAAACATGAAGTTTTATTTGTACATATTTGTTTTCCAAAGTCATTAACCGACCATGAAACCCACCATTCCAAAACTTTTAACGCACGAATAAAATATCACTGAGCTTTCTCTTGGGGATGGGTGTATGATAATTATCTTTACAACTCTGTGTAAATTTTTAATTGTTTTGTCAGAAAAACACGTGTTTTTCGTATGTTTATATCTAATTTTAGTTGAAATTTCTCGAACAGATATGAAAGTAGTTGTTTTTATATGTAAGCAAATTAGAAATGGAGGTGATCATCTTGAATGTATAGTTTCACTAAATTTATAGGACCTTCGTTAAAAAAGAAACAAAATTATCAAATTTTGTTAATTTATTTTTCATTGTAATAAATATTTTTTATTTATTAAAAAATACATTTACACAAGTAGTAGATTAACAAGGTGTAAAGTTAGTAGGCTCACATAAAAGGTACATTCACATGTTTGTTGTTGTTACTAGTCCTTCGCTGGCTAGCGGCAGCTAGACAGCTTCCATGAGTCCCCACACCCTCAAAAAATCGAGGGCCTGCAAAGGATTTGTCTAAAAAAATTCCCTGGTGAGCCGAAGACAAGACATAATGTGTTCCGGGTTTCACATGTAAATGACCGTAGTTCAATTATAATTTAAATTATATCTTTACTAAATAAAGACAAATGCTTGTTAATTGATATCTGAATCAATTCTATTTGCTCATAGTTTTCATCCTCTTCTTGTACGTAGCTATTTCTATTTAAACAGCCATTATGTGCACAAACGCATAACATTGTGCAGGACAAGTTTGTGTTCACGTAACCATATCTTTTTGTACGACAGAATGTTTCACTATCACATCAGCATCTAATAATTTTCAAGAGCTCACTTGGAGCTAGTGGAACATTATACCTGCACGCCAATGGGCAAACGTACTTCAAACACCTTGTTTTTACGATTTTGAAGGGGTCCCCTCCCAGCTTAAAAAAACCTCAAAGTATTTTATGAGACAGTGGCGGCTCGTCCACTACAGCACGTACAGCCGGGCTGCACCTAAATTCAGTATTTTAAAACTAAAATCAGAGATATTTAACTAATTTTCTTAAATGAAGGTTAGAATTGAAAATGAAATTTCTACTCTAGTAAATAAAATATCCGATAAATAGCAAGCCTGTTGCCCTAATGTACAATTTAGGAGGGGAAAAAACTCCATTCAATCAAAACTGCAGCAAAAAAGCAAAATTCGAAATCGGCCGCATCGTTGCCGATTTCGTAGCCTCTACAACCTCTACGTAGCCTCTACGTAGTATGAAGATTACTCCCCATGCTAATGCACTGCATTTGTGAGAAGGTACAGCCGAAATGAATTTTCTTGTTTTAGCTACACTCGAAAAGGTTGGATTTCTTTAATGGGCATTTCAAAAATTGGATTTATTTTACGATTCGAACTAAAGTGACTCGGGGTTGCTTAGCGCGGCCTATCCGGGACATTCTCCCGAGGCCTCCGTTGCCGAGAGGTTAAAGGCGTCATCTGGGAATACAAAGATCCCAGTTCGATCCTAGGCGATGGACTTGACAAAGAAAAGTAAAAAAGTAGTGATCTTGTGATCGGAGGTTTGCCAACTTCGCTACAAAATACTAGAAGAGTCGTCCAGAACATCCGCAAAAATTAACAGCGTGTGTACGGGACTGGTGCACGATAAATCTGATCGGGGTCTGAAGTCCCGACGTCTATTTAAGGCGTTGGGTGCCAGTTCAGGTGTTTCCTCGTCATCTGACCATTGTTCTAAAATAACGAGGTGCATGTATGAATGTGGGTGTGGACGTGTATGTGTTCCCGGGTATCTTTCCTTCGAGATAGACCCCGAACCGTCGCCAATAGCCCACTGTTCAGCTCTAGTGCGACGTTAATTAACCAAACCAAACCGAAACATTATCACAGATGACAATTCGAAGGTGTGTTTGTTTTACATTCTGCAGAAAAGCTTCATTAGTCGGTATGAAGGGATATTTCTTTTCCACAAAAGGAACCGGCTCAAACTCATGCTTCTGAAACTGTCAAACAGTTTGGATAACCACAACAGACGTTAATGAAAATTGATGTGTTTGTTCACATTTTCAATGCCTGTTGTTTTATCTGCTAACAATAAAATGACAATTTTTTTAATTACTTTTCTACTTTTTCTTTCACTAAACAAAAAATGCAAGCTTGTCCGTCCTGAATATCTCATAAGATGTCAGTGTGTTTTCCGACTGAGGGTTTAATGCCCATCAAAGATCTTCCTCGGACAGCCCATTCCATGTACGTTAAGATGGTTATACTTTCCTTCTAATAGCGGTAGATAAGCAACAAGAAACATAATTTTCATCAGAGACAACAGTCACCTTCCTGCATCCTTCTCCTGTTCCACGTCTACATGATCGTTGAACAGTTATAGCATATGTGTCTTTATTAAATATTGCTAAATCTTGCCGTTTAGGATTTCATCATACGAGTAAACTATTTGTAAGCTATGAAGAAACTGATCCAGTTGTTTTGAAATATCTTACTTTGATACTTAGAGCAATCTGTAAACTTGTGGATGGGTTCAGAAGAATTCATGTAACTATGTTTTCCATAAGTAGAGCACTATAATTGTTATGATATTTTGAATTGAAGGAAGTTAATAGTTTCATCATAGTCTGGCTGGTTTCAATATTCGATTGTGAAATGTGTATTAAATAGTGACTTTTAGCAATACTTATAACTTTGATTTTTTTATTTATACCCTTAGAAAGCACATCAACCCATTCCGAAACATCATAAAGGTCTTCGTTTGGTGTAAGTGGAAGAACCTCACTATCCTTTTAGCAAAAAATTAAGGACGATATAGTTATCAACAACGAAAACTTATCAGTTAATGCTAATAGCTCCCGAATTACTAAAAGGTTACAAATTCCAATAAAGCGGAAGACGCCATCGCGGAAAAGAGAGTTGGCCAATGGTACCATAGAGACAACCGGTAATCTGAGAATACCTAGAACAAATAATTTCAACTATTAAAAAACTTAATGAACAAACCAGGTTCGGTTCAAAGCTATAGGATTAAGTAATTTCAATTCAACACAAACTGCTTGAGTGAGCAATTTAATTATTACCCACTAGACAGCTGACAAAAGCATTGACTGATGCTAAGCACAAAAACATTCGAATGGCGAATTCCAGTAAACGAAAACCCATTTTGCAAAATTAGTTGATATGGTATAAATTAGCAGCAGTCGCCAACAGCGGGAATCACAGTTCGCTGATCCAATCAAACAATGTACAACAGGAGCTTGTTTCACGCTTCATGCCTACTGCTGATTGCTGGTAAGTTTTGTTAATAAGTTATTAACTTTAACTAGCCGGTGTGCATGGTAGCATGTAAGGTTCCATTCGTTAATATGTTATTCAGCATAACAATATTCATTTGAGCTGATTTCGTATCATTAAAAGTATTGTAAATTATGTTTAACTATATATTTGGCAGGCAATATTCTGGTTGGGGACCCTCTTGATTAGCCTTGCAGATAATTTATTTAAAACATAAATATTTGAATTCCATTAGTCACGAACACATTCAGAATTTAGGGACTCACATGAAAATAATTTATACTTTTTTTTGGGTAAATGATCAGTAATCGGTAATTTTTAAGAAAAAATATTTTAACACTATATAAAAATTTTGTTCTTCGGGCACTCTCTCTCAGAAATGTGCCTTCCCGTATGCAGTCTCGTTTATTTCACCTATAACGGATAGATAATACTACAGCTATCATAAAAGGACTTTGATGCAACGTAACTAAAACAATTAGTGTAGTATTGAAAGGATTAGTGTTTATTTTCTCTTACAAATATTTTAATGAAATATATATTTGATTAACATGCAAGAAGAATAAAAAAAAATGAAAACATATTTTTCTCTGAGTATGAATATATGAATAGGTAAGCTCTATATCTTAAATATTTGGAAAGAATGATAAACGAAAATCAAATTCACTGAAGTACTATCATATAAAATTATAAAAAATACATCGTTTCGGAAATTTTAATTAAATTGAGTTTCATGGCCTAACCCAGTGGTTTTCAACCTTTTTTCTCTCACGATTTGCGATTTTCTTCAAATGCTCTTGAATGCTTTTGCCAATAGAAGAATCAATAATAATATAAAATTAAAAGTTTATTATTTTGATCAGTGAGTCCCAACCTTTAGATAGCCACAGACCACTGTCCCGAAAATGGGGCTAGTCGCTGACCTCAAACTGCTAATCACAAAAAAATAAAAATTACATTTAAATATATTCTAAGTACTTAATAAAACTGAGTGCCCGAAAGTATGGCTGAAACATATTTGTAACTGATAGTAGTGCAGATGTGAATTTCCGTGGATTCAGATGCATATTCCGATATTTTAATTTTTTTTAAATGGTTACCATCATTATTCGAGTTTAAAAATTAGCAAAATGCAAGTAAAGCCCTCCAGACAATCTAGTGCGATGAAACCTTTAAGGGAGACCCGAGCCCCAAATCCTAATTTGTTTATTAATGAATTCAGAAATACCAATTTTTTTATATTATTAGAACATCTTTTTCTGAACAATAATCAAAAACAAAAATATGTTTAAAAAAATTATTTTTGATATTTTTGGAATTTTTTAAGCTTAAAAAGACGTTTTTTAAAAACACTACTCCTTTTTCAATTTTTAATGTTTTTAAATTTTTTTAATTGATTAAATAACATCAAAGTACACACTACAATCGTATGTATAGACTTTTGCAGATTTGTGTTTTAATTGTTTTTAAAAACTTATTTTAAGTTCAAAACCCAAAATATATTCAAACTTTAAAGTTTAATAATTTGTAAAAAAATAATTTATAACTTAATTTAAAAAAGCTATACATACGTTTATAAAACAAATATTAGAGCTTCAAAAACTATTAACAGTTTAGTTTTAAGTTAATTATTTACAAAGCCTTAGCATTTTAAACGTGACCAGAATTAAAAAAAAATATTTTGAGTAAATGACGATTCTTGCAGACGAACAGTATGTAGAAAGATTATAAATGGCATATAAACATCTAAAAAAACATATGTTCTGTTTCTTTTACTGTTTTGAAATTTTGTATACACCTTCTCAAGTTTGTTTAGCATCGTTTTATGAAGAAAAATTTTTTTTGCAATTTTTCCGGATTTTGGGGCTCGGGTCCCCCTTAAGACACATATTTGTTTTCCCTCGGGATAGTTCATTTGAGGCTCAGTTGTCACTTTTAAAGTATTAAACCGGAAATTTTTCAATGTTTTAAGAAAGGTTGGCTTTTCTGCCCGTTTAACAAAATAACTAGATTCTTTATTACTTTGTAATGACTTGGATTAAACAGTTATGTATTTTGTCTTTGTTTTGATCAGTGGCCAGCAGCCAGTACTGCAACTGGAATGAGGTGGAGGTGGAGTGCGTGAACGAATGCAACACCTGCCACCATAGGACCGTCTGCGTCACCACCTGCAACCCGGGTTGTGATTGCATCCCGGGCTACTACAGGAACTGGCATGGCGTCTGCATCCCGGAACGATTCTGTGGACGTAAGTACAATTGCATCGGGTTAAAAAATGTTTCACGTGACATTTTATTTATGTGTGTGTATTTAAAAGATTTGGAAATTGATAACATTCAAATTATCACTTTTCCGTATCTTTAAGATTTAGATTCGAGTTAACAGGGATAAAATAACAGGTAAAATTTGACGTGAATGAATACGTCTTTAATGTCGGTTCTGGTATAAACTTGGCCATCGTAACAAACGTGAAACATATAAAGTATCGATACTTCAAAGCATCATAACTCAGCAAATGCGGATAAATAATCTATTATCGTGTAGATGAAGAGGGGAGATATCTCGATCAGGATGGTTATTAATCCACTCCCTCCTCTTACTTTGTTTTGTACCGCAACGGGAAGTGTCACATTTGGGCATACATTAGCAAGTTTAGCCACTGTAACTTCAGTTGCAATTGACAGTGTATGCTTAAATAATAAAAAAAGGATGAGTTCTATAATTCCATACAAGATGATAGTCTGTGTGTAAATTGAGTACTGGAAAAGGGCGATTTGTAGACTATTCTACTATGAAGCCAAATATCACCCTAACGTTCAATTTCAGAATAACTTAAACAGGCCGAAATAGGAGATCTAGACGAACAAAATTATACTAAGAAGTCTTAACTTATAACAAGTTCGGAGAGATCTAGAGCTGAGCGAAACCGCAAAAAGGAAAAGCAATCCGAGACTTTTCTGACGTTACAGTAGGGATCTTTCTGACGGTACAGTGAGAACTTTTCTGACGGCACAGTGGGGGCCTTTTCTGACGATACAGTGGGGGCTTTTCTAACGGTACAGTGGGAACTTTTCTGACGTACAGTGGGAACTTTTCTGACGTACAGTGGGAACTTTTCTGACGGTACAATGGGGACTTTTTTGACGGTAGAGTGATAATTTTTCTAACGGTACAGTGAGAACTTTTCTGACGGCACAGTGGAGACTTTTCTGACGGCACAATGAGGACTTTTCTGACGGTACAGTGGGGACTCTTGTGACGGTACAGTGAGGACTTTTCTGACGGTACAGTGGGACTTTTTTGACGGTACAGTGTGACTTTTTTGACGGTACAGTGGGGACTATGCCTGCCTGATTTTTTATTTTAAAAATGCTTAAAATAGAAATGTTTAAAGAATGACACTTGGAATTTTATGTTCCTGTAGGTAACACATCCATTTCTTTTTCAGCTGCACCTGTTTACCGAGAAGTGGCCGAAGATCACGGTTGTCCTGTCCCCCAATTATGCGCTCTCAGCTGCATCAGGCGCGGTCGCAGGGGCGGTTTCTGCGTCGGAAGAAATAGTCAGACTTGCCGATGCGTTTAAGAAATGAATGAACTGCCTATGCTTTTTAAGCACACTACAAAGACATCTGGAAGACGTTTTCTGTCCAAATTACAAGGACACTGTAATAGGTTTTAAATGTCCAGCAATAAATGTTCGCTGTTGAAAATGAATTTTGGTATACGGTCTATGTTCTTTAAGATTACTTACATTTATTTTGACTTGTAGTGCCTTTAAAATAATTTCCATGCAAGAGCTGCGTCTAGGGCGAAGTTTACCAAAGCTAAACTAGTAACTAAAACCGGAAATTTTACTTGTGCCATACAGGTTTAGATGCGCTCACAGAAAATTTGTCGATTTGGCGGCTTAGCGTATTTTGATTCTTAGGTAAGGTGGATAAAATTGTTTTTTTTTCACAAATGAAAATAAATGTTTTATTTTTTTAAAAAAAAATTATATTAATGCATCTTTTTTGCGTTGTAATCTAATTTAATTATTCTAATGATGTTTCAAAAAAAAAAATGATAAATCGTTTGGTAAAGAAAAAAAATTGGTAACTATAAATTAATTTAAAAGTTTTAGTTATGACACGTTTGTTTTGAATTTTGTAGAATTAAAAACTTTAATCAAACAACAGAAAAATCGATTTTTTAAAAAAAAATTATACTTGTTTTTTAATGAAAATTGGAAAGTTTTAAAAATAATTCAAAGGATAGGTAAGAAATATTTGCTGTAATGGGAGATATGGGTCATCCATTTTATAACAGCTTTTAAGAAAACGACGATTTCTACAATTTCTTTTGACTAGTTGACAGCTTGAGCTATTCGTTTGTAAATTGTGTTGATTGGAATGTGAGGATTTATTGAATATTTCACTATGAAGTCAAAATATTAGGGTAATAGACAGATGGAACTACTTGCCAGTGAATATTGTTAATTGCACATGAGTGAAGGATTTTCAGAGGTTAGATATTCATTGGGGACAGTTTGGAGATACTAGCTGGACCAACATAGCTTACTCCAATTTTTATATGAGTGATAGAACGAGAAGTCATGGGTTTAAGTTAAACAAATCCCATTTTAATCGGGAAGGGAGAAAACACTATTTCTATAATAGGGTAATAAACAAATGGAACAACTTGCTAGTGAATATTGTTAATTGTAAATGAGTAACGGATTTTAAGAAGAAGTTACATATGCAATGGGGGATAGTTAAGAGATACTAGATTGTTGGACCAACCTTGTTGGGCCTTGAGCCTGTTGTTGGTCGTCAATATTTGTATTTGTATAACCTTGCTGGGCCTTGAGTTTGTTGTTGGTCGTCAATATGAGTATTTATATCATTCTAAAAAAATTCCATTCTACATATAAAACTTAAACTATTTGTAGGAACAGTTCAGGACGAACAAAATGATATTAAGAAGTTTAAACTTACAAGTAGTGAGAGATTTAGAAAGTAATATGTTTTATCAAAGTAATAATAGCAAACTCATTTCTGGGTAGTTGCTATAGCAACCAAATCGAGCTCATGAGAGAGTTAATTTGATTATATAATTTTATTTCCATTAAAACACATGATTTTGTCTTTATCTATTTTGTTTTTGTTTTTGTAGACACAGTTTGATTTTGTAGATGCAGTAGAAGGAATTTGTAGAAAGAATGTGTATATCAAGCAACATTCGCTTTTGCAAACTCAAAAATCTATGGAATTAAATAATAATGCTTACTAATGGAGGGAGAGGGAATTATAGACATTAATAGTGGAACTCATTCATATTAAAAGTTTAAAAAACGAATGATGGATCTTGAAAATACAAACTCATTTTATTTTTAAACTTTGAAGACGTAAAAAATTAAATTTATGCACTGCTTCTATACTCACCCACCATTGAGGGTGAATAGAGGCAGTCGTTTTTTTTTCACTTCCGAAATATCTCTATTCGATTTAGAAGTTGATTATTTACATTTTAAAAGATTTTCTTTATGATTCCTTAATTTTTTAAAGGGTTTTTACAGTGTTTAGCATTTTAAAATGTGTACATTAGGTAAATAGATAAAGACGTAAAAATTTAAATGTATGCACTGCTTCTATACTCACCCACCATTGAGGGTGAATAGAGACAGTCGGTTTTTTTTCACTTCCAAAATATCTCTATTCGATTTAGAAGTTGATTATTTACATTTTAAAAGATTTTCTTTATGATTCCTTAATTTTTTAAAGGGTTTTTACAGTGTTTAGCACTTTAAAATGTGTACATTAGGTAAATAGATAAAGACGTAAAAATTTAAATGTGTACACTGCTACTATACTCACCCACCATTGAGGGTGAATAGAGGCAGTCGTTTTTTTTTTCACTTCCGAAATATCTCTATTCGATTTAGAAGTTGATTATTTACATTTTAAAAGATTTTCTTTATGATTCCTTAATTTTTTAAAGGGTTTTTACAGTGTTTAGCACTTTAAAATGTGTACATTAGGTAAATAGATAAAGACGTAAAAATTTAAATGTGTGCACTGCTTCTATACTCACCCACCATTGAGGGTGAATAGAGGCAGTCGTTTTTTTTTTCACTTCCGAAATATCTCTATTCGATTTAGAAGTTGATTATTTACATTTTAAAAGATTTTCTTTATGATTCCTTAATTTTTTAAAGGGTTTTTACAGTGTTTAGCACTCAAAATTCTTGGTCGTGTGTGCAATGCTTAAAATGTGTACATTAGGTAAATAGATAAAGACGTAAAAATTTAAATGTATGCACTGCATCTATACTCACCCACCATTGAGGGTGAATAGAGACAGTCGGTTTTTTTTTGGTTTTACATTAGGTAAATAGATGCAATACTTCTATTCTTTTTTAAAATAAAAATACAACGTTAAAAATACGCAATAAAAATCCATTAAATCTGGACATGTATTGGGAGATACTGCTGATGAAGGGAGCTGCTGATGAAGGGAGACGTATCTCCCGATACATGTCCAGATTTGATGGATTTTTATTGCGTATTTTTAACGTTGTATTTGTATTTTAAAATTCTATAACGCAATGTTTCTATAAGACGAGTTTTTATCTTAATACTTCTATTCACTCAAAAAATAATTTAAAAATTCAAATTTCATAATAAATGGGTAAATGATAAAAAATATATATACTTACAGATTCTAAAAGGTATGAGTTTGGGTGAGGTCGAGTAAAAATCAAAAAAATGCAAACACTTTTGCTGTCAATAGGGTCCTCTAATCATTGATGTCGGAATGACACCAGCTGCATATTTGGCGTCACAGTTTGCAACATTTTTAGTCCAATGATGAATTGATTTGTTCTTCGATTGACAGAGATTAAATAGTTTTTTTAAAAATATTTTTTTGCATTCAACCGGGTAACGCCATAAGCCACAACAACTCTTTCCGCAAAACTGCTCTTATTCTTCGGCCTGCATCTATGCATCCGATTCTACTGTACCCTAGGTTTTAAAAATAATTGTTTTTAACACAGCAGCAGGAGAGAAGTAACACCTAGGCTATCAAGGCCATTTTAATGTTACATGCAGCTATATACTTCAAATAATATTTCTACGTCCCCTTTGGTTTTACATGAAACCGTTTTCTAAACATTAGTAATTTGAGTGACGTCAAAAAGTACTTTCTAAACAATATTTTAAAAGTTTTTTTTTCATGTTGTCCAATTGCGTCTAATGAAGATGATGCATTTAAACAAAACACTTTCTTTTAAAGATCCTTTTTCAAAATATCTCATTAAAAAAAGCAATTAATTAAGAATTTTTCAGTTTTATTTTAAAGATTACTGTTTAGTACAGAAATATGAAGCACAGTTCTGATATGAGAGTTATTCAATGTCTGAGAGCTGATAAATTATCCAAAGAAACCACTGAGCTAAAATGATAATAGACACTGGAGAAAGAACCTCCATTGAGCAACAATGTACTTTACAGTGCTGCGAGGAAGAAAGGGTGAGAAAACATTTCACCTTCACTCTGCGGGAGTCTCATATGATGTCACGGAAAGGTTTAAAACTATTTTTTTTTGTTCCTTTTGTCTTTTTTTGTTAGTAAGAAAGTAAGCATGTCAAAAAATTAAGTGTGTAATATTTCATGTATTTTTGAAAGCCAGAAATGCATTTTTAAATCTGCGAAAGGATTAAATTTTATTTAATTTTGAAGAAGTAAATTGATCTTCCATATTTTAAAAACCGTGTCACTTTTAATCACACTTTTTACAAAATTAGTTTATTTAGCCATGTTTTTTTTTTGTAAAGGGTCTCCCAAATCTCCAAACATTAAAAATACTCAACGCACTTTAAATACTGTGCTTTTAATTTTTTCAATAAATACCACCTATTGTAATAATTCATTGCTTTATTTATTATTTAAACGTAAGAAAAAGAGAAATTCGATAGTAACAGAGAATTAGGAATATTCAATATTGTGCTTTAATAACTTGTTCTTAAATACAGTGATTGTAATAAGAATAAGAATATTAAGAAATTTAGTATTAAAATACAAATACAACGTTAAAATACGCAATAAAAATCCGTATAATCCGGACATATTTCGGGAGATACATCTCCCTTCATCAGCAGAAAATGTAAAGTATGTGTGTAATAAAATATAATAAAACCTAGAAATTGAAAGTGTTGCCAAAAAAAAAACTATTTCAATCGGTTGAAGTTAACTATTAACAATAGTTAACTCCAACAATAGTTAACTCAATTATTACAATAGTTAACTCCAACCGATTGAAATAGTTTTTTTTTGTTCTTTGGCAACACTTTCAATTTCTGGGTTTATTTATATTTTATTACACACAGACTTGTCTGTGTGTAACAGTCAGTCTGTCTGTGTGTGACAGACAGACTGAGTGATGTCCAGCAGGAAAGCGTCCGAATGGCGAATTCCATTAAATGAAAAACCTCTGTATTAAACGTTTAGAATGGTATATATTAACAGCAGGTAGACCACAGAGATCATCGCATTTCACCGATCCAATCGAACAATGTACAACAGGAACTTATTTCTCGCTTCATGTCTGCTGCTGATTGCTGGTAAGTTTTACTTATAAGTTATTAACATTCACTATCCGGTGTTCATGATTCAGATTCCATTGGTCAATATGTGATTTAGCATAAAACTATTCAATAGGTTTGCTTTTGTATGATTAAATGTATTATCAATTACGTTTAATTATATATTTGGCATGCAATATTTCGATTGAGGCCTCTTTGTAAAAATAATTTAGGGGCCTCTCCACAAAACTTTAGAAAACGTATTTAACAATACTTTAAAAATTGGTATTGAAAAGAAAAACAGTTTGATGTGAATGTATAACATATTTTAGTCTTTCAACGCATCTATTAAATAATTAATTATTCGGATTTTTATTATTCACGAATATATTTCGGGTTTAACGTAATCACATAAAACTAATTTATATGGTTTTACAGGTTTATTATTTTAAAGAAAAAGTACTTTGACTATATGTAAAAAGTTACACCAAGTATACTATATACTATAATATTATACTATAAAATAAAATATATATAATAATAAAAATAACCCTTTTTATGTAAAATAATTTTTCTCATATAAAATAAAATATATATAATAATAAAAATAACCCTTTTTATGTACAATAATTTTTCTCAATTTTTTTTAACAGTAATTTTTCTCAATTATTTTATGAACAATAATTTTTTGAAACATTTTTACCAACAATTATTTTGCTCTTCGGATCTCCGAAATGTTGCTTTACGCATTGCGGTCCCCTTTGTTTCACCTCTGGTGGATATATACTATTACAGCTATTATAAAAAGACGTTAATACCAAATAAAATTTATATAAAAGAATTAAAAATAAAAAAGGGAATTTATATTTTTTTTGTTATCGTAAACAATAGGTCGCATTGCTAATAATATCTACAGATTTAGAAGGATTATCAGTGACAATATGTTAGGGGTACATGGAAAAGATACCCACACACTCAATAAAAAAATTCTTTACGAACTACCGTCGTTCTTCTCGTTTTCCAAATTAGATTAAAGTAAGTACGTCCTAGTAGATAATAAGAGGCGTTGATAATTCGATTGCAACAAAATGTGAACACACACCGGTTCCCTCAACCCCTAGGATCCTTTATTTAAGGTTCCGTAATCACGCTTAAAAAAAACCGAGAATTTGTCAATATTTTAAGAATGGTTAGCATTTCTGTCCGCCTAACAAAATCTTAGATTCTTCATTACTTTGTATTGGTTTGATTTAAATAGTTATATATTTTGTCTTTGTTTTGGTCAGTGGCCAGCAGCCAGTACTGCAACTGGAATGAGGTGGAAGTGGAATGCGTGAACGAATGTAATACCTGCCGCAGGAGGACCGTCTGCATCACCACATGCAACCCAGGTTGCGACTGTATCCCGGGCTACTACAGGAACTGGTACGGCGTCTGCATCGCAGAACGATTCTGCGGACGTAAGTATACAAACACCTGTCAAAAAAAGTTTCAATTCAAATTTTAATTCATATGCATATTTTTGACTTGAGAATACGTCTTTAAAATCGGTCAACGAACAGCAGTCATTGGCCGAAACTGGCGCGAAAACTTCTGATGTTTCAAAGCCCTCTAATTTTAGAGGGAATCAGTGTACGGAGACAAATTAAAATTATTTAGAGGAATATTGGCCGCGTTGATAAGGTAAGACATTTATCCTCCTGACCGTTGTAGTGCAAGGAAGGAAAAATCAGTAAAATTTTGGTCTTAAGATAGGCTGTTTAACCACTGTAACTTCAGTTGTAATAGACGGATCATGGCGAGTGGGTATTTACAATGAAGAGGACAACGAGTACTGTAATTCTAATTGACTGTTTGACTGATTAAATAATTTGTTTGACGAATGTGTGACAGGGAAAGTAACGAATTATGGAAGATTTCTCTCTGATGACAAAACATCAAAGTTCAATGGAGTAGTAGGAAACTTAAACAGGTTGAAAGCACGTCTAAAGACAAACAAAATGGTTCCATAAAGTGTAAACGTATGAAAAGTGCGGATATATCTCGATCTTACAGAAAACACCAAGAAGAAGCAAACCGAACAGGAGCGAGTACAAAGTTTTCACGAACAAAAAAACCTGGCAATATCCTTAAAATAGGAATGAAGAAAGAATGCCATTCTTTCTTATTCTGTCAATGGAAATGTCATGTTCCAGTACACTATATAAAAAAAAGGTGATTAGAAATGTGTACATGAATGTACTCGTTTTTCTTTGAGTAGAATTGCAGCATAAATGAGCGATGACGTACTCAAATTTAAGTCATCGTACTTTCTCAAAAATGACCAGTGTGATTTAATATTGCTAATTTCAGCTTCTGTTCAAGCCATCTTAACAAAGCGGCCTGATAAACTTAAAATATTTGTTCAGAAGATGGGTTTTCCAAGTTATTTGATGTCGATTGCTTAAATGGTAACCGAGTTATTACAAATCAATTATCTTATTTCCCATTATTTTGGCACACCTTTTTAACATTTATCCCGTAAATAACTTCTTCACGTATCACATCGCCCTGGTAACGGATAAGACACTGGGCTACGTCTCCTGAGGATCTGGGTTAGGTTCTCGGTAAGTCTTGGTTTTAATTTTTTTTATTAAGATTTGTGATTTGTGAGACAGCCTATGTAGGCTAGCATCTGCTCCTTTTATTCATTTTTATCCATTGCACTCATTTTTGAGTACATGTCTTTTTCAAAATTGAAACTTATATGTCTTCGGAGCCATGGTAAGCATAGAAAATGTATTCAAAAATGAGTACATTTTACTTACTTTTGAATACCTATTTTTTACAGTGTAGGTAACGCACTCATTTCTTTTTCAGCTGCACCCGTGAGAGGTGAAGTAGCCGAGGGTGGCGGCTGCTCCAGCGACCGACTCTGCAATCGCAGCTGCATCAGGAACGGCTACAGGGGCGGCTCCTGCTACGGAAGACGACGTCGTATCTGCCGATGCCGTGAATAAAATCAATGAACTGCAAATGTTTTTCAGGTAGAGCGCTCAAGACATCTGGATGACGTTATCTGCCCCCATTCCAATGAAAGAAATGACTGTAATACTTTTTAAACTTCCAGGAATAAATGTTCGATCTTGCAAATGAATTTGAGTGTTCTTCAGGATTACTTATAGCTATTTTGACGACGAACGTCTTTAAAATAAGCCACGTTAGAGGTGAATCTAGGGAGAAGTTCACCATAACGGTAGTTGTAAAGAAAACATAAAATTACTTGTGCAATAAGGGTTTGGGTGCGCGCAGAAAACTTGTTTTTTTTAAACAAATACAAATAAATTTATCTTTGTTTAACTAATTTTAATGCTTTTTATTGCGTTGTATTGTAAATTAGTTATTCAAATAACATTTTAGAAAAAAAAAATACATCGTTTGGCTAGTCTAAATTAAGTTAAAGTTAATTTTTTGGGGATGGACACATTTGTTTGGAATATTGTGGCGTTTTATAACTTCTGTCGCACAAATTGAAAAGTTCGATTTTTTTGGATTTCTATGAAAATTTAAAGGCAATTGGAAAATATAATTCAATTAAAACGTAAAAAATATTTGCTTTATATATTTATTTTATGGCATATTTTGTTGAAATGTGTCATCCATTTTTTTAGTGGAAAAGTATAGGAAATTCGAAAGAACTTACATGAAAACAAAGATCTTCGAAAAGAGTGCACCATTCTACAAAAATATTAATTTCTAAACAATTTAATATGCATTTGTGTTTTATGGTTGTTTATAAATTAAATTTGCACCGAAAAAATTGTTGAATTTCACGTTACTCGCCTTAAAGCCTTGCGGCCGTCCTGATAAATAAATGCCATATAAATTTATTGTACAAGATTTTTGATTTTTATTGGATTTGGTTATTTCTTAAAGGGATTATTAACTGTGAAAATAAGTACTATGACCTTAGATATATAATATAACTCAAGAGTAATGCAATTGACCTGAAGATTTTTGAATTTTTCTAATACCGTAAATTGGTACAACTAGGCCAGACTTTGAAAAAGATTATATATCACTCTACAAAGTCTCTGAACCAACCAAATAGAGGTACCAATGTTTTAATCGCACATAAGTGACTTAAATGATAGCATTTACACACGTTTTCAGCATTATCGGTTGTTTTCAGGTCTTAATTAGTTTTTTCTTGTCTTCGACTTGTTAAACAGAAGTTTTTGAAAGTCTACAAAAGTGTTCATTGATTCAAACGTAAGTAAAAACTAATTCTTTTGTTTAATATAGCTTATAACTCCCCTTTCATAATCACATTTATATGTACATTTTAGTTGTTGCATTTAGGTTTAATTATATAACTTGGCAATATTGCAACAGGAAGCTTCATGAAAATGGTACAACTTTGGGCAGCAGATTTTTGTGCAATGGTCATTGTTTGCCTGTTTAAGACACTGAACTAAAATAATAGAGACACTGGGGCGATAACTGAGCGTACGCGATCACTTCACACATTTTTGAGTTAAGATAGAAAAAATGTTTCACCTTTTTGAACGAAGGTAGAAATTAGTCCCTCCCATGTAAAATCTATACCTATGTGCCAGAGTACAGTGCAAGCTTTGATGCCTTAAACCAGGCACGTAGGTATAGATTTTTCATGGGAAGGGTTCAGTGGCTCAGTGGCTGAGCAACGGATTTGTTTAGGTTACTTACCCCCCCCCCCCCCAACAAGAGTTGAGGGAAATCCTCCCCAAAATCAACACCCTCCCCCACTTTTAAAAAAAAAAAATTATTAATTTATTTTAAGAGTAAACAGGAATGCGTTAATACTTACTCTTTTAACCATTTTCTATGAATTAAGCGTAATGTTATTTCCCATTCTCTAAAAAAAAAGGATGTTATTTAATTCAATATCTCGAAATAAAGTTCGATATGTTTAAAGAACCTACTTCGTAAATAGTTTGTATAAAAGAGTTTTGCAAAAGAGTAAAACCTTAAAAAATAACGCCAAAGAAACAGTAAAGGTAGGTCAGCAACATGAAATTGAAGAAACTAACTGAATAGGTTGTTCAGCAAGCGCTCACTTTACGGATTACGCAAAGTGACAAAGGCATGTTATTTCAAGGAAAGGAATTGTTCATGCGAGAATTCTCACACGGGCGCGCTAGAATATATATAACTAGCTGAAATACCCGTTCTACGCACGGGAAGGAAATAAGTTACAAAATTGATACAAATACAATATTTATAGCGAAATAAATAATATTCTTAATTTGACACCCATCAACCGGAACCGCAGTGTTAAAAGTTCCGATTTGTAACGAAATTTTATTAGAAAGGTCCTGCAAGAACTGGTGAGATTGGTAATATGGAGAAGTCGGCTATACAATAACGTGGATATATATATACGTTACTCCCGTTGATTAACATCCATATTTTAACCTTTAGTAACATCCCAAAGATTTAAAGAGGAACAACTCTTAAAATTGTTAATAATTAGCTCCGAAAAACTTGTTGTTAAGTTTCACAAATTGGCGAAAATATAAAAAGAAAAAAAAAAGAAAACAATTTTAAAAAGTTCACCTGCCTTCTTTTGTACGGTAAACCCTATCAATATTCAAGAGGGAATGGTTCCCCAGCTCTTTTTTCGGATTTTGCCTCCGCACTTTTTTAATATTGAACTTTTAAAATAAAATATAATAAGAGTGAAATTTTTTACTGTATTGCCAAACTGAATTTAAAAAAAAATAAAAAAATCGAAACCTTATCCCCCCTACAGACTACTACAGACGGTAGACCCAAACCCATTCCCCCTCTGACACTTGTACCACGTGGGGGAGTAGTCCACAACAACAGTTTTCGATTCCGCCCACATAACTCTTAGTTTAGGCATATTATCATATAAAGAAAGGTAGGCCGCATCGACCAAACCAATTATTAACCCATTACGCTAGCTGACCTTTGTACCCCGTGAAGGCAATGTCGCCCTTAACTGCAGACGATTTCGTTCTCATTACACCCCGGGGAGTCGTGCTATTGCCGATAAATGACCCACCGTCGTATAGGAAAATGAGTCGCGTCGATAAGGTCGTTTGTTAACCTATTTTGATCCTCTGATCTTTATACCGCATTAAGGGAAATGTCATCCTTGGTGACAGGCACTATACGCTTCCACTCCAAGAATTCTACTGGAAGTCAGCCTTCGTGGATAAATGACATAACATTGAGTAGAGCAAGGTAGGACGCGTCAACCAGATTGACAATTTATACACTCTTCGTCTGATCTTCCTACTACGTGGGGTTCAAAGTGTTCATGAACCAATTACTACAGTACAGTGTGGCTTGTACCCGATAGCTTACTTTTTCTATGTAAAATATAAGTAAAAACTCTGTCAAATTTCATCTTCCTGGATGTACAGAAAATTAGAGAATTAGTGATAAGGCAGTGGATAAGTGGCAAGGATTTTTACTTTTGGCAGTTAAAGTTCGAATTTTTGAAAACAATTTCTTAGTGAGCAATTTTGGCTTAAAGTGTACCTCCATGCCAAATTTAATTTTCATAGTTGTTGTAGTACGGAATATCCCGTTATCCAATAATATTTTCTCAATTTTGACATATATTATTTTATCATTTTTTGACAATAATTTTGCCATTTTTACATATATGATCATATTTTAGTTCATTTTGCGATCTATTAATCATTTGGCCAAAGTTTTTATTCATTTGGTGGATTTCTTTTTTATTTGGCGATGTTTTTATTAAATTGGCGATGTTTTTATTAATTTGGCGGTATTTTTAAGAATTGGGCGATATTTTTTATTATTTTGGCGACAATTTGGCGATATTTAGTCGTCAGCCAATCAGAATGCTCATCATAGGTTACGTAATATTAAAATTTTCCATTATTTCAATTTTATATTTTACATTGTTACATTTTCCTCATGTTAATCCTATGGGAAGGTTTTTTAAAAATCGTTATTTTGGCAGTTCTAGTTCGAATTTTTAAAAATCCTTTCTTAGTGCACCCCTAGGGCCCAAGATGAGTCTGTATTCCAAATTTCAGCACTCTAGGTCTTTTGGATCTGGAGATCTCGTGATCAATCAATCAGTCAGTCAGTCAGTGGATTTCGCTTTTATATATATAGATATACATGAATTAGATAGATATACTATATATTTATATATATTAAATATATATATATATAGATGTATTAGATAATATACATATTTTAGATTATATAAAGTACTAGGGGGCTCCGCCCCCTGCTCCGCTAACGCTTCGCCAACCCCCGGAGGATTGCTACGCAATCCTCTTTAGTTTGCTTCGCAAACAATACCGGCTTCATACACTGTAGACAATGACAATGTGTCCTAACAACAATACTTTTTTTAGTTATATAAATTATTACTGGCAGTGCCGTCACACAAATTTATTTTTGGGATGTTGAGACAAGAAATTTCCCAAATTAACAATCCGAAATTCCGAAAGTGAACGATTCAAAATTCCCAACTTAAGGACGTCAGGTACCAACTCTAGTGTTGTCCTCGTTATCTGACCATTGTTAAAAATATGAGACATCGTTCCCGGGTCTATTCTTCAAGAAAGGCCTCGAACCAAAGCGTCCTTCATGTATAAGTAAATACGTACCAATAACCAATCAAGGACGCTTTGTTCGAACCAACGCCAGTAGTTCAATGTGCAGCTCTAGTGCGACGTTATTTAACCAGACCACACTTAACGATTCGAAATTCAAAACGCAACAGTGCTACAAAATTCCCAGTTCCAACTTATAGACATTTGTCAGCTTTTTTATAGGTAATATTAAACAGTTATCTCGAAAGTATTGATTTATTGCACGCATGTTCCAATGCAGTGTTCTGTTTTGAGGTCTAATTTAAGTTTCATCTTAATACAAGCTGGGCAATTTCTAGTCTTCCATCGCTTTCATTTGCTAATAATATTAACTTTCCTGAGGCATAAATTTTCCCAACTCAGGGATTTTTAAAACTCGAAATTCCCAACTTTTAAAGTATAAAAGTTTACAGCCCCCCCCCCCCCCCCTGGATAACTGGAAAATCTCAACTGCTTCAACGCAATTGTCTCTACTCATTGAAAAGCGAAACATGTGTAAACAAACAGTAGCATAAACGCGCCAATCTTAAATAAGTCTAATTCGCCAACTTTTATTTATATAAAGTAAGATTATTGCGAATTGGCGTTAATAATAATTTCCCGTTAAAATATATAATAAGCTACAAGATTTAGATTTACATACATGTTGGCATTTTGCCAACGTTGGCATTTTGCTCCGAAATATCTTTTAATAATAATTATAGTACTTCACATAAATAGTTACATCTAATTTATTTTTTAAGATAGAATTTCAGTATTGATACCATTCAAGAAAGGAAGATTTTACAAATATAACTATATTTTTTTAACGGAAAAAAAGTATATTTTTGAACTACTTAGAGCAGTTTTAATTTATCCCTTAAAATTTTACGCGTAAAATTGACGATTATTTCAGGCATTTCGTCAATTATTTAAAAATTTATATAAAACTAATATACAAAACTTTTTTTATACAAAACTAATTCGAATTTTAAAAAATGCTTACTTGGATTTCCAGTTCAAACCTATTTGTACACTCCCTAAAAAAATTGGATTTCTCCTCTTAATGGTGTTTCAGAAACTCGACGGACAAAATTACTTGTAAGTGAAATTTTATCAACGACGACTTTAATATTAAATAACTTATAAACTAATAACAGTATTGAAACAAAAATATATTCTTCTTATTTATCAAACATTTCTTAACAAATTCACTTAATTTCGTAATTTTAGGACTTTAACATTTTGAGATACGATCTGAATAACATTGAAAGAACTGAAAATTCCCCCTAGGGCTGACTTTTTCCCCCAAGGGCTTACTTTTTTTTAAAATAGAGAGAAACTATCTTGCAGAAAAAACAACAAAACATTTTTGACATTTTCCTAAATGTTCAGAGGGTTCATATGCACTGTTGTAAAAACGTACTGATTGTATCATTACGCAACGGGGTGTAGTAGTACATATAATCGTGAAATGTCCTGTAACATAATCCTATGTTGAATTAAGCGCATATCAATTCAAATTGCGTACACTTGCAATTACAATTACTCAGACAATTCTTTTTGACATAGACATGCGATCAGCTCAATTCACGACCTGTCGACTTCGCGTTTTTTAGCCAAATGCCATTAGTGATTTTAAAGTGGTGATAAAAGTATTGCAATAAACACCACTTGACAGTTCAGTATTGACTTTCAACATGAAGGGGTGCACCATTTCAATCACCGTGTGTACATTGCTTTTATTAGGTAAGTGTAAATATTTCAATTTGGGTAATATGTTTAACCTCATGTTAGCGCTCACTTTACGGACCTATAGGACGTACGTAGGTTTTCAACCTATGTTAAGGTTTAAGTTGTTATGAATTTTAATAATATAAAACTAATCATATTAAATAATATGAATGGTTTAAGTTGTTATGAATTTTAATAATATAAAACTAATTATATTAAATAATATGAATGGTTTAAGTTGTTATGAATTTTAATAATATAAAGCTAATAATATTAAATAATATGAATGGTTTAAGTTGTTATGAATTTTAATAATATAAAACTAATCATATTAAATAATATGAATGGTTTAAGTTGTTATGAATTTTAATAATATAAAACTAATCATATTAAATAATATGAATGGTTTAAGTTGTTATGAATTTTAATAATATAAAACTAATTATATTAAATAATATGAATGGTTTAAGTTGTTATGAATTTTAATAATATAAAGCTAATAATATTAAATAATATGAATGGTTTAAGTTGTTATGAATTTTAATAATATAAAACTAATAATATTAAATAATATGAATGTTGTTATATTAATTTTCAATAATTCATTGTCTGAATTTAATAAACAAATGTGTAATTTAGTTTTCCTGTTGAAATACAGGGACGCTTGAAAAAGCGTCGATTAGCTTAATATTATATTTTTTACATAAAATTTCCAGATCTAAGTAGCTGATATATTATAAGTAAAAATATGTATAGATTTTACATTAATGATTAATTTTGCTTACAGGTGGGACTTCATTGTAGAAATTAGAAGTAATAATAAAATATATAGAAAGTATTTCAATGCAGAAATTCTAATAGTCATTACTATAACAAATATAAGTTTGCGAAAAACAAATGATAGTAGAAAATATTAATAATTTAAACATTAAAAAATTTCAAAAGAAAATTAAATCAGTAGTTTAGCTAATAAACAATTAATATTTAATTTATTATATGTATATTTTTAGTTGTATTGATTATTTAAAGGAGTGATTAAACAACAATCAAAATATAGAGAATTCCTTTTCTATAAAATGTAATTATCAGCATAGCATATACTTTTTACATTTGCCAGTTGCAAAGAAAGTTCTGTGCTTTATTTACTTTATCCTGTATTAAATGGTATTTTAATGTTAAATAGCAATTCACAAAGTTTATTGAAATATATAATTTAATATATTTTAAGGATTTAGAATTTAATTATGCTAATTTTATTGAACAAGTTTCGATTAAATTTTCAACATATTGAAAAGCTAACTGAAAGTTTTCAATAATCACTTAATTTTTTTGAATTTTCTAGAAGCGTGTATCTAGCTTAAAGTAAAAACATTCAATATATTTAACATGCTGTCTTTGACCTGTTTTTTAAACTCCTATATTTATGTTTTTGAAGTAAGATTTTTTGTGTACGGATATTTATTAATGTCAAAAACGACATACGTCAATCCATGCATGGATGATTCTTAATAATACAATTTCAAGTCTAAGTCATGTTAAAGCTAAACCCAAATTTGTAAGTGTTCAGTTCCTTAAAAAGATTAAACGGAAATTTTATAACGTCATTTTCATGAACTGTTATGAACACATTTTATAGTATACAATTGAAGATTTCGATGAAATTCGAACTTTTTGAGGATTCGAATAAAATTTTTGAACCTTTTTGAAGATTTCGATAAAATTTGAACTTTTTTGAAGATTTGAATAAAATTTTTGAACCTTTTTGTAGATTTGAATAACATTTGTGAACCTTTTTGCAGATTTGAATAACATTTTTGAACCTTTTTGAAGATTTGAATAAATTTTAATACGTCTCCAAGCTCAAAACATGAAAATCACTTGACAAAATACTTTTATTTGACTTTGAAATATATTGTTTGAAGAATCTCGGGAAAACCTTAATGTCTAAATTTATTTTAATCTATGTAAAGGTTTGACTATATCCACTGTGCAGCTTGCCAACACTTGAATTGTATAGCTGTATTAAAAGCGAGTAAAACAGTTACTACTTCGTAAAACTTGATAGAAGGCATTAGCCTTTTCAGTATGTTTATTTTGAGAGAGATCGTATTATTATAAAACTCGAACTATTAACAGAATAGTTATAGTTTACCCGCAGAGATATACAGGGTGTTTAAGATTTATCTTTACAACTTTGACACGCCATAAATCCTAAAAGAAGTAAAATAGCTAAGTTATGTTGCTAGTATATGTAATAGTGACATATAAAGTTTTATTTATACGCATTATTTTCAAAATAGTCTAACGAACTATTAAACGCACCATTCCAAAACCATTAACGCACAAATAAAACATCAAAGCACTGCGCTTTCTTCTAAGGATGGGTGTATGAAAATTATACTTGCAATGTTGACACGCAATAAAATCTAAGTAAGTTATGTTGCTTGCACATGTAACAGCGACACATAACATTTTATTTATAAGCAAAAAAATGTACGTTTTTTTTAACTGTGTACAAATAAAACTTCATGAATTGCTATTACATGTACAAGCAACATAATTTAATTAACTTATTTCTTTTACGTTTTATTGCCTGTGAAAGTTGTAAAGATAACAATTGAACACGCTGTACAATATTGGAATTTTTTTTGGAACGATGGCTATTGTTTGGCTATATCACATTCAGTTGTATTGGCATAATAAAACATTTTCTCGCCAAAGTACTTCGCTTATAGTTTAGACAAGTTACTTTGCTTTAGTCGCAACAAAGTAGTTAAAGTCACGGAGTAAAGAAAAAGATGGAGATGATTTGGCTAGATTTCATGAGACGTAAGTTAGCAACCCCAAACTAGGAACAAACAAACCTAGTTTGCAGTAGTTTTCCTACTAGGGAAAAATAAATTATCGCCAAGTACTGGTACAAAGTAGTGCTTTGGAATAGCGCCAACCACTTCGCCAGTTCCTACTTTTTAAGCGATTGCTTACTTCACATTGCAAACCGGTTTTAGACTTGTTCGCACCTCCACCTTCTTCTTTACTCCGTGAGTTAAAGTATAGCAAAACTTAGGGGTTTATTATGTATAGTTAAACAGCTGAACAATATCCATTGCCCGAAAATTTGTACCTTTACAAATAAAGTTTTTTTTTAAACAATTGATCACTTCAAATGATTTCTCCCTACCAGGATTGCAATCGTCGATCGCTCAAGACGAAGAAGGCGATCAAGAAGACTGTGCGATCAACGAGCACGACGTCGACTGCGTCAATCCTTGTAACACCTGTGAATTCTTACACAAAAAATGTCCGACTACAGCCGCTAACTGTAACCAGGGATGCGACTGCAAGTCCGGATTCGTCAGGAACAAATTCGGCTACTGCATACCCAAGAGATTCTGTGGTGAGCATATCACTTCCATATTCAAGTAGCAAACATTCAAAACGTGTTTTATCGTATTAATTTGAATCGTGGATATAATTGCAAATAATTTCCCCTAATACATCGACTTCCATGCAGATTCCAATCTTTTCAAGTTAAACTCATTGTAACAAAATATGTTTTGATTGAATGAAATATATTAGTTCTGTACTCGGAAGAGACTGTAGTTATGCAATAATATAATTTTTGGAAATTTTGAACGAAACACATTTTGATTGTTTGCTCATCAATTATTTGATTCAAGTGTATTACTATTTTTCTTTAGAAATGTTCATGGGGAAGTTACGTTTTTTTCTAAGGGTCGTGGCGTAAAAGTCAAAGGGTTCTTTCTACAAAAATTTTGTTGTTGTTCCACTAAATACTCAAGAATAAAATCTTTCAATCCGATCTACTTCTATACAATGAATATGAAATGAAAGTACAATGATTATCTTGGCATCTGAAATCTTGCTTAAAAAGATTACTTTTAGCACTCGAGAATGTGTTTGTGAATAGTCGTACGAAGCCTTTCACAGACATGATTGTACTTTATGTCGCTTTCTACGCATCACTAAGTAATGTCTGGAATATACATTAAATCTGTAATTTATTTGAGTAATTTGTAAAAAAAAATTGAAGAGTAAAACTCTTCAAAAATATTTGAATGTCATTAAGAAGACGCTTCTACGTATTGATTTGTATTTTCTGTAATTTTTGTTTTGAAGGCCTTTGTGCGATACCATTTTTGATCTACTTTTCTATAGTAAAATGGAATATACAAATATAGAAAAACCTAGTTCATTTTACTTTCTAAGAATAAGAATAAGTTTAACCTTCATCTAATTAAAGACGATTGTTTTAATGATATAAAACTATTATTTCGCATTTTATTCATTTACAATTCTGTGACAGAACTGTATGTCACAGGAATCATTTTAAAGAAAGTTGAACTGATATATTCATCGACTAGATATTACAATTTCATATTAAATGTTAATGGTAACAAAATCATAACAAAATGTAAAAAAACAATGAGAAATAATAATGCGATTTCCGTTTGTATTTTATTTATGCTATTTTGTCTCATAGTACACATTAGATAATTAATTTTTACTGTTACTTACAGACAACCTAATTTTCACTGTTATTTATAGACATCCTAATATTTTTAAATACAAATAAATTAGCAGTGTTGCTTGATTTATCTAATGGGATTTAGGATATTTTCCTCAAAGACAACATTTAGCATTTTGAATGTAAATATTTTTGCAATCGTTTTACGTAGTGTAATAAAAAAAATCCGTCTATTTCACTCTTATAAATCATCTATTTTATTTCGAAACATAAGTTTTAGAAAATTTAAAGAGTATTTTTTTGTGCATTTGCTGCACAACCTGTATAAAAAAAAATCATAAACTAAAAATAAAATTAATGGCCCAGATTTATCATCACCTCAGCACAATCTAATTTTTTTTTTAATTTTCCTGCCGTCATTTAAACTTTTTAAAATAACCGCTTCAAAAGAATTTAAATATGCATAAATTAGGATGAAATATATTCCTTTTAAAACTAGATTAAAAAATTATACTAAAAAAATTAAACTATTTGACAAGTTAAATGTAAATACATAAATAAAAAAATTCGAAATTTCACAGAATCATTTTATTTTAGTCGAAACTCCTGTTTCAAAAAAGTTGGAACAAATGCTAGTAAATCAATTACTAATGGGAATTATACAGGTTGCCTGACTTTGTTGATTACTTGCCAGCTAATTACAGGCAAATTAGTGGAAACGTATTGGCTGAAGTCGACTAAAAACAATTCAAGAAAACTTTAAAAGTACTGTGTTTCGTTTTTTTTATACATTTTTTTAGAATGGTATTGGTATATGTTTTTTAAAACTTTCTTGAATGATTTGGTGGTTTCTTAAATAGTTTAAATATCATGCAAAACCAAATATTTTAACAAGGGAAAGTGGAACGTAATTTTTATAACAATAAAGCAACATTTATGGTAGATATGACTGCCTTCTTTGAAATAAAGGAGAGTTTCGATATTTCATAGAATCGATTAAGATTATTCAAAACTGTTAAGATTGAATATAGTGTTAATGACTTATTTAAACCTCATAGAATAGTGCAGTAAGCTATAATATTAGTGGATTCTTGCATTGGATACGACACGTATGATTCTGCACCATATATATACTGGACTCAAAAAGTCTGGCAAATACTGATGCCTGACCAAAGAAATGAAGATGCCAAGTATCCGTGGTATTTAAATCTGCTGATATTTGTTTGTGCATTTCACATCTTGAAAAACCGACTTGAATCTCGTAAAATAATAAAACTTCTGTTACATAACAATTAATTATCATTATGATAAAAAAAACATGTGAAACGTGTGATGTTTTATGAAAGATATTCAATAGCATTTACAGTGAGACATTTCAGATCATCATCCTACGATCGATCATGTAGTAGAAAACAGGGAAAAAAATAAAGTTTGCTAATTTTTGGCGTAGTTACTTAATGTGCCCTGTAACTTCCAGGCGCACCGGAACTTCCTGCACCAACTACAGAAAAGGAACCGACTCAAGAAGGTGAAGAAGTTGAAAACAGAGGTGGATGCCCAGATGCCGCTGAGTGCAACCGCACTTGTCATAGGCAAGGTTTCAATTTCGGTTTATGCCTCGGTTCACAAGGGAGCCATTGCACTTGCAGTGCTTCGCGTCTGCCAGTAAAGACCAAAACAGAAGTTGCAGAATCAGGCGGATGCCCCAGTGCTCGCATCTGCACCCTCAGTTGCAACAGGAGAGGCTTCAGAACCGGCCTTTGCCTTGGCCCCGGACGCGGTTTCTGCAACTGCTACACTGCAATAGCAGCACCGACAGATGGTGGAACCTCTGACAATAGGGAGGTTGCAGAATCCAATGGCTGCCCCAACGCACGTCTTTGCACTCTCAGCTGCTTGAACCGAGGTTTCAAATCCGGTCTCTGTCTCGGCCCGGGACGGGAATTCTGCAATTGCTACACTACTCTGCAAGTCCCGGCGGAAGGAGATACACCTGGCAACAGGGAAGTCGCAGATTCAGGTGGTTGCCCAAGCACCCTTCTTTGCATACGAAGCTGTAATAGGCGGAATTTTGAGACCGGAGTCTGTGATGGTCCGAGTCGAGGTTTCTGCAACTGCTACTCGAGTTCCTCTTCAGTAACCCATGGTTGTCCCCGACAGTCTTTGTGTATTGCAAGTTGTAAAAGGCGAGGTTATGCTACAGGATTTTGTAGAGGACCTCAAAGATTGAATTGTAAATGTAGTGAGAGAATTGATTGGCATTAGTTGGCAGAAATGTAAAAGTGAGAGATGCATTTAGCTCAACATAATACTGTGTATGGATTCTCTGTTACGATAGTTGGTCTGTCTTATTACTATAAGATATCTCTGTTGAGAAATAAAATGTTCCTTGCTCATATTTGTGTTTTTAATTATGTTTTTAAAGTATGTTTTATTATATTTGTATATTTTCGACTAATTCTCGTATATATTTTTTAGTTGTAGATGCATTTTTATTATATCCTAAAAGAACATTTGTTTTTCTAGAACTAATATCATGCAAAGAAGGTACATTAAAATTGAAAGGGATACTTTTTTTATAGTAATAAAGCAATATTTATAGGTATTGTGACAGCCTTTTTTGAAAAAAGGAGAAAAAAATTTGCAATAAATATTTACTTTAAAATCCCAGTATTAAACTACAATATTGGTGGATTCGTATATTTTCGATAAGAAATTCACAATTTCACATCAAATCTATAGCGCTCACCACATAAACTCAATAAGATAACGCTTCAAGACAAATACAAATGCGTGACCATGAGAATATTGTTGAAAAATTATCTTATGTTATTTGAATCTAATAAAAAAAATAAAATTCGCATTGTCTCGTTGTAGAACACAATACCGTTACGATTGAAAACTGTGAAACTAAATGTGATGTTTTACAAAATATTTTCAGTTATATTTACAGTACGATATTTCAGAGCGTCACCCTGGGACCGATCATTTCAGGATACAAGCAAAATGTAACGTTTGGTAGTTTGTGGCAAATTTTCTAAATATGCCCTGTAACTTCCAGGCACATCGGGACTTTCTGCCCTAACTACAAAAGAGGAACCAACTCGAGAAGACGAAGAAGTAAAACACGGAGGCGATTGCCCAGATGCCGCTAAGTGCAACCGAACTTGTCAGAGGCAAGGTTTCAAATTCGGCTTATGCCTCGGTTCCCAACAGAGTCATTGCACTTGCAGTGCATCACTACTTCCAGTAAAAGACAAAACCGAAGTTGCAGAAACAGGTGGATGCCCCAATGTCCGCAGCTGCAACTTCAGTTGCGCCAGGCAAGGCTTGGTAAACGGCGTCTGCCTTGGCCGTGGAAGCAGGACATGCTCCTGCGACAATGGAGTACAATTGAAGTAACGTATCGTCTCTCAAAGACCGCATTGTGGAGAGGGCAGGTATCTGCAGGGGCCATTGAAAGGATTAACAAAGTTAGTGGTGTTACTGGCGGACCCGCAATGTGCAGTTTACTCTAGCTAATATAGTCTAACTCTTACAACTAATGCGATAACAGAATTTAAAAAAAATATTTTTCTCACAAGGTTATCTCGTAATAATTTCTGCTTGGAACGAAAGTACCACGACGTCAAACTGACGGACAAAAAAAGATGATTCAAAAATGCTTAAGAAATTTGTAGCTATATGATGGAGTGAGTGAGAAATTATTATCTATTGATATGCATGATGGTTTTTGTTACTGGTAGCTGTAGTGGAAGAATTGATTGACATCAGTTGAAAGAAATGTAAAAGTGAGTGTCACATTTTGTTCAACGTGATGCTGTTGTATGGATCGCTAGCTATTTTTAAAAGTTGGTCTGCCAGTTAACAACGAGGTGTGTCTTGGTTACGCAAATAAAAATGTTCCTCGCCCAAATTTGTATTCTTCTTTATGTTTCAAATGTTGCAATATTTTGATATATTTGTATATTTTTCTACTGATTGCCATAAATATTTTATTTTGAAATTAAGAGATTATTTTATATTTCTAGACTTTTTGGCATATATCCTATCCCTTTGTTAATATACAGTTTGGGAAAAAATCTTGTAATGTTAAAAAATTTAAAAGATATTTTTAATCATCATTAACCGTGTTTTACAGCTATCCTGTTCCACTGTACTTTTTATTTCCCACTATTATTGTGTAAGTTTCGGTTAAAAAGAAGAAAAAAAAAATATAACGCATTTTTGTGCCTGTTGCACAATCTTTGAGCAGGATTGTTTGAACGCTTCTAAGCCAAATGAGTAATGTCAACTGTTTAAAAAATACAGAAAATGCAACTACAAATGTTATCAAATAAATTTTATTGTATCAACTTCAACTGTATATTGCAAAAGTGACATTTGTCTGTGCAACTCGTTTAGAGAAAATACTTATTAGGAATTGCAAACATGTGTTGGATCATAATCTTGAACCCTCCTTAAAATATATCAATCATCAAAGATCACAGGAAAAGGGTAATAGTTTAAAATATATTTCATTAAGAAATTATATAATTGGTTACCGCAAGAATTGAAATTATCATACCGGTAATCATGTCTCTTAAGTTCTATAATATATTAGTGCATACTGAATCGCACTTAATTTAATCGTATTTCATATTTTTACAATATTACTGAAATTTTTAAAAAAAGTTTTTAATTGTGTGATCCATCTGTAGGATTGTACTTTAATGGCTTAATATTAGTTTTTCTAGATTAATTGAAATGCGGTTGCGTAAAGTTTCATGAGACATAGATTTCTGATAGCAATTTGCATAGGATATAGAAGACGACACGTTTGCAGATGTTTGGAAAAGTGGTTATAAATATGCTAAGCAACAGATGTGCTAATTTCAAATGTTATTTTAAATCCAATTGTTCTGAATTTAGGAATGAACCACAATAATTTCACGTTCAAAGTCCTTCAAACCGCATTTCAACCCACTTTTATTCAAATAAAGCGCTTCTAATAACGTTGTAAGAAAGCACTTTCCCTTTTTTTTATATCTCTCTTTCCTTCTTGCGAAAACAGCGTGACGTATTTAAAAACGCAAAGTGGTCATAATATTTTGGCCATTTAGCGTATGATTTGTGGTCTCTACTCTACACGGCTTTTCTAAATTTGTTTGGTGATAATTCAAAGAAAGTAAATTATGTGGATGTACTTATGTGCATTGATATTTCGGTAATAATCCGATAATTAAATTGTATATTGTTATCCTTATGTTAGAGATGCTGCGTTGAAATCTGTGAATTGGAAGTTTCTGCTTGATTGCGATTATTTAGTAAATTTTGTAAAACAATAAAGAAATATGGTAGTTTCTTATTGTGTTTTTTGCCTTCGATGTTCAATTTTTCAGCTGCATTGTGTACATGCTTCTTTTACATTGAATACATATATAGTATGCAGTTGTATCTTCCTTCTGCAGGAAAGCAATCGCCAGCAGATAGAGTAGCCGGAGACGGTCTCGAAGTTGAAGAGAGCGGCGGATGCCCTTCTCAGTCGTTTTGCCATTCCAGCTGCAGAAGACGCGGATTCACAGGGGGTATTTGCACAGGATATAGAAGACGCATTTGCAGATGTTTCGGAAGAAGGCGAGGATGAATTCTAAGCAACAGATGTTCATTTCAAATCCTGTCGGATTCTCAAATTGTTCTCACTATAGAAATGATCCACCAAAGAAATTTTTTATAGTCGAGTTATATGATGCTTAAACTCTTCAGTGTTTGTTTCATCGCACTATTTATACCCACAAAGTAAAATATGTACGCTTATGTGTGACCTATAATTTTAAGTATTGCTAATCCGATGTAAGCTATTCTTGTGAAATAAAAGTAATAAAGTCTATTTTTGAATGCCTTTTGCAGTTGTTTATTTAGAGAATACGTGTGTCTTCAAGAATTCTTCTTCAAGAAAACAATCGCCGGAAGATTACGTGGCCCGGAGATGGTCCTGAAGATGTAGATGGCAGCTGATGCAACATCGAGATGCTTTACCACGTCATGCAGAAAACACGGTTTTAAAGGGGCAATTGCTTCAGAAACAGCAACGGCTTTTGCAGATGTTTCGAAAAGAGGCATTCTAGATATATTAAACAACAAATGCTCATTTGAAGTGTTATTGTATATGAAATTGTTCTGTATATAGGAACGAAACACTAAAGATATATTCTTTAATTGATTTATGGTTCCTAATAATGCTTATTTCATATGCTATGTAACGATATTTCTCAGGAAGTAAATTGTGCTAAACCGATCTTAGAGATTCTGCTGCATTGAAATCTGTAAAATATAAATAATAAAATGTCTTTTTTTGAATACCTTTTGGAAGTGTTGTCGATTTCGAGAATTCGTGTGTGACTATTCAGTTAATTTTTAGAAACCCCGAATCACGGTAGCTTTTTGAATTTTTTTGTTTTCGCATCTACAATTTTCAGTTTGCATTGCATGGATGTTTCTTCTTGTGTTGATCATGCGGTTACGTTGTTTCTTCTTCAGGTAAACAATCGCCAGGAGATAATGTGGCTGGTGATGGCAATGAAGGTACGGGTAATGGATGTCCTAACGATCTCCTTTGCGCCCGCAACTGCAGGAAACAGGGACACTCCGGCGGTACCTGCACAGAAACCAGGAGGCGCACTTGCCAGTGCACACCACGATGGGGTTGAACAACTCCAGGTTCCTGGCTCACGTACCGACGGATATTTTTCAACGGAGAAAATTTAGTATTGATCCACGAAAATGATGACCAGCGATTGAATTAGGATTTTCGGAATTTGCACTGCTTGTTTCACTTCTGTTAATGTTTTCGATAATAATTAATAGAAAGTAAAAAATGTTGACTTATTTATAATTTATGTACTGCTAATCCTATGGTGGAGGTTCAGCAATGAAATTTGTAAATTCTAAGGAATAAAGTATATTTTTGAATACGTTTCCGATTTATTATTCATTTTGAATATTTGTGTTCGACTATTAATTTAATTTTATAAAAACAATATGCAGAATCCCAATGGTTTATCGATATTTTAGGGGGGAGACATGACGACAAAATCACTGACACCAAAATTCTGCCGTATTTGCATTATACTTAAAAGTGCTAGAAATTATCTAAAAATTTAATATTTTACCAATTTTTTAACACAGTCATTAATACCATATTTTTTAAAATCATTATTATATATTTTTTGTAAATAATTTTAAGTAATAGTTAAGTTATTTTAAGTATAATTAAGTAATAATTAAGTAATAATAGTTTGAAGCATTTACTTGATACACAGAATTTGCAATTTGTTAATGTTTGCTTGTGTACACTTTTCAGAATAAATACGCCAAACTTTATATAGAAGTATTTTAAAATGCAAATAAACATGTTATTTCAAACAGTCAACCTAATGTTTTACCCAATATTATATATAAATTATATTAAAAAATATATATTGCATGTACCAAAATTTATATTTCTCGCAACATAAAATAGTTATTTGTTATAATTAAAAATATTTGAGTTGAGTTAACTTATGTTGTCTTACTACCCTTAAAAATTAAAAGAAAATATTCAATAGAATTTCAGAAAAGTATACTAATGTAATGAACATATCTCAAAGCCGATATTCTCAAATAAAACCTATTACTTAAAATTATTTATAAAAAAATACAATTTTAAAATATAATATTCATAAAAAATATGTTGTTACTGACTACGTTAAAAATTGTTAAAAATATTTGAAATAATTTGGACTAATTTTAAGTAAAATATAAATACAGAGGATTTCCGTTATCGATGGCTCTTGTCTTCATTTAGCCTCTTGGTCTTTGTTGCTGAATTTTTCACCTGCATCCTATAAATGAATCCTTGTATATATATTTAAGACGTACGAAGGCATACTGTTTATTTTTAAGGAAAACAATCACCAATAGACCACGTCGCAGGAGATGGTCTAGAAGGTGCAGACAGCGGTGGATGTCCTAACCTGCATCGTTGCTATCGCAGCTGCACAAGGCGCAAATACCTGAGGGCTCAGTGCACAGGATTCAGAAGACGCATCTGCAGATGTTATAGAAGTTAGAAAACCAAGGAGTCGAATAGTTGAACATGCTGGGTTTATTTTATGAAGTAACAGCTGATGTTTCACCTATGCAAATCTAAGAATAAACATCCAAAATAGATAATCGGTGATTGAGTTAAAGGATGCATCGACTATTCACTGCTTATTTCATTGTTACGAAATATTCTATGCTAATTCACAAGATTGTTTGTGATTATTATGTATTGTAAATTTGATAATGGCGATTCTGCATTAAAATCTATAAAATAAAGTTTGTATTTGAGTAGCTGTCGATTTGTTGTCGATTTATTTGTTATTTGTCTGGAATTTTGTGAAAATCCTCTAAATCACAGTTGTTTCTTAAGTGTTGAAGGTGGATTTCTGTCTTTACAGTTTAATTATTCAGCTGCATTATATGAGTTCTTTTCTTGTGTTAAGTAAACTTTCAAGATATGTCAAGGAGCGTTGTTTCTTCTTTAGGAAAGCAGTCTGCAGGTGATTCGGTAGCCGGAGATGGTCTTGAAGGTGGATCTGACCATGAGGGTTGTCTCCGAAAGTGCAACCTTAGTTGCAGGAACAGAGGTCTTCCAGGAGGAAACTGCATAGGGTCAAGAAAACGAAAGTGTCGGTGCCTCAGAGCAATACTGGATTCAGGTCGAGCTTGTCCCCTTGGTGGATGTTTCGGTGCATGTTACATGACTGTTTTGCCAGGAGGAAGATGTGGTTGCGTTTGTCCAATGGAATAGAAATAAATCTATGAATAGCTTATTGAATAAGTTTTTAAGTTGAATAAACAATTTTAAAGGATTTTTGTCAGAAAATAATAAATAACTTATTGTATGTATAATATAATCTCTTAAAAATACAATTTTAGTAATGTGGATTTAATGATAGGTACTTATAAACCTGTTATTATTTGCAGAAATTGAACAATCTTGTACAGGATGTTTACACATTATGGCGATGGTCATTGTTTGGCTGTTTAACTACACGTGATAAACCATTCTTTTTCCCATATTTTGGCTACTTTGTTTATTGCAACTAAAGTGAAACGACTTGTTTAAAATATAATCAAAGTAGTTGGAAAAAAATAATTTTTATTATGCTAATGCGACTAAATGTGGTACAGCGAAACAATGACAATCGCCCAACAATATTTGTATATATCAAATTCCAATTTTTACGATTGGTAGAGAATGCAAACACACGCACACAGTTCTGGTCACCATATCTTTAAAAAGACATTGAATTGTTAGAGAAAATTCAGCACAGAGCTACTAAAATGGTTCAAGGGTTTTCAGGCATGAATTATGAAGCTAGATTAAGAAATTTGAAGATGTATACTCTGGACGAGAGAAGGGTTAGGGGATATTTGATTCAACTATTCAAATTTATCAAACAAGGAGATGTGGAGGGTTTAGATTTTAATATGAGTGATAGAACGAGAGGTCATGGGTTTAAGTTAAACAAATCCTATTTTAATCGGGAAGGAAGAAAACACTACCTATCTATATAATACTATTAAACGAGCAATGTCACTTTATTTATTTGTTTGTTTATTTGTTTGGTTGTACAATCTCGTAATCTGCTCTAACGATTTTCACGAAAATTGATGTATTACCGATTTTTGGGGTAAAAATTCGATTTGGATAGGTTTCATCTCCGAAAAATTTCATTTAGAGGGTGAAATAAGCAGATTAAAAGTTCAATTTCATTCTTTCCAATGAAAATTATTCATCGCGTATGAGTTAATAGGTTATGTGGCAATAGCAGTTAAATGTTATTTAATTCGTCATGTGTTATTTTATTTTAAAAAGTGTAAAATATTTTGATGATATATTTTCATTATAGTTTTTATTCAAAAATAAAGTTTTTTTTTCTCATAAATAAACGATCAGTAAATTAAACATCAGTAAATTAAAATTAAAATTAAAATTGAAAAATCGTTTGCGTTTTTAAATAAACAAAATACACATTCTAATCACGTGACTATTTCGTCTACTAAATGCTATAAGTTTTCTAATAAATATTTAAAAAGAACTTGAACAAAATCGTTTTGCATTTAAAATAATCAAAGTTTGAACCATTTTAATCCTGCGATTTTTTACTGTTTGTGCACGTGACGTCATAAGTAGTATTCACAAGAGAAAGTTTTTAAAATTCCATATAAGAAAATATCGTTTTGAAAAACAAGTAAATTTTTTTATTAAATGTAAAATGGATTATGTATTTCCGTAAATAGAACATAGAATTTTTAAAACATAAATTAGAAACATTTTTTTTGTTTTCTTAAGGTATCCGCATACGTTGAATAAGGTGATTTTGACTGAAATTACCAAATTTTTTTTATTCAAAAAAATGATTTTCTGCACTTTTAAGTTTCCAAACAGTTTTTACTTTAGTTGTGCGTCAATTAGAACAAAAGTTATAGTAATTTAAAGTCCAAGTGGAAACGTATTAAATGGAACAGGAAGTAGCATTCCGAAACCGGAAATGAGGCAGAAACATCGTTTTTTTCTTAATTTTCAACCTTTTTTAATTTTTAATTGCAATATTTATTATTTTAATGTTGCTATAATCTAGCCACCAAATATTTTCATTTATATCAGAAGTTTTTGTATTAAAAATTTCAACAACTTTACTCTCTTGTTTATTTCTTTACAAGCAGCAATGTTTATTTTTTGTATAATCTGCTTAATCATTTTTTTTAAAAACCTAACTTAATTAACTCTCCAAATTTTCTTTCATATATGTTAAAACACCTTGGGGAATTCGAGAAACCAAAGTTTTATTCGTAAGAAAAAATTCCGAGGAAATAAATATGTATGTTCCACTGAAACTGATCCATCTGCGTCGAACAACGTGCCTACAGCAAGTGAAAAGAAGCTCACTATGACTTCTTATTTGGACAATTATTCTCGAACTGAAATAAGTGGAAATTAAATAATTAATATTCAAATTCTCTCCAATGTGATAAAGTGTTTGTGCTGCCCTGATTGCCTAAGCAGTAGACTGTGTCTTCTACAAGAGTCTGTATTTGGACTGGCATCAAATATGACGGTGAAATGTCAAAACTGCGAATACAAAAATACATTTTGCACCTCTGAAAAATCAAACAAATTGCGTTCTGTAAATATTTCATTTGTATTTGGGCTAAGACTCATTGGGAAAGGGAATTCGGCTGCTAAAAAACTATGTTCTTCAATTGATATTAGCACACTGTCCAAGTCTGCATTCAGAACACTGGAGACAAAACTTGCCGATGCTGCTGAAATCCTAATTTACCTAATGTTAAAGTTGTCAGAAAAAAAAATAGATTAGCTAAAAAAGGAAATTTGGCTAAAGATGAGCAAGAGGAGGGTATAACATATAAATTGGGGTGATTTTAAGTGTGTTGAAACTTTCTTAATATTAAATAATAGACAAATTTATACTTTAAACGCATTTTTCTCAGAATTGATTTTTATTCAAAAACATCAAATTTCAAAAATCATAACTCAAAATATTATTGTTATATTGTCTTTAAATTTTGTGTCCATATTCAGTAGAGTGTATTCTAGTGCATGTACTAAAATTGTTTGAAAATCATTAATATATTTTTATTTATGGACTAAATTTTGAACTATAAGGTTGTAAAATTGTCAAAAATCTTATAATAAATTTTCGGTGTGTCACCAAAAATTAAATTTTTTATATATATGTTTAATTTTACTTGGAACACTAGATAATAACATGTAGTTTATTTTAAAAGTAAAATTTTCAATATAAACTGATTTGTATGTCTTGTATAAGTTTTCAAGTTTTTGAAAAAAACGTAAAATTTTCAATGATTATTGAACTTTTTTTAATAATTAAAATAATAAAATTTAAATATTCATGATATATAATTAGTTTTAACTAACAAATAATCTAAAAATTGCATTAAATAGTTTTTATCTGACACATTTTAAAAAAAGTGCTTCGAACGTGTTCGGATACCTTAAGTATTTATATTCCAATGAAATCAATTGAATAAGGCTTTATTAAATTAATGTTATGTGTTGTTTATAAAATATACATTTATTTACATTTAAAATTAAACTTTGTTATACATTTTTTATTTCATAAGTTTAATTTTAGCAATTGTTTATAAATATTTATTTTAGAATTTATATGCTAATGGAATTAATGCAAAGAAGTTTTATTAAATTTATTTTAAGCAATATTTATAAGGGTAAAAATATAATTTTACACATTTAAAAAACTATTTTGTTCTATTATTTATAGCTTTTATTTTACCAATTTTTCATAAATACATTTATTTCTCATAGTATTGAAAAAGAAACAGAGAAAAATTCCGAGTTTTCCAGTTTTCAAGATATGTTTTGAAAATTGTGAAAAAAGGAAGTGTTTCCAAAAATTTGCATTTGTTTACCATGGACACTTTGCACTGGTTTGGGTGGAAATTACATGACGTCATTTCAAGATATAAGTGACTTCACGAGCATTTTTTATTGGTTGATGGTAACCACGTAGTTATTGTTATTCACCAATCACAGAGACTAATCTACCATGCGTTTTTGTTATTCCGTCAAAATTTTAATCTCGAGACCATGTCATGCATAGTGTATATAAAAATGGTTTGGTATTAATTCCACATTCTAATGAGTAAATAATTAATGAAAACTTTAAATTGTTTCAAATTATATTTTTTTCTGGAAAACTGATACCAGTAAATTTGTCATATAAAGTTCTGAATGTAAAAGCAACATTCCTATGTCATTTTGCACAATTTAATAAGGAAATGTTTCTTGAATTACGTAAGTAAGTTTAGTTTAGAGAGGGATTGAAAATGAGTAATGAGCAATTACAACAGAACAACGGCAAAGGAGTTTAAATTTTTCATTAATAAATTTAAAATTATTTGTAAATATAAATTTTACATCATTTACTATAAACGTGTTTTAAAATTTATTTACTTTGTTACTTCACATAAGTTTCTTCTTTATTTAAAGGTTTGTTCAAAATAACCTTGCACCTGCTTAATTAAATATGAAATTATTGTCGATATTAAGTTGCATTATATAGTAATAACAAAATACTGAATAATGTTCTCGTATTACTTGGATATGTTTAGTTTCAAGCAGATAATTAGATGAGTAACAAGACTTTATACAATATAACAAAGGGAAAAAAGTTTCTAATTGAAACGCACATAGTAATTTAAACGTTTGGAAAAAAAATTCACATACACACAGGGAAATTAACTTCAGTAAATTTAAAAACTCTTTTTAAAAATAAATTTTACATTTACCGTAAATGTGTTTTAATTATTTTTATCATGTTACTTCAAATAAGTATTTTGTTAATAAAAATGTATTCAAAGTAACTATATTTTTATCAAGACCCAGACTGCAAGCTACCTACTCATATTTTATATTCTTAATCTTTTCTTAGGAACAAAATTATGAACTATTCCCAACAACTGTCGCAAATTTCAACATGTGTTATTTTCAAACATTAGGCTAAATAAAATAATATATGTGTATTGAAAAGCCGAGAACGGCAGCTTTATCATTAAAAAATGTGTTTAACAAAAAAAAAATAGATTAATATTAGTTTAATTGTAACTACTATTATATAATAAAAACTCTTATATTATAGAATTAGATTATAGATTATAGATTAGAATTAGATTATAGAAAAAGTTTAATTTTATAGACGGTTGATTTTCAAAGCCGTTATAATAAATAGCTACTTGGTTCAAATTATATTATTTTCCACTGAATTAAATATAAAACTTTGTTTTCGTCACTACGATTAATTCCTAATAACACATAAAATTATTCGAAATAAGTAAAACTCTTTAGTAATGATTAAACGTTTAATAAGAATATAAAACGTTGTTCGTTCCTTATTATTTGTGTAAGCAGGTTGAAGTAAAAAATTGCCGAAATAATTTTACAGTAGCAAAAAATAATTTGATCTCCATCATCCTAATCTTCTTAATAACAAAATTACTTTGCATAGTATTTAAAAGTCCATTCAGTTACTCCAGAGTTAGACTGAAGCAAACATCATTACAAATGGTTACTGAAAACCAAGAATGCTGTCACGTTTTCTCTCTGGTTTTATCATGCAAACGAAAAGTTTGCACTACAATTATGCGAATGGTTGTAATAGTCGCTCAGAATCGCTCATAATATTAATTTAAGTTACTTTAATACGGTACCGTATCAACCGTGACACGTATAACCAGTTGCATGAGCATATTTCTAAGAACTTAAAGATATTTCGATAAAAATACATTATTAGACGATAAAAAAATATCATGAAACGTCTAACCGTTGATATGGACATTTCAAAGCAATTTGCATTTAATTCGATACATTAGAAATATTATTAAGTAATAAAATATGAAAGCGAGCTGGGCTCGGTCCCCTGGTACTTTCTATAATAGGGTAATAGGCAAATGGAACAACTTGCCAGTGAATATTGTTAATTGTAAAGGAGTAACGGATTTTAAGAAGAAGTTAGATATGCATTGGGGGATAGTTAAGAGGTACTAGATGGATCAACCTTGTTGGGCCTTGAGCCTGTTGTTGGTCGTCAATACTTGTATTTGTCATATGCACACATCTTAAAGGGGCAATTGCAATCTTCATAGGGATTATTAGAATGTGAAAAACATGTAAAAAGGACCAACTTTGATAGAATTAATGTATTTATATCTTAAATTTTAGACAAGCTTCACACGTGACGTTATACTTTCACAAACGTTTAAGACTAAAAGTATTTGCTTTATTTAATTTTAAAAAGTTTCCTAGTGTTTATTTGTTGTAACTCTAATACACATAAGTCAGAAAATTCAATATTAAAATATTGTACATTTGTAAAATGGGATACATAAATTGCTAAATGTATATAATTGGCGTTATTCTGGGATAGAATTTTCTAAAAGAAGTATAAATGAATCTCCATTATAGATATGTGCAATATGAAAAGAATAACTTTAAATATTGTCTAAGTAGCGGTTGCAGTTAATAGTTTGTCTGTTCATATATATTAGTTCTAAATGAAAATGCCCGGTATTGAAATGTATTAGGTATGTATTTTATCTTTAAAAAAAATTAATTGTACTATAAATATTTAAATTACCTTTACAAAAATTAAATTTAAAAGTTTAAATTTTATTTCAAGATTGCACAATTGTCAAATTTTTAAATTATTAATTGTAAAAGTAGGTTACTACGGTATATGGTAATATATATTAGTATATATTAGTATTAATACATTTAGATGTGTGTAAAAATATAGTACTTTGTTTTTCATTCGAAAAGCATAACAGTTAATCACAAATAAAATACTAAAAGTGACACACAAATATCAAGGCAAAGATTAATATATAATAAATTTTAAACTTTCTATCAAATGCATTAAAGTTTAAAAAAAATCGAGTTTGTGAAAGTATCAAATATCACACCAATTCTAGATGGCAATATAGAGAAATTCATTGAGTAGCATGCATAATTAAGGATGTTTTATTTTTTAAAAGAAAATAATTTAAAGTTTTCTTATCTCTAGTATTGTAAAAAAGAACCAGATTACACCAAATATACTGAAACAATCCATAAGGTATTTGGATTAAGTTATAAATAAAATTATTTGAAAATAGAAATAAATGTTCTATATATTAGAGACCGCATAGTTTACTTGATCCGAAGTATAAAGTATAAATTGTATATAGCCATTAGTTTAAAAACCATATCACACGGTTTTAAAAAGTTTTACGGTTTTTAAATGCTTAAAATATTGTTTGGATTTGTTTTATTTAAAAAATATTGCATTAGGTTGATATTTAAAATCTATTTATATATTAAGTTATTACGATAAAATATTTTGAAGGGTATTAAAAAAGATTTTAAAATATACAAAATTTAATTTTTACAAAGATAGGTATAGATTAAAGCACAACTCTTAATACGACATGATATTAAACATGACAGCAGTTTTTTAATTATACAAATTATTTTAAAGTAAATTTCCTAATAAAATTATGCCAAACATCAGAAGCGAATTCATTTATACATTTAGTAAACATAGTTCTTCTAATTTTAATTATTTGTTTTAAATAAATCCAACTAGTTCACATTTAATTTTTTAAATTCTTATTGTTAAATAACAGAAATAAATTTTCTCTAAATTGAAAGAGAAATATCAAAATTATAAAGTGATTTTTACCGCAAGGCAGTTGAATTTATGTTTTCAACAGGGGTTTTGTGATTTTTTTATTAGGGATAAGAGACATAAATATTAAAAAATACCCCATACTTTAGATTTGAATTTTTTCTCAAAAATGAGTATTTTTATGAATTTAACATTTATGTGCATTGCTGAGAAAACTGAAATATAATGTTCAAAAATATGACTGTGTCGTTCAAAATGGTTGTTATCATGTTGCATATAGATTTTGAACAATACAATTTTTATCTTGGCCATACTTAAAACAAAATCTCACTACCGCATAGTAATTTTTTTTAAAGAATTATTTATTGCGTCAACCAGAGATTGCTTATGAATTTCAGTTATATACTTTTCATATACACTTAATATTGTAAGTATTTCGACAGTACAAGAATATCTATTAAATTTTCTGTTACACACACACATAAAAAAAAAAAAGGGAAAACGAACTTTAACAAAAAAGCGCTAAGAAATTGATTTTTAATTTTACGAGCAAGTTGAAATTTTTAAATATAATGTAATCGTTTACTTATTAAATTTTTTTTTAAATCTGATCAAAAATTTAGAACTCGGTTTCGTAAATTTGAACCAACTTCTAAAACGTGTAATAACTAAAAAAATAATATTAAATATTTAAATTTTTTTCAAAGTGTTCTTAAAATTAAAAATTATGTTTTACTTTTTAGCGCTTTTTTTTAAAGTTGGTTATCCTTTTTTTTTTTTAAAAAGATTATTTAAATTTTCCCTTTTTAGCTTTTCTCTGTGAATTATTTAGAGAATTTAAATTGTTTTTTAGAATTGCTATTTTTCTTTTGTAAACAAAGTTTATTTTAAAAACTTTGTTTAAAAATTAATTTGTCCAAAATACGATCTTAAATATTAAATTTAGCCGTATTTTTATATAATTGAATTAGTTATTTTTTCTCTTCCTATTATACCAGAACTTATTAAAAACGCCAGCATTTACAATAACTTGACGAAGACTTGAGAAAGGAAGCGAATTTCTAATGAATCCACCTTCCGTCCTAAAATTGATGAACACAAATCAACATCCAGGCTTTGTATTACTGAATTTTTTTTCAGCACGTTAGCCACTTTAAAAGTTACTGTTTAAAATCAATCGAATTTAACATAAACCAGATTCAACTCAACAAAATATCGTTTTCTAAAAGTTTAAAAAGCCGACTAATCAAGTTCCATAGTTTCGCTGAAAGGGTAGAATCATTGTTATGCATTTAATGAAGTGACAAAGGCCTTTGTTTAGGAATGGTTTGGATATCGGAATCAAATTTAATGCTGTATGTGGAAGAATAATCTATTTTGAAAAAATCAACTGTATGTGTAAAAACAATTTGTAATAAACAAAATATATTTTATATGAGTCTACAAGGCGATGCATATGTACATATTTAGTATCTATTTTGTCTTTGCGGGTAAGTTATTTTAAAAGTATTTAAATTAAAGAACATTAAGATTTGTGTGCGATGTGAACAGTGATTAAGTAAACCCCTAATGCTAATTGCAGTTTTCTAATAATTTTTTTGCTATTATTATTTACTTATTTCAGCTAATCAATTTATATTTGAATTGATTTTCTGAGATAAAAAATAATACAAAAAAATATAAATATGTAGTAAAAAAAATAACGATTTATATCGGAAAATTGCCGTTTTTATACATAATTTCGTTTGAGCCATTGTGACATCATAAAATTTAAGTATTTACTTTCTTATAATGTAAAATTTTACAATTTCTGTATTTTAACATTGTAATCCGTAGTAATTTTTGATTTATTTTAGCATACTCTTTGAGTAGTTTTCGACCTTTACATACTTTTACTACATAAATATCTGTGAAAGTGTCACATTTTAAATGATTTTATTTATGTAAATAATTTTATTTTCTCTAAGCATGAATACATTTTCTGTTGTTTACAAATAACATTGAAACATAAACATTTCGGTTCTTTTATTTATTTTAACAGTACTTTATTTTTTTTAATTCTATTTTTATTTTAATTAAAAAAAATTGTGTAGTGCTATTGTATAGAACAGATAATTGTTTACCTTCTTAGAGATGAAGTAAATATCAAAATTGAAAGTAATTTATACTTTTTAAGTATTTTTAAAAAATATTTTATAAAGAAATATTTTAAAATATACATAAATACTTTTTATAGTATAATTATTTGGAGTATTTAAATGTATATAAAATTTATAAGAAGTTATTGGAAAATCGGGTATTCACGGAGGGAAATAATAAATTTAATACTTAGATATTCTCCTTTGTTTTACTTAGCATATAATATGTAGGAGAAGGCAATTCATTATTTCAATGTATGTAGATCATTCTAAAATTTCATAATCTTTCCATAATGGGAAATTTCCGATAAGGTAAACTTACTTTCTTAAATATATAAATAATAACGTTAATATATATCCCAGAAATGGGTTGTAGATGCATTGCAGAAATATAAAAAAGTTAAAGTATTTTTAACAAATTTAAAATATAAAATTTAAAGTGTTTGAATATAAATAGTTTTTTTCGTATGTAGTGATGCGAGTTAATTTTTTTTTTATTAATTAAAAAAAACAAGTTTTTTAACCATATACTACATTTAATATTATTAACATTTAAAAAATACAAAAAAGCTCCCCAAGTTTTCTGAAAAAAAAAAGACTTTATAATTTCAACTATGATTTTAAAAAAATATTTGTGTTCAGTCCATCTCTATTTAAAAACTTTGTGTAACCTAATTAAAATACTCGATTATCGTGGTCAGAAAGTTATAAAGTAAAATGTGTACACAATTAATATACGGTCGCATATCAATTTGTGACCACCTTGTATATTTATCGATAATATTTATGAACTTTATATGACAACTAATAAGAAGAATTGATAACACATATCCTTCGTTAACAAGATAAGCATTGTTTTATTTATATAATACGAAAGGAGAGAACAGAAATTGAGTAAACAAATTACACAATTCTTATTACATTGCATTGTTTACCAATATTTAAATGTCTATTGCCCACAGACCATCTAGTTATAAGTTAAACAAAGCGCGGGCAATCTAAGCATTGTGTCTAATAACATTAAATAATTTTCAGTGTTCGAATATTATTGTGTTGCTAAATATAATTGAAGTAAAAAAAATGCATTTTGGCAAATGAAATTTTTAATTGCACAGGAATAATAGTGAACTTAACTTAAATATTTAAATAACAATTATAAAAACATTTAAAATTATTATTTTATTTTTAAGTGATCAAAGGATATACGAGTGCATGCTTACATATGTTCCACTAACTTCCATATTTTAGGAAAATGGTGAGAGTATAAAGAAAAACTACCTTCCTTTTAAAATATCCATGTAAAAGAATTTCATTTTAATATTTATTTGTAAAGACTTCTATGGACCACTTATAATCTTCTCACTGACCACCAGTGATTTGCGGACCATGGGTTAGGAAACACTGTGATATAACAAGCAAATATATGTTAATTTATGTCTATTTCAGGGTTCCATCTCTCCCATGGACAGAAAGAGTGTGGAATGAATGAGATTCGTGCGATGTGTGCGAATCCATGCAACACCTGTCAGCCAACAGGGCTCGTTTGCAATCTTGCATGCGTGCCGGGATGCAACTGCAAACCAGATCATTCGAGGAATAAAGATGGTGTGTGCATTCCACAAAAAGAATGCAATGGTGAGTAGTGAGGGTGACCTCTGTTTTATGTTATTTCACATGGCAGTTTCACGAAATATATGCTTCTTTGTCTTATATAAATCTCCAAAGTGAGTTTAAACACATTAATTTTTTACAAATTTGGAAAAAGACAACTGAAAAAAGTGGAGCTGCCTTGTTCTTGTACAGGACATGGGTGCAAGAAGAAGGCAGCTCCACATTTTTTCTGATTTACACTTTTTCACTTTTTACCATAAAGAAAAATTCCTCTATCGATTAGTGCAAAAACAACACAGCTCAAAGCCAAGGCTATGGAAAAGGAGCTGTACTTTCGTATTATACGATGAAAGATACGTCCAGTGTTCCAATATCTTCTGAACAGTTTTTGAAAACTGGAGCTGCCTTGTTCTTGCACCCACGTCTTCCATTTTAGAAATTAGTAATAGCTTTCTTAAATAACAATTTTTATTTTTGATTGCAAGGTGTTCATGCAACGGGCTTTGCAATTATTATTCTGATTTCTATTTCTATAAAACTGTTTAAAAATGTGTGATTTTTTTTCTTTCTTTTTGTAATTAAATTTTATTTGGTGTAACTATTGTAGGCAGTTCTGAGTAAATAAACATTAACTATAGACACCTATGGTTTTTATTCGCAGTTTCTTCAGATGCAGATCCAAATGCTCCAACGAACTTCGGCTGTCCAAATGCAGCCGCATGCAAAGAGACTTGCAGGAAACGCGGATTCTTTAACGGAACTTGCATAGAATCCAAACGACCTCAATGCCAATGCTCGGATCCAATACTTCTCTATACAGACGGAGGAGAAACCAGCGACGGAGGCTGTCCCAATGTCCGAAGCTGCACGCGCCATTGCCAAGAAAAGGGATTCTCGTCAGGAACCTGCCCCGGAGGTGGATGCCATTGCTCCAGAACCAGAGAAGCTGAAGTTTTCGATCCGTCGTATCCACCCATACACGGAGACGAGTTCGACAGTTCAGGCTGCTCCGTCGCCAGAAGATGCGCTCGCAGCTGCAGACTACGCGGCTTTCCAGGAGGTGCTTGCTTTGGAGCAAATAGACAGTTATGCCGATGCATAGACAAATTCGAAAACTACAGAGATCCAGAACCCGGTAAAGTTGTTGGACCACCAAGACCTCATCCGATAGGAAGTGGCACAGATTGCTACAAAGGAAGGGTGTGCGAGAGTCACTGCATCACACTGGGTTTTTCGCATGGCACTTGCATAGGAAGACGTCGATGCAGATGCTCTAAAATCGTGCTGCTGCCACGGTTTGACGATGGTGGGGATGGGGTCGCAGAGAGCGGTAGTTGTCCCATTCGCAGTCGATGTGCCAGGAGTTGCGTCAGGCGGGGTTACGCCGGAGGTGTGTGCGTGGGCAGGTCCAAACGCATTTGTAGATGCATTATGGAAGAAGAGGGTGGGCCATTTACTGGTGGCAGTAGCGGATATTGGTAGAATAAAAATTCAAGCATTTGTCTGATTTGTTGGATTTGGGAAGAATGATAATTCAAACATTTGTATATAGAAATAAAAATAATACACAACAAGAGACTTGTTAAATTGTTCACTTTTCATATTTCGCTTGTGTGTAGTGTTGCTGTTTATTTATATATATATATATATATATATATATATATATATATATATATATATATATATATATATATATATATATATATATATATATATATATATATATATATATATATATATATATATATATATATTTTGTTAAAGAAAAAAATATTAAATACGATTTTTTAAAATTTTTAATGGATATATAAAAAATTGTAGTTAGAAAATTTATCGACGAAAGAAAGAATTCAAATAACATCTCCAATTATGCAAAAAAAAATTACGAAAATAAGGAATAAAAAGGTTAATATTAAAATAATTAAAACACAAAGTGGATAAACTCTTTTGTGGCGAGGTCTTCATAACAACATCTTATTTTCATAAAAACAAGTTATACTACTAATAAATATCTATGCGTAGATTACAAAATGATGTATTAGTGACAATTCGAGATATATTCCACAGGAATCACCCAGAATTACCTGTAATTTTAAATCACCGACTCAAATGGCAATGGAACATCTTAGCTAACACATATTTCTTTTCCCTTTTCTACATTCCGTCCAGTATGAGATTATGTGAGCCACACGTTTAAACGAACTCTAGCCTACTCTTATCTTTAACCCACTGACTATCATGCTATTTTAGCAATTGTAAAGTTATTTTCACTGTTTGGTAGCTTAATTTTTTTCTAGGCGTGCACTTAGATATTTTTACCGGAATTTTATTTCATTGTTAAGAGGTTGCTTTTAAGTAATACCTAGAAAAGTTGGAATTAAATTTTTTTTATTACTATTTTAATATTTTGCTCAGATGACAATATTTTGTGAATTTGTATTTAGAATTTTCTTAATAATAGAGAATGTATCTAATGCTCAATTTCGAAGCTTATATTACCTTTGATTTAATATCTAAATGAGGAGTAATAAAACGAAAATAATATAATAACTGAAATGAATAATACAACGCATGTGATTTCTATGAGATATAACAATACCAGAAGGGGTGTGCTTCTGCAGATATTAACAATGCAAAAGTGCGCTCCGTGTTCTTTCTATGAGGCATAGCTATACAACACGTGTTCTGTGAACCCCTTTAGCTCTTTTTTGATATATTAAACAAACATCTATTACGAAGCACAGTAAGCTCACGTATAAAATTTCAGAAAACAGAAATTCGTAAATACATTTATTTCAGCTGACAACATAATTTAATGCAGTTTTAATTTTTCCCATAACAGCTTTATTTAAATTTACGAAGTCATCGGATTTTTGAAAACTAAAACTATTCGCCGGTTAAAATACATTTTGCTGAAAAGGAAAGTCATTGTTACGGTATGAATGAAGTGGCGGGATTCCTTCTCTCAGAATAGCTTAACCATCAAATTCTAATTCATTTCTGCATAAATCATCGATTTTGTATACTGTCTGGAGAATTTCAGTTCAAAAACTTCAAAGGGAAGTGTAGACATATGAGCGAATTTCTAATGTAAAGTTACATAACTATTTTACTTTCTGCGAAGCATGACAGTTTACATGTTCTTCTTCAGCATATGTTTATATTTAGTACTAGGTAAGTGAACTTGAAATACAATTAATTCATAAAGTGTAATGCTTAGATAATTAATCATCACTTAATCAATATTCATCATTTAATCATTGTAATCCATAATCACCATTTAATGATTGTAATCAATAATCATCACTTGACCATTGTAATCAATAATCATCACTTGATCATTGTAATCAACATTTATGACCTAATCATTGTAATCAATAACCATCGCTTAATATATCTGTAATCAATAATCATCACATAATTATTGTATTCAATAATCATCACTTAATCATTGCAAATAAAATTATTGTAACTAAATTTGCACGATGTATCTGACAAGAAATAATATTACGATGTATCCAGACTTACGCTTATTTTTTTCAAGCTTTATTGAAATTTAAATTGGATGCTTTTTACTCAGGTCTATTCACAAATCTATCCTAAATACCTTCCATCTTAAATTTAATTAACTAGTACTCTCATAAGTTAATTTAAGTAGCACTACTCTAGTAATTTAAATGTATTCAACTAGTACTCTCATAAGTTAATTTAAGTAGCACTACTCTAGTAATTTAAATGTATTCAACTAGTACTCTCAAATTAAAAATTACTTATATATATTTTCTCACGAAATTAACAATGAGCTTGCATTTTAAAACGCTGCTTCTTATTTTTATATGGTTATGAAATAAATGAAAATAACAATAACACACACACAATAACACAACATAACCGGACAGTAATCTTATTTTTTATCAGTATGAATGATTATTAATGAGCTTACTTATTTATTTACTTATTTATTAATAAACATGTACCCGCAAGTTTGGGGATTATGTTCTTAATTAGAAAGCTAAAGATATAAAGTTGACGTACATTGAGTCATAACACTGATACTGTTGACTAATGTTATATTTCTTATAAATTTTACTAAATGTAAAATAATTAATAAGAAATAACATTATCAACTCTAAGAAATGACTTTATCAACTCTAAGAAATAACTTTATCAACTCTGAGAAATATCATTATCATTTTTGAGATTCCTCGATCGTCAAGGCTACTTTCGTATTTGACAATCGTTTCGTCATTGAATCACGTGACTTTGGATCCAATAAGATTCCTCAAAATTTTAACAATATTATTTTGTTTTCAAATGTGTCATATATTGTTTTATATTTAATTTAATTTATTATATTTAATGTAATATTCATTCAACTTTAGGTATAATATAAATATTAATATTAAAAACAAAGATAAAACTTAGCTTACCGATATTATTCGACATTAATAATTGGGTAAGACTTGTTAAAGTTACACAAATAGTCAATGGTCAACAATGGATTATTTTCTTTAAAAATGTAGTATACAAATAATTATGAAGAATCCCTTCTTGTTTTTTTTTTAGTATATCCCTTTAGTATTTTCACAGTTATTGTTATTTTTGTGTGTATTATTTAAATAAAAATTCACTTCCTTTTTTTAAATCTGTTATTTAACTTTTCTTGTCACATCCAAAAAAAATATATTAAAAAAAGGTTATGTGAGTTGAAGTATAGCACAAAAAAATGGGCCATTTTTCTACCAAGATGGAAATTTAACATAACCATCTATATAAAGTATACCATTGTAATGAAATACACAAAATCCAATAACAAGAAATTAAAATGTATTTTCATTTCACAGAGTTTCATTTCTCCTATTGCCAAGACAAGTGCAAGGAAAATGAGGTTCCTGCAGATTGTGCTGACACTTGTAACAACACGTGCAAGTCGACAGGGCAATCGTGTTCTCTGATATGTTTACCAGGATGCAACTGTAAGGCTGGTTATGCCAGGAACAAACTCGGTGTCTGCATCCAAAGAAAATTTTGCAATGGTAAACAGTAAAAACTTTTCATTGCAATTTTTTTAGATATCATTATAAGTTTAACAACCTGTACCCTTAGGAAAACAATTTTAAATTTTATAGCATTTTGTTGTTTTCTTGATCTAATGAGGATGACTATAGACTTTATTTTTACATGACTTTATAAGGTAATATGAGGAATCTTATATTGGTTTGATGTAGATGTTGAGGTCATTATGTAAGTTGTAAATGAGACTATTCTACACAATATTAATTTGATTTTGATAATTATAATAGAACGTTGTAAAAGTAATAGACTTAGACATTGGAAATTCATAAATTGTTAAATTAATAGACCTATATGTCATTTATACCTTTATATGTTTTGTAATATTGATAAATGCTTTATCTTCCATTCCCAATGAGTTTTTTTCTGTCACGTGGTAGCTGTAAAATAACAAAAAATCTTAGATCAAGATAATTTTCTACATTTTCACTTTAGTCACGTAGATAGAATATTTGATTTTTTTTTAAATTTTGAAACATTATATGGAAAAATAAATTTTTTCGAAAGTTTTGGGTGAATATATAGTCCACGATATCTTGACGACGGGAATTCGAGGCGGCGTGTAATGCTGTGATCAGTACACGGCTTTAGCCATTGCTACAACCTTTAATTTCAAATAATACTTCCTTTAATATAAGATATTTTTGTATCTTACAATGAATCTGAATTGATTGTATGAGAAGCCTGTGAATTCTAATTATTTGATTGAAGTTAAATAACAATCTGTGTAAATTGAAAACTCGTAATCTAAATAAATGTTAAATTAGCAATCTGTGTAAATTGAAAACTCGCAATCTAAATAAATGTTAAATTAGCAATCTATATAAATCGAAATGCATAGATTATGAACAGTTTATAACAGGTATTTCATAACAAACAATTATTTTAAGTCATATTTTGAATTTCAGATTTTTCTCAAGACAAAGCTCCAGATTCTACTGCTTCATCACTTCCCATAGATGAAGGTGGAGATGGGAACGAAAGTTGTCCTGATATCGAAAAATGTCATCTCAGATGCCAAGGCAGAGGACTTCCAGGAGGAACTTGTACAGGATCTGGAAAACGGAATTGTCAGTGCTTTAAATTTGGAGATCCACCTGTGACTGAAGGTGAAGCTGATAGTGGAGATTGCCCTTCCCGTAGACGTTGTGCCTTTAGCTGTATTGATCGTGGCTTTCCAGGTGGTGTTTGCGTGGGAAGAGGAAGACGCACCTGTCAATGCCTTGACGATCCAGATAACGCTTCAAAAACCACTGAAGTTGATCCACCCAGCGAAGCAGGTGAGGCGGAAGATGCTGGATGTCCTTTCAACAGAATATGTGTCAGAAGCTGTTTGAAGTGGAATTTTTCAAGTGGCATTTGCGTTGGAAGAGGTAGACTTGTATGTCGATGCGTTAGATATTTAGACGATGAATCTTTATCAGATACACAAGCAGGTTCAACTAAACCTCTACCCATTGGAGGTTGCCATGATTCCAATATATGTACCAATAGCTGCAGAAGGCTCGGTTTTGTGGTTGGAAGATGCATAGGATTCACGGCACGGACTTGTCGATGTTTTAGTAGAAGTGCTACAAATGAAGGTACTCCACCATTTGAAGGTATTCGACCATTTGAAGGAAACGATGATGGGGATGGCGTGGCAGATGGTGGGGGTTGTCCCAATAGCACTTCATGCAGGAGAAGTTGCAGGAGACGACATTTTTACAGCGGTGTTTGTGTAGGTCGGAGGACATGCAGGTGCTTTGCAGTTGCTTAGCAATTCAAAAATTAATGGGGACTTAACTAATTACATACAAGGAATATTTACTAATATAAAATTAACGCAAATCAGGCAAGTTATTCTAATTATAATTAACCATAAATAAGCAATAAGATACTAATTTGCGATTGTTAATTATTAATAATTTGTTAAATATCTAATTAATTGCATTAATTTCTTAATAAATTAGCAATTTATCTATTAATTAAAATTAGGATGAACATAATTTTTATAAATTGCATGGGAAAAAAGTTGTATTATGATCTTATTTGGGATTTTGTAGAATTTTTTTATTTCAAATTATATGGGACTGGCTGAGGCTCCTGTATGTCTCCTTTTCCTACGGTTATGGTTCTTTGGCTCGATTGCAGGATAAAAAGAAAGTTTGGACAGATGGTGCAATTGATATAGCAACATAAATCATACTTAAACCAGCAATTTCAATGAGCTTTTAATTTGAACTTAAATTAGCTCAATGACCGACGTTGCCGAACATCTATTTACACCTATTTGAATCAAACCTTCTAATTAAGAAAAAGTTTTTATTGTCTGGACGTAGAAATGTTATATTGTATTTATATTTTCAGAAAAAAATGAGTAAATAATCAATTTTCAAAACTGTGTAAAAACCTTGATTGTAAAACGAACAAATGATATTTTATCCCTTCTAGCAAATTTTACTTTGACGATAAAAATATCTCCAAGGACGGTGTGAATCTTGCTATAGAACAGCATCTCCTAAAACCTAAAATTCTCAAAAATTGAAAAAAGTTGGAAAAAGAAAAAGAATACCTCATTTGTGATTTTTTACTTTTGAAATGAAAGCTGTACACCTGTTTACTATAGATCAATCAAATATACTATAATAAACTATCTATTAAATATATGAAACTTCTATTAATATAATGTAACACTTCTGGTACTTAAAACCAAAATAAATAATATTATTTTTATTATGTTTGCTCTCTGGAACTTGAATTAGTCTTTTTAATTTTTACTATTTAACTGTAGTTATTATTTAAATTTTCTTTTAAATTTATATTGTTGTATAGATTGATTGATAAATACTACATTCCCTGAATGTCTCTGATATCAATAACAAATATCTTCATAAGCTAATATTAGTTATTTACTATCGAAATCTTTATTAAAAAAGTATTTTTCGTTCTTTTGGTGAATGAAAGTGGCTTTTACTGAATAATTAAACTTTTAGTGCAGGCCAAATGTGCAAAAATTTGTTCATATAATTAACCGGTTTTATGCTATCGATATGAACCTTCAAATTTCAAAACCCAATAGATCCATTTTCATAAATTTACAGAACACCAAAATCGACAGCCACGTACGTTTTGGTACTTTGGCAGTCACGTACTTTTTGGTACTTTGGCAGCCACGTACGTTTGGACCTAAGCCCATGACTTTGAATGTATTGTTAGACTGGATTCGGACACTTTGGGACAATACCTCTTTGCAAAACATTCAGAACTTGTAATAAATAAAATTAAAAAAAAAAAATGTTTTACAAAAATATGGATCTATCTGGTTTTGAAAATAGACGACTCACTTAACTTCGTACATCTCTCTGAACTGTTCATATATTTCCGATTTTTCAAAACATTCCTTCAGAAAATGAATCTTTATTCAAAACTTTAAATTAAAATGACGAGAATCAAATATAAGTATCCTTATTTAACTCTTATTGAAATATCAAATGACATTTAAAGAAGAGCTTTTTGCGAAAAATGTAAAGTTTCAAATAATTTAGTACGGAAACATGGCAATCAGCTCTTTCATGTAAATTAAAAGGATTTAGAATATTAAAAATTCAACTTTCAACGATATTAAAAGTATGTAAATTACGATAATTATGTATAATGAAAAATTAAATTAAATGAGTCAGTTTGATCTAATTCTTTACAATAATTTTTTTAAAATTAAATTTATTAAAGCATTCACAAGAAATAAATATTTAAAAAAAATTAAAACCTCTTAAACTTGCTTAAGCGTTAGTAGGTCAATATAAATGTTTTACAGAAGTACGTAATATTAAAAGGAAATTACTATTCAGAAATAGATACCGATATTTAAATTTTCGAATAGTTGACTAGCTGAAACGCACTGCTTTTAAATTTGGCTAAAATGCGATGTCATTGTTATAACTTAAATGAAGAGAAATAATACGCGTATTTATAAAACGTATAGAGCATCAAGTTACCCCCACATTTGAAAAAGGTTCCTCAGTTTGCGAAAATTCCGCATTTTGAAATGGTGTCTGAACGCTATTTGCAGTGAATTGTTAAGGTTAATATTTTTTACTCTGATTACATTTAGATAAACTCACAGCATGGAGATACGGATATCATTAATCAGTATGTGCTTTTTTTTCATACTAGGTAAGTGAAATTAAATATATGATAATTAATTAATAAGAAATTGTTAATATTTTATTTTTTATTGATGACGGATCTACTCAATTTGACTCGCACTTAATTCTTAAAGCCCAAAAGTAAACAGATAATAATCTGAAAATATTTTTTAAATATGAGTATTTTGTTTTAATTGCAATGCGTATTTTTTATTAACTTATATTATTTTCATAACTGCTATCAAATGAAATATCTTAATAACATAACACATTATTTATTTTTTAAATATACATAATTTTTTTAACAAATGTTTAAAAAACTGCTACTGGTTATTTTTAATCAAAAATATCTTCAACGAAAGAATAAATGTAAAACCACAATATATAAATGACGATGAAGATAAATATGTATAAGACATTATTTTTATTTACCAATTCATTTAAGTAGGCTAAATTAAGGTTAATGTAATGTACATTAATGAAAATTTTCATTTGTAGGATTCAAGTTCATAACTTACATCCCCAATTAAAATAATAAAGTACCTAGCAAAATATGCATAATTTAATTGAATCGTTCAATTTCAATATTCAAATTATTCAATAAGGTGTTAAAAATCAATCGTTCTTTTCGTAATATGCACATGCTAGAATTTCCTTAGAGATATTTTTTCTGTACATTCTAGAGCTGCAGTTATCCAACGGCCAGGACGAATGCCCAGTGAACGAGGTTCCTGCGGACTGCGTGGATGCTTGCAATACGTGTGAGTCAAGCGGGCGGGTGTGTTCTTTTATGTGCACACCAGGATGCGACTGTACACCAGGTTACGCCAGGAACAGATTCGGTGTCTGCATTCCACAAAGATATTGCAACGGTAAGCGTGTTAGAAAAGTTTAAACTAGTATTAGAATAAGAAATTATTCTTATTTGAGAATCGATTCAGGTTGAAAAACGATTTTATGTTTTTTGGGGGAAAGGAGATGATATATATATATATATATATATATATATATATATATATATATATATATATATATATATATATATATATATATATATATATATATATATATATATATATATATATATATATATATATATATATATATATATATATATATATATATATATATATATATATATATATATATATATATATATATATATATATATATATATATATATATATATATATATATATATATATATATATATATATATATATATATATATATATATATATATATATATATATATATATATATATATATATATATATATATATATATATATATATATATATATATATATATATATATATATACAGTAGACGCTCGTTTTTACGAACCTCTAATTTACGAACACTCACGATTTTACGAACTAGTGCCTGGTCCCGAACGTGGTCTCTTTTTTGCGAACTCAGTTTCATACTTCGCTAGCGTTTACTTGACATCAGACAAAGTTTAAAAGCTCATATGCTTAGGAAGTAACAAAGCAACACATACAAACATTTCAAGGCCATTCTGAGAAAAATTACAGGGGCCAACAGCAGGTGGATATAAGGCATGTGATTGGAGAGTGGCACTTTGACGTCAATCTTTACCCCTCCCTTACATTTAATAAGCATGTGTCAATGTCGAGCGGGGAAAGGGGTGCTTTGTTATAAGATTATGTTTTGTAGCTGGTTAGTTTCATCTGGAACCTTAATGTCTAAAGTTTCGTGTGAGTCCAAAGGGAGTTTGAGCCAGTTTTAGTTGAGGAAATTTAGTCGTGTTGCAGTTGAAGAAACGCACTCGTTTATCTGCTGAGGCAAAAAAGAAAATTTTAAAAGAAATAGAAGAGAAAATTTTAGGCAAGACAGAAATCTCTAAGAAATATGGAATTCCAAAGAATAGCCTACAGATAATTTTAAGAGTAAGAGAAAAAATCGTTGGATATGCAAACAAGACCAGCAAGAGTGTCCCTCTCGAAAATATTTTAGAGCAGCAAAATTTTTCCCAAACTGGAAAAAGCATTGCTTGTTTGAATGAGGAAAATTATAGGAACGAACATTCCGATTAATGTAATGTGCTTAAGGAACAATTGAACTGCTTTGTTTTAAAGCTCAACATCAAAGACTTCAAGGCATCGAACGGTTGGCTGCAGCAATTTAAATTCAGATACGGTTTGAGCTTCAGGAAACTGAATGGTTAGCAAGACTAGCCTCTTTTGAGGAGGACAATAGTGAAATGCTTTCAAACATCGATAAAATTAAAACATGTATTTTCCAAAATGTTTTTTTAAAACAGAAAAACTAGCGATTATTCTGATGCTTGATTTTTCATCAATAAAGGTATACTTATTGTTTTTTATTTAACTATTTTATTTTACAATTGTTTCTTATATAGAATAACTATATATATAACTTTACTTCATAATATAATTTCTAAATAATGCTTTATTTATAAAGAGAAGACAGTTTAATAAAAATAAGCCTAAAATTTATCTACTTTTCATGATATTCTATTTTACGAACTTTCGATTTTACGAACAATTTGGTTGCTCCCTACGAGTTCGTAAAAACGAGCGTCTACTGTATATATATATATATATATATATATATATATATATATATATATATATATATATATATATATATATATATATATATATATATATATATATATATATATATATATATATATATATATATATATATATATATATATATATATTGGAAATTTAGGCATCAAATATAAAATATATGTTATACAAATTTTGTATGTTTTTTGGATGTTCGTAAGTTCGTACAAATCTTCGGAAATTAAATGTATTAATTGCAGCTCAAATTAAAGGTCCAGAAATCGAATTTATTCGCTAAACAACCCAAGTATTAAAAAATGTTGGTAGCAATATTACTGATATAATTATTTATTTAGCGAGTTGTAATATATATTGTCCAATTATTAATGCTCATTATTGAACAGATACTAAAATATATTTCAATTAATGCTTTAAAAACTGGAACATTTGAATAAAAATAATTACAGTTGCAATTTAAGACCATACCACAGATTCCTAATTTTATAGTTTAGGATGGTTTTGCTAAAGAAATTGATTTCGACCCGGAATGTATTAAAAACCGGAAATGTGTTATTATAAATAATTTTTTTTATGTGCAGCATATTTTTGAGAAGTCAATACGTACTTATAAAACTCACAATAATCTTTTATCCAATCAGTAATATAATATATTGATTACGTTTTGAGTTAAATAAACAACAAAAATCATGTAGGGAAAATTGAAATAAAAAAAAGTTTCGAAATCCAGTGAATTTCTGTTTAGAAATATATAAAAATACATACAGAGATTAAATGCTATCCTCAACAGACATGAAAACAACTTCTTTTCCAATGCGCAAATTGTTCAATATTTTCTTTTTAAACACCAAACATCTGTATATAAGTTTATTAGAATATATAACCGTTGTTTAAAACGAAATCTCGGCTCCAACAACTCAATTCTACATGTTTCAATTTGTTAATTCAACCATCTTATTCTTCCTTTTTTAATTACCTTACCTCAATTGCTATTAACTGTGGGAACAGATGTAGTATAGGACATCTGGCGCGTTTTTTTTTTTGGCGACGAAAAATTGCCGTTAAACATAGCATAGGGTTGCCAGATTGAAAGTCGCCACAAGAATAGGAAAATACCAAAATGTCAGGGGGGGGGGGTTGCCATACTATAAATTTATCGTCTCTATAAAACACGCCAAAAAAACCCTCGCCAAATGTCCTATACTACATCTGTTGTTAACTGTGTATTTTTCTCAGCAGAAGATTCCCTATCCCTACCTGACGGCGAAGTTATTAGATATTGTCCTGATCCTGTAAGATGTTCTAATGCCTGTAGAAGACGTGGGTTTGTCGGCGGAATGTGCATAGGATTCACTGGAAGAACATGCCGCTGTTCCAACAGAAGACATCTGGATGTCAGAGATGTCCCTCCATATCCACCAAATGTTGAAGTTGGTCCGTCAGGATCGCAATTAAATGATTGGTTTAATGGTGACTGGAGAATCGATGGCAGAAGACGGTGCAGACGACGAAGACGTCCATTTGGCTGCGCGGCCATTCTTGGATAGTCAAAGTTGAATATGCAACAATTGGAAGCAGTTACTTTTGAACACAAATATGATAGACTTTTACATTAAACAAATATGCATACACTGTAGTTTATTTCAAAAGATGCTTAGAACTACGGTTACACTTTTTAATGTATAAAAAATTTAATCAGTGACAGAACATAGTACATATAAAAATTCTAAAGATTTAAGAAATAGATATCCTTACCATCTTTTACAATTTGTATATACGCAAATATTCCAAGATTTTGAGCCAGCCACATAGAAAATATTCAATGCGTATTATAATATAAATAGTTTCATGTTTTAAAACTTGTCGTCGTAGTCGCCAACGTTGAACAAATACTGTGATTGCTATTTTTTAAATCTCGGAAGAAGTTGAAGAACTTAAATCGTTCAAGGAGTTCTTGTTTTTCTGGCAGTACACATAAAATTTAAGTTTATAAACATATTCGATGTTGAAATATTTTTCAAATCTAAAGCAATTGATGTGTATCTTATAAGTTATATTTATTAAAATAATAAAAATTTAAATATTTATATAATATACAAGCATTAGAAATATAAAATATTTTTTTGCCGAGAAAACAACTTTACTTTTGTTCTTATTTTAACAGCTCAGAGGAATTTTGTGATAAAAAATATTAATCTTTATTTTGTACTAGCAATATGGCCCGGCGTTGCTCGTGGTCAATTTATGAAGTACTATGCAACTTTTTCAGTCGAGTATCGATCTCTAAACCCTGTGTAAATTTATTCAATTACCTTGAGTAGTTATGGAGATATTTAACGTATTATTTTTTAATTTTAGTAGTAACCCAGTAACAAAAAAATGCACTTATTAAACTTCCCATTAATTATTTTTAATACTAACAATTCAATAACACATCAATCAAAGTAAAAAAAATTCTATTCTTCCAATTGGAAATAATTTATCGTATTCGGTAAAGTGTTTTGGGTGCCAATTGGCGACCGGAGTTTTGGAATGGAAAAAGTTCTATAATTTTTGAACGGTTGCAGATACCCACATGAAACAAAGTGCAGATTTTAAACTGAGAAACTATTGTTCAAACGGTGTAAGTTTTATAAAAATCCGTGCAGTAGTTTTTGAGTTAAATCCGGACAAACAGACAAACAGACAAAAAAAATTTTAATGTGATTTTCGGAATCAGCGTATTCTAATTCGTGAAAAAAACTCAAAATGAGTGGTGTTGTTCGATTCCACAGACAGACACTCCATTCTTATATATAAGAATTGATGGTAGATCAGGTACTCTTTCTTCTATGACATACAACAGTAAGTACGTAGTGAGTTGTAGGATTTTCGTAATTGTAATATTTTCTATGTGTGGGCTCTATAAAAAAGTTAAGCTTATTACTTTCAATAACTTTTCTTTGATAGAAAAATAGTATTGATTATTCAGGATGGTCACAAATTGTTGATCGATGGTCATTGTTTGACTAGTTCACATTTAGCTGTATTGGCATGATAAAGCATTACTTTTACCCAACTACTTTGCTTATATTAAGCTTAAGTAAAAAAAAAGTGGTTAAATCATAGCAAAAAGTATGGTTTATTATGTGTAGTTAGTAGCCAAACAATGACTATTGTTCAACAATTTGTGGCCACTTATAATTTGTGAACCTGTAGTAATGCTGGATCTATTACAGTACACAAATAGTTTTGAGGTTTGGTTTTGTTTGGTTATGTTAATTAACGTCGCACTAGAGCTGCACAGTGGGCTATTGGCGACGGAATAGTTTTGAGGACATTTTTGAAATTATTAATAACTACTAAACTCAAAAATGCTTATTAGTACTCAAATTTAATATTCTGAAACTTTTACCAAAAATATTGAATAAAAGAATGAATATTGACTACTTGTTCGATTTTACATAAAACGTTATCTTGTGGGAAATATTTCAAAGTTCGTAATTTTTTTTATTCATTTTGAGACATGATGGCCATAAATAAAAAAATTGTTGGAAAAGAATAAAACTTTTCATTGCCTGTTTTTTCTATATAATTTCTTTATTAATAAAGTAAATGTTTTCTACTTTGTTTGTAAATTAATACTATGCTATTGATAAATAATTACGTTGTGTAAGACATTCATATTGAAGCAATTTATTATTTTAAAGTATTACCTTTTGATAATAGTTATTGTATGGAAAAGTTCGGCGTACTTAGAATATCCTGAAAACTAGATTGTTTCAACCTTAGTGAACCTACATTATTGTTTTTATTTAATTGTAATACTCATTTAAAGTTAAAAGGGTCAAACGTAGAAAAATACAGTAAAGAAAAATACAGTAACTTATTTCACTATCTACTAATGATGCGCTGTTTGTATGACAATCCCCATTCAGGTAATATTGTGTACAAGAAAGACGGATTATAGCACTGATCTGTAACTGCAACTTCTGGATAGGGCAAGACATTTTGTTGACTTGAAGTCGATGTAGAGGCAGCCATTATGTGCCCCACTTTCTTTGCTACCGCAATATTTCGTATATTTTTCATGTTAAAATAATCCGACGTATATTGCTTTTGGCAGAGTTTTTTTCTATTTTCTTTTTAAACCCATTTTAAATGCTACTTGCTATTAAATAGAAAGTCTTTTTCAAGTCAAAGTCGAACTAGATTAAAAGCAAGAGCAAAAACTATTTGTTTGGCAATTTAAAAATCAATTCTATAAGAAGAAAATATAATAATTATATACATTTAATATTTCTACAATGCTCAGGTAATAAAAAACACCACTAAATCACTTAAAAAAATTATTTTGCCACATCATGGTTGCTTTCAATTGGCTTCAACGCGCCTATAGAGGAAACAAGGTTTGAGCCTTCCAGCAGTTACAGTTAGAGTTCAGTGGATTATAGTGGCGTCTGAAACTTTATACCCATTCTACTAGGACTTTAGTAATACGCGGTAGCTTATTTAAATGGCTCTCTGATGAATACGAACCACGTGGTTTATAGTGGCATCTTTAAAAGCTAACGCGCTTAAATAACGTCCGTGTAGAATGACCTTCTATATTTCACTGCAAATCTTCCCCCTTCTTTCGCCAAAATGTTTTTTTTTGTGAGATTAAACAACTTAAACAAATTCGTAAGCTATACTATGTGAAAGACTATGCTACAAATATTTAAATGTATAAAATGATTAAATTTAGATAATCAGGAATAGTTGAAGTGGGATCCCGAAAACACTTACCTTTGAGCGGAGATTTTGATGGCGATTAATGGACAGCTGTTTATTTAACGAAATAGTATCATGAGGGAATCAGAATTCTGTTGTAAGAGTTTTGACGTGCGTACGTGGTTAGAACTAGTCCAGGTACACAGCACCTAATTTACTATTAGACACGTTAGGTCCGAGACTTTATTATTTAAATACACATAAATTGGGTAAAAGTTGCTTTGAAAACTCGTGATTATTCTTGCAATTTTTCGTAACTTTTCAGCAATATTTCCCCAAAACGTTATAATTTCTTTTTTTTAAATGAATAAATAACTTAATAGGCAATAGTTTTTATTTTCGATGCTTTTTTTTATTAGAGGGGGCTCCATCAGCGCTTTTGTACCTGTAGTATTGAATTTTCTAAAGCAGACCCTGCAGGGTACAACAGTCATTGGCATATACTTACGCTACACAAAGAGTGTTGATATTTCAAATCCGCATAATTCCAGGAGAAATCAGCCTATGGGGTTAAATGAATTACTATCTTGTAGGGGTAAATAGGCCGCGTTAAACAGGTTGGTCGTTAATCCACCCCTACCTCTGACTTTTGTACTGCGTGAGGAAACAAATAGGTCACAATGTCAGGCATATGCTGGTCTGTTTAACCCATCTAAGTTCAGTTCTAATATATAGGTTGTAGCCAGTGCATGCTAAAGTCGAAGAGAATAACGAGGTACACAATTTCCAGTCTTAGTCTAGAATTAGTTGACAATTTGAAATATCAAATGACATTTAGAGGAGAGCTTTTCCGATAAACGTAAATTTAGTCCGGTAACTTTAGTCCGGAAACATGGCAATGAGCTCTTTCATGTGAAATAAAAGGATTTAGAATATTAAAAAATCAACTATCAAAAGTATTACAAGTATGTAGATTACGTTCAGTTTGATTTATCTCTTTACAATAAATTACTATTTAAAATGAAATGTATTAAAACATACACAAGACAAAATATTTCAAAAAAATTTAAAATCCCTTAAACTTTCTTAAGCGTTAGTAGGTTAATATTAATGTTTTACAGAATCACTGAATTTTAAAAGGAAATTACTACTTAGATATAGACACCGATATTTAAATTTTCGAACAGTTGACTAGCTCAAACGCACTGCGTTTACACTTTGCTAAAATGCGATGTCATTGTTATAACCTAAATGAACAGAAATAATACGCGTATCTATGAAATGGATAGAACATCAAGTTACCACACATTTGAAAAAGGTTCCTCAGTTTGCGAATATTCCGCATTTTGAAATGGTGTCTGAACGCTATTTGTAGTGAATTGTTAACGTTAATATTTTTTACTCTGATTACATTTAGATAAACTCACAGCATGGAGATACGTTTATCATTAATCAGTATATGCTTATTTTTCATACTAGGTATGTGAAATTGAATATATGATAATTAATTATTTCAAAATTGTTGATTTTTAATTTTTAATTGATGACGGATCTACTCCATTTGACTAAAATTTGACTCGTACTTAATTCTTAAAACCCATAAGTAGACAAATGATAATTTGAAAATATTTTTTTAAATATGAGTATTTCGTTTTAATTGCAATACGTATTTTCAATACGTATTTTATTATTTTCATAACTGCTATCAAATGAAATATCTTAATAACATAACACATTAATTAAAAAAAATATATACATATATTTTTTTTAACAAATGCTTAACAAATTTCTACAGGTTGTTTTCAATCTAAAAACATCTTCAACAAAAGATTAAATGTAAAATAATAATATAAAAGATAATAGAGATGAATATGTGCACATTTTTTTTAAATTTAACTACTCAATTAAGTAGTATAAATTAAGGGTAATGTACAATAACGAAAATTTTCATTTGTACGGTTCAAGTTCATAACTTACATCCCCAATTAAAATAATAAAGTTACTAACAAAATTCAATTGAATCGTTCAATTTCGATATTCAAATTATTTAACGAGTTGTTAAAAATCAATCGTTCATTTCGCAATATGCACTTGCGAGAATTTCCTTAGAGATGAGAATAAAGAGATGTATTCTATATATTCCAGAGTTGCAGTTATCCCATAGCCAGGACGAATGTCCAGTGAAGGAGGTTCCTGTGGACTGCGTGGATGCTTGCAATACGTGTGAGTCAACCGGGATTATGTGTTCTTTTATAATATGCACACCAGGATGCGACTGTACACCAGGTTACACCAGGAACAAATTCGGCGTCTGCATTCCACAAAGTTATTGCAACGGTAAGTGTGTCAGAAGAATTTTAACTAGGATTAAAACAAGACATTCTTCTTATTTAAGAATCGATTCAGGGTGAAAAACGATTAATATGTTATTTTGGGAAAGGAGATGAGATATTTGCGAGTTCTGTATGGAAAGGGATTTTTTACTCTTTTGTAACAGTGAAAAGTGTTAAAAAAATTCTCAATACTTGTATGGATACATGGGTGCAGTTCAAATAGAATGAAGGGGGGGGGGTAGACAAATTCCATTCTGGCAGAGTTCCGTGCTTGGGGAATTATATATGTTACAACCAGAAATAACATGCATGATCATCGATATTTATTTTGCATATACATTAAAATGACCTTATTGAAAGGAATATCTGTGAAATTCGGCTATGTTCTTGTAAAGAAGTCGTAAATTTATAAATTATCAACAAAAGGGTTAATTTAAGTTTAATTTGTGAAGTTTTAAAATGATTATATCAGTTGAAATCATTCTAAATCGTTCTAAATTACATTTTTAGTTGTCGAAATTTTCTAAAAATCGGAAATGTGTGCTTGTAAATATTTTTTTTTATATTCAGCATGTTTTTGAGAAGTCAATATGTACTTTTAAAACTCACAATAATCTTTTACCCAAACAGTAATATAAAATATTGATTACTTTTTGAGTTATATAAAGAACAATTTTAATGTAGGGGAAAATGAAACAAAACAAGTTTCGAAATCCAGTGAATTTCTGTTTAGAAATAGATAAAAATACATAGGGAGATTAAATGCTATCCTCAACAGACATGAAAACAACTTCTTTTCCAATGCTCAAATTGTTTAATATTTTCTTTTTTATACACCAAAAATCTGTATATATGCTTGTTAGAATATATAACCGTTGTTTAAAACAAAATCTCTTCTCCAACAACTCAATTCTACATGTTTCGATTTGTTAATTCAACCATCTCATTCTTCCTTTTTTTTCATTGCTGTTAACTGTGTATTTTTCTCAACAGAAGATTCCTTATCCCTACAGACATGAAAACAACTTCTTTTCCAATGCTCAAATTGTTTAATATTTTCTTTTTTATACACCAAAAATCTGTATATATGCTTGTTAGAATATATAACCGTTGTTTAAAACAAAATCTCTTCTCCAACAACTCAATTCTACATGTTTCGATTTGTTAATTCAACCATCTCATTCTTCCTTTTTTTTCATTGCTGTTAACTGTGTATTTTTCTCAACAGAAGATTCCTTATCCCTATCTGACGGCGACGTTATCAGATATTGTCCTGATCCTGTAAGATGTTCTAATGCCTGTAAAAGACGTGGGTTTGTCGGCGGAATGTGCATAGGATTCACTGGAAGAACATGCCGCTGTTCCAACAGAAGACATCTGGATGTCAGGGATTGGCCTCCATATCCGCCGATTGTTGAGGTTGGTCCACCAGAAACACAATTAAATGATGGGGATCATGGTGACTGGGGAATCAGTGGCAGAAGACGACGTTGCAGACGCCGACGAAAGCGTCCATTTGGCTGCATTGGATAGTCAATGTTGAATATACGACCATTGGAAGCACAGTAACTCTCGAACCCCAATAGACTTTTACATTAAACAAATAGGCATACACTGTAATTTATTACTTTAAATTATTTCCGAAAACGCTTAGAACTAAAGTTATATTTTTTTAGAGTTTAGAATTTTTATATGTACTATGTTATGTCACTGATGTATTTTTTAAAAATAATTTTAGAAACCATTATCCTTATAATATTCAACAGCTCTTACATAATATTATGTTTCTTTTGAACCAGCCATATATAAAATATGCAATATGTATAATAATGTAAGTAGTTTCATGTTTTAAAATTTACAATAATAAATAGCGAAGTTAGAACAAAAATTGTGATCATTATTTTATAGTTTTTTGATAAAATCGTTAACCTTTACTTTATATGGTAGATCAGGTACTCTTTTTTTTCTATGACATACAGCATTAAACACTTAGTGAGTTGTAGGATTTTCGTAAATTTAATTTTTTTCTGTGCGTGGACTCTATAAAAAAGTTCAGCTTACTACGTCCAATAATTTCTCTTTGATAGAAAAATAGTATTAATTATTCAGGGTGGTCACAAATTATTAAACGATGGGCATTGTTTGATTGGTTCAACTTTAGCTGTATTGGCATGAAAAGCATTACTTATGCCCAACTAGTTCATTAATATTAAGAAAACTATTATTTAATTACCCAACAGTTATTTAATTACACATAGATTGTGTAAAAGTTTTCATGGAAGTTTGAAAATTCGTTATTATTGTAGCACTTTTTTTTGTAACTTTTCAGCAATTTTTACACAATCGTTATTATATTTAATGAATAGATAACTTCTCTGAACTGTTCATATATTTCCACTTTTTCAAAATATTCCTTTATAAAATCTATCTTTATTCAGAACTTTAATTTAAAATGACTAGAATCATATCCTTATTGAACTCTTACTGAAATATCAAATGGCATTTAGAGGAGAGCTTTTGAGAAAAATTTAAATTTTCAAATAATTTAGTTCGGAAACATGGCAATCAGCTGTTTCATGTGAATTAAAAGGATTTAGAATGTCAAAAAATCGACTTTCAAAGGTATTATAAGTATGTAGATTACGATCAGTTTAATTTATCTCTTTACAATAACTAATAACTGTTTAAAATTAAATTTATTAAAGCATTCACAAGAAAAATATTTTTAAAAAATGAAGACCCCTTAAACTTGCTTAAGCGTAAGTAGGTTAATATAAATGTTTTACAGAAGTACTCATTATTAAATGAAAATTACTACTCAGAAAGAAACACCTAAAATTGTCGAACAGTTGACTAGCTGAAACGCACTGCGTTTACACTTTGCAAAAGTGCGATGTCATTGTTATAATTTAAATGAAGAGAAATAATACGCGCTTTTATGAAATGGATAGAGCATCAAGTTACCACTCATTTGAAAAAGGATCATCAGTTTGCGAATATTCCGCATTTTGAAATGGTGTCTGAATGCTATTTGTAGTGAATTGTTAACGTTAATATTTTTTACTCTGATTACATTGAGATAAACTCACAGCATGGAGATACGTTTATCATTAATCAGTATGTGCTTCTTTTTCATACTAGGTAAGTGAAATGTAATATATGATAATTAATTAATCCGAAATTTTTGATATTTAATTTTTAATTGATGACGGATCTACTCCATTTGACTAAAATTTGACTCGTACTTAATTCCTAAAACCCATAAGTAGACAGATGATTATTTTAAAATATTTTTTAAAATATGAGTATTTCGTTTTAATTGCAATACGTATTTTCAATACGTATTTTATTATTTTCATAACTGCTATCAAATGAAATATCTTAATAACATAACACATTAATTTTAAAAAAAAATATACATATATTTTGTTTTTAACAAATGCTTAAAAAATTTCTACAGGTTATTTTTAATCTAAAAATATCTTCAACAAAAGATTAAATGTAAAATAATAATATAAAAGATAATAGAGATGAATATGTGCACATTTTTTTTAATTTAACTACTCAATTAAGTAGTATAAATTAAGGGTAATGTACAATAACGGAAATTTTCATTTGTACGGTTTAAGTTCATAACTTACATCCCCAATTCAAATAATAAAGTAACTAGCAAAATATGCGTAATTCCATTGAATCGTTCAATTTCGATATTTAAATTATTTAACGAGTTGTTAAAAAACAATCGTTCTTTTTGCAATATGCACTTGCGAGAATTTCCTTAGAGATAAGAATAAAGAGATGTATTCTATATATTCCAGAGTTGCAGTTATCCCATGGCCAGGACGAATGTCCAGTGAAAGAGGTTCCTGTGGACTGCGTGAATGCTTGCAATACGTGTGATTCAACCGGGAGTATGTGTTCTTTAATATGCACACCAGGATGCGACTGTACACCAGGTTACACCAGAAACAGATTCGGTGTCTGCATTCCACAAAGATATTGCAACGGTAAGCGTGTAAGAAGAATTTAAACTAGGATTAAAACAAGACATTCTTCTTATTTAAGAATCGATTCAGGGTGAAAAACGATTAATATGTTAGTTTGAGAAAGGAGATGAGATATTTGCAAGTTCTGTATGGAAAGGGATTTTTTACTCTTTTGTAAAAGTGAAAAGTGTTAAAAAAATTCCCAATACGTGTATGGATACATGGGTGCAGTTCAAATTGAATGAAAGGGAGTGGTAGACAAATTCCATTTTGGCAGAGTACCGTGCTTGGGGAATTATATATGTTACAACCAGAAATAACATACATATTCATCGATATTTATTTTGCACATACATTAAAATGACCTTATTGAAAGGAATATCTGTGAAATTCGGGTATGTTCTTGTAAAGAAGTCGTAAATTTATAAATTATCACTAAAAGGGTTAATTTAAGTTTAATTTGTAAAGTTTTGAAATGATTGTATCAGTTGAAACCATTCTAAATCGTTCTAAATTACATTTTTAGTTGTCGAAATTTTCTAAAAATTGGAAATGTGTACTTGTAAATATTTTTTTTTATATTCAGCATGTTTTTGAGAAGTCAATATGTACTTATAAAACTCACAATATTCTTTTACCCAATCAGTAATATAAAATATTGATTACTTTTTGAGTTACATAAAGATCAATTTTAATGTAGGGGAAAATGAAACAAAACAAGTTTCGAAATACAGTGAATTTCTGTTTAGAAATAGATAAAAATACATAGGGATAATAAATGCTATCCTCAACAAACATGAAAACAACTTCCTTTCCAATGCTCAAATTGTTCAATATTTTCTTTTTTAAACACCAAAAATTTGCATATATGCTTATTAGAATATATAACCGTCGTTTAAAACAAAATTTCTTCTCCAACAACTCAATTCTACATGTTTCGAATTGTTAATTCAACCATCTCATTCTTCCTTATTTAATTACCTTACCTCAATTGCCATTAACTGTGCATTTTTCTCAGCAGAAGATTCCCTATCCCTATCTGGCGGCGACGTTATCAGATATTGTCCTGATCCTGTAAGATGTTCTAATGCCTGTAGAAGACGTGGGTTTGTCGGCGGAATGTGCATAGGATTCACTGGAAGAACGTGCCGCTGTTTTAACAGAAGACATCTGGATGTCAGGGATGGGCCTCCATACCCGCCGGTTGTTGAGGTTGGTCCGTCAGGAACACAATTAAATGATTGGGATAACGGTGACTGGAGAATCGATGGCAGAAGACGACGCTGCAGACGACGACGATATCGGCCATTTGGCCGTTCTCGATGTTGAATATGCGACAATGTTGAATATAGTCGATGTTGAATATGCAACAATTGGAAGCACAGTTACTTTCGAACCCAAATAGACTTTTACATTAAACAAATAGGCATACACTGTAATTTATTACATTAAATTATTTCCGAAGACGTTGAGAACTAAAGTTATATTTTTTTTAGTGTTTAGAGTTTTTATATGTGCTATGTTACGTCACTGATGTATTTTTTTTAAATAATTTTAGAAACCATTATCCTTATAATATTCTACAGCTCCTATATGAGAATATGTTTATTTTGAACCAGCCATATATAAAATATGCAATATGTGTAATAATGTAAGAAGTTTCATGTTTTAAAATTTACAATAATAAATAGCGAAGTTAGAACAAAAATTGTGATCATTATTTTATAGTTTTTTGATAAAATCGTTAACCTTTACTTTATATGGTAGATCCGGTACTCTTTTTTTTCTATGACATACAGCATTAAGTACTTAGTGAGTTGTAGGATTTTTGCAAATGTAATTTTTTCTGTGTGTTGACTCTATAAAAAATTTCAGCTTACTACGTCCAATAATTTCTCTTTGATAGAAAAATAGTATTAATTATTCAGGGTGGTCACAAATTGTTAAACGATGGGCATTGTTTGATTGGTTCACCTTTAGCTGTATTGGCATGAAAAGCATTACTTATGCCCAACTAGTTCGTTAATATTAAGAAAACTATTATTTAATTACCCAACAATTATTCAATTACATATAGATTGTGTAAAATTTTTCATAGTAGTTTGAAAATTCGTTATTATTCTAGCACTTTTTTTGTAACTTTTCAGCAATTTTTACACAATCGTTATTATATTTAATGAATAGATAACTTCTCTGAACTGTTCATATATTTCCACTTTTTCAAAATATTCCTTTATAAAATGAATCTTTATTCAGAACTTTAATTTAAAATGACGAGAATCATATCCTCATTGAGCTCTTATTGAAATATCAAATGGCATTTAGAGGAGAGCTTTTGAGAAAAATTTAAATTTTCAAATAATTTAGTTCGGAAACATGGCAATCAACTCTTTCATTTGAATTAAAAGGATTTAGAATGTCAAAAAATTGACTTTCTAAGTTATTTTAAGTATGTAGATTACGATAAGTTTAATTTATCTCTTTACAATAACTAATAACTGTTTAAAATTAAATTTATTAAAGCATTCACAAGAAAAATATTTTTAAAATATGAAGACCCCTTAAACTTGCTTAAGCGTTAGTAGGTTAATATAAATGTTTTACAGAAGTACTCAATATTAAATGGAAATTACTACTCAGAAAGAAACACCTATATATTTAAATTTTCGAACAGTTGACTAGTTGAAACGCACTGCGTTTACACTTTGCAAAAAATGCGATGTCATTGTTATAATTTAAATGAAGAAAAATAATACGCGTATTTATGAAATGGATAGAGCATCAAGTTACCCCCACATTTGAAAAAGGATCATCAGTTTGCGAATATTCCGCATTTTGAAATGGTGTCTGAACGCTATTTGCAGTGAATTGTTAACGTTAATATTTCTTACTCTGATTACATTTAGATAAACTCACAGCATGGAGATACGCATATCATTAATCAGTATATGCTTCTTTTTCATACTAGGTAAGTGAAATGGAATATATGATAATTAGTTAATCCGAAATTGTTAATATTTTATTTTTAATTGATAACGGATCTACTCATTTTGACTAAAATTGAACTCTTGCTTAGTTCTTAAAACCCAAAAAAAGACAGATAATATTTTTAACTATTTTTTAAAATATGAGTATCGTTTTAATTGCAATACGTATTTTTTATTAACTTGTATTATTTTCATAACTGCTATCAAATGAAATATCTTAATAGCATAACAAACGATTTTTTTTAAAAAAAATATATACATTTTTTAACAAATGTTTAAAAAACTTCTACTGGTTATTTTCAATCTAAAAATGTCTTCAACAAAATATTAAATGTAAAATAATAATATAAATTATGATAGAGATGAATATGCGTAAACAAATTGTTTTGATTTATCTACTCATTTAAATAGTATACGTTAAGGGTAATGTAATTTTCATTTGTAGGGCTCAAGTTCATAATTTACATCCCCAATTAAAATAATAAAGTAACTAGCAAAACATGCATAATTTAATTGAATCGTTCAATTTCAATATTAAAATTATTTAACGAGGGGTTAAAAATCAATCGTTCTTTTCAAAATAAGCACTTCCGAGATTTTGCTTAGAAATATTTATTCTCTTCATTCTAGAGCTGCACTTATCCCATGGCCAGGACGATTGTCCATTGAACGAGGTTCCTGTGGACTGCGTGGATGCTTGCAATACATGTGAGTCAACCGGACGGGTGTGTTCTTTAATATGCACACCAGGATGCGACTGTACACCAGGTTACACCAGGAACAGATTCGGTGTCTGCATTCCACAAAGACATTGCAACGGTAAGCATGTAAGAAGAGTTTAAACTAGGATTAAAACAAGACATTTTTCTTAGTTAAGAATCGATTCAGGGTGAAAAACGATTAATATGGTTTTTTTTGGAAAGGAGATGAGATATTTGCGAGTTTTACAAAAATTCCCACTACGTGTATGGATACATGGGTGAAGTTCAAATAGAATGAAAGGGAGTGGCAGACAAATTCCATTTTGGCAGAGTGCCGTGCTTGGGGAATTATATATGTTACAACCAGAAATAACATACATGATTATCGATATTTATTTTGCCCATACATTAAAATTACCTTATAGAAAGGAATATCTGTGAAATTCGGCTATGTTCTTGTAAAGAAGCCGTAAATTTATAAATTATCATTAAAAGGGTTAATTTAAGCTTAATTTGTAAAGTTTTGAAATTATTTTATCAATTGAAATCATTTTAAATCGTTCTAATGTACATTTTTAATTGTCGAAATATTCTAAAAACCGGAAATGCGTACTTGTAAATAATTTTTTTTATATTCACCATGTGTTTGAGAAGTCAACATGTACTTTTAAAACTCACAATAATCTTTTACCCAATCAGTAATATAAAATATTGATTACGTTTTGAGTTAAATTAAGAACATTTATCATGTAGGGGGAAAATGAAACAATAAAAGTTTCGAAATCCAGTGAATTTCGGTGAAATCCAGTGAAAAACACGTAGAGAGATTAAATGCTATCCTCAACAGACATAAAAACAACTTCTTTTCCAATGCACAAAATGTTCAATATTTTCTTTTTAAACACCAAACATCTGTATAAAAGTTTATTAGAATATATAACCGTTGTTTAAAACAAAATATCTGCTCCAACAACTCATTTCTACATGTTTCGAATTGTTAATTCAACCATCACATTCTTCCTTTTTTAATTACCTTACCTCAATTGCTATTGACTGTGTATTTTTCATCAACAGAAGATTCCCTATCCCCACCTGACGTCGACGTTATCAGGTATTGTCCTGATCCTGTAAGATGTTCTAATGCCTGTAGAAGACGTGGGTTTGTCGGCGGAATGTGCATAGGATTCACTGGAAGAACATGCCGTTGTTCCAACAGAAGACATCTGGATGTCAGGGATGTTCCTCCATATCCACCGAATGTTGAAGTTAGTCCGTCAGGAACACAATTAAATGATGGGGATAATGGTGGCTGGGGAATCAGTGGCAGAAGACGAAGCTGCAGACGACGACGAACACAACCATTTGGCTGCCGAGGATAGTCAATGTTGAATATGCGACAATTGGAAGCACAGTAACTTTCGAACCCAGATACAATAGACTTTTACATTAAACAAATAGGCGTACACTTCAATTTATTACTTTAAATTATTTCCCAAAACGCTTAGAACTAAAGTTATATTTTTTTAGAGTTTAGAATTTTTATATGTACTATGTTATGTCACTGATGTATTTTTTTAAAATAATTTTAGAAACCATTATCCTTATAATATTCAACAGCTCTTATATAAGAATATGTTTATTTTGAACCAGCCATATATAAAATATGCAATATGTATAATAATGTGAGAAGTTTCATGTTTTAAAATTTACAATAATAAATAGCCAATTGAGAACAAACATTGTGATCATTATTTTATAATTTTGTCATAAAATCGTTAACCTTTACTTTGTATGGTAGATCACGTACTCTTTTTTATATGACATACAGCATTAAGCACTTAGTGAGTTGTAGGATATTCGAAAATGTAATTTTTTTTGTGCGTGGACTCTATATAAAAGTTAAGCTTATTACTTCCAATAATTTCTCTTTGATAGAAAAATAGTATTGATTATTCAGGGTGGTCACAAATTGTTGAGAGATGCTAATTGTTTGATTGGTTCACATTTAGCTGTATTGGCATGAAAAACGTTACTTATGCCCAACTAGTTTGTTTATATTAAGTAAGCTATTAGTTAATTATCCAACAATTATTTAATTACACATAAATTGTGTAAAAGTTTTCATAGTACTTTGAAAATTCGTTATTATTCTAGCAATTTTTCATAACTTTTCAGCAATTTTTACAAAATCGTTATTATTTTTAATGAATAGATAAATTAATATGCAATATTTTTCATTTTGGGGGCTTTTTGTTTACTAGAAATGACCCCATCAGTGCTATTGTAATTTCTAAATTAGGCCCTATGGGGTACAACGGTCATTAATATATACTTACGCGACATAAAGACTATTGATATTACAAACCCACATAATTTCAGGTCTGAACAGTCTATAGGGATAAATAAACTGCCATCTTGTAGAAAGAAATAGGCCACATTTACCAGGTTGGCTGTTATTTCACTCCCGTTCAAGGGAAATAAGTCAAAATTTGAAGCATATGCTGGTCTGTTTAACCCATGCGACTTCAGTTCTAATTAATGGGTTGTAGCGAGTTCATGCGTAAGTTGAAGTGAATAACGAGTTCTACAATTCCATTTGACTAGATTTTAATATGAACCCAAAATATCCCACTAAAGTTCAAATGCGGCATAGAAAACTTAAACTTATAACAAGTGCGAAAATATCTAGATCTTTCCGAAGACGGGAGTAGGCCGAGCAGGGGCGTTTACCAAGTATTCACGAATCAATGTGGGCACTGTGTCTACCCAATCTTTTTAATCACTGTTTGTTTTTGTTCACTGGTTGGTTTTTTTTATCACTAATAAGAATAACCTAACAATAAAATTTTAAATTAAAGATCAAAATATCAAAGGATAATTTTAAAAGACTTTATCATTAACTTTCCGATATGAATTTTTTAAAAACATAAACAACAATAACAAAATTGTCATTTTATTGATATATTATCTTATCACTTAAAAAAATATCAGATTTTAATGCAAGGCAAACTATTCAAAAATATACATTAATGTAAAACATTGACTAATTAATAGACTTGGGTGATGAGGACATATTGCCGTCGCTATTAATCGCCAGCTAATATTCGATATTTTCCGATTAATCGGTTTAAAGTATCGATACTTTTGAATATATATTGTCGGAATATATATATTAATGATATACCAATGTAGAATAAATACAGTAGTAATAAGTAAACGCAAAGATAAATACAGTAAGTACAAGATGTATAACCCTAAATTGTTGGATTAAAGGATTACGTTATAGGAAAAACGACATTTTGTTTTCAAATCAAGGAATAGTGTAATTTTGTTTTCCCCTTTATATATATTACTAGCAAAAATACCCGTTCTTCGCACGGTGGTAAATAAAATAACGACAAATGACAGAAAGTACATTTTCTCTCCTCATTGTAGCAAAAAGCCCAATGTGCGGATATTTTCAGTAATTATTAAATCAAACAAAAGTTATGACGTCTTCTTTATAGTGTCAATAACGAAAGGAAAATTCTTTAAAATCGCAAACGATATTGTCATCTATGTTAAGTGAGTGACATACATTGAAATAGTTATAATAAACGAATAGAACATCGTACAAACTTAAAAATTATAACAAAAAATGCCTAATTTTTCAAGTAAAGTTCTCTGTAAATTTCATAACGATACGTTGTGTAATTATGGAGTATTTCGTATAAATATCGGCATTCTAATTGATTCATATTTTTTTTACATTGTATTTTCGCTTTTCTCCATTGATTTTACTGTTGCCCCTTCCTGAAACTTTGCTAGGATATGCTAAAAAATGTCATAACATTCGAATGGAACATCGTAGAGACTCGAAAATAGTCACGTTAAAATTCTTATTTCTTGAACTAATTATTCTGTGAATTTCAAAGCTCTACGTTGTGTAGTTACAGAGCTTATTTTGTACTGACAAACAAACAAACAGAGATCCGGACACATTTTGGGATTTTCAGCTTTATATATATGATTAAAAATATCGATACTTTGCTAATTTTGCCCCAAACATTCCGAGTGTTCTTTCGATTAATCGTAAAAATGATAAATCGTCAAATCTAAAATTACAAAACCGAAATCGCGATTATTGTTTACTTCCGGAATTCCGATATATATCGAATAATTGCCCAAGCCTACTAGTTAAAATACATCTGCTCTCCTACAAACATTTAGCTAAATTGCATTATCATTGTTATAACTTTAACCAAGCGATGAATTTTACTTGTTTACAGGAATCGCTAGAGCATCAAATTACTCTCCGTCTACGAAAGGATCCTTTGTTAGAATTTAGTCTGTCAAAATTTATATTTTGAAATGGTGTTTCTGCATTGTTTGCAATAAATTCCTAGCGATAAGGGATTCTAATCCTTCATCTATACAGATCAAACTTCAGGAATGGCGGTGCATGTATGCATCAGCATTTGTATCTTTTTGTTGATAGGTAAGTAAAATTAATGTTCCATTATCACTAACAGGACCGCCCCTTAACAAACGCTGGACACGATGCGACACTAGTAGCTGTTTTTTTTTTTTAATTTTCTACACAAACTTATAAATTTTGAGATTATTGAGAAGACCATCCGGATATTTTTATTTTGGGTTTATTCGAATCGGTCAACGAGCATAAGTTATTTATTAAATTTCCAGAAGGCAGATCATTTCGTTACATAAAAAGTCGGCATTATTTTTTTCTTTTTGGTAAAGAATTTGAATTAACATTGAATATGTATTAATATGTAATAGTAACTAACTTTGAATATGAATTAACATTGAATCTGAACTAACATTGAATTTGAATTAACATTGAATATGTATTAATATTTAATAGTAACTAACTTTGAATATGAATTAACATTGAATATGTATTAATATTTAATAGTAACTAACTTTGAATATGAATTAACATTGAATCTGAACTAACATTGAATATGAATTAATATTGAATATGTGTTAATATTTAATAGTAACTAACTTTGAATATGAATTAGCATTGAATCTGAACTAACATTGAATTTGAATTAACATTGAATATGTATTAATATTTAATTGTAACTAACTTTGAATATGAATTAACATTGAATCTGAACTAACATTGAATATGAATTAACATTGAATATGTGTTATTATTTAATAGTAACTAACTTTGAATAATAATTAACATTGAATATGAACTAACATTGAATATGAATTAACATTAAATTTAAATTAACATTAAATATCAATTAGCATTTATTGTGAATGAAAATTGAATATGAATAAACATTGAATATGAATCAACATTGAATGTGAACTAACATTGAATTTGTATTAACATTGAAAATGAATTAACAATTTATTCGATGTCAATGAGTCATAATCTGACTTATATGTTTAGAATTTGTCTAATTACACTTTCAATTATAATAATAAAAAAGAAATTGAAAGTTAAAATAATTTATGGCTTAAAAGGAACCTAGAAGTTAAAAAAAAAAATACACGAATTCATATCATTTAAAATATTCTCATTTTATGTATCGTTCTCTAATGAGCGCTGGGTCTTGTGCGGTGGTACGCGTCCCACACCCCTAACTTGCACACACAAGAAGAATGAAGGTCAATATTGAATATAGAATCAATGTCCAAAGTTTTAAAAAATGGAATGACCAGTGTTTTATATATGCATATACAACTCTTTGTTTAAATCATTGCAATTGAAAGATATTTAGTCCAGCTGTATTATTTTATGTTTTTTTTTGTTGAATTAACTAAAGTATTAAAGCTGCACAACGAATTACTGGGCTCAGAACCTATCTCGAAAGAAAGACCCGAGAACATTGGTTAATATTTTAAAAAATAAACTAATTGGAAATAACATTTGTATTTGTAAATGTCATAATTTCCATGTTTACTTATGTTTACTTTTGAAGCATTTGTTCGGAATTGATGTAAAATACTTGTTATTTTTAAAAAAAATTCCTCAATATTAGGATTTTGTATTTTAGGATTACGTGCTAACTGATATATTGTATTTTAGCATTACTTACTAACTGATATATTGTATTTTAGCATTACTTACTAACTGATATATTGTATTTTAGCATTATGTATTAAGTGATATATATTGTATTTTAGCATGCCGTACTAAGTGACTGATATATATTTTATTTCAGCATTACGTACTAACTGATATATTGTATTTTATTTCATTCCACTAATTGTATGTATTATAAAGCAATCAACACATGGCATATTTTTTGCTTTATTTTGTAAGATAGTTTGGATAATGTATGAAAGATTTGATTAAAATTTATCTGTCTAATCTGTATCTAATTATAAAATAAAAACTTGTAATAAATTATGCTTATTTTTTTTGCAATCTCCAGTGTCATCATGAATTTTAATAAAGAATGCTTTAATTACATTATTATAAATTCATTTGTAAATGAAATTAGACCTTTATTTAACAGTAATAAATTACTTTTAATTAATTTAGTCCAATTATTTAAGAATCCCTTTTTCAAAAACGAATAGCCAGTATAGTGCCAGTAATAGCCAGTATATAGCCAGAATAGTGTCCAGTGAACGAGCTAACAGCTTACGGGACAATGTGTATATCTATGTCGACATGCAATTTTTCATTTAATCAAATCAAAATATCATGTTTGTGTTTTATCATTCCAGAACTCCAGTCATGCCATGGCCAGGAGGAGTGTCCAGTGAACGAGGTTCCTGTGGATTGCGTGGATGCTTGCAGCAACACGTGTGAGCCAACCGGGCACCTTTGTTCTCTGGTATGCAGCCCAGGTTGCGACTGCGAACCAGGTTACGCCAGGGACAGATTCGGTGTCTGCATACCACGAAGGTATTGCCATGGTAAGCATAAATAACATTCACTGGCGCCATTGTTAGTGTTGGTTTGTATTACCTCAAAGGCACCCAGAAAAAAAGTCGGCATGAAACCTTCATCAAAATTGTCAAATTGAAGGTTTTTTGCAGGTTTTCATGAGGATTTTTTACAGTTTTTATCAAGGATATTGAAACAATAACCTTTAATTTTATAGATAAACTTTAATTTTATATAAAACTGCAATTTTCCTACATAAAACCTTCAATTTCAATATTTTTATGAAGGTTTTATGCTGATTTTTTTTGCTGGGCAGGTCAATCTTTCAAATTATTTGGCAATGTTCGAAAATAAGTTCATAAATGTTGCACAAAAATAATTTTAAAGCATTTATTTGTAGGGAAAAAAATAATACTCTGGTAATAATCTAATTTTGTTCAAATTTAGTTTCTTAAATGCAGAAAGGAAAAATAAAATAAACAAAAAAGTTAAAATAAATTTGATGTTGATATTTCTGTGCGCTTTGATTTAATTCATGATGTTAAGGAATTCGACACTCAAGATCTATGAACCTCAGACTTGTATGGAACATTTCTGTATACAGGGCGGTCACAAATTGTTGGCAATGACCACTGTTTGTCTGTATCACATTTAGATGCATTCAAATAATAAAATCATTATTTTTACCCAACCACTTCACTTATATTTGAGACATGTCGATTAGTTTTAATAGCAACAAACATAGTAGTTAAAGCATTTTAAATCGAATAGTTTATTATTTTATTTAAACAGCTCTAGAGAATGACCATCGCCCAATAATTTGTGACCACCTTGTATTTTGTAATTTATTTAAACGTTTTAAGTATTGAAATTAGTATTTTGGAAAATCACCGACTTCATAAAAAAATTTAGACAGTTGTTTTTACTATGGTTAGTACTTGAAATTAAAAGATGTTTAACAAACTGTCTTCAGAGATGTGCATAAAAGTTTTTTGAAAAATCATTGAACAAAAAATCATTGATTTCATCAAACTATTTTTTAAAAAATTATAAAAAAATTCATCAATATATTATTATTCCTTAAAGGCAAGTTAATGTAATATGTTTAAACGTACAATGTAGAACATTTTAAAAAGTTTTTTTCAAATAGATCTGAAGTAATATTAATTTAAACTTGATTAGACAATATAAACCTTCACAGAGAAAAATGAGTTCAAAGTTACACGATCAGGCAATTTTGTACCAAATCTGAAATAATGAGCTTAATTCTCAAGAAATAGTTAGTTGTACTAACGTAGAAGTATGGTGTGTTAGATTTAAAATAAAACATTTTTTAAAGCAATGAAAAATTTTCTAGATAATTTTGAGGATTTTGTGTCTTACGTGGTCTTAAAAAAGCTAATGAAAATTAAGAAACGGAACATGTTTCAGAGAACTGAAATGCATAGCTTAAATTAAGAGAATGTAAATGATATTTAAACAATGAGAAATATAAATTATAGGTTACTGTTTGTATTCAAAAAAGTCAACGTGTAGAAAAAAGTGGGAAAGCATTTTTTTTAGCCTGGGAATTTTCCTATTTAAATTTTAAGGTAATTGCATTATAATTGTAGTTGCTTTATATTATTAACACTAATCACCTACAATTGAAATATTTGGTACATTTTATTGCGGCGTAGGTCCGCTTACGGTTGTAACGTTTTAAACTGTACATGTGCTTAACTACATTTTGATACATAAATCGTCGTCATGATGGTAAAAAGTTTTAATCCATATATTTTTTCTGAGTTATTTACCTATACCATCTTAAAAGGCAAGAGACATACTTTCATGGACGAAATGAGACCTTTATTCATTTCCAGCCTAACTATTAATAATTTAGTAATTTTTCTAAGCTAATATGTGATAAAGTAAACTGTGTGGCTTGGGGTTAGAGCCACGGAAAGGGTTCTTTTATGATCAAGACAAGGAATGGCCAGTTGTGTTTTAGTGCAACAAATTTAATTAAAAAAAATCAAAGTTACACACATAAAAAATTTGGGTATAAAACGCAGGTGACTTCACATGCTGAGATCTGACTCTCGACTGACGATTTCACTCACAAACCAGAAGAGGGCGCTACAGTCGCTATAGAGGGCGCTTCGTAAACAGGGTGTTAGAAAAGCGTGGTAAATGATTGTTATTGTATGCATTTGCTATAAATCAAATAATTTTACTGCCTTCAAATTGTTTCTTCTTTAAAATGAATAAATTTAATGTTTGAGAGAGCCTTGCTCACTTTCAACGCTCCTTATTCAAAAGTTATATTTAATGGATTTCAACATTTCACCATGAAAACGATAAAATATTTATCCGCATTTAAATGTATTACATCAATTAATATATAATGCCTAGTCTTATTCGACAGAAGATTCAGTGTCTCCCCCTGATGGTGACGATCGTAGAATTTGTCCGGATTCTGCAAGATGTGCCGATATCTGTAGAAGGCGTGGCTTCGTGGGCGGGGCTTGCAGAGGATTAGCAGGACGAACCTGCTACTGTCTCAATAGAAGTTATCCGGAATTCACAGAAGAGCCGCCATTATCACTAGATGATGATGTTGAAGGGGATGAGGATTCGGAAATCGAAAGCAGAAGGAAAAGGAGGTGCAAGAAAATATGTATTGGGAAAAAGAAGAGGAGGAGAAACCACAAGTGCAAGTGTAAAGGGATCGGAGCAGGGTAGTCCCAATTAAATAAAAATCGCTTGGAAAGATGGAATAATTTAAAACCCACAATGTTGCATTACACAAAATTTTAAAATACCAGTTTTTATTAATCAAGTAAAATTTTTATGCACATTTTAAAGCGTTGTTGGTTTGATTTCTTGGGGGTGTTCTAACCATATTCAAGTGAATTAAAAAAAAAAAAACTTTTTAATAAATATATTTGAAATAAAAAAACATCTGGAAATTTTATAAAAAAACTGCAAATGTGATTCTTGTTACAAAATTGTCAAAAATAAACAGACTTAGTACACTGACTTATACATATACTGAACCTCGTATAACCAATATTCCAGTAACTTTAAAGGCACAACATAAAATCTGCCATTACAATCTTAAGTATCGGAATTTTAGTGCTATTTCCCAGCAAAAGAATTTATGGTTTTATTTTTCGAACATTGCCAAATAATTTGAAAGATTGACCTGCCCAGCAAAAAAAGTCAGCATAAAACCTTCATCAAAATTTTGAAATTGAAGGTTTTATTCAGGAAAACTGCAGTTTTTAGATGGTCTAGAAAATTAAAGGTGTTTGTTTCAATATCCTTCATAAAAACTGTAAAATACCTTCATAAAAACCTGCAAAAAACCTTCAATTTTTAATCGTGAAGGGAAAATGCAGATATTTTGAAGGTTTTATGCAGGAAAATTAAAAACTTCCAAAAACTGCAGTTTTTTGTTTCAATATCCTTTATAAAACCTTCAGTTTGACAATTTTGATGAAGGTTTCATGCTGACTTCTTTTTTTTTTAAGTAGTTACACTATTTTGGCCTTAAAAATTGGCAGAATTATCCAATAATTAAATCCATACGAATATGATTTTATTTTAAAGATATCTCACTTTGTTTTATCTTTAATAATTTCGAACCCAACCATTAAGCAATTTAACATTCTTAAAAGGACATTTTGGGTCACTAACAGAGGCATGCAGATTCAGTAGCTGTGAGACAAGAAGTTTATTTTTTGCATAAATCAGTGACGACTTAGGCTAAGAAGAGTAATGGATATACTTTTTGGAGATGAAAGTCATATTCGTTCACTTTTATAATTTTTATAATATGTAAAATACTCATTGGTGTTTGATTTTCTTGGTGGTTATGCTTACAGGATTTTAATTTTTTAAATATTTGTTTTGCAATTTTAAGCCATGAACCTAAAGATCTATTGAACAATCATAGTGAAATAGTAAAATTTATCATAATACTTTTTTTTTCAATACAAAAACTAAGCTCTTTTGTTTTTCCTTGAACAATTACTAATGTTAATAATTAGTTACACATATTGTCGTTAGTAATCACTATCTCTTTATAATTTATCGCTTACAGTATTAATTATTGACTTATTAAACCTTGTGATTGAATAATTAAATATTTCAGGATCGCGTTCCAGTTTTAGTGGATGTAATAAATTTAGTATTCATATACAGATAAAGAAATAATATTTAAAGTAGTAAAATTTTTATTTGGTTAGCGTGAAGTTTAAAAGCTCAAATGCTTCCAAAATATGTTATGTTACTTTATTTAAAAACATAATTGTTCAGTCCAATTTTGTAGAAAAAAAATTTACTTATATCAACATGTAGCAAAAAAAACAAGATAAAAACTTACAACAAAAAAATATGCACAAGTAACAATATCCAATATTACATTCAGAAAGTACGTATCGATTGAAGAAGCAAAATACAAATAATATATAATATATTGTAAACATGCAGGACTTACAGAAACAAAGTAAGTAAACACTGAATAATATGGAAAAATACAATAAAACAATGAAAATCAGGAATATGTCATCTTTGCACTGGTATTTACAATGCGTTAATTTTTTTTAGAATAAATTATAACTTCAAATTAACTTTAACTAGAAACTAGTACAGCAGAACTTGCAGTTTCTTCAGTCCTTTCAATTGCCGCTTGGTGTCTAGGAAGCAGGAACACAATGGACAAGGCTATCAGTACATGCCAGGCACTGTGAACAAGTGAGTAGTTGCCTTTAGTTTCGAAAAATGCAAACAACGCAAGCCCAGTAAGAGCCAAGCATATTCCAGGAACTAGAGAAATTAGCCATGTGTGGAGTGTTGGATAACACATTACACCCGTCTTGCGGCATCGCACCATCTGAAGAATAAAATAATAGTGTCAATGTCCTTAACAATATTTTTTAAAAAAAACACGCTTTTATTATGTAGTGCGTCTCATAAGTTTATGGACAACTATTATTTTGGATTTAAAAGATAAAAAAAAAAGTTAGAACCACAAAAGAATAATAATCCAATACTCAAAAATATTTAATACTCACAGATTTTTATCTTGACTAATTTTTTGATGACCTTTACCCGTTTTTGAAAAAAAAAGTTATGGTTATAAAAATATCCCTTTCATTTTAAAACTTGAAAATCCAGAGGCCCATCTACCAAACGTTTTTGTGATTTTCTGCGATTTGCAAACGGACTGACATGTTTGTTTTCGCATGTACGCTCTTTATGAAGTTGATGTCCCACATCTCATTTGACTCATTATTAAAAATGTCCTCTCATGTTCTGCAAAGTCGTGAACATATCTGGCGCACTGCACGTTTTTGCACCGTTTTGAAAAAAAATATATGTTTCTAAAAATATCCCTTTTATTTTAAAACTTAAAAACCCAGACGCCCATCTACCAAACGTTTTTGTGGTTTTCTGCGATTTGCAATTGGACTGACATGCATGTCTGCGCATGCACGATCTTTGTGAAATTGATGTCCCACATTTTACTTGGTTTATTTTCCAAAAAGTCCTCTCACGTTCTGCGAAGTCCTGAACACATCTGGTGCGGTTCAATTGTCGTGTTGGTAGACATATTCAGCGATGATTTTCTTCTCACACAAAAAGTCCACTTGAGGAGGTCGTCCAGGATGAAAATATAGTCCATAGCTTTTAACCGAGTGACGACTTGCACCAGTGGCCCAACGTCAATCGACGAGATTCATCCTCAACAAATCGCACAGGTAATATTTTGTCCGGGGTGTTTATATGTTAATGATATGCTCTTTAATAACTCAGAGGTTCTTTCTCGAGTACAGATTAAATAATAGTCTCAATCAAAAGTTGCATCAAAAGTAGCTTTCTTACCCATGATGTCAGAAGGATGGCTAGACCAATTCCGAATGGCCAAACGAATACCTGCAGTCCTCTAACATCATATTGGGTTAAAGATCCGATACTGACAGCTCCAACCACGTGGGCGCAGGACTGGAAAGTTCTAGAGAATTCGGACATCAAGATTAGGGTGACCCAAATTCCGAAATTGGCCAAAAATGTATCGCAGAACAGCAGGAGATCGACACTGGCAACGCAATATGAGAAAACTTCGGCATTGCAACCGTGGTACAGCTAAATTAAAAAAAATCCAATTTCAGACACTTTTAGCATATAATATTATAATTGAAATTGTTTAAACTATTGGTTTTGAGGCAACTTTTTTAGAATTTATGCGTAAGAACACTCATGTAGTTTTGTTTTCTGTACATTATAATAATGAATATTAAAATGGCCGCAATTGTAGGAACGAAAGTTTTTATTCGAAGAAATTATAGGGTGTTTTTTATTATAAGTTTTGATGCAATTTCCATTTTCAGTATGTTTAATAGTAAGTTCAGTTTAGTACAACAAGAAAAAAAAATTATGTTCAAGTTAAAAATTTCTAACTATTATATAACCATAATAATAAAAAAACAATATCTATGATTTCTAATTTTTCAATTTGCACTGTTAACAGTTAACGGAAAATAGTCTTAGAATAAAAATTTAATACTTTTACGAAACTTCTATGGTAACAATAATAATGAGCTTTTTGGTGAAAAAACAAATAAACTTAGTTTTAATAAACTTAGTTTAAACAAATAAATTTAGTATATATTTTAAATCGCATTAAATATATAAAATATGCACAAGAATAAAATGTACTCCAATGAGTTAAAATATCTTAACTTACAACGGAAGCAATCATTGCAGCACAGTATACAAAGCTTTCAGTATAATATTTTCGGTAGAAACTCAAAACTACAGCCGGAATGATGAAAATGTTGCTTAGTGTCAAAATGGCCACATCTAGCATTAGCCGGGCGTCTGATTTGGCTGTGCTGTTATCTGTACATCCCCATCCTTTCCAACCTTTAAAACATTTAATAAATAAATAAAAGTAGTACAGGCAAATCAACAATGTGGATCAGAAATGAAAGATAACATGTTACAAGAGGAATTTATGAAAATAGCGAAGCTCCATCATACAGGCTGTTCGGGAAGTCTTTGGCACATTGTAAAATTATTTAAATAAATAATATGAGCAGTGACTTTTTTATGTCACTTATTACTAACGCAGCTCCTAAATATTTATATTGCATATTTGTTCTTCGCAGAATCCAACAGGGGGCTCTAAATAGCAACCCATGAGAATATGAAAATGTCATTGTCATTGCAATTGTAATGTCATTGTCACACAGCAGAAGACGGTGTTTTATTATGGTCTGAGAAAATTTACAGTTTCTTTAAACAGCTTTATCCATCGTTTGAATTTCTTGACTGATGAATATAACCATTGTTTCGATGCCGTATTTTAACTTTAACAATCGATACCTTTTCATACCATTTCCGATCAACCGGAGCCAGACTAAAGCAGCAATCAAGTTGCGTGAACATGCAAAAATATTAAGAAACAAATGATATTATGTGAAATAAAAATTGTTTGAAACGTTCAATAAAATTAGCCGCGTCGGTTTGAAATACTATAAGAATTTCATACATTTTCCCATTTTTATTTTTAAAAAATTCTTTACACAAAAACAACAACATGAACGGACAGAAGTACGAAGCACACGATTTTTTTAAACGTCAACAAACAAAAAATCTCGCCTCACACTTAGTAAATAAATTTTTAGGATCATTGGAATTAGGATTATTGACATAGCCGTATTTCTACATGTTTTGAAATGAACTGGACTCGATCGCCACTTAAGGAAAACCGGATTATACCATCAACTCTCTACCCAGCGCCAGGATTTACCATTTTTAAAGCTCTACAAATGACTCGTTACTACACTTAATTTATAATTTTGTGATGAGTTAATAGAAGTAGGGTAGCGGTAGTATTAGAATGGAATGGGTGGGGGCTATTGGTGTGAGTGTTTGAGGAGGGGAGGCGCCGGTGTTTTCGGTATTCCAGAGCCGAGTTTTATTCTCAGTCCAACACTGTTATCAGGGCCCGATTAAGACATTGAAACAAGGAACGCCCACCTTGAAATGAGGATTCCATTGCTCTCAAATAGACTCTAGAACATTAAATTGAACTATTATATGCACTAGAATTCTTGCCCGTGAATGACATTCAAACGAAACATTATAATATAACAAAATATATTAATAAGTAATGAGTATTCTGTACGTTTGTTTCTTCCAATACTCGAACAAATTTAACACAAGTAGCAATTTTTTTACTAAAGTTTGTAATGCAAAAGGTAAATTTAGTAGCAAACTATGATAAGGGTGTTAAATACTTATAGAAAATGCGCGATTTGGGGGCCTCTCAAAAATGCAACGTGTTAGTCTTGGCTTCACGGGCCTATTCGGTAATCAGGCCCTGCCTGCTATAAGTTAGTGAAAGAGTACCTGCGAAGCATTTGCAGGTGCTGAAGACAAACCCTCCGCTGACGTCATGACTGCATGTTCCATAACGACCACACATCTGGGACACGCAAGGTGTGGATCGGACTCTGAAGAATATTTCTGTCTCCTGCCCTTCACAGGAAAAGAAATGCGATCTGGAAGGGAATGCAAATCAATTGCCTATTGCCTTCATTATAATTTTTTTTGGCGTTTGTAAAGCTGGGAAACGTGCTTTTTCTTCCGTGCTCTACTTCGAGACATTTCTTCTTACAGAATGGGAAAGTGGAAAAAATGCTTAAGCAACATTTATGAAATTTTTTAATGCTGATGTAGATAAAGGCGTTAAATGCATATGCGTCTTTCTTAAAATTGTTTGACTCTGCTTTTGCTTTATTCAAGCATATAGAAGAAGGGATACATTTTCAAACGCATTTACATTTCCAAGAGGAAAATGTATGTTTAAATTCTTATGGTTTACTTTAATTAAGTGTATCTAATTGATATTTATTATTAAGTGTATCTAATTGAATACTTTAATTAAGTGTATCTACTTAATTAAATGTAATTTTTCCTGAGCGTTTTAATGACATTTGAAATGTGCGAAAACGCGTCAATTTTATTAACTTACCATCCATAACCATGTTCAAAAAGAATGACTATAAAAAAAAACATTAAGTCAAATATTTGCTTGGTGGTAGATGCGGTAAACGCAGCCCTCATCTTCAATGTTGTTGTGAATGTAAAAGCAGTATTTCTTGTTAACTGATTTTTGTCGCTTAACCCCTCACTTGCCCCTACAAATGTGAGTAGTTTAAAAAAAACTACATGATACAGAAGTGGGAAACTTCGTCAATAATACTTAAATAATATTTCACATACTCAACGTACCTATAGTTTAACTAAGACTTAAAACTTTAAGTAAAGTTTATTAAGTTAATTTTATGGAGCGTTGTGGAGTGAAAGAAGGTGTAGTGTGTCGAGGATTGAGTAAGTTATGTTGAGATGGTTTGGACATATAGAGAGGATGATCGAAAGGAGACAGTCGAAACCACTGTACAAGGCGAGTATGGATGGGAGGGTATAATATAGTTTAAGTTTAAAAATTTGGCTCTCAAAAGACATCTCAATCGTTGTATTGTTGATGTTTGGCTCTGTAGACTACTGAGTTTGCCGACTACTGGACTAGACTAAAGAATAGTAAACACTGATCTCTAACTGTAACTTCTGGATCTAAGTTTTTTTTATTTTCTTTTTAAACCCATTTTAATTGTAATCTGCTATTAAAATAGCAAGTCATTTGCAAGTCAAAGTAGAAGTAGTTAAAAAGCAAAAGCAAAAACTATCTGTTTGGCAATATAAAAATTAATTCTATAAGAAGAAAATATAATATTTATATACATTTAATACTTCTGCAATGCTTTGGTAATAAAAAACACCCCAATATTTCACATACAATGACTTTATAGAAATTCCTTTTGGTATGGCAATCATCGAAAAACATGCATTCGTTACCTGAACTTCCTTTGATTGTTGCAGCTGGTATGCAATCGGATGTACCATGTCCCTGCTTCTGGAAATGGTACAAACAATTGCTGCAACGGGACATTCCACATGGCAGAGGTTGCGCTCAGTATCCGTCCACTGGTACAGTCCATGTCCCACGAATTCGGTCTGGTACCGTATGTTACGCAAACATGGATTGTCTTATTTTGAAGCGAGGGATTCTAAAATGGTATTATTATTTTTTATTAGCAAAGTTATAAAAAATACATGCTTATATTTGACGAAACTGTTATCCTTTTTGACAAAATAGGCGCCGGCTATATGCTCCGATTGAATATTCTGTAAAACTGATAAATTTTATTTTGTTGTTTTTTTAACGAAATTTATTTCTTCTAAAATGAGGACCATTTCAAATAAATGTAGAAAGCGTGTTTCGAACCGCGGACCTCTCGGTTCAGTGTTCAACACACTCGGCCAAGAAGGATATAATGAATTTTGATAATATACGTATAAGAACTAAACATGAGTTGATGCCAGCGAAAAGGCATTTCAGTAAATTATTTTCGTTAAATATTTGAAGATTTTTATTTCGTCAAATATCACGTGATTCAATGACGAAAGGTTTTATTAAATATGACGAGAGTAGGTCTTGACTATCGCAGGGTTTTCAAAAATGATAATGCTATATTTTTGTAAGTATTCTTACACATTCCGATATCCCCCCCCCCCCCATCAAAATCTGCATAAAAGCCGTTATAAAGTTTTTCTGACTCTTCATGTTTTTCCAAATATCTTTATAAAACAGGTTAAAGGGATAAAGGTTTTTAATTTGCCTGCATAAAACCTTTAAATCCTGCATTTCCCTTCAATAATTTCAATTCTACATTTTCAGCATTAAACTTACTTAAAACCTTCAATTTCACAACTTGTATGAAGGTTTTATGCAGATTTTTTTTAAAGCCGGGTTCTTTTTGACGAAGATATGAGTGTTTTTATGTTTTTTCGTAAATTAATTAGCTTTTGGATTTAAAGAAATAATAATTTAAATTTTTAAACTCTTCTAAGGAATTTGTGACAGTCAAAGGAATAACAGGTTTAATAAGACATTTAAATTAAATTTTTAATTAGCTTTTGAATTCCCAAAAATAATAATTTGAATTTTTAAACTCTTCCAAGAAATTTATGACAGTCAAAGGGATAACAGGTTTAATAAGACATTTAAATAAAATTTTTAATTTGCTTTTGGATTCACTGAAATAATAATTTGAATTTTTAAACTCTTCTAAGAAATTTGTGTCAGTTAAAGGGATAACAGGTTTAATAAGACAAATTAAATTTTTAATTAGCTTTTGGATTCACTGAAATAATAATTTGATTTTTTAAACTCTTCTAAGAAATTTGTGACAGTCAAAGGGATAACAGGTTTATTAAGACATTTAAATTAAATTTTTAATTAGCTTTTGGATTCCCAGAAATAATAATTTGAATTTTTAAACTCTTCAAAGACATTTGTGACAGTCAAAGGGATAACAGGTTTAATAAGACATTTAAATTAAATTATTAATTAGCTTTTAGATTCACAGAAATAATAATTTGAATTTTTAAACTCTTCCAAGAAATTTATGACAGTCAAAGGGATAACAGGTTTAATAAGACATTTAAAAAAAAAATTAATTTGCTTTTGGATTCACTGAAATAATAATTTGAATTTTTAAACTCTTCTAAGAAATTTGTGACAGTCAAATGGATAACAGGTTTAATAAGACAAATTAAATTTTTAATTAGCTTTTGGAATCACTGAAATAATATTTTGATTTTTTAAACTCTTCTAAGAAATTTGTGACAGTCAAAGGGATAACAGGTTTAATAAGACATTTAAATTAGCTTTTGGATTCACAGAAATAATAATTTGAATTTTTAAACACTTCTAAGTAATTTGTGACAGTCAAATGTATAAAAGGATTATTAAGGCATTTAAATTAAACTTACGTCGAACTCACTTTTATTCTTTGAAAAATAAAACTAAACAGAAAGTACCGTTAGTGGAAATAGCCCGGACTCTATGACGATGGCTTGGCCAATGTCCACGGATGAATAGACTTGAAAACTTGCGAGAGTATATATAGAATTCGAAATATTAAAAACAAAAGATCCGTTGCTTGGGGATAAGCGATTATATTCGAACGCTATGTTCATCGGTGGAGAAATTCGAACGAAAGGAATGGAAGGCCAGCAATTTGTACTGGGAAGGGTGCCATTCCATTCCGTTTTGATATCAGAAGGTTCTAATTCTACGTCTTGCATCGAATCATCGCAATCTGAAAGAATGAAAAGAAACAATGCAGACAAAGGAAATAATGGGTGGCACAATGAATTCTATTGTTTTCGTAAATTGCAAGAAATCGTAGTTTTAAAAAATAATTTTAAAATTTTATACACAAATCTCTAAAAAACAACTGCATTAAAATATTTCAATCATTTAAATGTTGATAGTATAACTCCAATATGTACATGAGATACCATGTATTATGGTATAAACAACTTCTTGGCAATTAAAAAATAATTCTAAACGAATTTTTCCCGTGTAATAATGGATGATTACAAAGGTATCACATCTGTAAAAGGCAATATCTCCGCAATCAAACACCTTAGAAAATAATTCTACATATCATTGCAAAGAAGATATTCTATAATTTAATTTAATTGGCAAGAGATATCTCTAGGAGAGTCTTTCATTGCATTACAAGATTTGGTTCTTTTTTGTCTATTGGCTTTGAGATGACAATTGTACAAAAAATGGCTTTCGATGTCAATTGAATTTACTAAAAGTAAATTTATTAAAAATGTTCAAATTGTGCAATTTTGTTTTCTTTTTTTAAAAATACGAATTCGTCTTATCGACACGTGATGTATTTTACTTTGATTTCGTCAATTTAGTGAAATAGGGTGCTTTTTGAAAGGTAAAAGTTATAATCGAAGGTTTGAAAACTTATAATAAAGATAGCTGCTGGCAACCTTTCTCGCCACAAAATAAAACTCTCAAATATCTTCTTCACAATGATATGTAAAATGACGCTCTTAGTATTTGGTTGCGGAAATATACCCTTTCAATGTTCTGTTATTCTTTTGTAGAATAATACGATTTTCACTTTCTATTAAACACCAATTTAAATATTTTCAAGTTAGTAAATTGAAACTAATATTAGTTACCTCGTGTCTTACATTATTACATAGCTCACTGATGTTGAAACAATGTTGTTCGATTTATAATTTTTAACCGACCACAACATAAAATTTATTATACAACATATACTAAAGTTAGCTTCAGCACACTATAACATATTGAAAAATTCACACATTTACCTGTGGTTTGAATCCTCAGATTAAATTGAAAATTTTCGTGCTTCAAGGTTTCGATAGACACGTAATTCCAATCCTGATTGGCTGGAATCATCAACAGAGAACATTCATCAGAAATGCTGCAGTTTATGAAACTGGGTTCGTCTTCATTAACCGATGGAAGACCCATTGGACGAGCTTTTATTATAATTGGACATTTTCCACTCGTTGAACAATTACTCACATGTATTGCACTCAACCAGCTGTTTTTATTAGCAAAAAACCTGCAAAGAATTTTTTAAAAATGCCTTTAGACTTTTTTTTTTGCGCTGTTTGCGAAATATTTCATTTTGTTTGCAAATGTGAGATATGACAAGTAGCGTTTCTATAGTTACGGGGAAGTCTTTATGATTTTTACAGGAACATTTAGAAAGCCCATTTAGGCAATTATAATTTCAGAAGTCTTTAAGCATGATGAACGTTATTAATAAATGGATTTCTTCACATTAGATATTAATTATGATCAAATATTAAAATATATAACTGTATACAACCTGTATATTTGATGTGAAGAGGCATTCTGTGTTGTTTCGGATTTCTGAAGTAAAGTAATGGCATTTTTTATTATATTTAGCTTCAAAGACGAAAACAGTTTGCTTAAACAAGGATTAAAGAGGCCCTAGAAATAAAAATTGTAAGCATTAACAACATTTGCAAAACTTTTTTAACACGTTCTTAGTTGGCATCGTATTATAGATTCATTATTGTCTGACTGTATGGTCAACAGGAGAACATTCTGCCCAGACAATTGGCAGAAATTAGTAAGATAGAAAAGATAGATACCTATGACCAGACAATTACAATTCAGGATAGAACATACATTGATTTACAGCCGAGCAGTGGCAACTATCGGATATGAAACTAAACTATTTAGTTGCACGCAATTGAGAACTCAAATCATTAAAATTTTATGTCATATTAATGGCTAAAAGCACAATGGTTATATGTCCACTTTTGGTTAAAATGAGCAATTGGTTTCAACGTAAAAGTGGAATCAAGCTCTTTCTTTCTGCAGAAACATTGTATGTCATATCCAAATAACAATGTTGTAGTACTTGCTTATAAAAAATAATTCCCCATAGGCTTTATTAAGATCTTCAATCTTCATTTCGCGTTTTCCGAAAGCTTGCAAAAAGGATTATATAACCATTGTGCTTTTAAACTACAATATATGTTATTGAAAACTCAATTGTATAATATTTAATTGCCTAACATATTCTTTCACTTGGTACCATGCTAACATCTTTGGCAGATAATCGACAATTTGGCAATTTTGTATGGATTACGGTGATCCGAGTTAGGCGATTTTTCACCTTCACTATACGATTGCATTAGTTGCAATTAAATAATCGCTCCCAGTTCCCGTGAGATATTTTAGTTGACTAAAAGTTGCAATAGAATTGTTGCTAGCGCATGGCCAGCCTGATTGTTATTGATGTTGTACAACTTACCCATTAAACAAGTTTGTACACGTTTTAATTAAATGACATTTCATATACAGGCAACATTTATAGTAAGGTGACAAGTAGCTATTTCAATGTTCTAGATTCACATGAGCAGACACATACCTTCTGTTTTATTTTGTCTGAATTGTCCACTAACACAGCAGATGCATACCAATGTCCAGACAGAGGTTGCTGGATGTTTATCTCGGCGGGCACTAAATCAAGTTGCACCACGGCATTGTTTACATACATTCTCTTGATGGAGATGTATTCGGGATAAGTTGAATTCTGTAGGTTCATGATGGGGTAACTACCATACTGCAAATATCTAATAATACAAATACAATAATCAGTCAAATGTATTCCAAAGACTTTGGAAAAGCTTAGAAATGTTATGTATGTGCAGATTGGCTGCTAAGTGGAGTAGAAATCTTAACGTTAAATATTTTACTTAGCAAGAACTATGATTGTAATAGAGTTAGTTACAAGTATGACTTACAACTATGATATAATTTTTAACCGACTGAACAGCGCGCCAACCAAAACAACAAAATAAAACTGTCAGAAACTTTAAATTAAAACCGCCAAATCGCGAGCCAAGAGAAGTGGTTATCAATTTGACTGTTATGTATATTTTTTATTATTAAGATATAGGAAATATATTAATGTTAAATCTTTTTCTGAGTAGGAAGTATAATTGTAATACAGTTACGAGTATGACTTACAACTATGATTGTAAACATTAGAGTAGGCGTAAATAGGGTAGGGTACTGGTATCATGCATATGGTCTTCGGCTCGATTTCGAGTGACAGACAGGGCAATAAGTATCATTAACCGGGATACAAAAATTCTTTAAAATTAGCAAAAATCAAAATTCCTCGTATGAAATTAAAAAGACGCCTCTTTGAAATAAATAAGCTTATACCCCCAATTAAATAAAAAAAGGCATACTAATAATATTGTTAATAGCGTTTTTCTAAATTTTATTTTTTCATAGAAAACAGTGGATTTCAATACAAAAGTCGATGGGTAGGAAAACCATGTGCCTACCTTTTTCCATTAAATTGTAATAACGTAGTTCATTTTTAACATACTGCAACAAAATAAATTAAAACATTTCTGGACTACTTATTGAGCAGCTAATTTTCAAAAGAGAACATTTTACTGGCTTGGATTCAGCAGCTGTAGCGAACACTGCTTGGCGACGTAATTAATTCAATCGCATTTACTTCTATACTACCAATTCGACATTTAGAAATGAATCGCTTGAATTTTGTCGCCAAGCAGCGTTCCGTACAGCTGCTGAAAACACACAGGAAAATGTTTCCTTAAAGCTCCTCAATTTAAGCTTCTCATGTTTCCTTATGATCGGAACAAGCACTGCTGACGTTAGATAAGAATTTTTCAAACTTTTATCACAATTAGAAAAATACATTCAAGAAATATATTACAGACATAACTCATTTTCTTATTAAGAAATCGAAAAAATCGAACTTTGATGTTAAGCCTTATCACGAGCGAATTATTAGTTTACGAGGTTATAGCGTCGAAACAAATAAAAACTCTATCCCAAATAAATATAACTTAATAAGAATAACTGTTTTATGACATATCTTACATTTCAATGATTTCTGACTGACAATCATTATTTCCAATGGCTTTGTAACGAAAAGACGCCAAGTCAACTTGAGGAGGAACGGCGTATTGAAACAATTGGACGTCTCGGTAGGATTTGAAGGGTTCCAAAATTCGAGTCTCTGTGATGCGTGTACGAAAAGAATCTAGGAATAAAGTTATAATCATGTTCAAAATGTAAAATAAGTAGTTAATTATTTTGTTGGCTAAATTAATTAATTTGTCGAATAAAGGGCAATCCGCCAAACTTTAAAATTAATGTTGCCAAATCGGATTTGAATTCAAATTGGCAACACCGCGCATTACTAGAATAATATATCGTCTCCTCAGAGCAACAGTAAGACATCTAAAAAAGAAAATGAGTTTTCGGTCTTGCTTAATATTACCAAATTTGCATTATTTAGTGGAACACTCGGACATTTTGATGTCATCTTTGAAATCCCTGAACTACAGCCTTAGATATTCAGCATTAAAAAAAACAGTAATTCTTAAAATCAATTTTATAGACTACTCTGTTTTTGTTCATATCCTACTGTTGCCCTGAGGCGACGATATATTATAAGTAAGCGCAAATTCCAATCAAAATAGCAATTTTGTTAGTTTTCCAATCGCTATTTTTTTAATAGTTATTTCGCTATTGTTAACACTTTCATAGTGACTTGTTACTTCGTGAATTTAGTAATCGTTTCGTATAAGTTATAAACCACGCCCAAAATGACGTCAGGTAAGTTTTTCATTCCGTTTCTCTCATTGGTTTAACCTACAGCAAGTAGCTAAACCCACTTGTTTGCATGTTATCGATGTTGGAAATGGAAACCCAAGGCCTTCCACGCCAAAGTTATCGATAAAAATTAATAAGGCTTTGAAGTGGTTGAAATTGATTTGAAAGTGTCCTTTTATTCTTTACTTTATTTTTATTATTGGCGAAATAATGGGGCCAGTATTCATATCCATTTATAACATTTAAGCATATGGGGTTTTTGTCCAAATCTTTGTTCACTAACTTTGACAAAAGAAACCCATTGGAACATAAATTCCAAATACAAATAACACACTTCAAGTTAAAAAATAATAATGGTAGAAAATGTACATCTTAAACTTTTAAATTAAATGAAAAATATCGCTAATGTAACGCACATCTGAAAATCGAAACACATGAAATGTTTGGAACAGATGTAGTATAGGACATTTGGCACGTTTTTTTTTTTGGCGATGAAAAATTGTCGTTAAACGTAGTTCCGGAAACGCACAAAAATGATTACGCAGCGCGATGGCGTCACATGGTTGCCAGATTGAAAGTCGCCACAAGAATATGAAAACACCAACAGTCAGGTGGGGCCGCCATACTATAAATTTATCGCCCCTATAAAACGCGCCAAAAAAAAAAAACCATGCGCCAAATGTCCTATACTACATCTGTACCAAATGTTTTACTTCCGTACAATTGAAAATTTTAAATATGCCATTAAACTATGAACCAATTACGGTAATTTCGACAAGGAAATCGGTAACGGTTTTAGGAAATTTTAGTGTATTATGAATTAATATATCTAATATATATTTTAAAAAGCAGTAGCGTACCCAATTCACATTTGACCCACAATAATTGTGTGATAATGATGTATACTGTCAGAATCATCACATTTTCCCCCAAACGTAGAAACAAACATTTGTTTACCGTTGCTGTATTCGTTTACTGGTTTGCAGCTTATTTACTTTCCGTCTTTAACAAGATGAGGTCTCGATTGTATTTATGTCTAATCCAATACGATGATCAGGCTTTGAAAATCTACAGACATGTAATGCAACTTTCTTCGGTACAGATGTAGTATAAGACATTTGGCGCACGAGTTTTTTTTTGGCGTGTTTTTTTGGGACGATAACATTGACATTGTTGGACATATACCACCTGACATTGTTGGTATATTCCGATCCTTGTAGCGACTTTCAATCTGGCAACCCTATGACGTCATAGCGCTGTTTAACGGCAATTTTTCATCCAAAAAAAAAAAATCGCGCCATATGTCCTATACTACATTTGTTCCCTTTCTTCTAGGCCTCCGTGGCCGAGTGGATTAAGGCGTCAGCTGGGAATCCAAGGGTCCCCGGTTCAAACCTTGCAATGGTCTAGAACAGTGGTCGGCAAACCGTGGCTCGCGAGCCACACGCGGCTCTTTGGCTTCTTGAGTGTGGCTCTGCCACAAAATGCAACTTGCGGGCGCGACATTGCGATTTAAACTTCGTGGCCTGAAATTAAAAACAATAACATACATACTTGACTTAACCCAAACTTTCCAAAGAGAGGCAAGGCCATTGTTCACATTAATGTTTGTCAGTCATTGTTATAAATAAATTTTATGGATACCTTAAAATTTAATTTTATCAATAAATGATATCGTTATTAAGTACGATATCAAGTTTTACTCAACGTACCTATAGTTTAACTAAGACTTAAAACTTTAAGTAAAGTTTATTAAGTTAATTTTATGGAGCGTTGTGGAGTGAAAGAAGGTGTAGTGTGTCGAGGATTGAGTAAGTTATGTTGAGATGGTTTGGACATATAGAGAGGATGATCGAAAGGAGACATTCGAAACCAGTGTACAAGGCGAGTATGGATGGGAGGGTATAATATAGTTCAAGTTTAAAAATTTGGCTCTCAAAAGACATCTCAATCGTTGTATTGTTGATGTTTGGCTCTGTCGACTACTGGACTAGACTAAAGAATGGTAAAAAGTAGTGATATTGCGAACGGAGGGTTGCCAACTTCGCTACCAAAATACTAGAATGTCGTCCAGAACATAAACAAAAATTAACGGCGTGTATACGGGAATGGACCCCGCTCAGATTTATCGTGCACCAAAGTCCCGACGTCTATTGAAGGCGTTGTGTGCCAGCTCAGGAGTTGTCCTCGTCATCTGACCATGGTTCAAAAATACGAGGCATCGTTCCCGGGTATTTCCTTCGAGATAGGCCCCGAACCGTCGCCAATAGCCCACTGTGCAGCACTAGTACGACGTTAACCAAATCAAACCACATTTCTTCTTATTCTATTTGCGTTACTCAAATATTAACAATATAAATATTAATAATTTTAAAAGCAATATTTTTCAAACTTAATATTCATGTATTATACTAATTAAATTATTCGGTATAACTTCATTTTCGTTCTCTCGGCTGCTACAAAATACAAGCAAAATCTCCTCTTCAAAATTTTACAGATATTGTTTTATTTTTACGCAAATTTTATTTATGATATTAGGTTTGGTTAATTAACATCGTACTAGAGCAGATTGGGCTATTGGCCACGATTCGTGGCCTATCCCGAAGAAATAACCCGGCAACAATGCCTCGTATTTTCGAACCATGTTCACATGACGAGGACACCTGAACTGGCTCCCAACGCAACCTCAATAGGCGTCAGGACATTAGACCCCTGATCATATTTATCGTGCACCAGTCCCGTATATACGCCAGTATAATTTATTTTAATGTTCTAGATGAATTTTTAGTATTTTTATAGCGAAGCTGCCAACCATCCGATCGCAGATCACTATTTTTACTTTTCTTCGTTAAGTCCATTGCACTAGCTTGAACTGTCAATCCTCTGATCACCAGCAGAACGGCTTTATTCATTAGGCAGCTGGAGGCCCTTATTGGGTTTGGTTAAATAACGTCGCACTAGAGCTGCGCAGTGGGATATTGGGGACGGTTAGGGGCCTATCTAGAAGGAAAGACCCGGGAACGATGCCTCGTATTTTTGAGCCATGGTCAGATGACTTATTATATTGAAAACTTCAAACATTTAAATGATTTTTTTTAACACAGTGTCATTTCGTAACGGAAGCGAGCTTCAGTTACCAGAAGTATTTCAATAACGAAACGTTAAATCATTAAAACTCATTTTATTAAAAATACACATGCTATAAAACTAATTAAACCTTACAAAACTCTAAAATATTGAAATTCTTATTCCAGTAAAATGCTGACACATCGAAGAATTTTTTTCAAATTGTAATAGAAAAGGATAACTATAAGGCCAGCAGCAACGTTATTCATATAAAAGGTATACAGATAAAGAGTGTCACTGCACAAACGCTTTTCCATAGTAATGAGGTAGATAACTTCTGCAATAGAAAACGTATGTTATAATATCAAGGATACAAATACAGAGAAAGCTTATACATAAATATACAAGAAAAACATTACTTTAAGTCTCAGTCAATCTTCAAGAGATCAAAACTGAGCTTTTGCATTGGAATTTTGAAATGTACAAGTCGTATCAAAGAATAACTCGATAGTAGTTTTAAGGGATTACAGGGTGCACCAAAAGTCTGGTACATAAAAATATATGGAATTAAATTACTGTAAGAGTGAGGTTTGAGCTAAAATGCTTTTTAACCGACTGCACAGCACGCCACTCCGAAAATTTAAAATAAAATCGCCAAATCGCGCGCCAATGAGTGATTATCAATTCGACTAATGTTAGAGTTAATAGAAAGTTTTATTTAAATTAAATAAAAATTGTTTCAAAATTTTGTCCATAGATGGCGATGTATCTGACAATCAGAAAAACGCATTTGAACACGTGGATTGAAATGGTATAACGTTTGAATTCGGCCGAGTTACAATTTTCAATATTGTCCGACTTTTAACCGACTTTATACTTTAGGTATGATAGTTGATCTTGATATTTACGCTCTTTCGGAACAGTTGCGTCTCTCGTTCTTTTTAAAGAGGAATTGTTTAATTTAGGGTTAATAAATTATGTTAATACTCAATTGATGTCACTTTTAATTGTACAGTAGACTTCCAAGATAGCAAAAATCCGTCAAAATTACGAAAATTTTATTTTTATATAAACAACAATGTTGATATTTATAAGAGCACAACTATCAGTGCCGTTACACAAAAAATATTTTGGGCGGTTGGAACAAGAAATTTCCTAACTTAACAATGCTGAAAATTCCCAGTTCCAACTTATCGACATTTCATTTTTTTTTATATATATATTTTAGGCAATATTAAACAGTTCTCATAAGCATTGATTTGTTGCACCCATATTCCAATGCAGTGTCCGTTCCGAGGTTTAATTTAAATGTAATCTTACAAGTTGTGCAATTTCTAATCTTGTTTGGCTTTCATTTGTTAATTTTCTTCAGGGGGGGAGGTGAAGTGTCCGGAAATATATTTTTCCAATTTTTTTTTTTAAAGAAATTGTTTTACACGTGCAAAAATTTAGTTATGCAATAGTGTTAAAATGTACCATAAAAATATTCGTAAAAAAATTGCATATAGAACATTACATTTTTAAAAAAGTTATTATATATTTTTTTAATTAAATTAAAAAGTTATTTCCAAACCAAAAAAAATGCTCCATGTTGAATAAATGCATGGTAAAAATTTCAGAGTGTTAGCTTGAAAACTACAGTCCACTTAAATGGAGTTGGATAAAGAACAAGTTACGAAAAAGCGTTTTTTATGTTTAAGAATAGGCAGATAGTTACATTTGAAAAACAGGGAACAAAAGAACAGGTTAAAAGAACAAGTCGTTATTTTGGCGACCGAGATTTACCTTCCGTCCCAGCAAAGGGTTAAAATTAAATAACTCACCAGCAATATACAAGACCATCACTATAAATTCTCCGGAATAGATGGCCATCGGCGGAAATATATCCCTATCGTAGAACCCTTGTTTCTTCGCAACGTTTATCAATATTCGGCCAATAAGAGTCAACGAACTAAGAAAAGCCAAGATGAGGAGCAGCATAGGAAGCTTGTCCCCTCCTATACAATGCTTAAAATAGGCAATACCTGAAAAATACAGTTTGTTACACATTTTAACTTTTACTCTACCGATTCATGAAGCTATCATTGAATTTGCGAAAAAATTCTAAAGTGGCAATTGCATATTTCGTATGTTTTTATTTATGATGAAATGGTGCTTGCAATAAGAGACTGAATTTAGCAAATATAAAACTTTATTTCTCAATTGTATTCAACATCACATTCGACAACTTTAATGAGTTTTTCTTTTATATAACGTTGAAAATAGTACTTGTAGTACTTAAATTAACGTTTTATAGACAAGTCTTTATTAATTTTACTCTAAAATATGGTTTAATCGTCGGCCTAAAACCACAAAAAAAAATTTAATCTTATCAATCTTATTACTTGTATTGTAAAAATAAATACCAAATTGATTTAATAGTAATTTTGGAAACGGTAGACCTCGCGACCACAAAACACGTAAATTCTAATGACGTGAATGGGACATTCATGAAAAATTTAAAGAAATTTAACAAAGCGTGTGGTCGTAACTGCGTAACAAACATATGCCGAAATGTAGAGTTTAAACAGATCCATGTCGCTCGGTCTAACAAGTTAAATTTTAAATGCCTAATTCAAGCTGTACGTTATATTATCAATACTATTGTTATGTATTTAAAGCCGATAACTCATTGTATACGCTTTATTTATATTAAAATTTGAAATCTTTGAAAAGTTGCACGATACTATTACAATTATTAACTATTTCAAAGAGAAAAAAAGAAAGAAGGCTTAACTACTTTGCCTTCAACGATACTGCCACAGATTTGAAAAGTCTAGTTTCAAAACCAGATAGAACAGTTTTCATAAATTTTACAGGAGACTCCAGGTGTTCAAGAAGTCTATAGTCATCCGGAGATCTTTAGAAATCCTAATTCCTTACGATTAACTTGTGTAGATATAATTTAGACATATTTTATTTATGCTACAAAATGTAACTCACCAAAATAGGTCATCGAAATTGGAAACGCTAGCAAGAGAACCTCCAATATCAGCATATACACTGTAAAGATAAGTTTTATATAATACAAATATATACAGAATTTTAGGTTTGACAAAAATACACCAGTCGCACAGAAGTACATATTAATAAAATATTAGAGTGGCTAAAACGTTGTACTAGAGCTACACTTGGGGCTATCTGAGGCTGTTCGGGATATATCCCGATGAATCTCAATTTTCTCCATTCGAATATGTGTTGGTCCTTGGCAGGATGTAGGGAAAACCAAAAGCGGATTAAATCGCGATGCGTGACGCAATAAGTGACGACCTCCAATAAGAATACGCTTTCACAGTCCTTATTTTCCCAATTTCGTCCCACCTCCAATTCAATTCGCCTTGGATTGTACCTCCCATGCACAACACGAGCTCTGCAGTGTTAAACTTGAAATTAAATATATGCACGTTGATACAAATATAGCAACGACGACGTTGTGTTTAGGACTAGCTGTTTGAGGAATACAAGAGAAATAGAGCTTGGACATTGGGTCCCCAAGGGCATGGTAGGTCTTAGTCTTTAGCTTATTACTATTGGGATTAAAATCAGATAGCTAGTACGAAAGCAATAATCTACTCACTAGTATGATCCAACCAAGGTTGATTTTCCACTTCGGAATCCAGAGGAGATTCAGTTTCGCTTCTATCCTGGGGTTCGTCAACTGGAGGGTGTTCATCATCATTTGGAGCTTCTTCGGCTGCGACGTCTTCAACAGGTTCAGTCGACGGAGTGCTTTCTGGAGTAGAGTCATCTGCTTCTTGCTGATTTGCGGACTCGCCGAGTGTAGTAGAAGTCTCCTTACTCGCCACTTTTAAGGAAAGCTCGGAAAGTTCCGAGGCAAGATGCGATACTGTTCAGAAGAGGAATATAATTATAGTTATTCAATTCGGTTAGTTAAAATAACTCGCACCAAGAGTTGAAAAGTGGGCTATTTGTGACAGTTCAGGGTATATCTTGAAGGATAGACCCGCGAACCTCGTATTTTTGAACCATGGTCAGATTAACACGAGAAAGTAAATTGTGTTCAATAGGTTAATTGTATGTTGGTATTCCAATTCATTTCCGAAGATTTTGTATTTTGTTTGTAACAAACTTGCATGTAATTTTGTTAACCAGAGAATTTCGTACTTTTACAGCAAATATTAGAAAATTTACGCAGACTTCATTTTACCATATATGCAAAAAAACGTGTTCTATGGGGAAAATCTAGATTAACAGCTTTTCAGAATTAAACGTATTTTACTGTGAATATATTTACTAAAAGTTATGTACTTTGTTTGCCAAAGCAAATGAGCATTATTAAAGTGTTTGCACTTAGCTTCAATTACATCTTCGGCTACTCCATAAATTTAGCGCCATTAAAATCACACTATTCCATTTTATAAAAAGTTAGTAATAATTAACTATTTAATGATTAATAAAAGCTCAAATATATACTTACACGAAGTTTTCGCAGTAGTTGCTACGTCATCTTTGCTTTCTGTTATGAGCGGTGTAATCTAAAAATAATTGTTTATATTCATAGTGCTACAATCAGTTTAGTATACTGGGCAATATTCTCAAGATATTAAAGTTGCAAGAGAAGGCAATTGCAATTCGTTGTACGGTGGGTCGACAATACACTTTGTATTAGCTTAAAATATTAATTATTAGTAAGACAAAGTTAAATATGCAAGTACTTGTAAAACAAAGCGACTTTAAATAATTAGAAGTACTCTGGGTTTAAACAAAAAAAGTCATAACCATACCTACTTTTGTAACTTTATATCTAATCAATGCCATGCAAGTTTCAGGGAAAATTGAAGGGATTAAATTTAGAGCATAATAAAAAATAATTTGTATTTAAATTAATAAAAATCTTAATTTAATAAAAACCTTAATAAAAATTCTTTAATCTTAATTTACTTTTTAATTTAAAAACACTATTGAATCGGCAAAAGTGCAAAAATGTATCTACAGTAAAGTTATAGATTATCAGCTACTCCAATAGTTTAGTTCGCGCATATATTCAATATTTTAAATATATTATTCTAAAAAAAGAAAATACCTCATCAGCATTCGATTCATTCGGCACAAGATCTTTTTTCTCCATGGTTAAAAATATAAGTTAAAAAAAATAACAGTTGATAAATTGCAATTTACTGACACAGTAAAAACATGCACCCCAAGACCAGCCTTTATATAAAGGATATTGAAATGGTCACACGGCCATACTACAAATACAGTTAATTTAATAAAATTAATATGTTTTATTAAAGTATTTAAATTGTTATTGGCTTTACTGTGGTGGCCGAATGGTTAGAGGGCTCGGACAATATGGGGCATCCAATGTGCGCAGGTTCGATCCAACATTTGTGTAGCGGTTTCGTAATTGAAGAGTAGTCAAATTCATTCCTTTTTTTACCAAAAAATATCCGTCGTGTATAAAGGAAGGTGTACGCTAAATTTGATCGTATTCCAATGTCCTAAAACCTATTGAGGTTGGGTTGTGTGTCAGATCATGTGTTGTCCTCGTTATCTGACTATGGTTAAAACATATGAGACATTTGTTCTCAGGTCTTTCTTTCGAGATAGACTCTAAAATGGCGCGAATAGCTTCTTACAAAGCTCTAGTACGGCGTTAAGTCAATCAACCAACCTTATTATCTAACTACGGTTAGGTTAAATATTATGAGGCTCGTACCCGGGTCTTTCCTACGGGATAGATCACGAACCGTCTCCAATAGCTTATTGCCCAGCTTTAGTGCGTCGTTACTTTAACAACCACCAGACAGTAACTAATTTCGCTTGGTTTGGTTAATTAACGCCGCTCTAGAGCTGAAAAATGGGCTATTGGTGACCGTTCGAGGCCTATCTCGAAGACCCGGGAACTATGCCTCGTATTTTCAAACCCTGGTCAGATGACGAGGACAACACCTGAGCTGGCACCTGACACAACCTCGCCAGCTTCGCTACAAAATACTAGAAAAGTCGTCCAACAAAATTTAACGGCGTGTATACGGGACTGGTGCACGATAAATCTGATCGGGGTCCAAAGTGCCAACGTCTATTGAAGGCGTTGGGTGCCTGTTCAGGTGTTTCCTCGTCATCAGACCATGGTTCTAAAATAACGAGGTGCATGTATGAATGTGTGTGTGAATGTGTATGTGTTCCCGGGTTTTTCCTTCGAGATTGACCCCGAACCGTCGCCAATAGCCAACTGTGCAGCTCTAGTGCGACGTTAATTACCCAAACCAAACCAAACCTGACACAACCTCAATAGGCGTCAGGACATTGGATCCCGTTCAGATTTATCGTGCTCCAGTCCCGTATACACTCCGGAGGCCTCCGTGGCCGAGTGGATTAAAGCGTCAGCTGGAAATCCGAGGGTTCCCGATTCGAACCTGTGCGACGGACTAAACTAAGAATAGTAAAAAAATAAGTAGTGATATTGCAATCGGAGGGTTGTCAACTCTGCTAAAAATATACTAGAATGTCGCCCAGAACATCCACACAAAAATTAACGGCGTGTATACGGGACTGGTGCACGATAAATCTGATCGGGGTCCAAAGTGCCAACGTCTATTGAAGGCGTTGGGTGCCAAATAAGATGCTTCCTCGTCATCTGACCATAGTTCAAAAATACGAGGCATCGTTCCCGGGTCTTTCCTTCGAGATAGACCCCGAACCGTCGCCAATAGCCCACTGTTTAGCTCAAGTGTGACGGTAAATAACCAAACCAAACCAATCGACCCGAAGACACTTCCAGTATTTTGTTAACCATGGTTAGCAGACGAGGACAACACCGGAGCAGGCACCCGACGCAACCTCAATGGGAGTCAGGACATTGTTCCCCGATCAGATTTAACATGCCCCAGTGCATACATACGCCGACTTTGGTTTGGTTTGGTTAATTAACATCGCACTAGAGCTGCACAGTGGGCTATTGGCGACGGTTCGGGGTCTATCTCGAAGGAGAGACCCGGGAAGACATACACATTCACACACACATGCACCTCGTTATTTTAGAACCATGGTCAGATGACGAGGAAACACCTGAACTGGCACCCAACGCCTTTAATATACGTCTGGACTTTGGACCCCGATCAGATTTATCGTGCTCCAGTCCCGTATACACGCCGTTAATTTTTGAGGATGTCCTGGACGACTGTTCTAGTATTTGTAGCGAAGCTGGCAACCCTCCGATCACAAGATCAATACTTTTTACTTTTTTTTGTCAAGTCCATCGGCTGGCATCGAACCAGGTACTTTCGTATTCCCAGTTGACGCCTTTAACCGCTCGGCCACGGAGGCCTCACATACGCCGGCGGAAACTGAGGATAATTTCAGAAGACTTTTGTAATTTACAAGTGAATCTGGCAGTCCTCCCATCACAAGTTCGGTAAATATTTACTTTTGTCAAATCTGTCTCAGTCGTACTTGAACTCGTAATCCTCTGATTTCTAGCCAACTACGACACATATACAGTGGCTCCCAAAAGTGTTCGCACACCTTAAAAATATGCAGAAAAAATACTAGGCAGCAGAGAAAAAAACCGCCCTAAAAAGTGTTTATACACCGAATCTGTATTGTGGTGACATTTAAAATTAGTTTGGTATTAATTTTTGCTTACTTCGTAATAATTTATTTATTATTTAAAAATGGATCGTATGTGTAAGAAGGACACAAAGATCACATTCGAATATTGATTATTTTTTTATCATAATAATGGTAAATCAGTTCTAAGGTCCGTAAATTAGTAAATTGATCTCATTCTACGTGCTGTATGTGATAAAACGCTTTGTAGATAAAAATCGGATCAAAAACAAGGTAAAAAAAATGTCGTTTCGGCAGTGTTAAGTTAACGTGATCAGAGATTTATATTTGGACTAGCAATATGGCCCGGCGTTGCTCGTGGTCACTTTGCGCTTTAAGAGCTGCGCGATTTTGTCTTGTCAGCGTAGCCATGGCATATCACTCTCTGTGCACTGTGAAAAATAAACTTTATCCAAATCCAGATTTATTAAATTACTTTGAGTATTTTTTGAGATACTTAAATCTATTTTTATGTTCACGACTTTACATGCTATTGCGACTACCTACTATTTAAACTGATGTTTTTGTAAAATGTTCTTTTTGTGAAATAAAATTCCTAAAAGAGTTTTAAATTGCATATTTTTTGTATAAAAATTAACCATTGGTTAATTCCTAGTGTCCGGTGCCCTCGCCAAATGGGATTTGGCGACAAATGGTTGGGCGTGTTGGACTGTTAAAAAAACATAACAGTCGAATTAGTAACCTCTCTTCTCTGTGTGCTTTGGCGGTTGGGCGATAAAGTTTTTATTTTGGAAACCCTACTTGCCGCGTGCGAAAATATGTTCTATGGCAACCCTAAATTTTTTACCCATATAGCTGCGTTATGCTGCGCTGAAGATGCATCTAGTTAGATGATGCGTGCGCGCATCTTGGTTTAGCCTTGGTTTCACGCATTTCTGCCATTTCTGAATGGACGTTCGGCGGCTACGTGTGATTTTAATTTTTCTGAGCTAACGATGTATTAACGATTATTTGAATAGCAAGTATTTTTGGAAATTGGTGATGAAAGGCAAACGTGCCGTGATTGAGTGGTGCATGGATGCCGGATTGTTATGCAGCAAATGCGCCTAGCGAAACAGACAGTTACTGACTGGATCTGCCGGGAGGTATGTACAGAGTGGTTCATTCATAATCCTGTTCCTATCACTGGAGAGCATGTCGTCGTTGAGATTGACGAGTCGAAGTTCGGCACTTAAGAGTGTCATCGAAATGCCCTAAGCAACTGCCCGAAGGATCACCTGTAAGCACCATGATCGAATGCACGGACCAACGCAATGTCCGCCATTTTGCGTCATCTGACCATGGTTCAAAAATACGAGGCATCGTTCTCGTGTCTTTCCTTCGAGATAGGCCCCGAACCGTCCCTAATAGCCCACTGTGCGGCTCTAGTGCGACGTTAATTAACCAAACCAAACCGCCATTTTGATTTGGCGACAACAAAAAAACCCTCATTTTCGGACTTGGCGACAATGGGGCACCGTACACTAGGAATTTACCTAACCATTTAGTGACAATATACCCATGTAGTAAACTTCACATTCATTAGTTTTAATATTGGTGACGCAATAATATATCAAAGAAAAAATATTGCATTCTTCCTAATCGAAATAATTTATCGTATTTGGCGAAGTTTTTTTTTTGTGCCAATTGGCGACCGGAGTCTATATATCCGTCTTTCAACATAATTTCATATGGGTCAATATTTAAGGACAATATTTCTTATAAAAATTAATCATCAAATATTTATTTTTAAATTCCAATAATATGTTTTTGAGGTGAAAATTTAAAAATAAGCTACATAGAAGTATAAATATAGAAAACCTTAAGTTAAACTTTTAGGTTTGCCCATTTCAACACCATAGTAATATTCCACTCAGTAACAAATAGCACTATTGTCATAAAGTTAAGTTGTTCGGAACATGAATACACATGGCGTCAGTCGAAAAAGCTGGTTTATCTTCCTCCTTCGGTTGGCGAGGTTTTTGTTAACGACGTTAATTTTGTTATTTGGGCACTAATTTCGCCATTGTGATGCTATTTTTAAATATAAGACCTCTATTTTAGCTCATTTGGCAACATTATTATTCATTTGGAGAAATTTTTTATTCATTTGGCGACATTTTTAATTTATTTGGTAATATTTTTAATTCATTTGGCAACATTTGGCGACATCTTTAATTCATTTGGCGACATTTACTCATCAGCCAATCAAAATGAATCGTTTATCCCAGTATTGTCGAAAAATATTTTTGGTCGCCAAGGTGATTTTTAACAATAATGTTATAAATGGAAGATCGAGATGTAAATTTCCCATAAAAGTATTGTTAGAGAAAATGGAAAAAGTTCTATAACTTTTGAATGGTTGCAGACATCCACGTGAAATAAAGTACAGATTTTAAACTAAGAAAATATTGTTCAAATGGTACAAGTTTCATAAAAATCTGTGCAGTAGTTTTTCAGTTAAATCCGGACAAACAGACAGACAAAAAAAATTTTAATGTGATTTTCTGAATCAGTTTATTCTAATTCGTGAAGAAAACTCAAAATGAGGGGTTTTGTTCGATTCAACAGACAGACATTCCATTCTTATATATAAGTATTGATTATTCAGAATGAAATTAAATTTCTAATGATGCATTTCGATGCGGTATTATTCTGATTCGAATAGCATGCAAAAGTACAATTGTAAATAACCATCTAAAACTTTTTCGGGATCTAATATTTATTTCGGCTAAACAATACAACGCTAAAGTAATTTAACTCTAGTAATCCAAACTATCCAACCTCTAGTTGTGCCTCTAAGATCCAGAATTTTAAAATTTCGTTTAGTTTTTTTTAGTGAATTTATAACCGTTTTAGAAGCCATGTTTTTAAATTTCCATATAAAAAAAATCGTATATACATTTTTTAAAATCACATTACTATAAAATCGTAAGATGTTGACAAGAATTAAATGCTTTAAAATAAATTAATATATATTTATTGCTTTTAACACAATAATTGAAAGTTTGCGACCAAAAATTGCTTTGGTGAAATTACTCTTTTTGACAATTACGCTTCGACGGAAAACCTGACGGACTCGAAAGTTTTGGATCACTTTTAAAGTTTTATATAAATTATTCATAAGAGTTATTAAAAGTAATTAATTAAACCAATGTATTTTAATGGACATTATACACTACATGGTGTCGAGATTAAATGAAATATTATAAAGAATCTATTTCGCATTTGATTTTTTAAAAAAACGTGTGTTTCTTTACCATTTATGGACAAAAAAAAAACAGAATTAAGTAGACGACATTTTTATACATAAATAAATACAGAATTATTAACACTTGCTTTGTTTATTCGCTTGTAATGACGTTCATTGAATAGTTTACTGACAAAATTCCAAAGTGGCATTTTGGCTAAATTAAGTTTAAATCACATTCTCTTGCAGCCTTCAAAATAAAAAATAAATTTGAAAAAACTTCTTAAATGTAAGAAATACACAACAGTGTATCCAAATTATTCGAATAATACAGATTCCCCGGAAACGAAACACTTTACCTTTTATTGGAAAACTTTAAACATGGACTTACGCTGTTCTAATAATAACAAAGACTTTTTAATCTAATCTAAAAATTCCCTTTTTAAATAAATAAGATTTTAAAATACTATTACAAATTCAGACGTTTACGTTTAATTTTACCTATATCTTTAAATAAAAGTTTTTTTTAAAAAAAACGCAAATTATACGTCACATTAAGTTTAAAGGAACCATACTCTTAATCCTTAACTAATATAAAGCATATTTCGCTTAAGAAAATATGCATATTATGGTTAAAACTTAATTAATATTTTTTTTTATTTGTATTTTCTTATTTTTTATTTTAATTTGTTTATCATATATTTCATATATATTAATATACGTAGAAAATGTATAAGTGATATAAAGTATGCGAGTGATAAACAAAATTTAGTTAAGTCTAGAATTTGAAAAAATCTAACTCAAAGAACTACAGTAGTTCTTTACGTTTGATTTTTTTTTAAATTCTAGAACTAGCTACGTATCGTCAATTACTCATAGATTTTTATCACTAATACATTTTCCATGTAGGCGTGAATCAATTTAAAAAACCGAAACATTTATTTTCCATATTGCAATAAATAATTTGTACAAGTTTATAGACATGGGTGTTCCTAAACTTATTATATATCCTAATTTCAGTGCTATACACGGTTTAGGTTACTTAACTATTATATTTTTAAACAATAAAACTCTACAGTATGGTAAAGAAATTAAAAGTATAATCAAAATTTTAATTATGTTTTACATAAAAAAAATAATAATAGCAAAGACTTTGTTTTATAATCTAAAATATTTTTTTTTTAATAAATAACATTTTAAAATACTATTACAAATTCAGAATAATTCATATTTTTTTCATGAATATTTTAATCAAGGGAAAAGAGTAACAATTATTTTCATTCAATAAACGCCGATTTCACATTCTAAGATATCACATGCTTCTTTTATATCTCAACACTTATTCGAACTATTTTTCAGGAGTATTTATTTCGGAAAAAAAAACTTTTTTTTTATCTAATAGTCGTTTAAATATTCATATCAACCTGTCTTATCAATTCTTTTTACTAAATTGAAAGGCTGTATCGCATTTCTGCACTGTTGCTGTCTTCTTTTCTGGTCTGGTAAGAATGACATGTGTCAATGCAACCGGAACAATTATTGTTAGCGATGAGTAATGGAAAATTTGTATTTCAAAATCTGACTGAGATACGAATAGCACAGAAGCTATTTGCATTCTTCACTTTTTTTTAGTAAATTGCAAAACTCGCTATATTGTCCATTGCAATTAAGTAAAATAGGAGAAAAAAGTACAATAGTTTTTAAAATTCGGTCATATACTCGCTTGACCTCCAGGAATTGAGAACCGAAGAGTTCCCCTCGTTGAGGGGGGAGCTTTCCCTCCTAGCCCCCTTAACAACCCTCCCACCCCCCTCGAAATTCGAAAAAAAATTATATCTCGCTTATAAAACAAGTTATAATTACAATTTTTTTAAAAATATAATTAAGCTTTTTTTAAATTATTTTTTTAGATTTAAGCTTGTACCTAGCATAGTTTTCCTGTAAAAAAATATGTTACAATAATATACCTGTATAATATAATTTTTTTTCTATATTTTTTTTTTAAAATTGAACCAAATAAATGTTTTATTAAACTACCAAACATGAAATATAAAAAATATATATTATTCGTTAAACATTCGATTTACCATTCGATTGTATTGTAATAGAAATTGGTGTGATAGAAATGTCCTGTTGCATGAAGTAAATAATTAAATAAATAAATTGAAATATATTTTTTTTTCAATTCAAGTTTGGTAGTTTAAGAAAACACTTTTTGGTTCGATATAATAGAAAAATAGCCATAGAAAAAAATGAAACATTTTACAGATATATATTTTTTTATATGAAAACTATGCCAGATACAAGCTTAAATATAACGTAATAATTTATAGAAAACCAAATTACCTATATTTAAAAATAATTGCAATTATAGCTTGTTTTATATGCGAGATACAAATTTATTCGAAATTTCGAGGAGGGGGGGGGGGATTAAGGAGGCTAGGGAGGGAAGCTCCCCCCTCAAGGAGGGGAACTCTTCGGTTTTCAATTCCTGGAGGTCAAACGAGTATTTGACCAAAGGTTAAAAACCATTGTAATATTTTCTCCTATTTGCCATTTTTCTGTCTAATTGCAATGGACTAATAATCCTGCCAATCAGAAATGAAACTATCAATGACACTTCGCCGCATTTCTTCTGCGAACTTCTTTTGAGATTTTGTTAATAAGAAACGGTTTTTGATTTGTTATTATATTTCAAAATTGAAGCCGAAGTTATAAAGTACCTACTCATAAAAAAAATTCTTTATTGAAATTTTTGTATAACCTCTTTTGCATCCGAGTAATTCATATGAAGCATTGCTCTATACCCCAATAATTATTGACCAAAGTTCACTTCTAAGATTCTTTTGATAAGGAGTCGAAGTGAAAAAAAACTTGCATAAAGAGTAAAACTTGTTTAAAAAGCAAAACTTGCATTATTTTTTTTATAATTTTTTTTTTTATATAAAAACTAATAAATAAAAAGATTGTTGATTACAAAATCACTGAAGACAACGTGAGAATATTAAACAAATTCTCGAAAGTTTTGGATCACTTTTAAAGTTTTAAATAAATAGTTCATAAGAGTGATTTATAACAATTAATAAAACCAATGTATTTTAATGGACATTCTGCACGACATGGTCGAGATTAAATTAAACAGGTAAAGAACCGATTTCGCATTTGATTTTTTTTTAAAACGTGTTTCCTTTGCATTTGTGGAAGAAAAAAAACAGAATTAAGTAGACGACATTTTTATACATAAATAGATACAGAATTTTTAACACTTGCTTTGTTTATTTGCTTGTGATGACTTACATCGAATAGTTTAGTGACAAAATTGCGAAGTGGCATTTTGGCAAAATTAAGTATAACGTATTCTATTGCAGCCTTCAAAATAAGAAATACACTTGAAAAAATATCTAAAATGTAAGAAATACACAAAGCAGTATATCCAAATTATTCGAATAATACAGATTCCCCGGAAACTAAACACTTTACTTCTATTGGAAAACTTTAAGAATGGACTTATGCTGTTCTTGCTCTAAGTTTTCCAAGTGTTTTATTGTTATTTGTATTTTAAAATTGCATAATGTATGATTTAGCTAGGCAAATCCCTCGTCAGAAGCGATGCTTTAAAATCAGACGGACAAGGTTAAAATCGACATCTACTTTTATTTGAGCAGAAACTAATAAAAACAAACTGATAAATTAAGACATTAGCAATGCTTGAGCGGGACAACTCTGCCAACTCTCGTCTCAGGCTGAACAGCAGTCTAAAAACATTAAAGATAATTAGCATAACTCAAAAGGTTACGGCGAACGGTAAATCCAGGCTGCCCCAGACGGCACAAAGCGCAGCCCACAAAGGGCCAAGCATGAATGTGTATTCAAGGAGGTCAAAGCGCTCTGAATGGCTGCAATTCATTGGGAAAAAATAAGTACCGTCCGGATAGGCCCGAAAAACGTATCTAAATATTTCTACAAAAGTTTATTAAAACTTATCCAAACAGCTTTCATTAACTCTACTCTGATTGGAGAATACATTTGAGGAATTTTGCAAGCCTAGTCATATAATTAATTTTTCAGAATTTCAATGCATCTAAGACGAGATATTGTATATAGTTAGTGTTTTATTTTTGCATTAGTCAAATAAAATGTAATATATATATTAAAAATTAGCACAAAATTTCTAATTCAGTTGAATTGTATTCAAATTAATTGTAAGTTCTTTATAATTTAAATTTAAAAAATTTATAAAATCTTTTCTAACATTTAATTATTTTTAAAAACAAATTACAGAATCGAATTAGTCTAATTTGTTAACGATGATCGGAGTTAAAAGTTGATAATTAATAGTTCCATACGTATTTACAAAAATGACAATTGTATTTGTAAAGTGTATAATATTATTTATAAATTGTTATAGAATCTTTTCTAACAATATCTGCATTTAAAAATTTTGATTAAATCAACGTTTGAAATGAAAAACTAAAAAAGTAATAATAACATTTTATTGAATATTTGACACAAAATTACAAGCGTTCTGTAATTTAACTTCCAGACAAAGTCATTCTAGCCATCTAACAGATAAGGACATGTGTATTCAATTTTCACAGTAATATACAGATAAAATAAAAATTAATATAAAATCTTTACTTTGAAATAATTTTCATGGATTGGGAACACTTCGGAAATCCTTCTCTACTGAAGTAATTAAAAAAAAAATTGTAATAAAAGGATTTTGGTTTGAAAGACGTAAATTAACTTTCCTGCCGTCAAAAGAAACCTACAGGCTCAATATTTCGCTTTTCCGTTAGAGGACTAGACACCATCTGAAATGTGAACAAGTCAAAGTGAAGTTATTAAATATTTGTCATTATTACCTACTCATTTTAAACGTTATTTTTTTTTACACAGACATACATTCATGTATCAACGCCGTTGATAAAAAGTGGATTGTCCAGTACATAGACACATAAATAGACCCGTATTTCAGTAGGGTTCCATTTCTTCCACTTTCCCAAAAAGGCTTCGATATTAAATAATCACTGGATCAGCCGGAGCAACCATCTTTCCTAAAACATTGACAAGTGCGCCCTGTGTTCCTGGATCCGCAACATCTCTGCCGTAACGAGTGGATGCTGTTTGGGATTGGTGTATGCGGCCGGGCTCAGCTTCGACGAAAGCCCCGGAAGAGATGATGCAAGCCACTGCAACTAGAAGGCAGAGAAATTTGTAACCCTCCATCTTGTATATGAATGCTTTGGTGGATTAGAGATAGAGCAAGGCAGTTGTTAGTATAGATTCTCTCGAGCTGGATGTGTTTGGAAGATGGTGAGGATGCTTTTATAGCACTGCCTTGTGACTAATTGGTTCGGCGCTAATAAGGAAACTGTTTTATGTCACCTACAAAAACACAATTAAAACATGTGCGTCGATTGCTAACCAATAGAAAGCATATTTCGCTTTAGAAAATATTGTTATTATGGTTAAAACTTAATTACATTTTTTTTTTTGTATTTTCTTACTAGTTATTTTAATTTGTTTACCATATATTTCTTATATATATTAATATACGTAGAAAATGAATAAATGATATAAAGTATGGAGTGTTAAACAAAATTTAGTTAGGTCTAGAATTTAAAAAAATCTAACGCAAAGAACAACAGTAGTTCTTTACGTTTGATTTTTTATTAATTCTAGAACTAGCTAAATATCGTTAATTACTCATAGATTTTTATCACTAATACATTTTCCATGTAGGCGTGAATCAATTTAAAACACCGAAACATTTGTTTTCCATATTGCAATAAATAATTTGTACAAGTTTATAGACATGGGAGTTCCTAAACTTTTATATATCCTAATTTCAGTGCAAACAATAATATACGGTTTAGGTTACTTTAACTATTCCATTTTTAAACAATAAAACTCAACAGTAAGGTAAAGAAATTAAAAGTATAATCAAAATTTTAATTATGCCTTAAATAAAAAAAATAATATCAAAGAATTTTTAATCTAATCTAAAAATTTACTTTTTGAATAAATAAGATTTTAAAATACTATTACAAATTCAGAATAATTCATATTTTTTTCAAGAATATTTGAATATTTTAATCAAGGGAAAAGTGTAACAATTATTTTCATTCAATAAACGCCGATTTCGAACTACTTTTCAGGAGTATTTCTGTCGGAAAAAAACTTTTTTTTGTCTAATAGTCGATTAAATATTCATATCAATCTGTCTTATCACTTCTTTTTACTGAATTGAAAGACTATATCGCATTTATGCACTGTTGCTTTCTTCTTTTCTGGTTTTTGTGCAACGTTTGGAGTTTCAAATCAACCTCAATTATTTTTAAGAATGACATGAGTTAATGCAACCGGAACCATTATTGTCAGTGATGAGTAAAGGAAAATTTGTATTTCAAAATCTGAGTGAGATACGAATAGCACAGAAGCTATTTGCACTCTTCACTTTTTGTGGGTAAATTGCAAAACCCGCTATATCCAGCCAATCAGAAATGAAATTGTCAATGACACTCGTGTTCACGTTCGCCGCACTTCTTCCGCGAACTTCTTTTGAGGTTTTGTTAATAGAAACGGATTTTGCTTTGTTATTATATTTTTAAATTGAAGCAGAAGTTATGAAGTACCGATTCATAAAAATTTTTATTTTTTGACATTTTGAGTATAACCTCTTTTGAATCTGAGTTATTCATATGAAGCATTGCTCTATAGCCCAATAATTATTAACCAAACTTCACTTCTAAGATTGTTTTTATAAGGAGTCACAGTGAAAAAAACTTGCATAAAGAGTAAAACTTGTTTAAAAAGCAAAACTTGCATGAAGAATAAAACTCCTAAAAAAAAAACTTGCCTACACGATAGCATTTTTAAAAAAGAGCTTTTTGAGTACCACTAAACGATTTTAATGACATGCATTAATTTGAAGTCCAAACACGGTTATATCTGCTGTGCGTACCTCATTTTCACTTCTTAAGTATACAACTCTGACATTGACCGACGGTTTTAGCCAAAGGCAGTGTTACGTAATGCAACGTAGATTACATAAATTTACAACACTTACAGATCGAAAACTTCCAGGGTTTATAAACTAAGTTTATCTATAAAATAAATTGATTAAATGATTGTAATGAATTTTATCTAAAGTAAAACACGGTGCATTCCGTTCAAGCGTTTTATAGCCTTGATTCTCCCTATTTCATTTAAATATGTACCATTTCATCCATTTTTTTGTGCTATATATTTCGAAGATATTGTAGCCTTCGCGGTGGTGTTTCAAGGTAGCATAAAAAAATATATCTCTGTTGTTCAAGGACGAAATAATCAATCTCTTTAGGATGACGATTTCTTGCAAAGTTGTCGATTGCTTTCTTTCACCCTCAAAATATGAATTGTGTAATTTTTGTTGAAAATTATTTAAATAAATATTAAAATTAAATCGTTGATAAATTTTGTTTGAACACGTGTGAAATAGAAACGTTCAAAAAGATCATTGGAAATACCATAAAAAGCTATTTAGCTATAAGGTTGTGAAATAATATTTGAATCTTCAATACTTAAAATAATAAATGTTCTTTGTTTTATGATTTTTCCCTCCCGTCATAAATGTTTTGAGTGTCTGTGTGTTCAAAACCCCTTTTATTTTAAAATTATTCAGAATTAAATTAAATTTCTAATGCTACATTTCGATGCAGTATTATTCTGATTCGAATAGCATGCGAAAGTGCAATTGTAAATAACCATATAAAACTTTTTAGCCGTCTAATATTTATTTAGGCTAAACAGTACAACTCTAAAGTGATTTAATTTTAGTAATCCAAACTAATCAACCTCTGAGATCCAGAATTTTAAAGTGTCGTTTAGTTTTTTTAAGTGAATTTATAACGGTTTTAGAAGCCATGTTTTTAAATTTCTATATAAAAATAATGGTATCTACATTGTTTTAAAATCCATTCTATAAAATAATGAGAAGTTGACAACAATTAAAAGCTTTAAAATAAATTATTATATATTTATTGCTTCTAACAACTGAATGTTGGCGACTAAAATTTGTTTTGGCGAAATTACTTTTTTTGACAATTACGCTTCAACGGAAAATCTAACGGAAAAGTTAATATTCGGCGATATACCCGGAGATGTCTGAACAAACAATCGAGAAAATATAAGAGAAGGAATAAACAGGGATAACGGACCAATAGGGTAAAAAAAATAACACCTGTGAAAACGCTTGTAACAGCTATTTTAACAAATAAAGCCGCCATTTTGTCTAGTACTCGTATAGAACCTCAGACAACATATTGATGTCAAGTTGCACATGTGTTATCTTTAGTTTTTTATATGCACTTGTTACATCTGTTTCCACGATTTTCTATATAGACAAAACAATCCCATTTAAAAGTATAGAATGAGATAATTTCTTTTTAGAAAAAAAATCTTTTTAAACAAAGTATGAGGAAGTAACTATTGACACGCATTTATCTGATGGTTAATTTCTAAATGTGGATGACTGGAGAAATAAAGGTCCTGAAGCTTTTTTACTCCTGCCAAAAGAAGAAGAATGAAACGAATAATTGGGATAGCTCATCTGGAAAGTCGTATCCTATTTACCTGTTTACTGCTACGTCATCGCAGAGTTTTGTTATACTTAGAGCCAATAAACATTCGAGTCAGCTTTGGTTGCATTTTTCGGCACGCGTCGGTAGAATGGAAAATGAAAGCAAGAGAAAAGCTATTGACATCCAAAAAATTTCAATCTCTCAACTGCTTAAGGCTTAAAAACAATTTAGGGTGAATTGAAGTTAAGCATGTAGAACCATTTGTTGATTTAAGTCTAAAATGCTATCGATCAAAAGATATATTTATCATATTTGTCGTGCCTTTTTGTATTTTATAAACGCCAGTGGCGGCTCGTGCACTACAGCAAGTACAACCGGGGCTGCACCTAATTTTATTAGTGTATTCTAAAACTAAAATTTTATATTTGACTAATTTTCTTAAATGAAGATTAGAATTGGAAATGAAGATGAAATTTCAACTCCAAGTTAAAAAAAATCTCCGATAAATATCAAACCTGTTTCCGTAATGCACAAATTCAGGAGAGGAAAAAACTCCATTCAATCCAAACTGCAGCCAAAAAGCGAAGTTCGAAATCGGCTGCATCGTTGCCATGGCAACCTTACGTAGTATGACTTCCCCAACACGATAAAATGAAAGATGCGACGACACAAACGCAGCGCAAAAGGATTTTGTCAAATCTGCTGTACTTGGGGTTTCGATTAAATTATTAGTTCGTTGCTGAATCGGCGAGGCGGGGTGAAGGAAAACGATAATTTCAAAAAATCTCTCCAAACGGAAATAGTTTTCGATAAATTTACACGTGTGTTATTGTTTCTTTACTTAAATTAATATTAAAATTGCCCGATTCGCACGTTTAAAAGCAGGATTGATTTAATTTTCAAAAAATAAGTAAGTGTTTTCTATTTTTTTCACATGTTATCTTTCATAAAAGTTGAAAGGAAACTAACTTTTATTTGAGTTTGAGTAGTAAATTTTAAAGAATGTCCGTTCATGTATGGTTGTGGCAAGTGGTGGGGGGAAGAGTTACATGATTTCGGATGCACTAACATTTTCGACCACGGGCCACCACTGATAAAAGCCATAAAATACAATTTTATTTAACTGAAAGTATCAAGCACCTTCAAGATATTGCCTTCCTACGCTGTTAAAAATGTATCCGTTTTAAAACGGAAATAGCACTGACAACCCTGAAAACAGCACACATTTTTCTAATCTTACCACTAAGTAAATTTTCACAGATTGATAAATTTTTCCCTCATCAATAGGTACGTTTTCCGATTATATTTTTTAATTTTACAAAATTGTAGCTGAGTTCCAGAGTAAGTAGAAACAAGGATGCTGACTTTATCTTTCGTCTGTAACAGACAGTTACGTGATAAAATAATCTTTAAAAAAAAAAGGAAAAACCGACCGAAACGTCAAAGATAATTTTTAATTTTACGTACAAGGTGAAAATATGGAATTATTTCTTATAAATTTTGTATTCATTACAATTTTTTTAAATCAGCGTTAAAATTAAGGTATGATATTTAAATTGGCACCAACTTCAAAAAGTTGTAATAAGTATAAAATTGATTTTAAATAATTTAAATTTTTCAACTTATTCGTAAAAATAAAAATTGTTTTTTACTTTGTAGCGCATTTTTTTTAATCTGTTTTCCTTTCTTTAAAAATTTATTTATTTTCCTGTTTTTAGTTTTTAATTTAGCAGGGGGCGAAGCCCCCTGCTAAAAAACAAGAAATTGAAGTTATTGCTCACATTTTTCCACGTCCCGGATCCAGTTTAATAAATACCATGAAAACAAAACTATATTATCTCAACAACGTATATTGTAAACAATGAAAATATTTTGAAATCGGAGAAATTGAAGTCCGGTTAATCGATATTTCTGGATAATAACAGCCGGATAACTGATTTTTTAAAACTTTTTTGCAAAAGTGGATTTTATTTAACTCTATTGGACTCTATTTGACAAAAAAGAATTTTCAAAATCGGACAATATTATTTTCAAACGGTCCGGTTAATTGACAAGTCAGGGTAGTTAAATGCCGGATAACCAGATATTTTTTTCAAAAGGTGCCCAAGGGATACATACCTTATTCATCAAAAAAATAATTTTCTAAATATTTGAGTTAGAACAGAAAACTTGCGAAAACGTACTTAAAAAAACATAACAGTCGAATTAGTAACCTCTCTTCTTCTGCGTGCTTTGGCGGTTGGGCGATAAAGTTTTTATTTTGGCAACCCTACTTGCCGCGTGCGAAAATATGTTCTATGGCAACCCTAAATTTTTTACCCACGTAGCTGCGCCATGCTGCGCTGAAGATGCATCTAGTTAGATGATGCGTGCGCGCATCTTGGTTTAGCCTTGGTTTCACGCATTTCTGCCATTTTTGAATGGACGTTCGGCGGCTAAGTGTGATTTTAATTTTTCTGAGCTAACGGTGTATTAACGATTATTTGAATAGCAAGTATTTTTGGAAATTGGTGATGAAAGGCAAACGTGCCGTGATTGAGTGGTGCATGGATGCCGGATTGTTATGCAGCAAATGCGCCTAGCGAAACAGACAGTCACTGACTGGATCTGCCGGGAGGTATGTACAGAGTGGTTCATTCATAATCCTGTTCCTATCACTGGAGAGCATGTCGTCGTTGAGATTGACGTGTCGAAGTTCGGCACTTAAGAGGGTCATCGAAATGCCCTAAGCAACTGCCCGAAGGATCACCTATAAGCACCATGATCGAATGCCCGGACCAACGCAATGTCCGCCATTTTGCGTCATCTGACCATGGTTCAAAAATACGAGGCAACGTTCTCGTGTCTTTCCTTTGAGATAGGCCCCGAACCGTCGCCAATAGCCCACTGTGCGGCTCTAGTGCGACGTTAATTAACCAAACCAAACCGCCATTTTGATTTGGCGACAACAAAAAAACCCTCATTTTTACCTTGGCGCCAATTTTCGGACTTGGCGACAACGGGGCACCGTACACTAGGAATTTACCTAACCATTTAGTGACAATAAACCTATGTAGTAAACTTCACATTCATTAGTTTTAATATTGGTATCGCAATAATATATCAAAGAAAAAATATTGCATTCTTCCAAATCAAAATCATTTATCGTATTTGGAGAAGTTTTTTTTTGTGCCAATTGGCGACCAGAGTCTATATCCCTCTTTCAACATAATTTCATATGGGTCAATATTTACGGACAATATTTCTTATAAAAATTAATTATCAAATATTCATTTTTGAATTCCAATAATATGTTTTTGAGGTGAAAATTTAAAAATAAGCAACATGGAGGTATAAATATATAAAACTTTTAATTAAACTTTTAGGGTTGCCCATTTCAACACCATTGTAATATTCCACTCCGTAACAAATAGCACTATTGTCATAAAGTTAAGTTGTTCGGAACATGAATACACATGGCGTCAGTCAAAAGAGCTGGTTATCTTCCTCCTTCGGTTGGCGAGGTTTTTGTTAACGACGTTATTTTTGTTATTCGGACACTAATTTCTCCATTGTGATGCTATTTTTAAATATAAGACCTCTATTTTAGCTCATTTGGCGAAATTTTTATTCAATTGGAGAATTTTTTTATTAATTTGGCGACATTTTTAATTTATTTGGCGACATTTTAAATTTATTTGGCGACATTTTAAATTCTTTTTTCAATATTTGGCGACTTTTCTAATTCATTTGGCGACATTTTTAATTCATTTTGCAATATTTGGCGAATTTTCTAATTCATTTGGGGACATTTTTAATTCATTTGGCAACATTTTTAATTGATTTGGTGACATTTTTAATTCATTTGGCGAAATTTACTCATCAGCCAATCAAAATGAATCGTTTATCCCAGTATTGTCTAAACATATTTTTGGTCGCCAAGGTGATTTGTAACACTAATGTTATGAAGGGAAGATCGAGATGTGAATTTCCCATAGGAGTAATGTTACAGAAAATGGAAAAAGTTCTATAACTTTTGAATGTTTACAGATATCCACATGAAACAAAGTGCAGATTTTAAACTAAGAAAAGTTTGTTCAAATGGGGCAAGTTTCATAAAAAACCGAGCAGTAGTTTTTGAGTTAAATCCGGACAAACAGACAGACAGACAGACAAAAAAAATTTAAATGTGATTTTCTGAATCAGTGTATTCTAATTCGTGGAGAAAACTCAAAATGAGGGGTTTTGTTCGATTCCACAGACAGACACTCCATTCTTATATATAAGTATTGATGATATGTGAAAAATCCACGTACGTTCGATGATTGCTATAAAAATATCTTCAGAATTTACTGAAAAATTTTCTACTACAATTTCATCTGAATCTGTTCGACAAGTGCTCAAATTGGCTGAATTACATGGGCGTTTTACCCGAAGAATTGTTGTTTTTGTGAGTGCAAGGCTAGTTGTGAATTTAATCCTAATTAAACACATTTGAAGAGACCTGGAGCTTAGAGAAAAAAGACATGACATTAAAACGAAAATAGAACTAAGAAGTTTCGAAGAATGGAAGAACATTGATGTAGAAATTATAAAAAAGAACTAATGAAATCTATGCTCAGATGTTTAAAAGTTCTTGTGGATGATACAGGATATCCTAGTAAGTAACTATTTACTGAAATATTACAATATTTATTAATATGTAGAGATTTTTTTTAAAGTGTGCGAAGACTTTTGTGAGAGAAATTTGTTGTTAATATAGATTTTCAAAAAACAAATTTTACCATGTTTTTAAAATATTTTGCGTAGTTTTGTTAAGAACAATTTGTATATACTAGGAGGTTCCGCCCCCTCCTACGCTAACGCTCCGCCAACCCCCGGAGGATTGCTACGCAATCCTCATAGGTTTGCTTCGCAAACCACTTCTCGTTTCGCTCGCTAAAAGGTAGGACACAATAACAATGCGGCCTAGTAACAATACTTTTTTAATTATATTACTAAAAACTTTAAATTGTAAATTAATATTCATCTTGGCATCATTACATTTTTTCGCCATGTGAGTCAATATAAAATCATTTAAATTAATTTTTTTTAACTACAAATGAAAACATTGGTACCACTGGAAAGCCTACCATTATTTATTATTTTCCACGTTATTTTCACACTCTTCCCGCGTTTCAGTAAAATTTCTAACATTATTGGTAGTTTGTTTTGACCATAATTGACGTTAAGCTTACCATAAATCTTGCCTACCAGAAGTGTGTTATTTACTGAGTTTGTACGTCATAAAAATTAAGCTCATAGAAATTTAGTTTCCAAAATTGCCAACAGATGGTGCCACCTCAATTTTCCTTCATTTAAAGTTTGGGAAAGCGTTTTTTAAAACTTTTATTTTTTTAATTTAATAAGGCTTATATTCTTCCTAATTTAAGCTGACATCATCAAAATAATTATTTACCAATGAATTGAAGGGGTTAATCGTCAAAATGGCTTACATAATAGCAAAATAAAAAAGCGGGCGCAACAGAATTTTGTAAATAAAGTAACTGTTGCCATTCCGCATAGAGAAAAACAGCGTTTTTCAATTACTGAATTACGAATTATTTTGAAATATTAATTTTTATTAATGGATAGAGCAGCATTTCATTGAAATTCGTGTTTACGAACACTTTTGAGAGCCACTGTAAAGCAATCGGTTCCTAACCCGTAAACCGCGGACCACTGGTGGTCCGCAAAATTTATTCCACAGAACCACTATTAAATTCCAAAATTAAAATTTATATTCGATACAGTAAAGAATATTGTTTACTCATTTTAACTCATTCCCGTTCTTGCTTTTATTATTGTAACTTTTAATCAGTATTAAGTTTGACATTGTTAGTTTGAGAAAACGTAGATTTGTTTTAATATATTTATTTACAAAATAAGTACGTTTTTAATAAACGAGATATATTAAGTATATAAATTACGTTTAGTACAAATATATTCTATTGATAAGACTAGAATGTCATGGTCCGAGAATTGCTAAATTTTCAAATCGGTATCCTGTGATTATCAAAAACCGTGTTTACACCTAGTGTTGCAAACATTTGTCTGCAACTTTTTTGTCAAGAACATCTTTATAATTCTATGTGTATTAATACTTTACTTCGTCACTATGTCTATTAATAATGTCGACACCTTAATAATTCTATGTCTATTTTCTAATTCTATTTGTCTTTATAATTCTATGTATTTTTAAATTATATGATTTGCTTAAAAACATGCCTATACACATATTGGAAATTTAAATTTGTTATTGAAATTTGAAAAAATTTATCGTATTTATATTTTATGACTACATGTAAAAATAAATAAATCTAAAAACATTATTTTTTTAAACCTATCTATGAACCCTTTATGATGTTTAGCCAAACTCTCTTCTACTTGTCATTTTCAACTGAAGATTACAAAAATCTACTCAATTTAAATTCTTTATTGTACAATAAGGATTATTTAAAAAAAATAATGTTGTTTTAGGCTTTTTCCTATGTTTAAGGGAGGTGAATCAAACAGTCGGTAACATATCGCTTAAGTACAAACTCTTGAATTGACAACATATAAATTATTTGATGTTTAAAACCCGTCTTTTTCTTTAAATAGTATTTTTTAATAGATTTTTTTTACTATTTTGACCCGTTCTCGCATGGAAACATAAGCGTGAAAGTTATACGGATGTAAAATCACCAGAAAATTGATTTTGAAAAAAAGATAATTGTCCCCTTTTTAAAAAAAATGACATATTCAAATGATCTTATTCCTTAAAATGTTTTGTACCAAATAATTGTTAACAATCTTTCCAAAAAGTATCGATTTATTTTACATTTTTGGAACATTGTCCACACTGCTTGACATACATAATCCGATTCCAGCACATATCATGTTGTAGTATCTTTCCTTTTACAGAAGTCCGTGTCTTTGTTCACATTTTCAGTGCTCTCCAATGTTTTTCAAGATTTGGTCGGGACACCTAAGATACACAAAAATATCAAACATTTACGATTGGATTTACCACATTGAAAATTACAATTACAGTCAAATAATCATTCGTTTCGTTTTAAATTATACATGAGGAGCGAAAATTTCAAATGTATTTTGTCACGTTATGTAAATTGTGGGATTGGTGATTGGTCTTGATATGTTTTGAACGAACTAAATCGTTCAGTTCGACAGGAAAGCTAATGACAAATTTCCTAGTATTCCGTACCGAAATTCCGTACCTATATTTCAAAACTTGAGAAGATGGGGACCTAAGATGGGGACCGTGGCTGCAGACAAAACAGCTTATTTATCTTCTTTTTGTTGCGACTAAACGTTGTCACGAAAATATGCTGAAATGGCATATCATGTAAAAACCTTCAGGATTTACTCCACTCTCTCTACCTTCTATTTTTTTTATGAATATGTTAATTTTATTTAAATAAAAGTGCTTTCGTTATAGATTTTAAACTAAGATAATATAGTATTTAAAATAATGATTCAACAATGAACTCAAAAGCGAAAGAAAAATATCTCATTGCTACAATTAATTTCTACAATGTGCTTTACCATTCATTGATAAAAAGAATTGTGCAAAATTATCTAACTTATCTAACTTAAAAAATCCCATAACATCTGATTCCTGTGGCTTCCTTTGCGCAGGGCCTCGCATATGCTAAAGACGACCCTGGTTATGGCATTATTCCTTATGATGACAGAATGAGACAATGTGTATGCAATAAGAAATAAGAAAAGCGGTTGGCTGTAGTCCCACACTCACTTCTCTTGCACGACTTCTTCGGGATGCAAGCCCCGGTGGTGTCCCTCAAGAACCCGGCCTTGCAGTCGCAGCCCGGGGCGCAGTAGTCGATGCACACTTTCGCCAACTCGCAAGTGTTGCAGAAGTTGATGCACTCCACTAACTCTGCATTCTTATTGCACTGGTAGCTGTTGCATTCTTCCTCGCTCACGTTGTCTGGACAGCGATAGCCACCACCCTGGCTATAGCTGCGCCGGGCACACGACGACCCTGCAGAAAAGAAGCACGACTAAAAAAATACTCTTTAGCACAGGAAATTGTAACGGATTTTTCGACGGAAAATTCCGTTGCAATTGTAATTTAAATAATTTATTTTTAGTTTACTTAACATAATAATTTTAAATAAATTTAACGCATCCACTCATTCACTTAAATAGGACCACAAATGACTTTTGAATTATAAATGATATATTAATATTTGCATTTAACTGCACATAATTTTAAAATGGTACTGTAGATTAAATAATTGCTTATACGCTTAGCGACCACATTGCACATAATGATGGTTAAACAGAATTGTACGATTAGCTTAATTCAGTTTCTGCTCAATAAAGATCTTCCAAGCAGAATATCATCTAAGTGAATACAGTATTCAAACCAGACATTTTCACTAAGAGAACGTTTGTTGTCAAAATATAATTGATCAAATGTTTTACGTTTAAAAATGTTCAAAACCTTGCACTGCACTTGCAACTTTGCATAGCATTTGTGTATTGCATTGCATCGAATTTGCACATTTTGTATTTCTCTTTCTTATATAAAATTTTCTTAAATTATCATGGGTCATTCCAGCGTGACGTGTGTGTGACATTCAGACCAAATTTTTCAGCACATTTGTAATTTTACTTATAAATAACTGCAATTTTGAAAGCAACAAATTGATATCTGTCATCGATGTCTTGAGATATAATTAATCACATTGGAAATTCTTTACGTTGAATGAATAGAAATATTGAATTGCCTGAATGTCATGCCGGAATGCCCCTCGTACAGTTTTAAAATTATCTTTAGACTTTTAAAAAGAATATTCTGAAATAATGTATTTAAACTTCGTAAAAACTTCTGATTTATGCATTATGTTTTAAAACTACAATTAATGAGTAGTGGCGTTTAAGTTAAAAACAATTATTTAATTATATAAGAAATTATAACGAAAAAAAAGTCATCTCATACTTTGACTTGCAGCCAAATACAAACTATTCGAAAGGTGGCTTTACTAAAAGCAATTGATAAATAATTTTGGATGTAAACCCCACTCTCGCAAATAAAATATAAATGGTTTACTTAAAAAAAATTAAATCTTTATTTTAATAGCAAGTTGGTATTTTCCAAAATTATAGTTTTGAACTTACTATTACAGTATACAATTAAAAAAATCCTGGGCGGCTAAGTCCAAAGCGACACAAGCGGCGTCTTGGGGCACTAAAGAGGGCAAATAATTTTTTTAAAAAAGGGAAAATATAATTGATTTAGGGAATATTTTACAACCTTTATTTTAGATTAATATCGGTAAAGTGAATGATATATTAAATTAAATAAATTGGCATTCATTTTTAATACACTGTTTTTATCTGTATATGTTTGTAGACGATGTATAGATAGTGTTATATTTTTTTGCCTGAAAATTACCATAAACCAGTATCTTCGCTTAAATTTTGTATTTTTGACTCCTTTGTGAAACTAATGTAGATTTTTTTAATTAATAAACTTAGAAATTATAAATATGAAAAAATATGACCCAGATAAAAGGATGGCTTAAACCATGACTAGTGCAAATTAGAGAGTAAATATATGGTAGGTTTGTTGTGTGACAATTCTTTACGACAACTCTTTTTAAACACTTGAAGTAATTTAGCTTAACTAAAAGTTGAAAGTCACAGTAGTACCTCCTACCCCATCAATCTTTTCCTTTAACAACTTTATGTCCATGAAATATGAACTGGTATTGTTTTAAAATTACAATATTGTACTATATTTGTACAATATTTCACTGTACTCGGGTACTGGCATACAATGATGCATTTGATGGATACACAAAAAAACTATTTTTTCATACATTCTTCTGAAAATAATGTTTTAAGAAAATTATAAAATGACCAGAAAGATTCGAAAAAAGTTTAAATATTTTTTAATTTAATGGCATTGCCATTTAAGCACAAAAAAAATCAAACAGAAAGAGCCGATCATTGGGCCCTATCCTGCATTAAATAAAAGTGCAATTGATAACTCTTAATACACAACTTCAATATGTGAAAAATATTAATACATTTTATATAATAAGCATTCTGTAATTTTAAAAACTTACCAACCGCTAAAAGAACACCCAGAACAATCGCGAAGTTTTTAAAATTTTGCATAATTTGCTACTAATTAAAATATTGCAAATAAATTAAATTGGTCAGATTTCAAGGAGTACGGACAGCATTACAATAACGTACCAATTGCAATTACATTTTATACTCAGACAACCACAGACAAAGTCTGAAATGTGTTGCTGTAGCAGTTTTGATGAACTATTTCTGGTGATTGCTTTATTCGAAATACGATATTCATTACATGTAAATGCCATTCCAAAACTGGTAGTTAAAATGCTGATTATTGGGGATATATAAATCAGCATAGGTTTACTGAACAACCAACGATAAAAAGTTTTATTTTTGCCAGTTATTATCTAGGTAATTGATCACGAATACTAATATCTTTTAGGAGTTTTGAAATAGTGTGTTAAGTTTAAAATAATCTTTTTTTATGTACAATTTTTGTGTTTAAACGTCTTTTTAAAAAAAACGCACTTGATTTTCTAAGATCGTAACACGATATCCTGATACCCCCTATATCTGGTTTTACCCCTTATAGCCAAACTTTTTAAGTTATGTACCCACAAGTAGCATGGTTTCGTGATTCAAAAACATCTAATTCCATATACAAAGGCATAAAACGGACTAGATATCAAATTTAGTTCCCATTTTTAAACTACATAAAATCTTTCAGTCAATAAATAGAAAATGCTTAAACAAATCTTATTTTACATTTTGCATTGTCTTAATATCTCTTATATTATTTTTATTATCATTAATCTTATTTTTTATTTTACATTTAAGTGCCCTAGTTTCTAATTTTATTAATGTTTTACTTTTAAGTCTTCTTAAAAAGGTATGTGATACTATTGTGTTTATAAAAGCAATTTTCAATATGATATAATGTTACATTATATTTTTTTGTAATAATTATCGTACAGGCATGCTGGTCATAATGTAATCAAGTGGAAAGTTTTTTTAAATCCTTCTACCAATATTAAATTTTAAAAATTCTAAGTCATTTGGCCAAACAATTTATATTTTTGGAATAAAGACAGATTTGAGGCCGAATATTATTTTTTTAAGGCAAAATATTATTTTCTAGGGCCAACGGATTCTAAAGAAGGCCCAGTTCCACTACTTGTGCAAAAAATAAATTTGCGTTGCAGACATGCCAAATCTGTCTGCAGCACGGAATGTTGTCGACTAAGTTAGACACGTTTCTCGAAAGGTTGCCGATATTTGTCGCCACGCATGTGCAACTCCGGTGTAAATGTGGCTTTAAGGTTTGGAGCGCCTGATCTCACTGACCTCTAACTGTAACTTCTGGATTGGGCAAGACATTTTGTTGATTTGAAGCCAGTTGTAAGGGTAACAACTGAACTCCACTTTTTTCGCTATTGGAGTATTTCGTAATATTTTCTATGTTAAAATGAGCCGACATGTATTGCTTTTGACTGATTTTTTTCCATCTTCTTTGGAAACCCATTTTAAATGCAATCTGCTATTAAAATATAATGTCATTTACAAGTCACAGTCGAAGTGGTTAAAAAGCAAAAGCGTAAACTGTTTGTATGGCAATATAAAAATTAATTCCATCAGAAGAAAATATAATATTTATAGACATTTAATATTTTTACAATGCTATTGTGTTAAAAATCAAAAGTAAGTCACTTAAAACAAATTTGGGGTTCAGTATGGTTACTTCCAACATTGGCTTCAAGGCGCCCATAAACGAAACAAGTTTTGAGCCTTCCAGAAGTTACAGTTCGAATTCAGTGATCTAAGGGATATGAACGTTTATAACATTTCATGTATCACCAATTGTTCCAGCAATGTACACAATTTAAAAGTGCGTAAGAAACATATTTAAAATTTGAAACATTGGGGAAACTTTTAAAATCCTTAGGTACTAAAATATTTTTAAAAAAATTTGGAGTTTTATTTACTACAGTCTCTCAGAGAGGTGAGAAAAATACCTAACATTTTTTTTAAAAAAATTAATATTTTAGTTGAAAAAATTCCCCGAATGCTCTAAATTTTAAAAAATTATTCAAAGCAGATATATTTATTGGACTTTAAAATTATATGTATTGCTAAAAAAAAACCTGTCGATATCGGGAATTTAAATTTTTAACTGAAATTTGAAGAAATGTATCGCATTTATATTTTATGACTACATTTAGAATAAAGGAAATCTAGAATAATTTTTTTTTTACCTATTCATGAATCCTTTATTTTGTTTAGCAAAACTCCCTTAAATTTATGGGTCTGGGATGTATAATAGTCTCTCTAGATCTAGGCAAAACCGTTTTTCTACTATTTTGACCCGTTCGCACATGGAACCGAAGTGTGAAAATTGTAAGGATGTCAAAAAATTAAAAAATTTATTTAAAAAAAAATTGGAGTTAACCTTTTTTCAAAATGACTTACTCAAATGATCTTGCACCTTAAAATGTTTTTATACGAAAGAATTTTTAACAATCTTTCCGAAAAGTATCGATTTATTTTACAGTTTTGGAACATTGTCCACACTGCTTGACATACATAATCCGAATCCAGCACATATCATGTTGTAGTATCTTTCCTTTTGCAGAAGTCCGTGTCTTTGTTCACATTTTGACTGTTTTCCAATGCTTTTCAAGATTTGGTCGGGATACCTAAGATACACAAAATATCAAACATTTACGATTGGATTTGCCACATTAAAAATTACAATTACAGTGAAATAATAATTTAATTCGCTTTATATTATACATGAGGAGCGAAAATTCCAAATGTATTTTGTCACGTTAAGTGAATTGGTGATTGGTCTTGATGTGTTTTGAACGAACTAAATCGTTCAGTTCGACAGGAAAGCGGATGACAAATGTCCTAGTATTCCGTACCGAAATTCCGTACCTATATTTCTAAAACTTTTAGATAACACACGCCTTGAATGATAGCATCTCATATGTAACTCTCTAAGGAAACTAACATATTTGATTCCATTTATTCTTTCCTTATGTACAACGATGGTGATTCGAGAATACAAACCACGTGGTTTGTATTCTCGAATCATATCCATTCTTTATCCACATGCACATAATCTCCGTCTGTAACAGCCCTATGACGCAGTGCTTAGTTTATTCATATCCCAACTTTCATAGAGGGAATAACTCATAGATGTATTCCAGTTTTTGAGTTCTAGTGCAATATAAAACAGGATAGCGGGATATTAATCCAGGTAAAAACAACACATTAAAACTAGTCCCCTGTAAAAGCAATTTTAATCAATATACAGAAATCTTAGAATAGACTATCATTGTATCCTTAACACGGCGATAAGGCCGTTGTTTCACGCACCGGTAAAACCCTTCGAGCATGGATCCTTATTAGTAGAGGATTCATGACGTCAGTCTCGATAACATCAAAGTGAAGCCAACATGTATGGCCCAAAACACGTGCTTAATTGCGTCTCCATTCATAAATTTTCACAGTAACATATTTCAAAATTCACAAGCCGATCGTGAGTATTTTTTCATTCATAATTTTGAAGAGATGGAACGTGATATGGGTCTTCCGCTCTGAGATGTGGGCTTCTCGATTAAGATGAGATATTCTATCTACTGCAGTCCATTCATGCTCGAAGGTAAAACCAGTACGTTGGCTATGGATAAAACTGGTGCCGGCGATGTAAATGGCGCCGGTTTTAGTGTCTTTTTTCACATGACGGCAAAGACGGAGTTGGCGACCTGTTACTTCTGACGATAATTTTTTAAAATTTTGTATGAGGTGGCTTAAAAATTCAAGGTTTATATTTGACCATTTAAATTGTTACGCAACTGGTAATAAATAGTTGTCAGTAATATTATTATGTTTTTTTTATTGAAAATCTTCTGAAATGTATAGCTCATTTATCACACATAATGTTTTTCGATTTTATTTTAACATCGATTTTATTTACCACATCTTGAGTATGCTGTACAGTTCTGGTCACCATATCTTAAAAAAGACATTGAGTTGTTAGAGAAAATTCAGTACAGGGCTACTAAAATGGTTCAAGGGTTTTCAGGCATGAATTATGAAGATAGATTAAGAAATTTGAATATGTATACTCTGGAAGAGAGAAGGGTTAGGGGAGATTTGATTCAACTATTCAAATTTATCAAACAAGGAGATGTGGAGGGTTTAGATTTTAATATGAGTGATAGAACGAGAGGTCATGGGTTTAAGTTAAACAAATCCCATTTTAATCGGGAAGGGAGAAAACACTATTTCTATAATAGGGTAATAGACAAATGGAACAACTTGCCAGTGAATATCGTTAATTGTAAAGGAGTAACGGATTTTAAGAAGAAGTTAGATATGCATTGGGGGATAGTTAAGAGGTACTAGATGGACCAACCTTGTTGGGCCTTGAGCCTGTTGTTGGTCGTCAATGTTTGTATTTGTATTTGTAATCTGTTATGTTTTCCCTATAAAAAGGATTTACTTTCCTTAAGTTATATTCATGTCATAACATCGTTCTTAATCAATTCATTCATTTTGCGCAATAACAGACATACTTTATGTGGGACCGGCGTGATAAGGACACAATTACTAAATTATTTAAAATTAATTACACAATTACTAAATTATTTAAAATTAATTACACAATTAATTAAAATTAGAAAATTGTTTTTTAACGTGAAATGTTTAAAATCATATAATTGGGAATTTAGAAAAGATATATCATGTTATGATTTTAGGATCAATTCCGCCTTAATACCGTGACGGATAGCACGATTCACATAAATTTGGTCTAATTCAATAGGAAATTAGGCGCCCATGGGTATAAAACTTGAGCTTAAGCAAAGCACATACGGGGAGTGAATGGGGAAACCGTGGCTGCAGACAAAACAGCTTATTTATCTTCATTTTGTTGCGACTAATCGTTATCACGAAAATCTGCTGAAATGACATATCATCTAAAAACCTTCAGGATTTGCTCCACTCTCTCTCCATTCTATTTTTTTTATGTATATTTTAATTTTATTTAAATAAAACTGCTTTGTTTATAGATTTTAAACCAAAAGAATATATTTAAAATAATGATTCAAAAATGAACTAAAAAGCAAAAGAAAACCATTCATTGGTGTAAAGAATAGCGCAAACTTATACTTAAACTGGTCTAACTTAAAAATCTCATAAGATCTGATTCAGGGGGCCCGTGGCTTCCTTTGCGCAGGGCCCCGCATCTGCTAAGGGCGACCATGATTATGGCATTGTTTCTTATGACGACGGAATGACACAATGTTTATGTATAGAAAAATAAAAGAGGTTGGATGTGCAATCCCACACTCACTTCTCTTGCACGACTTCTTCGGGATGCAAGCCCCGGTAGTGTCCCTCAGGAACCCGGCCTTGCAGTCGCAGCCCGGGGCGCAGTAGTCGATGCACACTTTCGCCAACTCGCAAGTGTTGCAGAAGTTGATGCACTCCACTAACTCTGCATTCTTGTTGCACTGGTAGCTGTTGCATTCTTCCTCGCTCACGTTGTCTGGACAGCGATAGCCGCCACCCTGGCTATATCTCTGCAGGGCGCACGATGAACCTGCGGAAAGGAAGCGCGACAAAAAAAAAATACTCTTTAGCACAGAAAATTGTAATGGAATTTCCGACGGAAAATTTCGTTTCAATTGTAATTTAAATAAATTTTTTTCAGTTTACATAAAATAACGATTTTAAAAAAGTTTAACGTATCAACTGATTCTACTTAAATAGAGTCACAAATGACTTTAGAATTATAAATAATACATCAATATTTGCATTTGGCAGCACAATATTTTAAAATGTTACGGTAGATTAAATAAATTGCTTATACACTTAGCGACCATCTTGCACATAATGATGGTTAAACAGAACTGTACGATTAGCCTAAAGCAGCTTCTGCACAATAAAGTTCTTCCAAGCAGAGTATCATCCAAATCAATACAATATTCAAACCAGACATTTTCAGTAAGCGAAACAGAACGTCTGTTGTCAAAATATAAGTGATCAAGTGTTTTATGTTTAAGAACGTTCAAAACCTTGAATTGCATTTGCAAGTTTGCATTGCATTTATCCATTGCATTGCATTGAATTTGATCATTTTGTATTTCTATTTCTTATATAAAATTTTCTTAAATTACCATGGGTCATTCCAGCGTGACGTGTGTGTGACATTCAGACCAAATTTTTCAGCACGTTTGTAATTATTTTGACTTTAAAAGCAACTGCAATTTTGAAAGCAACATATTAATATCTGTCATCGATGCCTTGAGATATAATTAATCTCATTCCACCTTTTTTACGTTGCAGGAATACAAAAATTGTCTACAACTGCCTTAATGTCACGCCGGAACGCCCCTCATACATTTTTAAAATTATCTTTATATTTTTTAAAAGAATATTCTGAAATAATTTATTTAAACTTCGTAAAAACCTCTGATTTAAGTATTATGTTTTTAAACTATAATTAATGAGTAGTGGTGTTTAAGTTAATAATAATTAATTAATTGTATAGGAAATTATAATGAAACAAAAAGTCCTCTCATACTTTGATTTGCAGCCAAATACAAACTGTTCGAAATGTGGCTTGACCAAAAGCAATTGATAAGTAATTTAGGATGTAAACCCCACTCTCGCAAATAAAAAATAAATGGTTTACTTCAAAAAAATAAATAAATCTTTATTTTAATAGTTAGTTGATATTTTCCAAAATTATAGTTTTTAACTTACTATTAAAGTTTACAATTAAAATAATCTTGGGCGGCTCAAGTCCAAAGCGACATAAGCGGCGCCTTGGGGTGCCAGAGGGCAAATAATTTTCTTAAAAAGAGGCAAAATGTAATTGATTTTAGGGAAAAGTTTACAACCTTCATTTGAGATTAATATATTTAAAGTAAATGATATATTAAATTAAATAAATTGGCATTCATATTTATTACGCAGTTTTTATCTGCATATGTTTATAGACGATGTTTAGATAGTTTATTATATTTTTTTTGTCTGAAAAATACCGAAGATCAGTGTTTTCGCCTAAATTAAATTTTGTAATTTGGCTCCTTTGTGAAACCAATATCGATTTTTAATTGACAAACTTGGCAATTATAAATATGAAAAAATATGACCCAAATCAAAGAATTGCTTAAATCATGACTTGTGCAAATTAGAGAGTAAACATGAGGTAGGTTTGTTGTGTGACAACAATTCTTTACAACAATTTTTTTTAAACACTTCAAGTAATTTAGTTTCCCTAAAATTTGAAAGTCACAGTAGCGCCTCCTACCTTCATAAATCTTTTTCTTTTAACTATTTTATTTCCATGAAAAAATAGCTGGTATTGTTTTAAAATTTCAACATTGACGGATCCACTGTACACCTGTACCGACGTACAATCATACATTTGATGGACCCACACTTAAATTGTAATTTTTCATACTCTTCTTTTGAAAGTTAAGTTTTAACGAAATCGTAAGATAACCAGAAATATTCGAGAAAACTTAAAATATTTTTTAATTTAATTGACATTTTCATTTAAGAACAAAAAAAAAACATCAAACAGAAACTGCCGATCATTGTGCCCTATCCTACATTAAATAAAAATGCAATTGATACTTTTAACACACAACTTCAATATGTGAAAAATAGTAAAACATTTTATATAATGAGCATTCTGTTATTTTAAAAACTTACCAACCGCTAAAAGAACACCCAGAACAATCGCGAAGTTTTTAAAATTTTGCATAATTAGCTACTAATTAAAATATTGCAAATAAATTAAATTGGTCAGATTTCAAGGAGTACGGCCAGCATTACAATAACGTACCAATTGCAATTACATTTTATACTCAGACAACCCCAGACAAAGTGTGAAATGTGTTGCTGTAGCAGTTTTGATCAACGATTTTGAGTGATTGCTTTATTCGATATACGATATTCATTATATGTAAATGCCATTTCAGCGTTGACAGTTAAAATGCTGATTATTGAGAAATATATAAATCAGCATGGGTTTACTGAACAACCAGTTATAGTAGTGTTATTTTGTCAGTTATTATCTAAATAATTGATCACGAATACTAATATCTTTTATGAGTTTTGAAATAGGGCATTAATTTTAAAATAATATTCTTTTATATACAATTTTTGTGTTTAAACGTCTTTTTTTATAAAAAAAAACGCATTTGATTTTCTAAGAGCGGAACATGATTTTTCTATCCTGATACCCCCCTATAGCTGGTTTTCGATACTCCTTAAAGACAAACTTCTTAAGTTATGCAGCCACAAGCAGCATGGTTTCGTGATTCGAAAAAATATAAGTCCATACAGAGGCATGAAACAGGAATAGACTTAGAGGCATGAACTTTAAAATACAACAGAACACAAATTATCCCAGTGGCCAGTGGACAAACTGCTAATCAGAGGATTGCTGGTTCGAACCCGTGCTTGACAAAGAAAAGTAAAACAGTAGTGATCTTGCAATCGGAGGGTTGCCAGCTTCGCCACAAAAATACTAGAAAGTCGTCCAGAACATCCAACAAATTATACCGGCGTATATACGGGACTGGAGCATGATAAATATGATCGGGGTCCAATGTCCTGACGCCTATTGAGGTTGCTTCGGGTGCCAGTTCAAGTGTTGTCATTGTCATCTGACCAAAAATACTAGGTTCTGGTTCAAAAATACTAGGCATCGTTTCCGTGTCTTTTCTTCGGGATATTTCCCGAACCGTCGCCAATAGCCCACTGTGAAGCCTAGTGCGACGTTAATTAAATAAATCAATCAACCCAGAGCTTACAACTGGATGACCTATATTTTCCTCTATTAAGAAATCTATTTTAAACCATTTATCTTGTTTTTCATATAATGTAATCACATTAGAAGTAAGAATAGAAATCTGTGATTTATATAATGTAAACTTATTATAAAATAATAAATTTAAATTAAAAAAAAATTAAAGTAAGTAAATGATGCAGGATCATGAACTTATTAAATGTACAATTTTGTTTCAGTGTACCATATTATGCAATTGAAACAACTCGGCTTATTAAAACGCTTTAAATTTGTACGATTGCTTCCTATTCTGAACTTTACTAATATGAGTTTTCTTACTGCATCAAACTACCTATGCTTGAAATGTTTAGTCCAATTTATTTTCTAATTTAATTTCGTCACCATGTCATCTTCATATTGAAAAAGATGTATCCCACAAAAAATATTTGCCTTGGAAAGAGAATATGCGTTTAAAGAGCAAAATTCGAAATTAATAACGTAAAATATATTACTTAATATATCTTTTAGAAGTTTTGAAATAGGGTGTTAAGTTTATAATAATGATTTTTTTTTATATATATACAATTTTTGTGTTTAAACCTTTTTTTTAAAAAATAGGGTTTATGTATAAATGCCATAAGTTAATGGTATTTCTTTATTTTCTATAGAAATGTGATGAAATTTATGTTAAAGCTTTTGGAAGTCTTTTAATAGACACATATATTTACGTATTACAGTCTCTGAGATTTTATATATTATGCATCAGTTAAGTTTTCTAGTATAACTAGATAGCTAGTATAATTAGATAACTAGATACTAACAAACTTCTTCAAACGAAGTAAAGAATTTAAACTTATTACAAAACCGAATACCACGTGCATTGTAATTTGAAAGGAATATCTAAAATGGTTTAAAAATTGCTTACGGAGCAAGATAATTATTAAAGTATTAAACTTTAAATTTACAAAAAACTGTCTTATTGAAATTTCGATGCTAAATTTATTTTCAGTCGTTTCACGAAAAGTTAAGTGTTCGATCGACAGATGGCAGCACCAATAACGGAAAAAATATTAGCTTAGAATTTTGCCTTCTAAAATGTGATTCATACAAATAAATTCCGTTTTTGTGATAACGCGCAAATTAAATAGTATGTGGTAAATATAATTGTGTTTCAAATATAATATTTTTGGAGAATTTATATTACTGTTATGAAGTCCTTATGAGAAAAAATCTAAACATTTGTTATTATTTCTCACTAGATGGCAGCATCAAAATCGTACGTTTATGATAAGCGTATTTTTTTTTTAACGAAATACGATTACAATTTCAATGTGAACTGCTACAAAAGCACTGTAATCATTGGAAAAAATATTGTACTCGGTTATGTGCCTGGATAGAAAACACTCGTCATTTAAATAAATAATTTAATGATTGTTATTATAATATTAAATTTTACGTTAAAACGTTATAATGATGACAAACGATTAAAAATTGTAGTATATTACTAATGTTATCAACCTTATACTTCCTAATATCGTTTACATGATTTTTAGATTATAATTTAGATGTTAAATATAATTAAGGTATTTAAAAAATAACGTTTCTACTTTGTATATAAATAGATTACGTTAATAAAATGTACCGTATTTCGCTTAAACAATTTTATATTCCTTAAATAACTTTTACTATGAAAAAAAAATTACGTATCTTTATTATAGTTGAAATTATCATTGTGGTATTTGAGGCTCTATTTGTTTCATATATTCAACGTTGTTTTTAAAAACATAGGTCGAAATACTTAAAACACAAATTTTGCATTCATATTTCCAGATATGGACTTTCAATCCATATAATATATTACTAACCTAAAAATCCTCAATCAGAAAAAAATAAGGATGGTACATTTTTTAGAAAAATTAATAAATAAATATTTCTGATAAATATATGTAGAGGAGAGAATTTATATTCAATTTTAATGCTAAATAGGTAAACAATAAAACTTTTTTTTCTATGGTTCCAGCTTATACAACGTTACAAGATTTTCTGTTTGAAAATTCTTGTTTTGCTACCTCAAAAGTTATTAATAATTACCTATATAACTTACTAGCTGAAATGCCCGTTCTACGCACGGGAAGGAAATAAGTTACAAAATTGATACAAATACAATATTATAGCGAAATAAATATTTTCTTAATTTCTCACCCATCAAGGGGTACCACAGTGTTAAAAGTTCCAATTTGTAACGAAATTTTATTATCAAGATCCTGCAAGAACTGGAAAGATTGATAACATGGAGAAGTTGACTATACAATAACTTGGATATATGTATACCTTACTCCCGTTGATTAACATCCATATTTTAACCTTTAACTCATATATTGTTAATAATAATTATCTCCGAAAAACTTTTATTAGACACATATGTCAACATTTGTCGTTAAGTTTCAAAAATTGGCGAGAATATAAAAAGAAAAAAAAAGAAAATTATTTTAAAAGGTTCACCTGCCAAATTCAAGATTTTCATATTTTTTCTATTGAAGGCCTATCAATATGCAGAGGGGGGGGGGGGGGGAAGCCACAACACTTTTTTTCGGATTTTACCCCCGCACTTTTTTAATATTGAACTTTTTAAAATAAAAAATATTCAAAATCAAATTTTTATTGCATTGCTAAACTAAATTTTGTTTTAAAAAAAATCGAAACCATATCCTACAGACAATGGACGCAAATTGATTCACCCTCTGACACTTGCACCACGTGGAGGAGGAGTCCACAACAGCAGTTTTCGATTCCGCCCACATAACTCATCGTATAGGCATACCATCATATAAAGAAAGGTAGGCCGCATCGAGCAAGGCAATTATTAACCCATTCCTCCCTCTGACCTTTGTACCCCGCAACGGGAATGTCGCCCTTAACTGCAGACGATTTTGTTCTCGCTACTCCCCGGGGAATCGTGCTATTGGCGATAAATGATCTACCGTCGTATAGGAAAGTGAATCACGTCGATAAGGTCGTTTGTTAAACCATTTTCCCCTCTGATCTTTATACCGCATTAAGGGAACCCCAATAATTCTACGGGAAATCAGCCTTCGTGGATAAATAACATAACATTGAGTAGAGAAAGGTAGGCCGCGTCAACCAGATTGACCATTTATACACTCTCCCACTGACATTCCTACCACGTGGGGTTCAAAGTATTTATGAACCAATTATTACGGTACAGTGTGGCTTGTACCTATTGTCCACTGCCCGATAGCTTACCCTTTCTATGTCCACTTTGTACGACTGGCCCGCCCGAAGGCATACAGCGAGATGTTTCACAGAAACTGAAGCTTCGACAGCCGTGAAGGCAACCCAGCCCAACAGAGAGGACGCCGGCGATCACCGGGCCCATGAATCCGAACGACCCGTGGTGCGAACTAACATCCAAGGGCGACAACGTGTTTTAAAATTTGAACTCAACTGAAAGATTTGCTACTTTGCCTTTATTAACTTTATTACAGAACTTCACTCACAGGTAGAGTGGTAACATAACTGGCCTCTCGGCAGGTAAACTAATAAATAATGGATAACACAAAACTAACTGAGTGCACGGGGGCTAAATTACAAACTTTTATTTAGCGATGGGCTTCCTGTCTTGAACCATTATATTATTCATACTGTATACTTTTCTTCAGTTTGATAATTTATTTTTCGTTTGGCTTGCACTTTTGGTCGTAGCATGAATGATATGTGGGATTTTTCGTTTTCACAGTTAAATCCCCCCCCCCCTTTTTTTCTATGCAAGATATAAGTAACAACTCTGTCAAATTTCATCTTCCTGGGTATTCAAAAAGTTAGAGAATTAGTGATAAGTGGCGAGGATTTTTACTTTTGGCAGTTAGAGTTCGAAGTTTTAATTCTACTACCAGAAAATTCTGTCGTGAGCAATTTTGGCTTAAAATGTACCTCTATGCCAAATTTAACTTTCATAATTGTAGTACGGAATATCTCGTTGTCCAATCATATTTTCACCATTTTGACATTTTATCACTTTTTAACACTAATTTCGCCATTTTTATGTTATTTTTACATTAATATTCATACTTTAGTTCATTTGGCGGTATTGTATTAATTTGGTAAAATTTTTTATTCATTTGGTGAATTTTTTATTTTTTTGGCGGTGTTTTTATTAATTTGGCGATATTTTTTTATTAATTTGGCAACAATTTGGCGATATTTAGTCATCAGCCAATCAAATTGCTCCTCATAGGTTACATAATATTAAAATTTTCCATTGTTTCAATTTTATATTTTACATTGTTACATGTTCTCCATGTTAATCCTATGGAGAGGTTTTTTAAAAATCGTTATTTTGGCAGTTCGAATTCGAATTTTTAAAAATCCTTTCTTAGTGCACCCCTAGGGTCCAAGATGTATCTGTGTTCTAAATTTCAGCACTGTAGGGCTTTTGGATCTGGAGATCTCGTGATCAATCAGTCAGTGAGTGAGTCAGTGGCTTTCGCTTTTATATATATAGATTTACTATAGTGATCTGAGAACGTTATAAAGTATTGCAGGGCTAATGTATATGCTAATGTGAAAGTGCGAAAGTCGTGTATCTGCAGTTTCACTAGTGACTTTGCAGATACACTGATTTGTTCAGTGAGAGTGCGAAATCATCTACAAAGTAAAAGTTTTCCGCATTTTCACTAGAGCAGTGGCTGGAAAACTCATTAGTCAACAGAGACAAATATTAACAGTACAACGATTGAAAAACAATTTTTTTATTCTTAAATTATATAAGTAGGTACATTGCTATTAACTTAATTAGTGTACTCCTAAGTTGTCCTTTGCTAAAAACGTCCTGAATCTGATTGAGGTGCGTTCGCTGAGGTCGACACCTTCCAACTCTCCCATCCACACTCGTCTTGTATACTTGTTTCGTCTGTCTCCTTTTGTTCACCCTCTCTATATGTCCAAACCATCTCAACATCCGTTCTCAATCCTCGACACTACATCTTCTTTCACTCTACAACGCTCCCTAAAATTAACTTAATACATTTTACTTAAAGTTTTAAGTCTTACTTAAACTATTGGTACATTGAATAAAACTTTATGTTATACTTAATAACGATGTTATTTATGGATAGAATTAAATTGTAAGGTACCCATAAAATTAAATCATAACAATGAGAGACAAACACTAATGTGAACAATGGCCTTGCATCTCCTTTTAAAGTTTGGGTAAGTCAAGTGTTCTTTTTAGTTTAAGTTTCAATTGCACTGTACGTGCGCGAATGTTCATGGTATTAGCATGAATGGACTGTTGCCGACCCCTGCTCTATCCTAAACTTTATTCACAGTAACCACTGCTTTGTTTAGTTAACAGCAACGCATGGACGATTGGAAACTGTTTTAAATTGAAGGGGAGAATAGTTAGATGTCTATTACATAAATATTAGTATAAATTTAAGTATAGCAATGGAAACAAAGAAGGCCCCCAAAGCTGCTGGGAGAAGCGTGGATTAGATGATATATTTCAATGGGCTATTAGCGACGATTCGATGTCAATCCCGAAGGAAACACCCGTGAACATTGAATCATAATTCCGAGCAGTCGGTAATGAGAATCTCGTATCATAATAACTGTTCAATAACAGTTGGTACAACCTTGGAAGAGCCATATCGGGATTCTTCAGTAATGAACATTTTGTTTTGGAATTCAAGAAATCAAAGTAGGGCTTCAAATATTTTAATGTGTTTTCAAAAACCTTCTTCCATAATTATTTTGAGTCACTTCTCGAAAAGTAACTACCGGATAATTAGATTTGCTTAGATAAGTTTGGGGAATGCGATTTTGATATGTTAATTGTAATAGAACACTTATGTTAAAAGTATTATTATGTTAAAGTTTTTAAAAAATGCAAGAGTATGCGTTATGTCAAGCAAAACGTATAAAAGCAAACATCGCATAATTATAATTATTTGTTGTGTAAAATAGTAATGATATATCTATTCTAATGCATACCGCTTTTTGTTTTCGAGAAGAAAATGTGATTTCAATTAATTCGTAAAAATAAACTTTTAAAAATTCTAACTTGTGCAAGCAAAATGCATTGAAGCATACAATTTTTTTTCTTTGAATAGTAGGATATATCTGATTTATTGCACAGCACTTCTGTTTTAGAAAAGTGTTGTTCGAACATGTTCGGCCATTTGTTTTATATAGCAATATGAAAATAAAATTATTTTTTTAAAAACTGTTGCCACTTGTTTTTATCAAAAGTTATTATTTTTTATTATATTACGAATACATTTGCTTTAAAAATTTGAAAAATAAAATCAAAGCCGATTTAGATGAGTTTTTTTCGTTTTACATGATTTAGTGTAAGAAACTGACAAGATTTTCATTTGAATCAAATTTCTTCCCTGAGCTTATAAATAGCTTTTTTTTTCAATGAAAGTCGTACCAGTTCACCGTTTACGACGAAGGTGAACGTTTGCAATTTGGAAACAAAAACAAAGCAATGATAATTTTCGTCAACATCAACACTTTCCATCTCAACACTTTTATCCCTCCCCCAAAATTCATCCCCCCCCCCTAAACAACACCAAAAATTGCGTGATTCCGCATAAACACCTTCCCATTTCCACAACATTTCCAACCTGTTCAAACATTCCATCGAGATTTTCAAAAAATCCTTCATCCCCGTTGCCCACCCCCACAAACAAATCGCCCACCCCCACAAACCGGAGGGGTGGTTCCTCTCCCTCCCCATTCCCTGCTGTCTCCCTATTGGCGGGCGATATATATGTTTGAGATAGCGCGCGAGGGAAGGACATAGGGAAGGGGGGGACTGAGCGGAGATTTTTGTTTTGCCGGAAACATTTCGGAGACAAGTGCAGGGGAGAGAAGCTGAAGAGAAAGTTCAGATGAGTCCCAAACTCTTCTGAGAAAGTTTTTTCTCCGGAAGATTCGTAGTGGCTGGTTTTTAAGTGTTTTGTTTTAGAGTTTCGGGAAGATGACTTCCTTAGGTGTTGTAAGGTGAGTTGGTATTTTATTTAATGATTTTCCTATGATTTTGGATAAACATGTTATGTGTTGGTATTATCATACAAACAGAGTAGTCACAAATTATTGATGAATGGCTGTTTTACATTCAGTTGTATTAGCATAATAAAACATAATTTTTCCTCGACTATTGTATGATTTTTAACCTTCTGTAAGATAGATAGATATTTTTTACTTCGATGGATATTCAGTTTTCCCAACAATACAGATAATTTTTTAAGTTCAGTAAAAAAAACTGTATAAAGTCTTGTAAGAAGACTTTGAAACATTTTTCAAGTGCTTATCGTTAATTTATATTTTGAAAGTTATCTCCATTAAAACAATTAAAATTTAATTAAAAAAGATAAGTGATATGCGTTGGAATTATGAATTTAATCTTCTTGCAGTGAAAATAACATTACACAATTTCGATGTATTCCTTGCTGTCCAAAAAAAATAAATTAATTAATATATTAACATTGTTAAAATAGTTTGCAATGGCAGTTATTCGAAAAAATGTTTCAAAAGATATTTAAATTATTCCTTTTTATGCGATTTCTCTTAGTTCTTTGTTTTACGAAAAATAATGTTGTGTTTCGTGCAAAACTCAACTGTAATTATAATGAGATATTTTAAACAATTGGTGGATATTTGAAACTTTCAAAAGAAAATATGAGTACTATTAATCAGAAACTACTCGTATAATATTTTTAAACCTTTTACACTAATGCATTTTTAAGTAGATTTAACCAAATATACATAGAGATACAGTTTAATATTTTAAAGGGTAAATATATATAAGAAAATATTTCTGTTGCGAATTTGCTTTGTCGAAATTCGGGATTAGCAGTAGAAATATTCTAGTCTACGTGATGCATGTTTTATTTTGGTTTGCATTAGAGTAATGTAAACGCGGTAAATTACAGTAATTTTTTTAATAAAGTAGATTATCAGAAATTGCAAGCAAAATTTCATAAAACTAATTATTATTTACTTTTATAATCGATTCTAGACAAAATAAAACTGGGAATTTATTTTCATATTTCAAATTAGAATATTTTAAATCAAAGTATAAAATTCTTTTAAAAATTGGAATATATATTATGTGTAACATAATTATGTTGCCCTATTTATGTATTTGAATTTAAAATAAAACCCAAAATATTTTTTTAACCAATTGAATTATTTAAAATACCAACGGGGAAAAATATATCAATGTTGTTTAAACATTTTTGCGATAACCAAATTAATTTAAACAATGTTGCAATAACCAATGTAATTAAAACATTGTTGCAACAACAATTTTTTAAAACATTGTTGCTGTTGCAACAACATTTTTTAAAGCATTGTTGCAACATCCAATTTAATTTAAACATTGTTGCAATTAACAATGAAATTTAAACATTGTTGAAACAACCAGTATCATTTAAACATTTTTGCAACAACAATTTTTTAAAACATTGTTGCGACAACATTTTTAAAGTATTGTTGCAACATCCAGTTTACTTTAAATTTTGTTGCAATAACCAATGTAATTGAAAAATTGTTGAAACAATCAATTTATTTTAAACGTTGTTGCAATAACTAATGTAATTTTTTAACATTATTACAAAAACCAATGCTATTTAAATATTATTGGAATAACCAATGTAACCAGTGTTGCAACAAATAAATAATGCAAGTTGCAATAAATAGTTAATAAACAAATACAATTATTTGAATATTTTTGCAAAAATCATTGTAATTTAAAAATTATTGAAAAAAAAACGATGTTATTTAAACAGTGTTGTAACAACTATTTATAAAAAAGTCATTGAAAAAAATAAAAAGTTTTTTCAAATGATTATGTTACGGGGAGATGTTTTATAATCTTATATAACACAATATCACTTACACTTTAAATTGGAAGTTTTCTTATATAGTTAATGATGCAAGCGCTAGTGTAAAAATAATTTCACACTTTTGACATATTTGAAAGAACTCTTTAGTCTACGATCAGTTTGCTTGCTCAAGTTTGGGAAAACAATTTAATATTATTATATAACACATATTTATATGTTTATACAAAAAGTTGTTAATGATTCAGTTTGAAAATTAATATTTTCGCGTAAGTTCATTTAAAACTATTTTAATTTTTGAAACAATCGATAATAAAAAAATTAGGTGATTTTTTCAAATAGTATTTATCATGTACATAAATATTTTTTTTAAAACTTCAATATTACAAAGAAAATTTAAATTATGTCTTAACAAACAAGTTAATACATTGCATAGTCCAAATATTACATTAATTTTACAGTTCCGTAGTTCTGTACTTTCATAAAAAGCAATGTGAGAAATTGAATTTTTAAAAGGGCAATTTTTTGTTATCAATTTAAGTAAAATTGCAATAAACTAAAAAATAAAAGTTTAGTATTTTTATATACTAAATAATGTAATTAATAGATGTATGGCCCAGATGCATGATCAGCTACATACACTTTCAACGATTTTGGTTAAATCACGAATATCCATCAGACGATTTAAGTGGTTTCAAAAATCTGTGTTTTTTTTCCATGAGACAATTGAAGTGTTGGTGATAGTGTAGATATTCATACAAAAATCGCATTTTTCGAACTTTACATCTGGGCTACTCAAATGGTCTTTTTTTGCTGTTTTCAAATGATATTTTTTCAGAAAATTTACGAACTTCATAATTTAAAAATATTTTTAAATTATATATCTATAATCTAAAAATATTTTTGGTTAAAGTAATAAGTTGGAATATATTTTTTCGCCAAGTTTCATAGAGCTTCAACAAACAGTCAAAGCGCATAATACTACTGAAGCCATTTTAATCGATAGGAAATCCCGCAAAGTAGAATACCACGCTTAAAGTTTATCAGCTTTACAAGAATATACTTACTATACATGCCCAAAATATGCATTAGACCCTTCATATAATGACCCCTCACCTAACGGGACCAGTACGAAATGGCCGATATAACGAAACGTCGTTCTAATGAAATAACAATATTATTCCAAATGAATCAACCGATTAGGACTTTCAATATGAATCGTTATGTTCAATTTTTATTTGTCGTTGTAACGAGGATCTATTATAATTCAGTAAAATTAATAGTTTGCTAGCTGTTTGCTGTCGCGTTTCTGAGAAACATAAGGCATATACACTTAAAAAGATTCAGTGCCCCTCGTTGGGGTTCGAACACGCAACCTATTCCTCTAAACGGACCGCGCGCTACCGACCAAACTACAAAAGCACGTTCACGGTGCTTCTTCCGCGTGTGAGAGGCGTTTAGGTTGTCGCCCAACAATGTAAATGGACCCTCGCAAGGTGTCCGGGTACGAATCCCGGCTACGGCATAGATGTAAAATATCCTTTAATTGGGTGTAAGCCTGTTTGGCATTTTGTATATAAACTTATTATTAAAAGTGATCTATACAAAAGAAGTAATATATATCTGATACTTAACGCAGAAAAATAATTTTAGTGTCATTGATCCAGAATGATAAGAAGTACAGTAGAACTCCAATTATCCGAATTCCAGTTATCCGGATCAAACAAAGCGGATCGTCATTTATACGAATCATTTTAAGAAAAAAAATTAGCAATACCCACATTTTAAATGTTTCTTATCGGTGAATGGTATTATGTGTAATAGCCATTAAATTCTTACATTACATACTAAAGAAAAAAAATTCTAAGAAACAAATATTTTTTTGTGAATTATCCAGATATTCGATTATTTGAATGGGATCTGATCCTAATTGAACCGGATAATTGATGTTCTATTGCATTTTAAAGCAAGATAAACGATTGCCTAACTTTTTTTTGCTGCGGTACTGAAACCCACGAATAAAGCAATTTCATCCTCATGTAAACTCACGAGGAAACCCATTTTATCCTCATGTTACACAACCCATGTCGACGCCCTTCGGACAACTGCAGCAGGTGGGGCGCCACATTCCCCTACACCCCCCCCCCCTCTTTCCGCCCACTCACATGTGAGTCACAACATACTCCCCCCCTCAGACGAGAGAATAATTTCGTGGGGGTGCAGTGACTCAGGGTGTCATCCGATCGTCTGGGAATCCACGATGGGGGTGGTCTTCAACATCGTCTGCGCAGCATCAAACAAGTGCTCACTATCTTTAGACCCCCCCCCCCCCTCCCCATTAATGAAGCAGATTGCAGACGAGTCTCCTGAGATAGAGACTATGTTCCTAAATGGGGGAGTAATAGTATGCTTCCGGTACTCTTCAAGAACATTTCATATTTTGTAAAAAAGAATGCGGTTTTATGATGGAATAAATTTTGAGATATTTTTTTTCCTGTTTTTTTTGGGAATAAAAGGCTTCCTATCTGACTATTCTGTCGGGGGAACTGAGAAGTGGGGTTGTTGACCGAAGTTTTGGATTTTTTACTTATTTTATGAGTTTTGTAACTGTTCACATATGTTGACTTTTATAATTATATTTTTTCTTAAGGTGAAAGACTTTCAGAATTTCTTAGATAGAAAGTTTTCTTAGTCTTTTTTGCGAAAATAAGATTACTTAAATTTGAGTACGTCATCGCTCATTTACGATGTAATTGTACTTAAAAAACAAGTTCTTTCATGTACTCATTTTTAAGCACTTTTTTATTTACAATGTAACTAAAACTATAACATTGAGTACTTATAAAAGGATAATTTTTTTATTGTTTTAATAATATATTTTACTAATATTATTAATATTTATTAATAATATATTTTTAATATATTTATATATTTTTATAGATTTCAGTACTTAGTGTCCATTGTAGAAAAGGGCTTGATTTCGAGTATGTCTTAAGTATGACCACACTTCTAAGTTTTTTATAACAAAGAAGAATTATAGCCTGGGTTGGGGAATAGTCACAAGAAAAATAATACATCATTGTGTCACATGAAGCATGCAGAACAAAACGTGAAGGTTCTGCATATAATTTTAATATTTTTTTTAACTGAGTTACTTATTTATACTAGCATCGGTAAAATAATATTTAAAAATTAAAAAATTAGTTTTTTTTTTAATAAATTATTTACAAAAATAACTAGCAAAATAAGGAGGATATCTATATTGAATAATATATATGCATTATATTGTATGATTTTATGGTATATTGTATATAATATAGTAGTAATACTAATTTATAGTAATATAGTAGTAATACTAATTTATAGTAATATAGTAGTAATACTAATTTATAGTAATATAGTAGTAATACTAATTTATAGTAATATAGTAGTAATACTAATTTATAGTAATATAGTAGTAATACTAATATATAGTAATATAGTAGTAATACTAATTTATAGTAATATAGTAGTAATAATAATTTATAGTAATATAGTAGTAATACTAATTTATAGTAATATAGTAGTAATACTAATTTATAGTAATATAGTAGTAATAATAATTTATAGTAATATAGTAGTAATACTAATATATAGTAATATAGTACTAATACTAATATATAGTAATATAGTACTAATACTAATATATAGTAATATAGTACTAATACTAATATATATTAATATAGTACTAATACTAATATATAGTAATATAGTACTAATAGTAATTTATAGTACTAATAGTAATTTATAGTACTAATACTAATTTATAGTACTAATAGTAATTTATAGTACTAATACTAATTTATAGTACTAATAGTAATTTATAGTACTAATACTAATTTATAACATTGTATATAATAGATTATATTTATATTGAATAGTTAATTTTTGTAAATAGAAATGTTCCATAAATTCTTAAATATTGACAAACGATTAAATAATAGAGAAATTTACAAAACTTTAAAAGAACTGTTAATTTAGTTCCTAATCATTCTTTAGGGTGAGGAAATCAGATTTTTATCTACATATTGATTTGATGTTATACGATATTCTATGGTTAGGGGAAATAGAATTCTCACAACTCTCCCATCTTCCGATTCCACGCTTTCACTCACCCCCACCCCCACATCGTCAGAGATTCGTCCTGTTGCCACTCCCCTCGTATATATTTATCTCGTACTCACCCACCAAATCCCCCACTTCCGACGTATTTTCCGTTTCATTAATTCGTATAGCAAACGGATGCGTCATACCACTCGATCGCAATCGTCTGTCCCTCATTGATTGGCCGGACAATGGGGCTGGGCCGGTGAGGAAAATGTTATTCCCTGGTCACCTCCTAATGCCCTGGTTTTTATTTCTCTTGTGGGGTATATACATGGCCGTGAGAACGTAAGGGAGAATCAGTATGCACCTACAGACATGTTCAGTGCTCACATAAAACAGCAGAAGGTCCCTGCAATGAATAAATTGTTCTTTGTTCTGGAATACATGGCAAACTAGTTGTGCACAATATTTCATTTTCCCACGAATATATTTCGTATGTGAATTGTACTTGCTCCCAGAAATTCCTCTCCCTTCCCCCCTGTGTCTATTTTTTTTCGATTCCCATAAATTTCGGAATAATTACAGACTTAGATAGGTATACCCAGCAAAAAAAAGTCATCATAAACCCTTCATCAAAATTTTGAAATTGAAGGTTTAATTTTTTTCAAATGTAGTTTTTTTGAAGATCTATAAAATTAAAGATTTTTGTTTCAATATCCTTCATAAAAATTCTAAAAAACCTTCATAAAAACCTTCAAGTTTTAATCATGAAGGGAAAATGCAGATATTTTTATAAGGTAAATATATGTATGGTATGTTTTTATAAGGTGTTAAGATAAGGGTTTTATGCAGGAAAATTAAAAACTTCCAAAAAACTGCAGTTTTTTGTTTCAATATCCTTTATAAAACCATCAAAAAACCTTCAATTTGACAATTTTGATAAAGGTTTCATGCTGACTTTTTTTGCTGGGATTCTGCGATTGTTCAAACTATTTTCGTCACTTTTGACAATAGTTTCGACATTAGATCACTTGACTTTTGATGAAGTTTGGTTTGTTTAATTAACGTCGCACTAGAGCTGCACAGTGGGCTATTGGCGACGGTTCGGGGCCTATCTCGAAGGAAAGACCCGTGACTTTTGATGAAACAAGAATCGTTAAATTATTTAAAGAAAATTGTTTACTCCGGTTCTTTAACTGTGGTATCAGCTCATTTTAGTTATAATTTTAGTTTTATGTTATTTGCCACTTTCCAAAACAATTTTTTCTGGCTTGATCCGCTGAGAGGCATGACTTAGGACAGAGAGATCCATAAAAATCGCGCTATCGATTGTTATTTGGAAAATCCTCCTTTTTAACGAAATAATTTCATAAATTCCGACGACATAAATTTCCCTAGTTTGACAAAATATTTAATCGGAGTATTTCGCAGACAACTGTTTAATAAAAAATGAAGACATTTCTTAAAAAAAAAGCGTACATATTTAACAGTGCTACCTGTTTATCTGCTATAACTTTATTTCGGAAATCGGCTTGTTATCTTATATAATAATCACATTATTAGGATAGGATTGTTTAAATACTCTGGTGCCATTAAACCCCGATTTTTTCTTCTTCGCATGAGAATTTGATTACAGTTTCCATTATATTCGTTTTTGCCAAATCAAATTATAATTCTTAATTATCTGTATTGATATAGGTTTTAAATTAAAACTCATTGTAATATATTTTTTTAATATTTTGAGGGAGAAATTTTATAAAGTTACAGAAAATTTATGGCTATTGTCGACCTATTTTCACTTACATAATGTATTGTAACAAAACAAAAGTTCCTTAAAATATACTCAAACTTACAAGTGTACGACTTACAAATATTTTTGCTGTCATACATCTAAAAAATAAGTTCCGGCATTATTAATGACTGCAGACTATATCTATAGTAAAAATCTGAGATAAACTTTAAGCAGCAATATTTTTTTAAATATCTATCTCTTGGGTGGGTTCCCCATGTTTCTTTGCTGTTACTGTTTGTCCTTTTTGCTCGATTCGATATAAATTCTTCATTGCTTTAGTGATACCAAATTAAACGGATAAATAAAACATTACATGGAAAATGACGACACCTCCTAGCATGAAAACAGATGAAAATTTTTACTTTTCACATCAACCATCTTTCTTTACATTTAAGTTCATCAAGAATACAGATAATTCTTATATTGACACAATTTTTTTCTTGCAATCATTTTTTAGTGTCCATTGTGTGATTTTTTAGAAATTTTGCATCTATCTTCAGAGAACTGTAGAGTTTGAGAAAGAACGAATTAAATTCGAAATCACATCTCCCAATGCGGAGTCAGTTTTCCTTGATGCATCGCTCTCAGATATCACCGTCTCGTTAAAGAAGGTCGCGTTCCCGAGTTCAGATCGTTAACACGGCGTGAACTTCTCTCTTCTCAAATTCACCGTTTGCACCGCACCGAAACTTAAATTGGATAATGTGTATTTTCCCCTCCCTGGCAGAGTAACTAAGTGTCGAAGGGAAACAGGTGTCGCATGACGCCACTTTTTTCAGGATTGAAGACTTATTTTCTCAACTGAGATTGTGTATCGTGTCATTTAAGAATTTTTTTTTTCTCTTTCGTGTATTCCGATTCGTGAAAGAATTTTGGTTACTGTTGTTGAAGAGAAAAATACGTGCCTGGATAGAGTTATTTTTTTTGTAAGAAATAAATATAAACACAAGTAAAATGTTTTCGAAATCTAAAATGCACGCTTTTTTTAATTATCGATTATTTAAAAAAAAAAAAAAAACATCAGCCAAAGTGGATTACAATACACATTGCTATTGCCCATTTGTATAAAAGTATTGGCATTTATGAGCTATAGCAGTGTGTTGTTCATTAGTATAAATGCGTATAATATACATAGAATGTTCAAAACTATTTTTCAATAATCTGCTACTGGATAAGCGATATATATATATATATATCAGTGGCGAGGCGTGACTTTTTGCGATGGTCATTGCCCCGAGCGGCATGTGCTCCCACACCGAGGTAATAGCTTTGCGACCGTCAACTGTTCTTGTAGACCCCCCCCCCCCCCCAAGTTTTGCGGGAGAAAATTGTAGGAAATACTTTCCACGGGCATTCATATGTGTCCCTTTTCATTTAACTCACGATCTTTCTGATATTCATTATTGAGATGTTTGGTAAAAAGCAAAATCACAAGAAAATTGCTAAAAATGATAACGAACTGTATTTACGTTGAAAGTACCACAAAATTAAATAGAACTATTAAAAAAAATTCTAAAACAACAAATTAATTTTTTTTTTTAAAGTCTCCGTGTTCCAAAGCTTTCTGTTAATATTTTTAAAATTAATTCAGTACATAGCACTTCAAAAAAAGTCAAAGTAAATAAGGACCAAAAATACATGGCGTAATAAATGTATAAACGAACATCACCCCACCACCCCTTCTCCCCAACATTCAATCAAATCACTACGGGTTAGGCTATATGGACAGCGGGACAATTGTTTTTTTGTCAACTGATTTCATAAACCAATCAACCTTTTTCATAATTTATAATTGTCCATTTACATACTTCGATTTATTTTTATTTTAATCCTGGGTTATACTGTTTAAATATTAAAAAAAAAAAAATTCAATTCAATGCAATGCCATTGTATTTAATTATAAGTAGCCAAATTGTATCGTTTGAGTATGCCGATGTCTTTATATATACACATCTATATTTGTCAAATTAATAAATAAAATAACAAAGGAAATGTGTTGTATTACTGAATAGGTACATATTTAAAATAGCATTAGTTTACAAGTTTTTTGGAAGTAGGAATAACGTTCCTTCAAAACAAAGCCGTTAGTTGAGCAATGTACAACGTAATAAAAAATTAATTTGTTTTTCTGTCAACCTATAAGGAACTTTTTCAAAACATTTCTTGAATTTCTTAATTTCTGAAATATTTTGTTTTTACTTACACAGAATTTTTTTTTGGAAAAAATGTGTTAATGATTTTATTTTGGGTAATTAGTTGTTTGCAACTTTTATTATACAGAAAAACCGTTTTACATAACGTAATAAGAATTGTTTTTAGACAAACAATTCTTTAAAATAATGAAAAGTCAGACGAAAAAACGCAAACACAAAAACAAACGAACTTAAAATGAAATGACAAGTTAGACGATTTAATGAAAAAATACAGGCTAAATATGTCGAAAATAATTAAAAACAAAAAATCTCTATTGCCAAATGTGGCCTTCCAAAGCCAATCTGGCAATCATACTGTGCATGAAACACGGAGTATTGAAACGACGGTCTAAGGTTGCCTTGAAGAAGCTGTAAAATCCACCGATGACCCAGCAGGCCAAATCAGCTTAGAGACATGCCAAATCAGCTTGTCTCAATCTGCACATGGCTGAGCAATATTTTGAGCACGAATCTGATTGGTTGACACTTATAAAAAAGATTCGGTCTTCGTACAGATGAGTTGGTGAAGTTTTAGATGTTTTAATCGCCAGATTCTTGATTCTTGGCACGATTAGAAAGTGCGGTTTTGTTTCCAATCGTTTTTTGTTTAAATTGATTTAATGGCTTCACTTTTTGGGACGTTTTAAACGTTTAAAGAAAAGAACAATTAAATAAAATAAACAAATGCATTTAAAACTTTTTAAATCGCAATGTCGATTTTGATTTTTTTTTAATTAAATTTTTTTTTTTAATTTTTGCGTGGTCATCGGCAAATTTCCACGCAAATTTTTTTTTAAAAAAATAATTAATTTTAAAAAAAATGTATCTCTAATTTTTTTCTTCAAGCGGTTGAAATCATAGTGGTATATGTCTATTTTGACTCTCACCGCTATTCTACTGATATCCAGATACATTTTGAGGGATTTTCAGTTTGTTGTGAAAATAATAAGGTTGCGAATCAAAATGGACTTGCACTACTATAACTTTAAACACTTCACTTATTTGAATTATCTTAAAACCGTTTAACGTGCTCTCCAATTCAAAAGGAAGTCATTACACTAAACATCAGTTTCAAGTAACCATTTTCCCCTGGTTGAGTCCCATTCTAATTTTACCGATAGTTTAAGTGCCAGATAAGAAGTGGGAAGGATTGAATTCTGGGTCATTAACATACGAACACGCCACCGCATTCCAAAAAATCGTCTGCCGCGGCCTTTGGCAGACGAGAATAGTCCCCCAAAAGCACCCGCTCGACCCTTCTTGTCATTTTTTTATCCTGCCGGAAGAGTTGACAGCGTTTATTTAAACAGCCGTTCCCTCTGGTTGCATTAACAGAAAAGCGTGGCTGCTTTCCGCACGTGTTCTTCTCTTTTTTTTTTTCGGCTTGTTTACCCGCCTTATTTTTATCGCAGACGACAGTTATTCGAGAAAAAGGATTGGGAATAGTTAGTGGAGTGACACTGAGACCCGGTCAACCTTCAGTGCTAATTAGGGCTGGGGTATTGTTTGGAGTGTGTCGGAAATAACGTGGTTAAATTTATTGAGGAGAACGGGAAGTTGTTAAACACTTAGCTCTTTGCACTCCAAGAACTCTTTGCGTTTTCCATTCTTTCTACGGAACAGTTATTCATCCTTATGTTCTTTACCCTAGAATTTGTTATGCTCATAGAAAAAAGAAACATTATCTGTTTCGGATCTGCAAAAGAACGAGTTGAAAAAAATATCGATGTTTTTTAAACGCAAGATCATGGCTGTTCTCGTTTATTTTAAAGAACAGGGAACCAAATGAACGAGTCGTTATGTTGTCACCTGAACGGCTTCAACGGAGTGCAAAGTGTTAATGGAATTGTCTACTAAGTTGAATTGTTTGATTTTATTTGTATTGTTTCAAAGTTGTTGTTACTCACTTTATTTCTAGAAACTTGGTAATAAAAGTTGGGAGAGTGGGGTGTACGCTCATGTGTTGTTCTTGTTATTTAATATTTAACGTGTACCAGTATTTTTGAAGCACGAACCTTCAGTCGAAATAATAAATTAAAAGTGCAACCAACTGCCATAAAAATAAAGGTATTTTCGATTTTTTTTTTGTTCGAAATAAATTATAAAACCACCTCATGTGTTGCTTTTATGTGCTTCATTTTTCTTCAATGGAAAATTATCTTTACGGGATCCTCAGTGGTTGTCAAACCTCGAATGACTACATAGGCACATTAAATAACGATTTGGTACCATTTGGTGAAACATTAGCCGGTTCCCAGTTGCAGTTTCAACAGGACAATGCTTTAAACCATGAACAGTTGTTTTCATCACACAATATGTCTGTGTTGGATTGGGCAGCCTATAGTCCAGATCTTAACCCTTTGCACTCCGTTGGCGCCGCTCAGGCGACAACATAACGACTTGTTCTTTTGGTGCCCTGTTCTTTAAAATAAACGAGAACAGCATGTTCTTGTGTTTAAAAAACATCAATGTATTTTTTCAACTTGGTCTTTTGAAGATCCAAAACAGATTAGGTTTGTTTTTTCTATAAGCATAACACATTCTAGGGAAAAGAATATAAGGATGAATAACTGTTTCGTAGCAAGAACGAAAAACGCAAAGAGTTCTTGGAGTGCAAAGGGTTAATCCAATGGAGAACATCTGAGGAATACTTGTTCGTTAACTGTATGCTTCAAGACAGTTCTCTACTGTTACAGAACTGAAGTCGGCCATAGAACAAGCTTGGTATAATATTGAGCTAGAGATTCTGCAAAATCCAAACCTTTCAATGGATAAACACTTAATTGAGGTCCGGAGCTGCTTCTTATTTGTTCAACTGTTCTTATTTTCTATAAACCCAAGATTTATCTAAACTTTGGGGTGGTGGTTCGGACCCGTGCGATGGACTTGACAAAGAAAAGTAAAAAGTAGTGATCTTGTGATCGGAGGGTTGCCAGCTTCGCTACAAAAATACTAGAAAAGTCGCCCAGAACATCCGCAAAAATTAACGGCGTGTATACGAGACTGGTGCACGATCAATCTGATCGGGGTCCAAAGTCCCGACGTCTATTGAAGGCGTTGGGTGCCAGTTCAGGTGTTTCTTCGTCATCTGACCATGGTTCTAAAATAACGAGGTGCGTGTATGAATGTGTGTGTGAATGTGTATGTGTTCCCGGGTTTTTCCTTCAAGATAGACCCCGAACCGTCGCCAATAGCCCACTGTGCAGCTCTAGTGCGACGTTAATTAACTAAACCAAACTGAACTTTGGAGATAGTATTATTTCATTTTGCATAATTTACAAAATATTTATTGCTGCTGAGAAATATTGATTGCTATTGAGTGTGCCTATCAAACACGAACTATTGATTACTATAACGTATTGGCGTTACAGACAAGTGATTATGTAATAATAAAATTATTATTGTTTCGTAAACAGGTCTAACTTTTCAAGCAATTTGCGACTTTTCCTCAGTATCTAAATATGAAGTAGCTGCGTCTAAATACGAAGGTCCTTGTAAGTGTCCGAGACTGCGAGAAATCAGTTGCGCAAGATACGTCCCGTCTGCCCTACTTTTCTGTGGCAGGGACAGCGTTGGTGGCAGTGGTAAACACACGCTCGGACTTGGAAGTTCGTCCGACAATCAAACGTCTCCAGGAAGTCAGATTGTTCCCGGAAGCTATCGTAGCGTTTCCTCTGCTTCCGCCCCTCGTGCGGCCTGGAAAAGGGTCAGGGTAAAAATGTAGTCCAGTTTCTAGTACTCCGTTTGTTGTGTGTCAAGATTGACAAACACTCCCGTTCCAATTAATCTTATCGGGTGTTTATCTGGGGAGTCGAATCCGACCCAAAGTGGGGCGACTGCCTGGATGTGTGTTATAGTTTCGGATCCAGGGCGGTTGGTCTTCAAGTTCGCCGTTCATTTTGTTCGCTGAATGGTCTATTTAAGCGATTGTTTGACTAGATTTTGTTCGTGGAAATACTTAACTGGGGACGTGTGGCTACTGAAGAGTACCGTCAACCCAAGGCGATTAGAGAAAGAGGTGGGACGGATTGAAATGCTGAAGTAATTGCAGTTCAGGGACCGTCATTTATTAAGTAACGTACTGGAATGGGTTTCCGAGGTGCATTGTCGCATGGCGGAATCAGTTACGGCCTTTGGACTGCATTGACGTCACATTTCAGTTCGTCTCACCTCGTATTCAAAGCATCTTGATGTCAACCGGGGAAAGTGCCACTTTTTGAAACAGTTCTTCTCATACGAGAGTCTGTCGAGCTTTTGCAAACAAAGAAATCGCGCGTTTCCATGGCAACAGTTGTGCCACCTGCACTAATTAGACAGGAGGCACAACAACCACTTGCCGAGTTTCCGTAACATACTCCCTACCTAGACCCACTTTTGTTTACTCGATATCTTGCGTACATAGGGCGTTTTTTACCTACACAGGGCGTTTTTATTCAGAAAACTTCACAGTGGCACTTTCTCACCCCAATTGACGGTGTTTTCCTAACTAAAATGGGATCCAACAAACTACAGTATAACTCTAATTATCCGGATCCCATCCTAACTGAAACCAGATCCGTATAATCGATATTCTCTATAATTGGAAAACGAATTTTTCTTTAGTATGCAATGTAATTTAATGACTATTTAAAACGATATCATTCACAGATAAGAAACTTTTATAAAGGGGGATTTTGCAGATTTTTTTTTTCAAAGCTATCAGGGTATGAATAATTGACAACCCACTTTGTTTTATCCGAGTTCTACTGAATATGTCAAATGAGTTTTGTATTTCCTATACCAACACCAATTTATTAAATTATTATAAGAATAGTATAAAAACTATTTTTTTTCTTCACCTGAATTACTTCAGATAAACTTATAAAATTATGGTAGTAATCTTATCCATCCACAGATCATGCTTAGTTCTAGTTGACTCCTGGCTCACTTAATTGATACGCAGAACTATCCTTGCATTTAACTGGATATTTAATTTAATTCTTCGTTATAAACTATTACTCTCAATAAGTTTATAATATTCAAAACGTGTCAGATAGTCTCCGATGCAAATTGATTCATTCAAGACTACTTTGAAACTTTTAAAAATTTACAATTGAATATCTGGTAATTCTTGGTAACTGTTTCAGGTTCTTCAAATAATATATATGAAATATAATTTTTTTATGTGCATTTTAATGGAAATATATTGGCTACCATATTTATGATACATAATAATCGTATGCTATATCAATATATTTGAAAAGTTAAGTGGCAATAGTACAAAATCACATTAATTTCTAAATGGAGCCATTACATGGCCAAGGGAAGGCAGACAGTTCACATTTAAAAAAAATGGAAACATTTTTATTGTTTTCGAAAATCATTGCTATTTCACATTGGTTGACAATAATATTATTTTTGAAGGGTTATGTTAAACAAAGCACACACTAAAAATAAACTCTTATTACAATTTTTTTTTTTTAGATTTTGCTACGTTTTATTTCAGATGAAGATGAGATAAAAAAAAAATTAACTTACTTTATTGGTCGACTATTATTTTACATCATGACAATATTGGTTTCATATCAATAAAGCTTTTATTATTATAAATATACAACAAAAAGTTAAACTATTTAAATCGGGTTTTTGATCAATCTTAATTAATATATTTGTTTCAGATTCCTCTCAACAAATTGTGCCTTATTGACATTCCTATTGAGTTTAAATATAGCTATTGCTCTAGCACAAGTAAGTAGATATTTCAATACTTTTACAATGCTTATTTTTAATTATATCAAAGACAATTTTATTATTATATTGATACATAATGTGAATACTCGTGACTTCAATATTATCCCGAGTAAAAACATTACTAATTCTTATTAATAATTTACATGCGCAAAAAAACACGTCAAAATTAATTTTAATATTTAACTATGCATGTTATGAATGAAACCTTACATAGTATCGTGCCTGTGTTTGCAATATTTTTGGAAAACTCAAATGCAAAGGCAGTGTATGAACTGTATAAAAGTTAAAAATTGTTTAAAACTTAAAACCTAAAAATCAAACACTTTTACACTGGTTCTTGAAGAAACTAATATAGATTTTGATACTTGGAGTAAATTATTTTTTATGTATACGAAAATATAAAATTATTATAAGCAAAGGATGCTTATGACTCGTTATAGAATACGTACTTGGTGGCCTCCTCCTATGCGTATGACAAAACCATATCTTGTAAACGCAACTGAGAGGCTAGTCTAAATATGACAAGGTTTCAAAATTTAAGCTTCCCCCCCCCCCCTATTAAAAAGCAGATTTTCAGTTATGAAAAATGATTTTACTTCAAACCAAACTAACTTTCACCTGCGATGTAGTTTCAGCAAAGTATTGTGTTATTCAATATAACTTAATATAACACCAAATTTTGGTTTCAGAAACCGTAACGAAAGCTGCTTGGCGACGGAATTCACTTGACTCTTCAAGCTAACCCTAAAACATGCAATTTAAGCTCAGTCAGGTATTTCAATCAATTCTTGTTTCCAAACAATTCCTCATTTATAAGTGAATCGCTTTAATTTCGTCGCCAAGCACTTTTCGCTACGGCTGCTGAATCTGGGGTTTGTGAATATAGCCGACAATACGTTATACCACTGTGTTGACTCCTGGATGTAAACATTACAGCAGCAGAGGTACGGGAGTTATCTGTACCCAACCGACCTTCAACCCCGCAACGCGTATCATAACAGGACCTCCCTGCCCCAACAGAGTCAGCGGACCCCCGACTATGGTCCATGGGGTCCATGGACTGAGAGCAGCGAGTGCTCGAGGTCGTGCGGGGGAGGGATCGCCTACCAGAACAGGATATGCATGGATGTGAGGTAAAGAGGATGAGTATTTTAAATATATCGCGTCAATGTTATGAAGGAAACAATCGTGTTAAAATTCTACTTCGAGCATGAATGGACTGTAGTAGAACGAATATGACGTCATAATCGTGAAACCAACATGTCAGACCGAATGGCCTCAGACACGTGACTTCTTTTCAGAATTATGAATTAAAAAATACTCGCGATTGGCTGATGAATTGAGAAATGTGTAGCAGTGAACATTTATGAATGAAAAGGCGTAATTAACCACGTATCTGAGGCCATACAAGTTGGCCTCACTTTGATGTTAGCGAGATTACAAAGATATGTTTTCTCTACTATGAAGGAAGGATCCATGCTCGAAGAAATTCTATGACATATTTTTATTTAATAATAATCTATTAGAAAGTATGGTGATCTCTAAACTGTAATGTAATAAAAGTTTTTCTATAAAATAACGTACACAATTAATCATTCACTGGGTACATTTTTTACTTTCTAAAAAAATAGTATATAGCAATAAAAAATACTCCCACAGAGCTGAAAAAATATTTTTAAAAATATGTGACATTCAAATTGACGACCCCTATGGTCCTAAAAAAAATTTGGGGTTTTAAAAATATTAAATAATTCTATTGAAGATTATTCAAAACACTTTGTTGTGTACTATTGCATTGCCTAAAAATAATTAGTAAGTAAAACTATACAACAATTTTATTTAGAAAGGAAATTAGTGTAGGTGCCAAGGGGACAAATCAAATTATTTCTTTCTTGCCGTCTGCAGGGATTGAATTGCTGAAAATCACACTGCATATAGTTAGGAGTTTTATGGATCAGATTCAGTTAAGGATAGTTTAGTATTATCCATCTTTAGAAAGTCTTCTGAGATCCACCGTGCAGTGAAGAGTTAATATATATTTTTTTAGTATTTATTATTTTTAAGGGTTATTTAAAATAATGCTTACTGTAACATATAACATCTTTATTCTTATAGTTTCGGAAAAGGTTCTCAGAAAAATAAGGTGCACTTCATCAATATTTAAAAGCTTTGAATTAATTGTCTAATTCTAAGATAGTCTTATAAAATATAAATTTTTGTGAAACAGAGTACAAAGGTTTTTTTGTATCAAATTATACAAAAAAAAATGCAAGTTACTTATACAATTACCATTCAAAAGTCTAGTATTTTTAATGTTTGCTGAAGTTGATTGATATTGACAGCTGTATGGGTTGTCTTTTCAACACATTTGCTCTAACTAATTATATTTGTATACTCATTATTCTTAAAATATGTCCTCTTGGATCTAGTTCATTTATGGTGTCGCCATCTAGGTACCAAAACTAACAAGTCATATGTCATCAGGAGATTATATGGAATGTACTTTACTTTTGAACTGTATCATGAGATAAGATCTGTATCATGGCCGACTTCAAATTTCTAAGTAATTTACACAAATAAATTACTTACCCTAATTTATTGTTTACTTTCAAATTATCTTTATCTTTTAATGAAATTATTTTAAATATAGCATTTTTTGAATTATTTTCTCCAAGATCTGATGGTCAACATTCCTGCGTAGGAGCTTCAAGACGATACTTTACTTGCAACACAGAAGTAAGTAATCAAAACTTACTCAAGTTTACTGTTTTGTTAGTTTTAAAGGAAAATCCATATATTTACACATAGATTAGTATCGTTCATTATGTTTCATTAATGATATCATAAAACTTATCCGCATTTATTAAAATAAAACTTATGTGTGATATAAGTTTTAATTTTTTCTTTAGGAATGCCCACCGCCCTTGAAGGATTTCAGAGCCGATCAGTGTGCCAGGTTCAATTCCGTACCATACAAAGGGAAATACTACAGTTGGCTTCCATATTACAGTGGTAAGTTGTGAGACATAGAACTTTAAATTAAATATAACCTACAAGTTTATATAAAATTAAATTGAAAGCAACCGCAATTCAAATATTAATGGTACAAGTAAAAATTAAAAAAAAAATCTGTTGTGCCTCTGTAAAAACGTTTGAGGCAAAAATATCTCCCAAGCTATATATATATAACGCCAGCTGTTATCAAATCTGCTAGATTTCCAATTTCATGTGTGCCATGTGGATGACTAATACAATTACTGAGAATGATATTAAGGGGGGTGGGGGGTAAATAATAGAAATTTATTGCTATCGGATCTGATTATGAATTTTGCGCAGATCAAAGTGGTTTAATCCATAACTTTTCCTAATTGTAATAACTTAGACTTTTTGGCTTATACAAATTCCGGTCGTAACATTATGCTTTTATCGATAGTACATATTTCGCCCTTTCATTTTCTTAACTGAATGAAAGAATTATACTGTTTTACTAAATACAAAGAATTTTTATTCAATTTTTATAAAACAAGTTCCTTGAAATTTTCCTTGAATTTAAAACAAGTTCCTTATCATGGTTTAAAAAAATTGGACTGACATGGTTAAAAAATTTTAGTATTTAAAAACAGGTCCAATTGTCTATAAAAGCATTGATTTGTGTAAAATAGAACACCAAATTCATACTCGATTGTACAACGAAATTTGTTTGTACTGCCTTCGTCAGTATTTTTTTTTCTTCTAAAGAAGAATAACAAGTCTTGCATCAAACCAGTTTCTGTTATCGCCATCTAGTGAGAAAAGAATAACAAGTTTTGTGTTAAGTCCGTTTTTTGTGTCGCCATCTAGTGAGAGATTTTTTAACAAAATTGCTACCCCAGAAAAATTGATGTTTTGTTCATTTCTTTCCAGGTCAGGTTCCGTGCGAGCTGAACTGCATTCCTCACAGTGGAAGTTTCTATGCGAAGCTCGACAGAAGGGTCATTGACGGAACGCGTTGCAGGGACGATGGGTCTCTCGACATGTGTGTTGACGGACAGTGCATGGTGAGTGACAGTTCGAAAAGGAAGGACTGAGATTACAAATAGAATGTCATTAGACCGTAACGTTTTTCAGGAAAACACGCTCTCAGAAAGAACACTCTCATTTTTGATAATTCTGCGATCGTCAAGACTACTTCCGTCAAAATCGTTTCGTCGTTGAATCTCTTGACTTTTGACGAAACAAGAGTCTTCACATTTTTAAATGATGTAATTTAATTCGCTTCATTTTTGGTGATATAAGCTCATTAGGCTCTAATTTCGGTTATTATTTGTATATTACTATAACTTGAAAGAGCTTTTCGAATAGCGCGGGTGACTTCGTACCAAGATATCGCTGGTTCGAGTCTTAGCCATCAATTTTTATTTGAAACGATCCTCATGTTTGAAAAATGTATTTCAATAACATAACGACCATATAACAATTTTTTCAGTTTGACGAAATGTTCAATTGGAACATTTAGAAAGCGTCAGTTTTGTTAAAAATGACGAAAGTTTCTTAAAAAAGTAACATGCATTTTTAACAATGCATATTAGACTGTTTGTATTAGAAATTGTCTTATTCCATCTATAGCCACAAGGTTTATTTGTATTGTGGTATAACTCCCTAAGCAGTCAACATAGATACCGATAACTCGAAACATAAAAAAACTAACTTTGTCTGTTTATTTTTTCAGTCCTTCAAATAGTCTAAGACAGAAACTTGCTATAAAAGCATTATGCAAGAAAACTATAAGCAAATCATTACTTATATAATTATAATGAGACTATACGAATTTGTTTTTATTAATATGTCTTGGAGCAAATTTAAATATTTACATACTTTTGTTAATATGAATAAATATTTTACCATATAACAACTTTTAATAAATAATCTTTTAAAAAAATCATTATTTATTGAGATTGAACGCATCCTCTTTACAATTATCAAATCTTGCCTTAACTCAAAGTTGTGTTATTAAGTATATTCTCTGTCATAGAATACAATTACATCTGATCTGAATATTTTCAGCCTGTGGGATGCGACAATGTCCTGGGATCGACCAAGCGGGAGGACGAATGCCGGGTCTGCGGGGGAGACGGAAGTAGCTGCAAGGTCGTCAAGGGACTCTTCGACGATGACAACTTTGAAGTCGGTGAGAACGCTTTTGAGAATTAAATCTTAACTTTTCATCAAATACTATTTTTTTTGTTTAATAAGCTTTCATTAGAAACGGTTAAGGGGAGATAGTAGTTTTCAAAGGTGAAATTGGCTGGTATTTGACAATTATTTCAAACTTGAATAAAATAATAGGTTTTGCATATTTATAATTAAAATTTTTGAAACTTAAACTATTGAATGTTGGCTTTATTAAAATATTATTATAAATTAAATTTATTGCTTGGTTGTTTTTTAAAAAAATATTTTGAAATACAAGTCATTGCTAAAAAAATTTAAAATAGAGTTCACCGTCCGCAAGATTACTTATTAATTAAACACACTAGAAACAAATTTATTTTTAAAAAGTGAAGCTATATAATGCTTCTATACTCCAAACCAAAAAAAAAAAAAAAATTAATGAAAAGTATTTTTAAAAAAAAATCAAAATTATAATTTTTGAAAATTTGTTTTTTAATGATATAAAAATATTTTTTTATTGAAAAATATTGTGTTAAAAAACCTTTTTAGTGCATGCATATTTGATAGTTGAACATGTATAATAAATTTAAAGTGAATTGAAAGAAAACTTTTTTTGTAATCATGCGGATCGACATAAAAATGTGAAACTGAGAAAAAGAGGTTTAAAGATAGAATCCCATATTTCTTTACCAATGTAACTAATGTGTTTTTCATCGCTGTGTGTTTAATTTTTGTCCAATTTTAATGCGGTTTGGCTTAAATAAATCCTAATAAATCATATTATTTTTTAAAAATAATTTTAAAAAATCGTTTTTTTGAAAGTTCAAAACTACTATCTCCCCTTAAATTGGTTTGAATCTTTAAATCAAACGGAATTCGGGTTTCCCTACTGAGATAGAATAATATAATTACAAACACTGGAGTGAGGACTAAGCGTCATCGACCCTTTTACTCCTTTTTTGAGCTAAAGTAGGAGAAATGGTCCTTATTCGCATAGGTTTGTGTTGATTTAAAAACGCATTGCTGGCTTTAAAAACGTTAATTAAATTAAATGTGACACATTTAATGTTTTTCCATACTTACTTTCTTACTTACAAGAAAAAGAAGACAAAAGGCATAGTTTTAAACATTTTTGTGACGTTACGTGTGGATTTCGTATAGCCAAGGACGAATATTTTCTCAACTTTTCTTCCAAATTGTATCCATCCGCGCGGTATGCTAAGTTCTCATAAAAAGAACTTTAACTGAAACTGTTAAACTTTTAAATATTAGGATGTAAACCCTTTATGAAATCTAATTTATTTTAAATTATTTGTGTTACAAAATTTTCTGCCTTTAAATATAAACTAATATCTTGAAAATCTGAATTTTTTTTTTTAATAAAAGAAAAGAAGTTTAAGTTTAGAAGCTTCCCGTGCAATTTAAATCACATTTTAGAATTAAAATGGATGTAAGCTCTCTTTCTCATACTTTGTTTTTTAACATCCGATTTAAATTTTCTAGGGTACAATGATTTTTTACTGATTCCTGTTGGTGCAACGTCTATTCTCATTAAAGAAGTGTCTCCTACAAATAATTACTTAGGTAAGTTTTTATGTGGGTTGAATTAATAGATGTCTATCATAGGTCTTATTATGTTAAAGTGTGTTCTTTATTAGTTTACGTTATATACGATAATTATGTTAATAATCAATACTTATAAAGTGCGTAAATAAGTTTATAGCATCATCCACGTCCACAAAAACGCTATTTTTCTATTAAAATATAAAATTACAGATAATTGTCATAATTCGAAACTTCTTATGAATAAAATATGTACAAAAGTTTAAGAGAGGGCTACAAACTCTCAATGGAGCAAAATATACGCATACTATAAACTCAAAATGTACTCAACAATTTACGCATACCCCTATATGCAAAAGAACAAAATGAGAAATCATAAATGCTTATGTATAGTATTTATAAGGTAATAAATGCTTATGACGTATAGTGGTTGGCTCTAAAGCACTGCGATTAGATATATACTGTACTACTCCTAAATCCCTCATTCTTTATGAACACCCGTAGTTGAGATAAAGTTCAGCAATGACTTAATAGGAATGTCCTGCAGCTGCCAAGGCTGAAGTAAATGACGCTTCAAGAACTCAAATCTGTGAGATGAGAAGGTGTCCCACTCACAGAGAATATGGAATGCAGTTTCTTCCTTATCCATACATAATGGGTCATTAGTAACCCTCATAATAGTTAAGTGCCTCTTAAGAGTATATTGCCCAGTCGGTAATCCTATTTCTCCAAGAATACCATTTCGATTGAGTTTAAGTAACTAATTATGGCGTCAACTAGGACAGCTGCTATTCAGACCCTCTTGCCTGTGTCTGGTCCACTAGGCTGCGCCAGTTACTATACTGCTGTTCCCTAAAGATAGAGAAAGCATTACCTTAAATTGTTTTACTGTATATGCCTAGAGATGACACTGGCCCACAAAAGGGAGAGTGCCATGAAGTGCTATGAAATATAATTATAAATTTAAATTACAACATTACATTTTTATAAAAAAGGTCACACAACTTGTGACTTATTTTTTTAAAAAGAAAGGTGCTATCTTTAAATAATTTCAGAACACACGGGCTTTTTTCAGGATCACCATATTTATAACTCGTCATAAATTTGGTAAAAAGTTAATAAACAAAGTCCTCATAAATTATGAATCGTTTCCCCCTTCGAAATTTTCAGTAAAATATCTACTAGCATATATAGTCAAGTTAAAATCAACTTCAATAAAGTTTCCTTCAAAATATCTAAAACGATCATGTTCTCTTTAGCCTTACCAAACAAGCCACTAAATTAATTAGTTGGCAGAAAAAACTAAGGGCGAAACGATTTCAAAACTGCAAAACCTTTGAAGACACCGAGTTACCACTAAATCACAACTATATGATTACAAAAATTCTGTTACACAAATTCGTCCGAATTTTTCTAAATCAAAATATTAAAATTTATTTGAGATTGGGTTCCATGTATTACAACTTCAAAAATCAGATGCAGAAATTCTCAGTATATTTAATACTTTAATACAAAAATAAGTAAAATTGATTCTTCAAGGATTTAGACTATCTCTGTCCCATTCAAACAGGTTCAGTGATCCCACAAGTTCATGTACATATATACAACACTTTATTATTTTTGCAGCTATCCGAAATGCTGTCGGTGGGTTTTATCTGAACGGAAATTGGAGAATCGATTTTCCACGAGAAATCAAAATCGCCGGCACCATTTTTCATTATGAGAGGAAGCAACAAGGACCCCTGCAACCGGACACCCTGAGGGCTAGAGGACCGACCAACGAACCGATCTACATTGTGGTAAGGGAGAGAAACCAACCCATTTTTGATTGACTTATTACGTTATTAAAAAAGTGCTCATTTTCTGCATCACATCACGTTATTTTAAAATTCATATTCATCGCTTATAGCTTAAAGCGACAGTGACTTAAAAAATAGAATTTTGAGTTTAAAGCTTATGGGGTTTTAAATGTCATTATTTATTATTTGATAATAGGTTTTTTTAAAAAAATCTCATATTAAGTTATATAAAATTCGAAATTAAAATTTAACAAAAGTGGACACGCCCTCTTTTGGAAGCAGTCGCTATCTTCACGCATTAATGGACTGTAGTAGAGTGAATATGACGTCATAATCGTGAAACCAACATCTCTGACCGAATTGCCTCAGACACGTGACTTATTTTCAAAGTTATGAATTAAAAAATACTCGCGATTGGCTTATGAATTGGAAATGTGTAACAGTGAAAATTTATGAATAGAATGACGTAATTAACCACGTGTCTGAGGCAATACATGTTGGCCTCACTTTGATGTTAGCGAGATTACAAAGTTATGTTTTCTCTACCATGAAAGATCCATGCTCGTATGTCGCTATCTTAAAATTTAATTGCTTAATATAAAGCCAATTATTGACGAAACTTGTCCTTTTCGACGAAAGAGACGCCTGCTATATGCTCCGATTAAATATTTCGTCAAACAGAGGAAATAATGTTGTCGTTTTTTTAACGAAATTTATTTCGTCAAAAGTAAGGCGATATAAGTATAAGAACCAATTATGAGTTAATACCCTTGTAAAGGGCCGAATCTAAGTAAATTACTTTCGTCATAAATTTGTGGATTCTTATTTCGTCCGAAGTTATGTCCGAAGTTATGTTCAATGACAAACTGTTGTCAAATACAACGAAAGTAGCCTTGATGATCCCAGTAATCTCAAAACCAATATTGTTATTCCAAAGAGTGCTCTAAAACGAAGGAATATTTTCTATTTTTCATTCTATCGTTTTTAATAACTGTTTTGTCTCAGAATTGAATTTAGTTACATTTTCACAGTATTGTAAATTATTCTCTAAAAACTAATACACTCGGCTTGCATGCAGTATCAAAACATTTATTTCGAACGTGATGTGTTAGTTTGTTGTTCGTTTGAATTTCAGCTCCTGTATCAGGAAAGAAATCTAGGGATCAGCTACGAATATTCGATTCCAACAACAACAAAGACTCATTTTCCAGACTCTTATTCTTGGACTTCTGGAGATTACGAGGAATGCTCGCAAACATGTGGAGGAGGTAACAGGAATCATTGAATAAATTACTTTAGTTGATTTTTTATTGTGGAGAAAAATACAAACTTTTTTATGTTTCACTTTACAAGTTTTTTTTACTTATAAAATAAAATTAACTTGTACACGTGGAACTTATTTTTAAAACACAATGTTATATTAATATCTACTTTAATAATAAGGCAAAAAATCATGATTAGTTATTTATATAAAATGTTAAAATTAAATGTTTAATGCTGGAAAATACATTTGTAAAATTTACAAGGTGATCCAAAAGTGATAGAAAAAGTAAAAATTCAATAATTTCAACCCTCTGATAGAGCGGAAAGCCTTCAGGCGTCTATGGATTTCCAGTTTTTCTAGCAGTACACATTAACTTAAGAATCATTAAAATGTTTGATGTTGAAGTATTTTTTAAAAAAAAGTGTTTTTGTGTTTCTTGAAAACTTATTATATATATTAAAATAATATTAAGGTATCCGAACACGTTCGAAGCACTTTTTTTAAAATGTGTCAGATAAAATATATTTAATGCTATTTTTAGATTGTTTGTTAGTAAAAACTAATTATATATCATAAATATTTAAAGTTTATTATTATAATTATTAAAAAAATGAAATAATCATTGAAAATTTTAAGTTTTTATTCAAAAACTTGAAAACTTATATAAGACATACAAATCAATTCATATGGAAAATTTTACTATTAAAATAAACTGCATGTTATTATCTAGTGTGCCAAGTAAAATTAAACATATATATATAAAAAATTAAATTTTTGGTGACACACCGAAAATTTATTATAAGATTTTTGACAATTTCACAACCTTATAGTTCAATGTTTAGTCCATAAATAAAAATATATTAACGATTTTCCAATTATTTTAGTACATGCACTAGAATACACTCTACTGAATAGGGACACAAAATTTAAAGACAATATAACAATAATATTTTGAGTTATGATTTTTGAAATTTGCTGTTTTTGAATAAAAATCAATTCTGAGAAAAATGCGTTTAAAGTATAAATTTATCTATTATTAATATTAAGAAAGTTTCAACAAAATTAAAATCCCCCCGATTTATATGTTATACCCTCCACTTGCTCATCTTTAGCCATTTTCCCTTTTTTAGCTAATAAATTTTTTTTTCTGGCAACTTTAACGTTGGGTAAAGAGTGGCGCTTCGAATCCTTCACTGGTTCGATGTCCAGTTCTGAAAAACCTTTTAATGTGTGAACACCAGGATTGAGCCGAATGATCTTTCCCAATGAGTCTTAGTCCAAATACAAATGAAATATTTACAGAATGTAATTTTTTTGATTTTTCAGAGGCACAAAATGTGTTTTTGTATTCGCAGTTTTGACATTTCACTGTCATATTTGATGCCAGTCCAAATACAGACTCTTGTAGAAGACACAGTTTACTGCTAAAGCAATCGGGGCAGCACAAACTCTTTATCATATTGGAAAGAATTTGAATATTAATTATTTGATTTCCACTGATTTCAGTTCGAGAGTAATTGTCCAAATAAGAAGTCATAATGAGCTTCTTTTCACTTGCCGTAGGCAGGTTGTTCGACGCAGATGAATCGGTTTCAGTGGAACATGTAACATATTTATTTCCTCGGATTTTTTTCTTACGAATAAAACTTCGGTTTCTCGAATTTCTTATGGTGTTTTAACATAAATGAAATCAAATTTGGAGAGTTAATTAAGTTAGGTCTTTAAAAATAATTATTAAACAGATTATACGAAAAAAAACAACGCTGCTTGTAAAGAAATAAACAAGAGAGTAAAGTTGTTGCAATTTTTAATACAAAAACTTCTGATTTAAATGAAAATATCTGGTGGCTAGATTATAGCAACATTAAAATAATAAACATTGTAATTAAAAATTAGAAAAAGTTGAAAACTAGAGAAAAAACGATGTTTCTGCCCCATTTCCGGTTTCGGAATACTACTTCCGTTTTCATTTAATATTTGTCCACTTGAACTTTAAATTACTATAACTTTTGTTCTAATTGACGCACAGCTAAAGTAAAAACTGCTTTGGAAACTTAAAAGTGCAGAAAATCATATTTTTAAAAAAAAAAAATTTGGTAATTTCAGTCAAAATCACCTTATTCAACGTGTACGGATACCTTAAAAAAAATATTTAATATAGATGCATTCAAAATATAAAGTAAAATATTTTTCAAAAAGAACGCTACAATTTTGAACTATTTCTAACTGCTCAGAAGGGTAAATGTATAGACAAAAGCACGGGGCATTTTTCACAGAAATACACAGAAAGACATGGGATTTTTTTAGTAACAAAAATAATTATTGGAAGAGTAATTACATTTATTATCAAGAGGTGGCTCTATAGTCGTCTCCAATTTACTGCATGAAAGAAATTAGTCTTGTCACTGTCATACTGAAGTGACGTCATACTGTAGTGACGTCATACTAGACATTTGTAATCTTTGCTGTGTTGCAAACTGCGCAGCGCCACTACACTGACACAAAGCGCCACTTACGGGCTGATTATTCTTACAATGATTTTTTGTCATACTTTTTAAATAATTTAAGTTGTATTTTTTCTGTTTCTTTTGGATCATCCTATACACTTATACATATCTACTAAATATTTTAATGATACTACTAATAATAAGTACTTTTAAAGCTTCTTCCATTGCTTCTGAAATTACTTAATATAGAAATGTCTATTTCAGGTGTGCAGTACAGACCTATCCGCTGCGTTCGTAACAGCGATAGCGACATAGTGGAGGACGAGCTGTGTGATCTGACAACTAAGCCATCTGTTAATGGGTCGTGTAACCCACAGCCCTGTCCATCTGGGTACTTATTTCTACACACATAATAATCATTCACGACTAAAAGTGTAAACTACATTCTTAATTTCAACTTGGTGGGAAAACTCATTTTGTCATTTTTTTTCTATTTCTTTAATGTACTTTGCATAATGCTAAAATAGACTGTTCTTAGAAAAAAGAAAAAAATCTTCAAGTTAATAGCAAGGGTAATCAAAATAACACACTGTTATATATTGAGATTAACATAGTGTTCTCCGTCAAAAAAAATATTGTCTCAATACAGCTTATTGCGACTGTGTGTTTGAGCGAGTTTCTTCACTAAGCCAACAATAAATTCAAAGTATCAACTTTTACCTTAATTATTACCTAAATATTCATCTGCTATTAAGAATTTTAGTATAAATTAGTTACACATTTTATCAGCATAAAGCTAATATATGCTCTACATCGCAACTTTGTTAATCAATATAAGGAGGCAGCTCTTTAAAAAGCAATGCGTGTACATAATTTTAAATGTACTTATGCGTACTACCCAAAAAATATTTGCAAACTCATTTAATTTTAACATTAAAATATATATTAAATTTTTCTATAATACTAAGCAAATTAACAGTTGATATAAAATTAACGATTTTATTTGTTTCAAATATGGCCCAAAGTAAGACCAAATTGTGGACCGTCGTCTAAAGTTAAAACGCATTGGAGGTCACATGATTGCAGGTCTAATATAAATTATATGCTCTTCAACAAATTGAAGGAGGTTCGTAACCCCAAGGTACCGTCGACGGTTAGCAACTAGAGAAGTTGCAAGTTTAAATACAGCTGATACAAGAGAGACAAAAAAAAATATTAAAATACAGCGAACTTGTGATTGGAGGGTCGCCATATTTGCTGCGAAGTAACAATACGTCGTTCGAACTTGCCTCCAATTTCTACGGCGTGTATATTGGACTGGTGGACATTAAATCTGATCGGTGTCCAATGTCCTGACTCCTTCTGATACTGCGTTGGGTGCCAGCTCAGGTGTTGTCCTCGTCATTTAACCATGGTTCAAAAATACGAGGCATTGTTCCCGGGTCTTTCTGCGAGATAGACCCGAACTGTTGTTAGTAGCCCAATCTGCAGCTCTATTACAACATTATCCAAATCACATCAAAAAGTTTAATGTTTAAAGTATCAGTTTTATTAATTAATGTCGAAATAGAGCTACACATTTTGCTATTGGCGACGGTTAGGGGCCTATCTCGAAGGAAAGACCCGAGAACAATACCTCGTATTTTTGAACCATTGTCAAATGACGAGGACAACACCTGAGCTGGCACCCAACGCAATTTCAAAAAGCGTCAGACCCCGATCAGATTTATCTTCCACCAGTCTCGTATACACGCCGTAGAAATTGGAGGCAAGTTCGAACGACGCATTGTTACTTCGCAGCAAATATGGCGACCCTCCGATCACAAGTTCACTCATTTTAACATTTCTCTTTAAGTCTCTTATATCAGCCATATTCGAACTAACTACCCTTTGGTTGCTAGCCGGCGTCGGTACCACGGGATTACGGGCCCCTTATATATCAGTTACTAAACAGATTTTCGTCAATATTTTCGTCACGTATTTCAGATGGCAGATCGGCGAGTGGAGCCCCTGCAGTGAGTCGTGTGGGGGCGGCACCCAGTTCAGACTGGTGTTCTGCCACCAGTCCACAGGGGGCAACGTGGGGCTGATACCGGACGAGATGTGCGACCAGCCCAAGCCCCTGTTCATGAGGGCGTGCAACGTGGAGACAGAGTGCCCCGATTGGGTGACTGGGGAATGGTCAGAGGTGAGATAATACAATAGAGGTCGTAGAAATCACATCATCCTTACTTGTAGAAAAACTGAATATGAATAATATTACAAGTACATTAGATGAATAAAACTGAAAAATTGTGTGAGCTTGTAGCTACAACATGGGTCGGCCATGTTGCAGCTCATGCTTCATGAACTCTAGCTGTATTCACTGAGCTCTAACTGTATTCACTGAACTCTAACTGTATTCACTGAACTCTAACTGTAACTTCTTCAATGCTCAAAACAAGTTTCCTGTATGGGCGCGTTGAAGCCAATGTGGAAGTAGATATACTCCATCCCGAAGTTTTGTTTAAGTGATTTAGTGGTGGTTTTTTTAATACCATATAATTGTAGAACTATTAAATGTGTATAATTTTTATATTTTCTTCTAATAGAATTAATTTTTATAATGCGAAATAAATAGTTTTTGCTCTTGATTTTTAACTACTTTGATTTTGAAATGACTTTCTATTTTAATAACAGATTGCATTTAAAATGGGCTTAAAAAAATATAAAAATAACTCAACCAAAAGCAAAACATGTTGGCTTATTTTTACATGAAAAATGTAACAAATATTGTGGTAGCGATAATAGGGTACAGTTCTTACCCCTTCAATTGGCTTCAAGTCAACTAAACGTCTTTCCCAATCCAGAAGTTACAGATACAAATCAGTGATTAATGTACCGTCAATGCTATTTTGCAGTGTGATCGTGCCTGCGGTTCTGGCAACCAGACCCGGACCGTGGAGTGCTCCTCGGGCGAAGGGAGCGAGACGCACGAGGAGACCGTGTGCGAGGCGGACAAGAGGCCGCCTGACGCACAGAGCTGCAACCTGGGTCCCTGCGAAGGGGTCGAGTGGATAGTATCGGAATGGAGCGGGGTAAAGCCTACTTTTATATTACACACTTAATGAATCATGTATTAATACCCAAAGCCGTCCTTAGGGATGTGCCATAGGTGCTTTCGCACAGGGCCACGCTCTCTGGGTGGGTCTCCTGTACTAACAAGGAAATACTTAATTTAATCTTTTTTTTAAATATAATGTGGGTTTTTGAAGTAAAACGGCTGTACCCATTGACGTTCACGCTATTTTAGCAATTTTGTAAAGTAGTTTTCACTTTTTGGAAGTTTAAATATATTTTTCCAGGCGTGAACTTGTATATTTTTACCGGAATTTTATTTCCTTTTAATAAGGTCGCTTTTTTAAGTTATACCCAAAAAATTAGATTAAAAAAATATTTTAAAATTAAGTATTTTTATGAGTTTAAAAACTGGATGCATTGATGGAAAAACTGGGGATCCCTGGACGTGATATCACGTCCATGAGCGTCAGAGGATTAAATTAATCCCTATTTATCAGGATTGAGACATGTTGTGCTGTTTGGGTGATCCATTTTGACATTATAACTTCGTGAGAAATAGCGCGATCTACATAACTTTGGCCTCGATCAAAAAAAAAATTATGCACCTATCAGCATATTTTTAAAAAATAAAGCTAAGCATGTAAGGGGCTTGGTAAAGAAAACGCTACTGCTGACGGAATAGCTTGTTTATCTTATTTCTGTTGACAACTAATCCCGATTACTATAATCTGCTGAAATGGCATCTAACGAAAACCCTTCTGGTCTTTCTCCGACACCACCCCTTTCCCTTTAGATTTTTATGAATAATTTAATTTTATTTAAATTACACTGCTTTACCAAAGTATGCTAATTAAAAAATATTTTCAATAATTATTAGAAAAAAAAATAATTTATACGTAAAAGTAAATTTTTTCCATTGCTGCAAATTACTTATACAACGCTTTTTTTTACATTTATAGAAAAAAAAGGTGCGAAATTACACGTGAAATTACACTAGCTAAAAATAAATAATTAAATATATTTCAAAAAATCGCTGGTATTACTTTACCATGCGTCAACTAAGAGAGGCCCTGCTCATGCCATATGTCCATCGTTCCCGGGTCTTTCCTTCGAGATAGGCCCCGAACCGTCACCAATAGCCCACTGTGCAGCTCTAGTGCGACGTTATTTAACCAAACCATACCATATGTCATACAGAATAATATTCTTGATGACATATAGTATATAATACCTGATCGTTGATATCCCGTAAAGGATCGCTATATCCTCCCTTGTGCCTTATCTTGCAGTGCGACGGTTCGTGCAGCCCCCACTTGCAGTCCCGGTCCGTGCACTGCGCCAACGAAGATGGCCTCGTCTTCCCAGACGACGAGTGCGAAGCCTCCAAGAAGCCGGAGCTCACCAAGTCCTGCCCCAAGTCGCCGATGTGCGAGCCCATGTGGCACACTTCGCAATGGACAGAGGTGAACATCACGCATTATTTAAAAAAACTCTTGTTATTTACGTATCACCAATAAACTCGAACATCACGTAAAGCGAAATAATTGTAATTTGAAATATAAATATCCACAACTATATTATTATTGAAATGGAATGGACGACTGGTATGAACACGCTTACTTTGGCGTCAGAGTCGGTTTCTTTGTGGGATAGAGTTATAATTTTTTGAAAACGGCTAAAATATTGAAAAGCTGATAAAATATTGTTTCTGCTCCGAAGAACTAACCTCTATCAAAATGTCATTTTAGGAAATGCTTTAAATAGATACGTATGGAACTGAAGCATTGGAATCGCAAAGCTCTATTTAGATGAGAGAGTTATTTATTGTCTGGGAGCTGATAAATTATCCGATAAAACACGTTGAATAATTACACCAGAGCTGATTTTGTTATCGAGAGGCATTATATAACATTTACCCTTCCAAGGTCACATCAATCGGATAGTTGTTTTCACAATATGAATTACTACCAGCAACTGTTTAAAATGAAAAACTCTCATGTCACGTATAAATGCGCCTTAAGAAAAAAAAATGTCACTCAGATTTTCAGAACACATAAATATTTTTCTCTAAGTGTTTATTAAATTTAAGTATTTTGTTTAAATAGTTTTAGCTTTTATATAAATAAATGTTTCAAATAATTACAGAATGAATACGTAGTTAAATTTACATTAAAAATTATTAACCTCTTTCATACAATTTGCGTTTCTGCAAGCATTTAAGCCTAATAGTGAAGCCTAATGGATAAGCCTAATAGTAAAGCCTAATAGTTAAGCCTAATAGTTAAGCCTAATATACGAATGTAGAAGCAAAACTTCGCATCCAGCCAAACGAATGAGAATGTTTCACGTTTGAAATGCAACAAGAGAACGTTTGGTAGAAAGATGTAGGTATATATCTTTAAAAGAAAACAGCTCATTGTAATTGAATGAAACGCGGTTAATCCTTTTGATTATCTTTAGTGTTCCGTGAATTGTGGAAAGGGAGTCCAGAGTCGCGTTGTCTTCTGTGGAGTCTGGCAGGACGATTCGGTCATGAAAATAGACGACGACAAGTGCGAAGTGGACAAGAAATTCGAAGGTGTCCAAAATTGCAGTGCAGAATCGTGTGCCGGAACGTGGTTTACAGGACCCTGGAACAGAGTGAGTTCCGTATATTTCTCTGTTATTCCGAACAACGAAAGTAGGAATCTGGAGCATAATTTGTATTCATTCAGAGAATATGACCATTGTATGGTTTATAAAACCACATATTTATTTAAGTAGGATTTTCACTTTTATACTTTAAGGTTAGCATTATAATTATTATAAACTTATGTTCACTAAACTCTTAAATTAAAACAAAAAGAAATTGTCTAGTGATGTAAAGTAATGTAAAGAGGACGTCATACTATTTTTTATTTTACGAAAGCTGGTAAATCGTGTATTCTGGTAGCGTATATTATTTTACCACCTTTCTAATGAAGTGAAAGACATTATTCAGCGTCCACTGCATAAAAGCTGTATTATAACACATGTGTTTTACGTCACAAATTGAAGACCGAAAGGGAAGAAGGAAGACGAAATCGTAACTCCTGTTGATCACGATACACTTAGAAACGGAAATTGGCTTTCGGTTACGGACGTAAAAGCACGTGGCATACGGTTTTCTATGCGGTTGGCACCGATTTATTCCTTCCACCAGCCTAATTTTTTTTAATGAAAATATTAAACCAACTATTAGTTAGCAGTTATTAAATGTTATAACTAAATACTATACATTTCTGTTTGTATTTTTTAAAAAATGCAATAACTCGCCGTACAAAGTGAGTAATGAAAATTTAAAAGAACACTAAAGAAAAAAGTTTTACTGTCGCCATCTAGTGGTACATAACACAACCAAACTTGCACCTCAGAAGCATTGATTTTTTTTACTCTTCTTGCTTTTTAACACTGAAATAGCACACTGAATAGCACTTAGCACAGATGTGTTAAGTGCATCTTTCTTGAATTTGAGGTTATAAGTTCATTTGAATCCTAAGATAGTAATTTTTGTAGGTTAAAAACTATTATTTTAATCGGAAGAAACCCCAAAGAAAGTACTTACAGATGGAAACGTAAATATGCCATCCGCTTCAGTTGTTATCAATTGATAATATTTTCATTTTATAAGTAACTTCATTGTACCTTTCCGTTATTTTTTTTAAAGATAGTCAATAGAAATTATTAGAAGTGATAAGTCAACATAATTTATTAAAAGTTATAAGTCAATAGAAGTTATAAGTAATTTAATGATTTAATAATATCAAAATTCGTATATTTTACTTTTCTTTCTAAATACTAGTTATAATCATCTTGTCTGTCAACTTTCCATTACTAGGCAGTTAGATCTGTCATTTATATTTAGCCAAGATGTGTCCTTGTTCAATAGGTTGTCCAATAATGAGTTCTATGTCATTCTAATATATAAACCTTTCCAACATCTATAATACTTTCTTTATAAAAAGAGGATTTCCATAGATTCACAGAAATATAGAAACAGACCAAATAATTTGTAGGTCTCCATATTAAGCTTGCCCCATATTGAGCTCATACATCATCCCATATTAAGCTTGTAAAGTTGACTCGGCCCGATATCGCATGGAAAAAGTTATAGGAGAATGGAACAAATTTAAATTTTTTTCTTAATTTTTCAGATTTAATTTTTTTTCTTCTCATGTGTGCAAAGCATACTAACATAATTATTTATTTTAAAAATATATTTTTTTTTACAAAAAAAGTTATCTTTTTTTTATTTTTTATGTAAGTCAAGAAAATATTTTCTGAAAACTATAATTTTGCTTTTTTATTTATAAACAAAAGAATGTGTTTAACAAACTGTCTTTTCATAATTTTGTTATTTGCAAAAAATTGTTTTGAAAAATATATTTTTTTAAAAATCACTATTTTCACTTGTGAAACTATATTTAAAAAATTCATTAAAAAATATTAGTCTATACATATCCCTAAAGGCAAATTAAAATAATATGTTTAAAAATACCCTGTAGAAAATTTGGTGCAGTTTCTTCAAATAGACATATAATTATATCAATATAACTCTACTAGCATGCCCGCCCCACCCACCATCTACAACATTCGTCATAAAGGCGAAATATATTAGAGTATTTCTTATAGCCAAAAAATCATAAAAGTTTAACACTTCTACTCATTCATAGATGGCAGCATGATCAATGGTTTGTTTGAAAAAAAAATGTTTAAATGAATTTATTTAAATGCATTTAAAAAAAAAATATTCATGACATGAACGTACTATATCCGTCATTCACCTCATAAATATCAACAGGACCAGTAGTAACAGATCCCGAAAATTATCTTTCTTTCGATACCTCATGTGTTAAGATCCATTGAGTACAAGGGCCGTAAAAGGGATATTTACTAAGGAAATAATATATATGACTATTGATATAAGTTCAGTTATGTCGGTCTGTATATATTTTTAATTGCGATTTTGTACGTTGTATCGGTATCCTTATTACTGCAATCTATTCCCTTTCTTGTGTTTCCAGTGTTCCGTGCCGTGCGGGGGTGGAGAGAGAAGTCGCAAAATCCTGTGCTTTCACGAGAACGAAGTGGTGGACACGGACAACTGCAGTCCCGACGAAAAGCCCTTCGACAAGGAAGGGTGCAACATGACCCCCTGCGACGAGGGTGAGGGTCTAAAACAATTGCAGTATACCCTCTATTTAGCGACCCTTCCCTATATTAACCCTTCTCCGCTGTCGCCTCTCAGGCGCCAACAGAACGACCAGTTCTTTGGTTTCTTGTTCTTTAAAATAAACAAGAACAACCTGATCTTGCGTTTAAAAAAGAAACATGATCTTTTTTCAACTTGTTATCTTGTTGCAGATCCAAAATCGATTATGTTTTTGTTTTTCTCTGTGAGCAAAAAAAAAAAAATATGGGGAAAATAACATAAAGAGGAATAACTGTTCTATAAAAAGAACGCAAAATGCAAAGTGTTCTTGGAGTGAGAAGCGTTAATACCAAATCTTCGTTTCACTATTGAAAATAGGTATTCAAAAATAAGTAAAATATACTCATTTTTGAGTACATTTGATGCTTATCATATCTCCGAATACATTAGTTTCATATTTGAAAAAGACATGTACTCAAAAATGAGTACCATAAGTAAACATAAATAAAATGAGTAATTTCTTGCCTTACATGCATTGTGAAAAAAACTACTTAAAATGAATACCTGAACCTAATCGTTTTTCTTTAAGTACATTTGCATCGTAAATGAGCGATGACGTACTCAAATTTAAGTAATCGTACCTTCTCAAAAATAAGCAGGGTGATTTAATATTACTAATCTCAGCTTCTGCTCAAGCCTGACAAATTTAAAGTAGTTATTGAGAAGATGGTTTTCCAGATCATTTGATGTCGATTGCTTAAATGGAAACTGAATTAATGCAACTCAATTATCTTACTTCCCATTCTTTTGGCTCACCTTTTTTACATTTCTTCTGTTTATAACTTCTTCACGTTGTCCTGGTAGCACAACGGTAAAGCACTGGGCTGCGGTGTCTTAGGATATGGATTCGATTCCCGGTAAGTCTTGGTTGTGTTTATTGAAAGTGATTTATGAAGGCAGCCTATGTAGGCAAACTGTTGCTCCTATTTATTCATGGAACTCATTTTTGGATGCATGGATTTTCAAAAATGGAACTTATGTATTCGAAGCTATGATAAGTATAGAATGTAACCAAAAATGAGTATATTTTATTCATTTTTGAGTAGCTGTTTTTAACAGTGTAAGCTGTCTTCATAAATCACTTTCAATAAATATCGACAATTACAACAAAGACTTACCGGGAATCGAACCCAGATCTCCAGACACCGCTGTCCACGATCTTATCCGTTAAGCTACCAAGACGACGTGAAGAAGTTATAAACAGAAGAAATATTAAAAAGATGTACCAAATGAATGGGAAGTAAGATAATTGAGTTGTAATAACTGGGTTTCCATTTAAGTAATCGACATCAAATAAAATGGAAAACCATCTCCTATTTTAAGTTTGTCAGGTCGCTTTGTTAAAATGGCTTGAGCAGAAGCTGAGATTAGCAATATTAATTCACACTGATCATTTAAGAAAGTACGGTTAATTTGAGTACGTCATCACTCATTTACAATTCAATTGTACTCAAAGAAAAACGAATATGTTCATGTTCCCATTTTTAAGTACCTTTTCTTTTACAGTGTGCATGAAAAGTTGTTGTAATTAGTAGTTAAGAATATCACATAGAAACTCATCACTTACTGGGAATTTTTAGTGGTAGTCATTACTAGGAAGAGGTCGTTATATTGTAAGGTCACTGTAAAGGGGTCTACTGTATTTATGAAAGACTTTAAATTGGGCCGTTCATTTATTACGACCTGCACCCTTAGAAAGGAGAGGAGTCTGTATAGCGGGACTGGTGTGTTATGGTGGATGGGGTCTCAATGGTTGAGTGACAAAGCAAAACTTTGTTGAAAAAATGTTGAAATTTCCATAAGTCACTTATTTTTTAGAAATACCTATCTTTGCAATGGGATGCTTAGTAAATACACAGAATGAATATCTTAATGACTGTTTTTTAACTGTGAAAATGTATCGTGATGATATATGGAGGAGATAATTCTAACGTAACAGTGAGTAACGTGAAAGGAGGGGGTGTTTAAAAGGATGAAAAATAGCGTTAGGTAATAAATAAACGCTTCTATATTGAAAATAAATTTAAGTTATGGTAATTGACTGACATTTAAGTTTATTCGTTTGCTCTGTTTTTATTTATGTTATCATTAAAATGTAATTATATTTTCAAGAAATCTTCAAAATTCTACCAAATGCATTAACTTCCAGAACATTCTACAATAAAGTTTACTCAAAATCACCATGATAACTTACTTTTTTAGACTATATCTATAAAAAATTTATTACAATGTTTTAGCAACAAGTTATACATGTATACAACATTAAAATTTTTTTTAATAAAAACTATCTATCTTATAACTTCTTGAAATTGTTCCTTATTAATTGAAGATGTTCTTTCTCTTTAATCAGATGTATGTGATCAATGTTTTAGCAATAACTTATGCCTTAAATACAGTATTATTTTAATGAAAATTAGCTAACTTATAGCTTTTTTAAATTATCCCTTATTAATTCACCCTTTTTCTTTAATCAGATGAGATCATGGAGATCGGCGGCTGCAAGGACTCCAAGTACGGCTGCTGCCCGGACGGAGTGACCCGTGCCGGACTCAATGACGAGGGATGTCCGAAGATGGACATCCTGTCGGCCAACACCACCTGCGAGGAAGCGGAGTACGGCTGCTGCGAGGACAACTTCACACTCGCTCTTGGACCCTTCAAGTATACAGCGTCATTTAATGCATTTTTAGATTTTTGTCAAACTTGCAGACTGTGAAGGTTTTTCAAATGTGCTCGATAGATTGTAATTTATTAGGGAAAAGAAGACTCCAAAAACGAATGATAAGCTCTGTTAAGTACCCCCAATTATATGTTTTAAATAGCCGCTTGGGACATTGCTTTTTGCGAATATTTATTGAAATCAGGTCGTGTTTATGCTATTATTTTTCACCTAACAAATTTTTTCTAACTTTTTAATTTCAACTCGTTTAAAATACATTCATGTTGTTATAAATCGTTCGAATCTCAGAATATTTATTAACCCTTTGAATACTGAATTATTTGAAGATTTTTATGCCCATGGGACGGATTTGGTGAAGTTCAATTAATCCCATTCTTGACCGACCCTACAACAAATTGTTTGCGATCAACGCCCACTGGCGGGGGTGCCGCAAACATCAACGTGCTTCAACTGCTTCTTAAATTCAGATGACGAGTCAGACTCGTTCACCGTAACTTCGCCTAAGTAAGCAGATGACGAGGCTCACTCGTCAATTGTACCCAAAGGATTAATAGACTTAATGAAAGAGTCATTAAAAAATCAGTTCTTTATAAAAAATTATACTTATGTCATGTGACTAGAGAGTTATATCTCTACCCCAACGACGAATAGTAACCCAACTTTAATAATTTGTTTGAATATATTAAATTGTCAAACCAAAAAAAGTATGGCAATAAAATATTTGGCCTGTGTTCTACTTTAAAGAATGAATCCCTCTCCCTACAGGAAAGGATGCCCAGTGACGATTTCCTGCAACTCCACCAAGCACGGCTGCTGTCCGGATCTCCAGACTCCGGCATCGGGTCCGGACATGGAAGGATGCGACGAAGTGGAACCTGAAAGCTGCTTTAACTCCACTTTCGGATGCTGTCCGGACAACGTCACCTTTGCCAACAGCTTCGAATTCGAAGGTGATGAAGGGTTTAATTTTTTATTTTATCAAATTATATTTCATTATATCGGCCTACTAGTACTGCAACTAGATAACTCCACAGGAAGATTTAGGTATTATATGCAATTATATATATATATATATTATATTGTAAATATAAGTAGATAAAGATATTATGTAACGCAGCTAAAAATAAAAAAATTTACTATTGAAATTTTTTTTATTCGATATAACCTACTATTAAGTCTTAAGCTCTTTAATCTTAAGAACTATTTGGAATTGCAACTTTCGGTATTTATGTAGACTATAATTAAGTTGTGCAAGTAAGTTTTGTGCTGTCTCTTACAATGGTAACACAGTTATTTAGGCTATTTATACTCGACATTCTTAAACAGATTTTGATTTTTCAAAATGCCATGCTCTAATGAATGTTATAAACTTTACAACTATGTGTTTTACTCAAAAAATCATATTTGTCTAGTTATTTTTAACATTTTCTTTGTGAATAATTTAACGTTATTGTGTAAAAAAAAAAGGTTGTGAAGACGCCCCTTGCGAGAACACAACCTACGGCTGTTGCTCTAACGGACTGACAGCCGCGTCCGGCCCAAGTTACGAAGGGTGCGACAACGCCACTACTGCCTTCCCCATCGGTATCGAAGGGTCCGGGGAGAACTGCTACGATGCTAAATTCGGATGCTGTCCAGACGGCATCACTCCGGCAGATGGAGTTAACCAGACTGGTTGCGAAGAACAAGGGAACTCCACTGATTGCAAGACAAGTGCCTTTGGATGCTGCGAGGATGACGTCACTTTTGCTGAAGGTGTGTAGCTACAGTATGTTGTTTTGAAATAATGAAAGTTCATTGACTTTTACTTGACATAGGGCCAAGGACTAAAGCATTTGTTTAGTATTATAATGTATATGTGTAATAGATTTCATTAATAACAGCCCGCTTTTAAACCACCCCTGTAAATATCTAACTTTAATTTATATACTACCTCTTTCTATAAAACTCATTTTCCCAACTACCCAAACCATTCTCTATTCGATTTCACTCCATGAAGCATGTTCCCAGAGTTATATTGCTGACAATGCAGTTTTCATACTTTTGGCGTCAAAAATTTTTTGCGCCCACTTTCAATCTCGGTGTTCATTTCCAAATGCTTCTGAAAATTTCTAATTTAACGAACCGAAACCCATCAACCGATCAGCGTGTCTCTTTTTATATAAATTCGATCACTATGTGACTGTTCCGGATTGTCTCTAAGATGATTCATTTATTCTCAAACCCTTACTCTTTAACCATTTGTCGGTCGACTCCAAATAAATAAACGACTTTTAGAAATGTTATTAGACTCTTACACATCTTTTTACCATGACTGCATAGTTGATAATTCATGAATACTGCCCTATGGACAGTATTTCATATACTTGTAACCTATCTTTATTTTTCGGGGATTTGTATGTCAAGATAAGTGTCCATCCGGAGTGATTGTGCTGAAAACGAAAAAAGTTTCATGTACGACATACAAACAGTGTTTTTAGACGCACTATCAATTTTCTTTCCGTTTCGCAAACTGGTGAAATGACAGTACAACCTTATAGTTCTGTAGATTTGAAATCTCGATATCAACAAGAAAGCATACTTCCACTCTTTTCACTTTCCTATACATATATTAATTTAAAAGTCTTAGCAAATAAATTTAATTAAAATAAGTTCTTTTAGTTTTATAACACATTATTGTTAATTTTACTACATTTTTAAATGATTCTTTATGCATTTGTGTCGGTTTAGAGATTTTTACTCATCAAATTAAATCCTTAATAAAATCTGGTATTTAAATACATGGTTTTGTGACCTAGGTCCTTTCAAAATGGGATGTCTTGAAAGCAGTGGTGATGGAGAATTGACTGTTCCTTGTGGTGAAAGTGTTTTTGGGTGTTGTCCTGATAACGTCACTTTGGCTAAAGGTTATAATGGTGAGGGCTGTTTGCCGGAAGACTGTTCAAATTCTTCTTACGGTTGTTGTCCGGACAACGTGACATCTGCCGCTGGTCCGAACGAGGAGGGATGCTTCCCCGAGGATTGCTCCAACACGACATTCGGTTGCTGTCCTGATAATGTGACAGTAGCACTTGGTGAAGATAGTGAAGGCTGCTTTCCCGAAGATTGCGCTAATTCAACCTTCGGTTGCTGTCCTGATAATGTGACAGTAGCCCTTGGTGAAGATAGTGAAGGCTGCTTTCCTGAAGATTGCGCTAATTCAACCTTCGGTTGCTGTCCTGATAATTCAACATCGGCAACTGGACCTGACAATGAAGGCTGTTTCCCAGAAGATTGTACTAATTCAACCTTTGGCTGTTGTCCTGATAATGTAACATTAGCTACTGGATATGATGGTGAGGGTTGCGAGTCTGAAAATTGTTCAAGTACGCTGTTTGGTTGTTGTCCAGATAATGTTACAGAATCTCAGGGTCCAGACGGGGAAGGATGTATTCCTATTGATTGCATGAACTCTACTTTCGGTTGTTGTCCAGACAATTCGACAATCGCCAATGGACCGGACTATCAAGGTTGCGTTTATGATGACTGTGCCAATACGACTTATGGCTGCTGCTCCGATAACAAAACAGTCAGTGGGCCATCGTCTGAAGGCTGTGACGATTCAATGATCTCGGAGGATTGTGGCAACACAACATTCGGATGTTGTCCAGACAATACAACTTCAGCTTCAGGTCCAGAGTTCGAAGGGTGTGAAAATGTAACTGATTGTGCTTCCACTGAATTTGGATGTTGTCCTGACAACATCACTGCAGCTATTGGAATCGACTTCGAAGGGTGCAATGAAACTGACGAGACTACAGTTGTAACTGAACCTCTAACAACCACCATTCCTCCTGAATGTGTAAATAGTGCTTTCGGGTGCTGCCCAGATGAGGTAACTGAAGCTCTAGGAAATAATTTGGAAGGATGTTGCTTTGGAATGAGGTTTGGTTGTTGCCCTGACAATAAAACTGCGGCGTTGGGTCCAACCTTCCTTGGGTGCGGATGCCAGACCTATCCTTACGGATGCTGTCCTGATGGAATAACGCCCTCTCAGGGTTTCAAGTGAGTGCATTTTATACTAAAATATTTCCCATAAAATATTTTTTACATTACAGTTTTTTGCTTCCGCGTAAGTGACGTCCCTGTTTAACTCGAGCTTTCAGCATTTCGCTTGTTTGTTTGTCTGTAGATTTGTTTGTTATGCATTTTAGATCGAACTCTTTGTTCGATTGTCTTCAAATTTGGCATAAATATTGCTTGAATTCATTAAAATCGACGTATATATCTTTTAAAAAAAATTCGCGATGTCTACTTGTTCCCAAAACTACTAGTACAATATTTTTATTATTAACAGTTTAATATTAACATCCTGAACATAAATCTTTACCCTAACTCGGAAAATGAAGATTTAATGAAATGTAATTTATCTTAAGACTCTAAATATAAACAAACAGTTAATTTAAAAACACACAAAAGCTGTGGTTTATTCATAAATGTTACGAAAACAAATATTAATATTTATGCTAAAGAATTCTTTCATTTTAATTAGGCTTTAAAAATACATTGCTACTTATAACAATTTGGAAAGTACAGAATCAATATATTGCGTGGCTTTTTTATATTTAACACATTACGTGGCTATTTGTACCTAGTAGATAAAAATGTATGATTGATTGATATAACTCATGATTGATTGATATAACTCTTGAATTAAATAATAAATGCATATAATAAATTTTTTTCAATAATGAACTTCATAATCATAAATAAAAGAAATTCGATCAATATTACTCTCTGAACTGTCCCTTATCTCTAGTTACCACGGATGCAAATGCCAACACTTCCGTTACGGATGCTGTCAGGACAAGGTAACTCCAGCCACAGGACCAAACTTTGAGGGATGCGTTTGCCAGCTCATGCAGTTCGGCTGCTGTCCGGACGGCCGGACACCCATGACGAGCGAAAAGGGCGACGGTTGCGGATGCGACTCGACACGCTTCGGGTGCTGTCCGGACGGTAAGACGGCTGCGACGAGTGCCGATCTGTCCGGATGTCCATGCGACACTCTTCCCTATGGTTGTTGTCCGAACGGCTTCACGCCAGCAAGGACACCCGATTTGAGGGACTGTCCTTGTGAAGCTCAAAGGTATGGATGTTGTCTGGATGGAAGGACGATGGCTAGAGGGCAGAACTATGAAGGCTGTCCTTGCGATTCCACGAGGTTTGGGTGCTGCTTGGATGGAAGGACCATTGCTCAGGGACCGAACATGTATGGATGTCCCTGCGATAGTCTTGTTTATGGGTGTTGTGCGGATGGTTACACGCCAGCTCAGGGTCCGAAGTATGAGGGTTGTCCGGATGTGTTGCAGCCTACGCCAAAGATATCGACTGGTAAGTGGCTGATAAAGATTTTGAAGTGGCTGATAAAGATATGATTTTTAATAATATTAAAATTTCGTAAAATAATTTATCGGACATTCGATTCTTAGGTGTAAAAAAACCTAGTAAAGTCGGGAACAGTAAGAATCCCAACAAAAAAAGGACATAAAACTTTCACCAAAACCCGCATAGACCTTTTTAATACCTTCGTCAAAACTACATGTTATTCCGAATTCTTTTATAAAATACGTATGTTTTGGAAATTGCCTGTAACTATGTTTTTTGATGAGTTATTTAAGATTTTATGCTGGATGATGTATTACGTTTGTGAAGGAACGAAAACTTTAAATAATTTTTTCTCAGTGTTTGTTTTTCCTTGATATTAAATTTTTCGAAACGCTAAGGCTTTTTTCATTATTAATGGAGTAATGTCTAATTTTTTAAGCATAAGTATGAGTTTATATTAAATTGGCATGCTAATTAGCTCTATGAGTAGTAGGTTTTTCTTAATTAAATTAGTAAAAAATATGAATTTTAGGACAACTTTTTGTGTTATTTTGAATAGCTATTTATATAAAAATTAAATACATGCGATACTATAATAAACTTTAGTGCCAATTTTCATGTATTGTAGTTTAAAGGACCTGAGAAAAAATATAGATATTAAAAAAACCTTATCGTTTTAAAGAAATTTTTAACAGATTGAAAAAGTTTAAATTATGAAAGAAAAGAAATATAAGCAGTATAAGGAAAATTTTTGTGAAATATTGTCTTTTTATATAAATTTAAATAATATACATTAGAATTTTGATTAAAAAATATTATAAAAAAAAAATTTAGATGGCACCGTGTCTTCTTACATACTAGAAGTGAAAAAAGTTTTATTTTCGCTTTAGAGGTTTGCAGTTTTCCGAAAGACTCTGGCCAATGCAGGAACTTCACTGTTAAGTGGTTCTTCGACATTGCCTACGGCGGATGTTCAAGATTCTGGTACGGAGGATGCGACGGAAACGGCAACAAGTTCGACACCACCGAAGACTGCGAGAACGCATGCGTCAAACCAGAAGGACCTGGTGAGTCAATTTCCACAATCTTGTATTCAAATGATCCAGCATGTATTAATTACCTAGGTATTAACTTTGTATGTTTTTATGCTGTACGGCATTATTTAGGTTTATTATAGTTTAACACCCGTCCCCCCCCCCCCCCCCCGTATATTTTCTTTGAAATGCATCACTAAAAAAACGGAACAAAATATAAAAATAGCATTTTGATGAGTAACGTACTAGCTTTTTTGTTTCTAATCCAGATAGACCCACATTTTCGCAAAATTGTTTTTTTTATAATATTTTTTACAAATTTTCAATACCTCTCAAAACGATATTGACCAAAAGTGCCTGAATCCAGTCAAAAATTTATTCAACGATTTACGTTTAAGTCCAAAAGTACGTGGCTGTCAATCGTATTTAGCGTCTCCGGTAAAATTAAAATAATTGATCTATCTCGTTTTGGAACTAGATAGCTCATATACATCAATACAGTTTATTCGTATTTCTTCTGGATTGAAGTTTTAAGCTCTCTAATTATATCCATGTTCAAGTTGTCCGAAGATATCCAACTGATGCATTAGAGCAGCGATATTACCGAATTCGTAGCAAAACTTACAGGTACACCATATCGAAAGCCACGCGCAAATACATCTACATGCCTTGAATTGAAAATAAAACTGCAACTTTTCATAAAAGGGATTGAAACTAGTCTGATGTCATTCACCGTATGTTTTCGTTAACTTATTATTATGTATTTTTATCAAACTACTTGCTACACACTTTAACTGCCTTTGCTATTAATTTATATCGCAATGTTGCTTTTCTTCTGTGTTGTAGAAGCCTGCTTCCTGCCCAAGACCATTGGTTCCTGTAACGATAAGCACCCATCTTGGTATTATGATGTGGGCTCTGAAACATGCGAGGCTTTTACCTACGGCGGTTGCCTGGGTAATAACAACAGATTTGTCACCAAAGAAGCGTGCGAACACAAATGCATAAGCCTTCAGCCACCAAGTAAGTTCAGTCTCTACGATTTCTAGTGGTTTGCCTTAAAAGGAATAATTTACTGAACAGTTTTTTTTTAAAACATGTTACAAAAACTAGAATAATTTAAAAAATGATAGAAAATATGTAGTGTAAAAAGTGCTGACTAAATAACTGTTCAAGAATTAAACATAAACCATTTAAATCAGGCATCCTACAAATACAATTAAATTTGTGGGAAAAACGAACATAAACACACACCACAAGACAGCAACTATTGGAATGATACTTCGACACAGTGTGTAGAGGGCGTTAGCATCGTAATAACGGGGACGCGTAATAGGTACATGTAACGAAAATATTTAATAGGTGCTGGTGACGGAGACATAAAATAAGACAAGCACATAGGATACACAATGGTTACACTGAAGTTACGCTGGCTACAGTAATATAAAAACATTTTAGTTTCAAAATGTTATTTTCAGCTTGAATTGGTTTTCTTTTCTCAATATGCTATTTGAATTCCCAATATTTCATTTACCTATATAGAAAGTACATATTGTCGACTTTCAGTATCTCTAAAAATATTCACAATGTTAGATGAAAACTAACTCCTATTTACAAGTAAATTGTTTTCTTTATAATCGTAACTTGGGGTTACTTGAACCCAAAATATAAAATGTTTTAAATCACTCTTGGGTCTGTCATGAAAATATATACGGGATTGTGGGACAGATGGTGAATCACGTCTATATTTTTATGACAGCAGACCCAGAAGGGATTTAAAACATTTTTTTTTTTGGTGTGCGGAAACGTAAAATAATTCATCTTTTTTTAATTTTGTAAATTTTTTTTTTAGCTACAGTCGACAAGTGTGATATGCCCAAAGACGCCGGATCTTGCGATGGTGCAGTGATACAGTGGTACTACAACAAACAGAGCACCCGGTGTGAGCAGTTCTACTACGGAGGTTGCAAAGGAAACGACAACAGATTCGATACAAGGCGTGATTGCGAGAATTCGTGCCTGGCTTCAGTCGTACAAGGTGATTGGAGTTTATTGCTTCCATTAAAACATCTATATAATATCTTTATAAAACATATATTGCTAAAAATACGTTAATAGTAAAATATTTTAAATATTCCTAACTTAATTTAACTAACTGATGTAAGTACTCGGGTGCAATTGTGGCAAACGACACCATTTTACGTATTCCCAAGTTTTATAATGTATGTAGGAATATACTCTTACAGTGCTAGGGGCTAGCTTCTTAAAGAAGATGTTCTTTTGATACAATGTTAAAAATAGATACTCAAAAATAAGTAAAATGCACTCATTTTTGAGTACATAGCTCAGAATGCAGAAGTTTCGATTTTGAAAAAAACACGCACTCAAAAATGAGTACAATGATTAAAAATAAATAAAGAGAGCAGATGCTTGCCTAGATAGGTTGCCTTCATAAACCACTTTCAATAAATATCAACAATTACAACCAAGACTTAACGGGAATCAAACCCAGATTCTCAGGCACAGCAGCCCAGTGCCTTATCCCGTTAAACTACCAGGGTGACTTGAAGAAGTTATAAACAGAAGAAATGTTAAAAGGATATACCGAAAGAATGGGAAGCAAGATAATTGAGTTGTAATAACTCAGTTTCCATTTAAGCAATCAACATTAAATAACGTGGGAAACCATCTTCTGAACAACTATTTTAAGTTTCTCAAGTCGCTTTGTTAAGATGACTTGAACAAAAGCTGAGATTAGCCATATTAAATTGCACTGCTCATTTTTGATAAAGTTTGGTAACTTAAACTTCAATACGCCATCGCTCATTTACAGTGCAATTGTATTAAAAGAAAAACGAATAGGTTCAGGTGAGTACTCTTTTTTTTTCTTTTTTTTTTTTACAGTGAGTAATGCTCACTTTTTGTTCTCTAGAAAGGGACGTGTGTCGCCAACCTCAAAATCCCGGAACCTGCTCCGAATTCAGAGAGCGGTGGTACTTCGACTACGATATGGGTCAATGCCACAGGTTCCTGTACTCCGGCTGCGACGGCAACGAGAACAACTTCGGGTCCTTCTCGGAATGCGAACAGATATGCGGCAAAGGGACCGTCCCGCAACCATCCCCACCAGAGCTCGAATTCAGAACAGGTAAAGTTAATAAAGTAATACTTGCTAAATATATCAAAAGCTATATCCTCAACTTTATAGATAAGGACTTTCTAAGCTGAAGAATTCAAGTTATATAAACCAGTACGCAGTGCTCGAAATAATATTTTGAAGCCGGCAGCAAACACTGCTGTGAGCTTTTGTAATATGTCAGCAAAAACTATTGAGCTCACGGCAAAACTCAAAATTAAACTGATTCTGTAATTTTCAATTTCTTTTTTATGAATTTTAAAGCAATTGAACAAGTAAATAATAAAAAAATGTGACTTAGTTTGTGAACTATATAATTTGCAGGAAATACAAAAATGCAATCTATATAAAAAAACATACTTAAATTTGAATACATCAGGTTTAAAAAAAAACACTTAAATTCATACAAGTATATTGCAGAATTCAGAAAAACATTATTTATAAGCAAGCTCTACAATGACATGTAAAGAACTATTTCTTAATTGGTTGATCAGCCTTAAAATAGGAAAGGGGAGGACCACTGGCGCTTATTCTGTTTAAGGCGCATAGCGTGTTTTAATTTAAAGAAGCCCTCCAATCTCTTTTTACAGTCCTCATGACACTGAATATCATTTCTACAATAGATATTGATAAAGGAAGAACTAAAACTATTTTCGCAAGCTGCATAAAATCTTTGAATCGCGCATTTTGGATCGGAAAAAACAATTCGAAAAAAAATCATATTGCAAATACTCTCAGCAATGTTATTCATGAGAAGCAATAATTGTTCCGGCAGTTGTTAAAGTAACTCCCGGAATTTCCGCGGGTGCCGTGTCTTATTTCGAACCCTGCCAGTATGCAAAATGTGTCTTTTTTATTATACAACAGAAGAACGACAGAGGCTTTTCAGCTGTTTTAAAAAACTTATTTGATGATTTTAAAATTTTCTATTTATACGTAGGTATGGTGCATAGCAAAATAAAAATAATTGGAATACTCGAAATGTGTTCGAGTTAATCAAAATCACTTTGAAAAGATTTGCTGTATTGAGAGTATCGAAAATATTTAGATATTTTTCTATCAGACAGTAATGCGTGCAATGCATATAATACAAATACAATTTTTTAATAATATCAAACACATATACTTACTAATGATGTCCATCAGGCACCATTACATAGTGTCTGATGAACATCATATAATGGTGTCCTGTGATCCTGTAATTGATCTGTGATTTTTCTTTATTGAACTGCAACGATTGTTATTCTGGATACATTGCTATTGCTATTAAGCAAATTTAACATTTTTTCCCACTACATTAACAATGTCTAAAATCGTAACTTCTCCAAGTTTAATGTTATTGTATAATAATTTAACCTTTTCTTCTGAAATGCATCAAGAATACTGTTTCCTGACGCAAGACCCTGGACCTTGCAATCAAGCCGAAGTCAATTGGTTCTATGATTCTAGCGATGGCGTCTGCAAAGAATTCTACTTCGGTGGATGCAGAGGCAATCAAAATAGGTTCAAAACAAGAAAAGAGTGCGAGACGTCGTGCTTCAAAGCACAAGGTAGGTTGCCACAGAACATGTCAATTTAATAAATTAATAGCTGCTAAATATATCGAAAGCTATTTCCTTAACTCAATGTCGTTATTATGTAGCTCATTTTTTTTTCCAGCTACATATTAAGAAATCAAAATTATTAATATTGCTTTCCAATCGCTTTCTATTTAAGAACAGCTTATTATTTCCATTGTAAATTTTGGAATGTTTTTCATATTGTTCTCCAGATGTCTGCAGCTTGTCCATGGTGAAAGGAGCGTGCAGGGGATCCTTCGCACAGTGGTATTACGACAAAGATCAGGAGGATTGCTTGGAATTCGTCTTCACTGGTTGCCAAGGAAACGCCAATCGCTTCAACAGCAAAGAGAGCTGCTACCAACGGTGCAGGAGGGAAAAGCTCACCACTACCACTGCACCTGTGCTATCCGATGGTAAGAGTCTGTATTTAATGAGCAACAGCTGCATATTTATAATATATAAGTAAAAGTAAAGTAAAGCATTTAAATCTTTTTGTCTTATTTAGTTTCTGAGAAAACTGAGTGTTCAGCCTGTTTTGGTACAGCTGTGTTAAGTTCGTTGTCAATGACAACCAAATCAAATTGAAAACAGCTATTAAGATATCTCAATAAAAAGAACCAATGTAAATATTTTGGTATACTGATTTAATATCGTAGGTGAAATTGTTGAAACATTTATTACAAAGTAAATATCATTCATGACTTAGGCATTTGTGATCTCATTCAACTTTCTCATATGACTAATTTACGGTATTTAGAAGCAATTGAGGGGTTGATATGCCAAAGGTTACAAATGACAGTTTCATCATTTCATGAAAACGCAGTCTAAAGTTAAAACAAAACAGCTGATGCTTGAAGTAGTTGATCCTTACGCCGCTAGATCTTAGCATAGGGCAGACATTTACTTGTATTCCTTTATTATCAACATTTCATATGTATTAACTACTCATAACCGCACTTAACTATATTATTTTTTAAGTAACTTGTACTCATCGACTTCAAACCACCTCAATTTTAATTCTACTTCCCAAAATAGTTTAAACATTTCTTAAAAAGATAACATTTTGAACTTTCAACCAACATTTTATATATTTTAATGACACACTATATTCTAATTCAGCGGTATTCAATTACGCCTACCTGTAGTAGGCGTACCCTTGAGAGTACGTGGTGGTGCTCATACTCACTCATAAACGACAAGTTTTATAAAGGGGTACGTCAGAGAAAAGCGATGTTCCACTGATCTCATAATTAATAATAAGTTTCATGTCAAAAGTCAATTTATTTTGATCGTAAACTATACTGTAAAACATATTGAGCTTAAAAACTCCTTAATGAATACTATATATCCACTTTTATAAAATCCTTTAAGTCGAAAGACATGTTAACAATATTTAAAATATCTGGAGGAGTTTAAATTTTTTTTAAAAAATGGATATTTCAACATATCATTCCTCTTAGTAAAGGAAATAAAATTCCTTCTAATCAAAGACCTATTGCAGACGTATGCGTGCTGCCCCAAGAACCAGGCCCCTGCTTGGGCTACTACCTCATGTATTTCTACGACGCGTTGGACAACATGTGCAAGTCATTTGTTTACGGCGGATGCGAAGGGAATGGAAACAGATTTACGAAAAGAGTCGAATGCGAGGGGCACTGCGTCAAGAAGACTGTCAAAGGTAGGCAGGAAACGTTTTAGGAATGTTGCATACGTTATTTATAGTTGTTTACAAGTTGTCTAATGAAATTAGCAATAACTTTTTATTGAAATTTAAACATTTGCTTTGACGGTAAACTGTAACAAAAGAAAATTAATTTGGGTTTAAATGCCCATATTTCATTTAGAGTAATGTGAAAACAAGTGACAGACCAGTCACATTTTTATAAGTTATATTTCATTAATTAGTGTTTTATTATTCAAACAATAAGTACAATTAATGTATTAGAGGTCCTGGACCAATACTACAGTGTTATTTATATTGTAATGGCTAAATAGAGAAGTGATTTCATGAGCTTTTTTGTCATTTGATTGCATTTGAAAATTACGAGTTTTACACATACTTTTTGGAATGAATTAGCGTAAAATCTGCAAAATACATTAAAAAAATTAGAATATAATTGTAAAAAAATTATTTAATAAATATAATATTTAATGAAATATTATTTAATTAATTACATTAATTTTTTTATAAATCTCCTAAAAAAATAAATTATTCTTATCAATAAATAAGCAAACTTCTCAATATTCTATTTTTGATATTTTTTAATATATAAATGTCATATATAGGAATTTTTTAATATAAAAAAATATATATTATTTTGATGCGGTCTATTATTTCTTTTATTTTTTAATGTGAATTAGCATGTGTTTCAGCATGAAGATTGCTCACGTTTGTTTTTATTTGACAAATAAAATATACAATTGCATGTTAAAACCTTATGTAGCATTTGATATTCTTTAAAGATATTATGGCTGCATATATTGTTTATATTCAATGAAAAGGATTCAATAATTGAATTAAAATAAGGAATTATTTAAACTTTGGCAGAAATTTCAAAAGTTACAAATAAAATCTAATTATTTAATAAAATCAAGTGTTTTGGTTAAAGAAATTAACATTGTTTGTTTGCCTGATCACTAACACAATGCATGTTAAATCCAGCTGTTACAGAAGCTCCTCGAATTTTCGTTGTTCCTCAACCTGATAGGACATCAAATGAAGGTAAGTTAAATTAAGATAGTAAATTTAAGGGGCACAAAATTTGGAAGTGTTAAATAAACTACAAAAAAATAAATGTTTTACAGTTATTAGCTTTATTAAATGTAATGTTAATTTGAACATTTTGATTTTTCCATGGGTATCGAAGACGATTTTTTAAAACTCATTTTGCAATAGACCACCAATCTAACACAAAAATTTAAAAGTGTTAGGTATTTAACATAAAATTCATTTTTAAAATGCATAAATGTAAAAAGTAATAGTATTTCTTATTTAAAAAAAAATTAAAAATCTAAAAACAAAATTTTCGAATTATTGGTTTACTTTAAAAGTTCGAATTATATTTTCTTCTATTATTACTAAACAAGTGTAGTTACTTCCTTCATTTTATGAACAACATTTTTTTTTTAATTTTAATATGTCATTTTGGAAATATCAATTACAAAATTAAAAACTCTTTAATATTAAATTTCATAATAAACGTACTGGCACAATACTTGTAGATGGCAAATAAATTTTATATTATTTTAAAATAATGTAAATTAATATTCTTATTTTTTTTTTTTTTTGGACTGCGAGATTGAATTCTGAAATCGTTTAAGACCCTCTATTGAACATTTAGTAAGAGGTTTTTTGTTTTTAACATGGTATTCTGGTAGAAATATCAAACACCCGTTCTGTAAAGGTAAAACCCTCCCTAAATTATTCACATGTATCTACCATCATCTAGTAAAATATACTTAAATTAGAAACATTGTATCTTTATATAAGCGGGAAATAATAGCATTTTTGCAAATAGATTCAGACTTTCCCTTTTCTACCTGTGGCAATATTTAATTGTGCGAGAAAGAATAATGCGATCTTCCCATATTTGACTTTATTTCTCTCCAACTCTCTTTCAGATGTTTGCCGTCTGCCAGTTGAGCCCGGTCCCTGCAAACAGGCCCAACCCAGGTGGTTCTACGATGCCCAGACACAGAGCTGTTTACCTTTCGTATTTGGAGGATGTGGTGGCAACACCAACAGATTTAAGACGTCCGAAATTTGTTTGAAATTCTGTACAGGCATCAAAGGTAATTTTTTTTTTTAAATTCATTATTGTTTAAATTTTTAGATAGCTTAATTCATTCTTAAGACATGCCCAACTCAGCTTTTAAAATTGTATAGCTACAGACAGGCATCCTTTGAGATAACATTAATTCTTATGAATTTAACTGAGTTATTTATAACCATGGTTATTTAATTGCAACGCAGATACCTAGTAATAAAAAAAACAATAAAAGTCAAAGTAGCTAGAAAAGTGAACTAAAATAACCCTTTATCGCAAGGAGAAAAGTTTTAAAATTTCTACAATTTCAAAATATTTTTTAGAAAATGTTTTTAGCACTCGGATAACCTAAACGTTTGATGTTTTATTATCTTGAATTTCTATTATTTCTTTCATAAAATACCTTTTCCTTTTACTAAATATCATCATTTTCTTGAAATATATTTTAATTGTAACCAATGGTAAGTAAAATGCCAATCAAAATTGAGTAAAATCAATTTTGTGTAACGTTAAATAATTGCAGAACATATTACTATTTTCATTATTATATAATATATTGTTCAACTAATATCTCACAAAGTTTCCTTGCAAACTTTTTCTCTGCTCATCGAATGCTAGAGGGAAAGATGGCTTTACGTTGAAGTAACTTCTACTTCCTTTATTTCAGAATAAGAATCAAGAGCTGTATATCAAATTATTACATCAATTCAATCGCAGTATAAACGAAATTAATTTAATCGCAGGTGTTTCTTAATATATGGTTTTACAATGAAAATTAGCATATTTTAAAACTTGATATAATTTATATTGTGATAAAGAAATCTATAAAAATATATATTTAACAAAAGAGAACTTTTATTACATATTTTATTTTAGAAACCAGCAGTTGGTTTTTAAATGATTATGCTATTTAAAAATAAAGTTAATGGATAACATAACTTGATTCATTCAAAATATTGAAAACACATCAGTAATCTATATCATTCAACCATCAACTAAATATTCGTATAGTTCACAAATTAAACACCTGTCTAAGAAATGTCTACCGTCCATTTAGCCACGTCCACGCAGGAGCGACCACCCTATGTTGAACCAGTGGCGACAACCACCGTGTCCCCTGCGGCTGCCTGCGCCCCTTCCAACTGCGCCGACATCCAGTGCCCCTACGGCATCGAGGAGTCCTTCGACGCCGGCGGGTGTTCCTCATGCAGATGCTCCAACCCTTGCGAGGTGACGGTTCACAAATATTCATTTGATGGTTATATGGCATGACAATCAGAGTTATAAGACTTCATAAGCCACGTTACCACAGAAATCCAAGGATATATAAATGTGTCTACTCGTTAAAACTTATCAGTCTCTGCATTGTGTTCACATGGCCGTAATTAGGCATAGGCTACATTGGTTGCAGCCTAGGGGTCCGCACCACACTTTAAAATGAAATAGTCAACTTGCGGAAAAAAATATTTGAAAGGATTATAATCAAAATCTTAATGAAAATAGTATATTATATTTTTTTATAAAATGGAGAATTTTTTTAATTTTAACGTATTTGTACAATGTAAATATATCCTAATATTTTTATTCTTAAACTTTTTTAATTTAAAAAAAATAATTATAAATGTATTGTTTTATTATTTTTTGGAAATAAGTTGTTTTTAATTTTCTTACATTTTTATTTTGCATAGTCATTTGAGTGTGAAACGAAGATGAGTGCTATATTTAATTATTTTCATGGATTCCAGAATGTCATTGCACCTTGAAATTCTTTGAAATTTTGTAACATTAGGAGATACATGTAAAAAACCAGTGTATCTCCCAATTTCATTTGTAAACTTTAAAATGATTTAATTTGCAATTCTAGAATATATATTTTTCAACAAAAAATCCAATTAAAAAAAATCGATATTTTCCCTTTATTTCTGTAGATTTTCTCATTTATCATTCCGTACTTTAAGATTTTAACGCAAAAGTAACTTACCCAATTGGAAAAACATCCCGTTCATGGCACTATATTCAGCACATTCCTTTTCTTTAAATTTTCTACTTCATTTTTAATAGATCTATATCTAATCTCCTTCTATGTTTGTGTTTTAAAAATGATGACTTCCAATTTACTATAGCGCAAGATATTTCCCTCCTGCCCCTTAGAATTGTTTTTTAGCTTCGAGCATGAATGGACGATGGAATAATAGAGCGAATATGACGTCATAATCGTGAAACCAACATCTCAGACCGAATGGCCTCAGACACGTGACTTCTTTTCAAAATTATGAATTAAAAAATACTCGCGATTGGCTGATGAATTGGGAAATGTGTAACAGTGAAAATTTATGAATGGAGGGACGTAATTAACACGTGTCTGAAGCCATACATGTTGGCCTCACTTTGATGTTAGCGAGATCATAACATTATGTTTTCTCTATTATGAAGGATTCATGCTCGAAGGTTTTTACACACTTAGATATTGTAGAAACCATTGAATATGTTGTTTTACAACCGATTAGAATCAATGGAACCGGATGCTATAAAAAATACATTTTTTTTTCTTTCTACAATATCTTGGTGTTATACTATAACTGATCTATATAACTCATCAGTTTTTAAGTAAAATATATTGAGATTTTGAATAGAAATGCTCACATACGAACATGTATTATTCAGTAGTCCCCTGCTACATTATTTCAGGTTTTTTTTAACAATTATAATTATAGTAATTATTTATTTTTATTTTGCAGGTTCACAGTTGTCCTGACGGCAGCCGTTGTGCAATTGACGTAGTTCGAACTTCGCGGGAATCGATACGCTCAGAACCTGTCTGCAGACGAGGTGAGTTTGATTTCAAAATAAAAAATAAGTCAACAACTTGACAATAAAAATAAATTTTAAAAAAATAATTACAATTTAGCAGTGTTTTGGGAAATGACCATTTAAAATGTTACAATCAATTCCTTGAAATGTTTTGATAATTTTGTTTTGGAGATTCCATGATTAAATTATATAATTGGGAAATTAATCAATATTTACATAGTTGTCTAGAATTGTCAAACTTATTGTTTTTCTGAAAAAAAAATTACGGTTTAAAGATTTTAAGGTACATCCGAAATGTTATTGATTTTACTATTGTTGGATGTTTCCATGGAATATAGTTCATTTCGATTTAAATAGTATATTTTAAAAATATCACTTTTGCAACAAAGCAATTTGAGCTTTGATGGAACCAAATTTCTGCATAGCTCTAAATTTTGAACGTGATTAGAATAATGGTGTTACTTGATAAGTGATATTGAAACGTATTTTGCTTCTATAAATTCTATAAATAACATTCGTAATGTTATTCGACGTAAATTTTTTTAATAAATAACATCCAAGTAATACAGCACAATTATCTTTTATTAACATGATAGATAAAAACTGTGTGTGTGTGTGTTGCGTGTGCACACCTAAGCTGTAGCCTATGCCTAAATCCGGCCCTGTCCAGACCGTTCAGCTAGGTAAAAATGGTACTTCATTCAACACAACAAATTGCTTAACCTCCTTACAGTAAAATTAATGTGACAAACACTCTGCCAAAAATTAATAATTATTTATTCGATTTGGGAAGTGTCATTTGTAGTTAGTTATACGAGTCAAATACATCTAAAATAAAAGTTTTAAAGCAGTACAAATAATCAACTGTCATACAAATACCATGACAAGTGCTACTCGCCATTGTAAGTGTCGGCCAGTTTAAAGAAGACGAGTGGCACTCGCCATTGTAAGTTTCGGCCAGTTTAAAGAAGACGAGTGGCACTCGCCATTGTAAGTTTCGGCCAGTTTAAAGAAGACGAGTGGTATCGTCATTTTAAGTTTCGGCAGTTTAAAGAAGACGAGTGGCACTTGTCATTCCCGGTTGATACTCGTGAAATTTATGGTTGCTATTCTTTTCCAGTGGTGAAACCCGGAGAGTGTCCATCGAAAGCCGGATTCAGTTCGAATCCGGGAGATTGCGAAACCAGGTGCAGGGACGACGCGGATTGCAGAGGGGAACACAAGTGCTGCAACAACGGGTGCGCCTTTCAGTGCGTGCCGCCCGCAGGTGAGCACTAACATCTTTCACATCGAATATTAGCGAGACTTTTAAACAAAATATTTGCTATCTTCAAATACTTTATATTGCCTAAAATCTTAACACTTAAATGCATGAGTTTAATTATTTTTAACATTCATGTTATAGAGTTCCATAAAATTCCATAAAATATTTTGTTTAAAGTAATTTTATATTTAAATTTGTCAGAGTTACAAGTCATTCAGATTAGATTGAAAACACTTATGAAATTTCAAATGCATATTGAGTGACGCAATGAGTTCAAATAATAATCGATCGTATCCATAAAATTCTTAATTACCATTTAAAATTCAGCTTAATTAAAAAAATATACAAAGGCAGTACATTTTTAAATACATACTCTTTGTACATAATATTTATAATTCAGTTAATATTACTCTGTACAGTGGAATTTTAGAAATATTTAATTTTCTTTTCAGATGAATTCTTAGTTCCTGCTACACAGCCAGGTACTATATGAATATATTTACTTCTCTTTCCACATATACTTAGTTCAGTTATACTTTAAATTAAAATAATCACAAATTAATTTGACAAAATACTTTCTAGAAAACCATTAATTTTTCATTTATCTATTTGTAAATCTTATTTAAAATATTGAAGTTTTGGTGCGTTTTTTTCATGTGTTACAAAGCATATTTTTCTTATTTAAATGGTTCTCAAACTGTAGTACATAGCAGTGAGAGCTAAAAAATGTCAGGTAATAAAGGAAACAAACTATAATATACCCCTTTCAATAATATCAACAGATCGGGATGAAATCCAAATTAAACGTAGATATGCAAGCTCAAAATTGTAATTGATATTGAGCGAAATCCTCTAATGCCGTTCTCCTCGACCTTTTTCTTCTCGCGTACCCCTTGATAAAAATTTCCATTTATTAGTACCCCCTGCTCTCATAAACAGGATTGACCTTAGAAGATGCGGTGCCCTGTGCAAAATGAAGCCCCTGGGCCCCTTGAACCAGATTTGAAGGTTTTTTTTATAGGTACATCAGTTTTGCACCGTTCTTAAATGAAAATAGCGCAACCGTAGACTTAAAAAAAGCACATTGTATAAATTATCTGTAGCAATGGAAGATTTTTATTCGTTTAAATTCATTTTTTAATTCTTATTTAAAATATTTTTTTAATTAAAAATTTAATAGCAAAGCAGTCTTATTTAAATAATTATACATAAAGAACGAACGGGGAAGAGGTCGGAGCAAGAATATCATTTCAGCAGATTGTATTCGTTGGGATTGGTCACCAACAGAGGAAACATAAATAAGCTGTTTCGTCTGACGCCATCCACGCCCCGTATAGCTTTGCTTATATCATGATTTTATACGCATACGCGCCTATGTTCCTACCAAATCAATGTCAATTGTGCTATTTGATAAGGAGTTGTGTTGAAATAGACGCCATTCCGCCATTACTAATAATAATTTCGCGTACCCCAGGTTGAGAACCGTTGTTTTAATCCACGAATTTTCATTTTAAGAGAAAAGTGCATAAATGGATTTTTGTGCCATAAGCTCTGTGATCACGCAGCTAAACATTATCTGTGTTATACTCGCATTCTACTCCAGGCAACTGCGTGCACGAAAGGTTATTGTATGCTCACATGTGTATGTATTAGATATTTGAACGTTTTTCGCATTAGGGCGGAGATATGCATTAGTGTCAACTGCTCGTTGAACTGCCCATAATGTCATTTTAATTTATTAAAATTAACAGAACTAAACATTTTGCATAAAAAGAAATGGTCCATGTATTAAATATTCAATGACTACCTTAATACCTCTTTTACACTGTTAAAAATAGTAAAAATAAGTAAAATGTACTCGTATTTCATTTACATTAAATGGACCCATTTTTCAAAAATACAAGGCATCGTTCCGGGTCTTTCCTTTGAAATATGCTTCGAACCGTCGCCAATAGCCCACTGTGCAGTTCTAGTGCGACGTCATTTAACCAAACCAAACAATTACTAAAATTTGAGTACGTCATCGCTCATTTATAATGCAATTGTACTAAAAAAACGAGTATGTTCAGGAACTCATTTTTAACTACCTTATTTACAGTGTAACTTTACTAATATCACCTAACCTCTTAACTTGCATGCTAATACTAACTCCTCCTTTTCCTAACCCTGCCCATTCCACACCAGAACCAGCCCGAATCCTCCCTGGTCCGAACGTCACAGAAGGGCATATCGGAGAGCCCGCGGAACTGCCGTGCAACGCCATCGGGTGGCCGAAGCCCACTGTGACCTGGTGGAGGGAGACCACCATGCTGCCACTCACGAGCCACCGCTACGAGCAACTGACGAGCTACGCGCTCCTCATACGATCGGTGGTCCACGAGGACGCAGGGGGCTACTCGTGCCACGCTCATAACGGGATCGGATCGGGGTCCATCTTCAAGGTGACCTTGATCATAGATTTCCAGGCTCCGCCCCATGGTGTGGAAGAGAGCTATTTCAATGCGAGGGATTCAGAGCCCCTACCGCCTCCGAGTTTGGATGGGTTTGCTCAGTTGCCGCCCCTGCAACCAAATGGTAATGTTTGTATTCTTCTACCCTTAAAGTCGTTCAAGAGTTGGGTCATATAAAGCGGAAACTAATATTCTGCGGCCACGGCTAAACTTGACATTTTTCTGCGTTTTGAAAGGGTAGAGGTGAACTTACCTGAGCTGAAAGATACGGCCATGTGTGTATAAATAACAGCAGGCTATGGATTCTAATTGATTTCAACAAGGCCGGGTCAGAAGAGAATTCTTTTAATGGTACTTCGACATGTTTTTGAATCTGCAAAGAAAAAGCAGCATTATTTTAGGCGGCTGGATGAGAAGCAATCGAAATGTTCAATAGTAAAATTTTTGCTGTATGAGTGACATACTAATCAAAACAACCACGAACAGCGAATCACATTCTTAATTGATTTATTCCTGAACTATTAGTGTATAAATTTTATATATTGAGTCATAATAAATTTACTATTCTTAGTGTAAAAATATCCAAATATTATCAGCTTATTAAAACATTGGTTGTAAAGTTTTAAGAATCTACATAATTAAAAAAATTATTTTAAATATAATGTACGTATACTTTTTAGAGAAAATGCGGTTCTTGTATATCTTATTCAGAAATTATTGAAAAGATAAAAAAAATGTCTATAAGATATTATATGTTATCCACAAAACCATAATATATTTAATTAACTCTTTGTGTAAAAAGATTGCAATAATATTCACTGTAGTTAACTGCATGAAGCTAACATACTAATAAAAATACTTTGACTGTTCGTACTACGTGAAACCTCTTTAAGTAGACTACGCATTTTCCCCATAAAATTGATCGATCTCCAAGAGAGGTGATCTTTTAATGATGGCCAATAGAAATTCAATTAATAATTGAATACTTCATACAATAGCTACTTCAAACTTGAGTATTTAAGTTGTTGATCTACATATGTGCTAAGATCACTGATCTCTAACTGTAACTTCTGGATTGGGCAAGGCAGTTTGTTGATTTGAAGCCAATTGAAGGTTAAAATACTGTACCCCACTTCCATTTCTACCCCGATATTTCGTATATTATTCATGCTAAAACATGCCGAATTGTAATGCTTTTTGCTATTTATTTTAAAATTCCAATAAAACCGATTTTGAATGCCTATTCTTTGAAATCCATTTTAACCAATAGTAAGCGGATAAGCAGCAAAAAGAAAAACTATATTTTTGGCGATATATAAATTGATTCTCTATGCAGGAAATAAAATATCCAAGATAAAATATCTAAACATATTTAACATTTCTATAACGGTTTGATAAAAAAAAAACACAAAATCACTTTTAAAAATTAGTTGGGGGTACAGAATGGCTGCTTACAACATGGCTTCAACCGCATCCTTAGAAATAACTGCTTATGAGCATTCCAGAAGTTACAGTTAGAGTTCAGTGGCTAAGATAAATGTTAGATTTTCGATAATTTAACATTATCACATTTTGCTGTTCACAAAACTTACAGATGTTTCTATAATTCCTCGCCATTAAATTACAGTTATTTTAATATTTTAGATTTTATCAATCCACAGATGAACAAAGCCTTATACTACATATTAAGTATGGTAAAAATATAAATACGAAACTTATGACTTACAGAAAACATGCCCAATATTCCATTCACCAAGACAAATGCTATTCTACAGAAAACTTTTAACTATCATATCGTTAGTTCTCTTCGTCTTGTGAACAACAATAACTTCACGACATGTGTCTTGTACTGTTTTCAGCTTTCACCTTAGAAACGAGGGTCCGCCTCATGACCACCGACCCCACCGTTGGATCTCCCCTACAGGTGGACTGCTCCGTGAGCGGTCTTGCCGCCGAGGTGGCAGTCACGTGGCGTCACGGAGGCGAGATCGTACAAGAAAGCGACCGGAGGCGGCTGCTCTCGAACCACACCCTGCTCATCACGAAGGCGGAGGCAGGGGACGGAGGGCAGTACGAGTGCATGGCGGCTCACGGAGGCAATGTGGCTTCCTCCTCCGTTACAGTTGAAGTGAAAGGTGAGAAGAGACTGTTTTATATATTTTTATTTGTTTGTGCTAGTTTAATACCAGATGCGTTGAATATGCGTTGATGCGTTGCGAATGAAACGGACTGAAATGAGACGTCAATGCAGTCCAGGGACCGTCACTTGTTACGCACCTCGGATTCACTTCTGACGGACTAAGCTGTTTTCCCACGTTTCCCTCTGAACTTCTTGCGAGGTTGGGAACTTTGAAATAATTGTGTGGTGTGCGTGGTAATTATTTCAACGTCCTCAACCTTGCAAGAAGTTCAGAGGGAAACGTGGGAAAACAGCTTAGTCCGTCAGAAGCGAATCCGAGGTGCGTAACAAGTGACGGTGTAACAAGTGAGTATGTAACAAGTGATATGTGTATGTATATGTGTGTGCATATATGTATATAATTTCTGTGGATGATAAGGTGTAAGCAAAATAATACATTTCAAATATGAGTAGGTGAGCGCAAAACTGACCCAACCCACATATTTTTAAAAACTCATTTTGTGATACTAAACTTTCTTACAGAATACAAATTTACTTGAAGCAATACCGGTCTAACCCATTTTCCCGTAATTTCCGCTAGAAAGCGTTCATAGTTCGTTTTTGACTTGAACGCTATTTAAAATTAAAAAAAAAATCCAGTAATCCCACATTACTCGCGGTTTTAATGGATAATAACAATAACGGATTACATATGTACTCCACATATTAATTCAGTGGCACAATTATTTTAAGTAAAAAAAATAATCAAATTTTCATAAATATTCAAGCTCCGTTTCCTTCATAAAGTATATTTGGGGGTTGGGCCATTCTTGCGCTTATCTACGCATATCTATACTTTATAATTTAACTTTAATTTAAAAACTATACCAGCAATTATAATTTTCGGAAAGTCATCAAGTTTGAAAATGATCAGAACAGACATATGATGTAATCGAGTTAAAATTATTTTTTCTATTACAAGTCTCCACACAAATGACGAGGGCAATATCTGAAGTGGCATCCGACGAAACCTCAATAGGCGTCAGAACCACTATCAGATTTAACATGCACCTATATACACTCCGGTGAATATAGTGGATATTTTTAGACAGCTTTTGCAATTTAGGAGCGAATCTTACAACCCTTGATACACCTCAACTTGTCAAGTCCTCGTATATATTAGAACTCGCAATTACTAGCCGGTTACTTTGCTAATGGGCCAACATATTGGTGTTCGGCGATGGACATTATAAGTTTGATGAAGACTTTTCCCAAATATAATTAACATGATCCCTTCTTACCATATTAGAATTAAAATCGATAATTCAAATGTTAAAATGACATGTATTTCTACTGCCATTTTCTTATAACACTGGGCAACAAAATTTCAAAAAAATTCCACTTTCGAGAAGAAAATAGTCATTTTGTAATTAATTCAATGTGCTGAATGCGAATATGTCAAAGAAAAAATTGAATTGGTTACGGTTTTTTGTAATGTTATACATTATAGAGAAAAAATGGGTATATGGCATACAACACAGGACTCAGAGCAGATGGTATTCAACTGTCCATTTCTTTTTCTTAGTGATGTCTCCAGAAACTGGTGATGGTACCATGCAGAAATAACATTCATCAATATGATTGGTCGGCTCCCTTCAAATCACGAGCGCGGCAAATGGCATTGCCTTTTGTTTTCCATTAAGCCACTGTGAAATATTCACTGCACAAGTGCGGCAACATGGGGCCCAATCTTTGTCCTGGTCGCCTATCTTACAACTTAAATACAAATAATACGCTTTCTCAACTAACATTATTTAGAAAAAATGTATATGTCATGCGAGACAGATGCGTAGCAGATGGTATGAGGGCATTCACTTATTTTTCTTGGTAATGCCCGCAGAAGCTGGTGGTGGTACCATGCAGAAATAACAGCCATCAACGTGATTGGTCGGTCCCTTAAAATCGTGAGCACAGCGAATGGGCATTGGGTTTCTTTTTGATTAAGCCACTGTGAAATATTTACTGCACAAGTACGACAACATACGTGTAGGGCCAAGTCTTTGGTTGCAAGATGGGCGACCAGGACAAAAATGCGAATGATACGCTTTCTTAACTATAACAATGATGGTCTTTTTCTGTGCAGAAATGTCCATATCGCTGCAACGAGAGCCAATTAACTTTTTTTAAGGTGATATTCGCGTTCAGCATGTTAAAAGCATTCAGGATTGGGTTCTTGCGTCAAAGAAGCAATGTGAAGTCATACTTACATTTCATATGTGTTTTTACTTTTCCAGCTGCCCCAGAAGACACCAGTTGCATCGACAATCCCCAGTTTTCCAACTGCGAACTGATCGTCCAAACGAGGTACTGCAACAACAAATTCTACGGAAAGTACTGCTGCGCGTCGTGCATGAAGGCGGGACAGCTGCAAAGTACACCACCCCAAGAATGATGAATCCTATCAGTTGAGATATACAAGAGAAATAACAATTCTTAGGAGGTATCATAGGAACAAACTTTTCAATGTATCTGTCAATTATGTGCATCAGAGAAAAGTTGCATTGGAAATAAGTGTATTTTTGTAAAAAGTCAACTTCCGTAAGACTTTGCCTCTAAGTTTTTTTTTCTAAAAAAAAAAAAATAGTGTACATAAATATTTTGGGATAATTTTAGATGCGTGTTTTCCCTTCATTTTCTTTCATGTCACTTTGCTGTACTAAATGCCCAGGTTGAATTCGAAGTCCAAACAGAAAGCATTAAAAATGTTAGAGTAATAAATCATTAAATAAGTTAAGGTTTAAATAAATTAATATAGAAAATTTTATTTTAAAACTTAAATTTTTAATTTACTGAACATAACTTAAATTTTTTAATACTGGAGCAGCGAATATTTAACAATAAATAGCAATCGGAATGTGAAAATTATTAACGCTTCTAGAAAACAATGCAGACTTAATTGTATTCAACAATTATTATATTAATACTAATTTCGGAACAAATGCTATTTATCTATAATACAAATTAAATATTATATCATTGTTAATGCAAAGCTAAAAGTATTAATTATACCAAAGTATTGTACCAACATTTAGTGCAACAATCATACGTTTTGTCAGTACTTTTGTTGCTGTAAAACATTTTTCTTTGATTTTTGTGTTTAATGTAGTTCTAGATCCTTAAGTGATTTTTATTGTACATGTCAAAATTGAGTCATTTTTATGCAATTTAAATCAAAACACCATTTTCTAAAATGTAGGATGTAGTTTGTATAACCATTTTGGTGACGTTAGTATATAATTTTCTCTGTAATTGGGACCCATAATTAATTTTGGTTTTACGTAACTGTTTAGAAATTTAAATATTCACATTCTAATTGTGAAAATATTAGTGTATATTAAAGATTGTGGATTGACACGAGTTCATCAGGTGATACAAATTAAAAATACGATAAAGAAAAATTATGCATATTTAAAAACTTACTGTCTTTCAAAACCTACTGTATCTTTTAAATATAACTTTCACTTCAATTATCGAATAAAAAAAGAACCATACTCTGTGTTTCTTAAATTTCCAGTAATTTGTGATCTTTAAATGAATTTTACCTTTCTTAACATCTATTGCGTCTCTCTGTAGCCAGAGCCAGTGATATAATCAGACCTCTGGTAGCACTTTCCCCCCTCTATTAAACGAACTCTTAACCCTTTGCACTCCGCTGTCGCCTCTCAGGCGCCAAAAGAACGACCAGTTCTTTGGTTCTCTGTTCTTTAAAATAAACGAGAACAACACGATCTTGCGTTTAAAAAAAACATGAACTTTTTTTCAACTTGATAGATTATGCTTTTGATAGATTATGCTTTTGTTTTCCACTATGAGCAAAAAAAAAAAATTATGGGGAAAAGAACATAAAGAGGAGTAACTGTTTCGTAAAAAGAACGCAAAACGCAAAGAGTTCTTGGAGTGCAAAGGGTAAAACTAACGCATACTCAAGAGCCTATTATTGTTCAATTAAAAGAACAATTTTAAGAAAGAACAAGTCGCTATTCCATGGCTTAAGAATCAAGAGTTAGGTGCAAAGGATTAATAATGCAATTAATTTCACCTGTTTATGCTTCAGATATTCCAACATAAATTTTAAAACTTTCAGTTACTTATAGATTTCAAGTTTCTGCCCACTTGAAACCCTGTAATTAGACTTAAAATGACTCAACGTTTGATATGTGCAAAATGTGGTATATGCTGAGGTTCCGTTTTATATTTCGGTCAACATGACATAGTATTATTTATGTTTTATTCTTTGCCAAAGATATTTTAATGTATTCTCCTAAACACACTAATCGTTCTTGTTATTAAAAATTCTCTTTATATCATGTTTTGAACTAGTCTGGGAACTTGATGTTTATTTATATAAAATGTATGACACACCTTGTATATTTGAAAATGTCTACAAGAAATATTTTGAAAATAAAGTGTTTTTATTATATTTTTCAATTTTCTTTGGTGGGATTACACCTCCAAAATGTACAGAGTGGTCACAAATTGTTGGGCGATTTTCATTGTTTGGCTGTACACAAAATAAACCGTTCTTTTTTGCTCTTACAGCTAAGCGACTTGTCTAAAATATCTGTATCTCAGAGCCAGACGAGCCTAAGCAACGCTACCTAACGAGAATGTGCAAGGCCTTTTTACTCTTCGTTCGATGTCATCACAACATGATGATACAAACCGGTTTTTGACTTCTTTCGTCCAATGAACGATGACGAAAGAAGTAAAGAACCGGTTTCTCTCATTTCTTATAATGACGTTGAATGAGGTTTGGTTTGGTTAATTAACGTCGCACTAGAGCTGCACAGTGGGCTACTGGTGACGGTTCGTGGTCTATCTCGAAGGAAAAACCCGGGATCACGTACACATTCACACACACATTCATGCATGCATCTGGTTAGTTTAGAACCATGGTCAGATGACGAGGAAACACCTGAACTGGCACCCAACGCCTTCAATAGACGTCGGGACTTTGGACCCCGATCAGATTTATCGTGCACTAAGTCCCGTATACACGCCGTTAATTTTTGCGGATCTTCGAGCATGAATGGACTGTAGTAGAGTGAATATGACGTCATAATCGTGAAACCAACATATCAGACCGAATGGCCTCAGACACATGACTTCTTTTCAAAATGATGAATTAAAAAATACTCGCGATTGGCTGATGAATTGGGAAATGTGTAACAATGACAATTTATGAATGGAATGACGTAATTAAACACGTGTTTGAGGCCATACATGTTGGCCTCACTTTGATGTCAGCGAGAATATAACATTATGTTTTCTCTACTATGAAGGATCCATGCTCGAAAATATACGGAGGCCCACGTTGAATGAGGAGTGAAAAGGCCTTGTTCACTCTCTTTAGGTGATATTGGCCTAAATCGCACTTGAGCAACTTTACAGGAGAGGGGAAAAACTGAATTTACTTGCATAGTTCTCGCTAAATGCTTTAAAAATATTTGAGTGAATTTTGATGGTATGGTTTGACAGAAAAAACTTTAGAAAACGAACATAATTCGCAATAAAACAAAAATTGCCAAATTTGGACTAGGGGCTCGTCAGACTCTGGGGTACAGATGTATGCAAATTAATTGCTAAGACATAATGCTTTAGTATACTGATACAGCTAAATGGGATACAGCCAAACAATGAAGCTCTATACTTTAAAAAAAATGCACTTAAAAAAAAGTAAAATGTACTCATTTTTGATTACATTCTATGCTCATCATAGCTCAGAAAATATAAGTCTAATTTTTTAAAAAGACGTACTCAAAAATGAGTAAAAAGAGTAGTTGCTTGCCTACATAGGCTGCCTTCATAAATCACTTTCAATAAATTATAATCAGGACTTACCGGGAATGGAACTCATTGCGTCTACCTGATGTCGTGCGCACCGAAGTCCAGGGCCTTATTCGTTGTACCACCAGAGCCGTGACCAGAGCGACCTGAAGAAGTTATAAACATAATTAATGTTAAAAAGGCGTGGCAAAAGAATGGGAAGTAAGATAATTATTGAGTCTTAATAACTCATTTTCCATTTAAGCAGTCGACATCAAATAACATAGGAAACCATCATCTGAACAACTATTTTAAGTTTCCCAGGTCTCTTTGTTAAGATGGCTTGAACAGAAGCTGAAATTAGCAATATTAAACCATACTGCTCATTTTTGCGAAAGTAAGATTACTTTAAATTTGAGTACGTCATCGCACATTTACGATGCAATTGTACTCAAAGAAAAATAAGTACGTTCACGTACTCATTTTAAGCACATTTTTTTTTACAGTGTAGCCAACCAATTTATGACCACCCTGTTTTAAATTGTCCACTGAAAAAAGTGGTATGATTGAGCAAATTTTTCAGTAATTCCTCTTCAAAGAAAACTTAAATATCTCAAATCAATGAAGGAACTTGCTCATTTTTAAATACATTAATTTTAAATGTGATCAGTTTCATAATTTGATTATAAAAGTAAAACTTCCCCTAGCTTATTGTGCAAAAGAAATTCATCTACTTGCTTCATCGATTGTAGTTAATACATAGGAAAGCCACCTTTGCGACATTCAATTATTTTATAACTTTTTGCTAGAAATACGAGTGAACATAAATCCCAAAATCCTCAAAAGGAATAAAATACTGGGCTTTTATCTAGGCCAAGACGATGATATCGATATATCGCAAAATACCGATATTAAAACGACGTCTCGTTATCAATTTCGTCATTTTTAGGTTGACACAATGCTTAATTACGTTTGAGTAAGCAGAGGTAGTTACTAACATTTCAGCATACAATGTATTTTGGTACAATGAAATTATACTTAAAACTACAAGTCTATCAATCCTATATTAAAAAATATTTAGTTTAATAATTATAGTTTCCTCTAACTTTAAACTCATCGTCGGCTTGGTAGAAAACCTGACTAATTTTTCCTCTCAATAATGTGTTGTTAATGTCCATGAGAAGTGGGAAAGGTTTCTGTTGTTAGGAAAAACTCAAAAAGTCAGTAATAAGGTCGTTATAAACGAGTTCGCTGAAGTAATGTAGAATTAGGTATAGAAATCACACATGTACAGAGATTAACTTAGTCTTATGTTACATCCTGTGTTTCAAGAAAACCCGTAATATGTATATAAATACGACCGGGTATGATTTGGTAATTTGACGACAAGCATGCGTCTTAAAATATATTAAATGTTAAGAAGAATGTAACGAAATATGATACACAAATAATAGTGAAACCCTAAAAAATAGTAAAATTTTCTTATCAGATATTTATATTAAATTTAATATATAAGTTAATACATTTTAAAACAATAATATTTTTTAATTACTCAAACCAGTTAAGAACTCCTTCTCTTTTTGAAGAGTCCTAACAAAATAGCTGCAATATTATTGAAAAAAATCTGTTGCTTGGTTTCTATGTTGACATAGAAACCGAATTCTAAAACTCTCTTTGTGTATAATTTATTTTAGGTTTAATTATGCATTCGACGAACCATTTTTATGCGAAATAACAGTAATTTGTTTGGAACATTGGAAACCAATTATTTTTATTAATATACTAATACACTTTCCTTTTGTAAAAGCATTGCATGTGCAATGGTTTATAATTCACAAGTTAAAATTTTCCCAATTATGTCGCAAAAATTCATTAAAGGTCACTCATAGCAATTGGGTTTATATTTCAAGCATTAACTTTTTTATTGTATGATACATTTGAATGAAATTGGAGTTGATTTGTAGTGTAATATAAGCTTTCTGTTTATTATCACCATTACAATAGAGAAAATGCTTAATAGTTTTTATTAGCCATTTGTAGGTCATGAAAATATGGACGCTAAATGATCAAAAGACTTAACTTTTGACACTAATGACTTTCTATTTAGATAATTATGTAAATGGTGCTTTGACACAATCGTGTATCACATTATTTTTTACACTTCTTACAAAAAATATTAACTTATTATACTTGAGCCGCCTAGTTTCAAAACCAGATAGATCCACATCATTCGCCGAATCGTTTATTTTTAACCGACTGCCCAGCGCGCCCACCAAAACTCCAAAATAAAACCGCCAGAAACTTTAAATTAAAACCGCTAACGTTCGCCAAGTCGAGAGGTTATCAATTCGACTTTTATGTATTTTTTTTATATATATGTTCGTGCGGGATTTCGGTTCTACTTCAGATAATTACACACTTTTTTTGTTGGATAGGGGATGTTTCACTTGGAATCAATTTGAAAAAAATATCCGGTTATCCGGCATTTAATTATCCGGAATTCTCAATTAACAAGACCGTTTGAAAAAAAAACATTGTACGATTTCGAAAATTCTTTTTTGCTGGATGGAGAAAAATCCACTTAGGCAAAATCTGCCAAAAAATAATCGGATATTCGGCTGTTATATATCTGGAAATGTCGATTAACCGGATTTTTTTTAAACAACTTATCCGATTTCATAATATTTTCATTGTTTAACAGAAGTTGTACAACAATGACATTTCGTTAACCCAGCATTTATTGGCGTTGATAGGGATTGTTTTACAATATACATTGTTGAGCACAAATTGATACTTGAATTTCTTGAATAGGGGGCGAAGCCCCCTGCTACATTTCAAACTAAAAAGGGAAAAATAAAATAATTTTTCTAAAAAAAATGGAAAACCGACTTTAAGAAAATGCGCTAAAAAGTAAAAAATAATTTTTAAGTTTACGAACGAGTTGAAAAAATTTAATAATTAAATATCAATTTTATACTTATTAGAACTTTTTGAAGTTGGTGCCAATTTACAAAAATCATACCGAAATTATGGCGCCGATTTCAAAAAGTTGTACTAAGTATAAAATTGATATTCAATAATTCAATTTTTTGAACTTATTCGTAAAATTAAAAATTATTTTTTACTTTTTAGCGCATTTTCTTAAGGTCGGTTTACCCCTTTTTTTTAGAAAGATTCTTTTATTAATATATTTTTCACGAGAGTTCTCAATGCACTACATTACATTGCAAAGCGGAATTGATCAACCAATCATCATTTTAAAATTAAATACTAATGATCTACTTGAAGAAAGAAAATTGTATTAACGTGGTTTAAAATGATAGCCTGCCTGTGAGAAAAAAAAAATTTAGATGTCAATATCTGCAACTATACATCAAACGTATTCTTAAAGAAAAAAATGCGCTAAAAAGTATAAAATAATTTTTAATTTTACGTACAAGTTGAATTATTTTATACCTTTTAGCACATTTTTTTAAAGTTAGTTTAATTTTTTTAAACAGGTAATTTTATCACACACTTGCTCATACACGTTATTAATCTGCATATTAATATAAATATTACAAACAGTAAACTTATGTTTTTCCCCTTTCTGAGCTATAGCTAATTTTAAATTAATTGAATTTTGCAATTTATTGTCATATTTATTTAATATAAGTATAAATAATCATGTTGTTAATCTCTTGGCAGAATATTAAATATATTTAATATGCTTTGATATTTAATATTTCATAATTTACGAAATTTTTTAAATATATAAAACATGTCAAACAGTTGTATAAACTAGACATTATTTGACAGTAAACCAACACAAAGGGTTCCAAATGGTATTTGTTATGAAATCCATACTTTATTTTATTTACATACCATAGTTTTTAGCCAAGCCTATCGATATTTTTTAACCGACCAAACAGTGCGCCAACCAAAACTCCAAAATAAAACCGCCAGAAGCTTTAAATTAAAACCGCCAAATCGCGCGCCAAGAAGAGAGGTTATCAATTTGACTGTTATGTTTTTTTATGTATGTTTGCGCAAGATTTCGGTTCTAATTCAGATATTTGGACATTTTTTTTGTTATTGTTGGATAGGGGATGTTCACTTGGGAGCCATTTGAAAAAAAATATCCGGCATTTAACTATCCGGAATACTCAATTAACCGGACCGTTTGAACAAAATATTATACGATTTTGAAGATTTTTTTTTGTTAGATAGGGAAAACTCCACTTAAGCAAAATCTGCAACAACAAAAAAATAATAATAATCGATTATTCCGCTGTTATATATATCCGGAAATGTCGATTAACCAGAGTTTTTTTTAAACAATTTATCATATTTCAAAATGTTATCAATGTTTAACATAAGTTATACGTCAATGACATTTCGTTTACCCAGCATTTATTGCCATGGATAGGGATTGTTTTACGATATACATTGTTGAGACAAATTGTAAGCACAAGTACTTACTTTAATTTCTTGGTGAATAATACAAGGGGGCAAAGACCCCTGCTAAATGAAAAACTAAAAAACTAACTAAAATTAAAACTAAAATTAAAAACTTAATTTTACGAACGAGTTAAAAAAATTTAATTCTTTAATATCAATTTTATACTTATTACAACTTTTTAAAGTTGGTGCTAATTTACAAAGTTATACCTAAATTTTTGCGCCGATTTCTAAAAGTTTTAATAAGTATAAAATTAATATTAAATAATTAAATTTTTTCAACTCGTTCGTAAAATTAAAAATTATTTTTTACATTTTAGCCCATTTTCCTTAAATCGGTTTTCCTTTTTTTAAAAAAGATTTTTTTTATTATCGATATAAAACTATACACGAAATGTTTTCTTAAATAATCATTTTTATAAAAAAATATTTAAATAATCAGAAAACATATATTGTTGGAAAAATACTGTCTAACTCTTACCGTGTTTTAGATTATGCTTAATAATTATTGTTTAATAATGCTATTTGCAATAATAAAACATTATTCAGTTGCGTTCAAATAATACATTGTTAAAATAAATCACTTAGACTTTTTTTCGAGAAATGACGCCATTTTCGACTCCCATAATTTACTTACTTTACACGGCTTTTTAAAAAATTCAATCAGTCTGTAGAAACAACGCAAAAAAAGATTTTTAAAGAACGTGTATTTCATATGTATGCAGTGATACAAAAGTATCGATATTACCCCTCAATAAGACGGAATTATTCTAAATAGAAATCAGGCGGAATTTTCAGAAATGGGGTAAGTTTTTCATTCAGATTTTGTAAGTTACTTTACTTCATTAAAATATAAATTCTATATTTTGTTTTATGAAAAAGCGAGAATTTTATACGATTTGTTGAGAATTCCAAACTATTTATTTTTAATATAATAGTTTACTCCCTTCTGAAATCTTTAAATGTTGTTCAAATTATGTCATATTTCAGATATCTACACTACATTTCATTTGTCTTTAATTGACGTTGATAAGTTCTTACAACAAAGCCCTGTTTTTACATGTTGAAACTGTTCAAAGAACAGTATGAATTTGGAGCCCCATACAATCAAAGTGAGAAAAAAAAACTTACAAAACCAATCAACTAATGGTTTAAGTCGAAAATGCATAAAGTGCACCTGAAATTAGAATAGCTAACCAGCACTTGCAGTGTTTTAGATTGTATTAAAGGAAAATAATATACATACAAATATACTGGGAAAATAAATTAGTTATTTCATAACATTAAACGTTTTATTACACTAGGTCTAACAGGTTCTGTTTTCTAAAATATTATTCAAGTTTTATTTATGGAAAATGAAACACAGATAAATTTAAGGTTGATATTCGTACAATACACTCAGATGACACTATTTCGGAATTTTAAAATCAGGGTTTCTTTCTAGAACATTTTAAAGCGAAACTATTAATAACATCTTCAAATAATAAACAAGGTATTCACGAAATTTAGAGGGTCCACAAAACTGAGGGGTATCGGGCATGTGCTTTGTTCACCTGTGCTAATATCAGGCCCTGTGTACAAACAATTCCATAGCATGGTGTTGAAAAGGTCAAACCATAAAATCGTAAATTGGGAAGCAAATCAATGTCTCGTATCGAATTTACGAGATTATACCTATCAGTTCCTATTTTAATAACGTTTCCACGTAAAAATAGCTCTTTATGTCGAATTTATAATTTTATATCCTTCTTGATCATTGTTTTAATAACCTTGTATCAAATGTTTCCACTGTTCAGAAAATTTATGAAATACTAAAGTGTTTGTGTGAATTAAGTCATCTTTTCTTTTCATCCCTTCTTTGAAAAGTCTCTTCTACACTTCAGTCGTGCCGTACAAGAGTGTTTTGTGAATCAAGTGCAATGCTTAATTTCACTTGATTCACAAAGCGCAATTCCAGCAATAAACAAAAAGATTAAAAAAAACTCATTCAGGATAACGGTAAGTAATGTAAATTTAATTCAATACTCCTTCATAATTTCTCCATAACTTTGTAATAAATGCTTCTATTTTTCAGGAAATTTATGAAATACTAAAGTTTTTGGGTGAATTAAGTCATCTTTTCTTTTCATCTCTTCTTTGAAAAGTCTCTTCTACACTTCAGTCGTGCCGTACAAGAGTGTTTTGGGAATCAAGTGCAATGCTTAATTTCACTTGATTCACAAAGCGCAATTCCAGCAATAAACAAAAAGATTTAAAAAAAAACTAATTCAGGATAACGGTAAGTAATGTAAATTTAATTCAATACTCCTTCATCATTTCTCCATAACTTTGTAATAAATGCTTTTATTTTTCAGGAAATTTATGAAATACTAAAGTTTTTGGGTGAATTAAGTCAACTTTCTCTTTTTATTCCTTCCTTAAAAAGTATCTTCTACACTTCAGTCGTGCCGTACAAGAGTGCTTTGTGAATCAAGCGCAATTCTTAATTCCGCTTGATTCACAAAGCGCAATTCCAGCATTAAACAAAAAGATTAAAAAAAACTAATTCAGGATAACGGTAAGTAATGTAAATTTAATTCAATACTCCTTCATCATTTCTCCATAACTTTGTAATAAATGCTTCTATTTTTCAGGAAATTTATGAAATACTAAAGTTTTTGGGTAACTCCGCCTGAAGCCGGTCCCAAGCCCGCTTGCGAAAGGAGGAGGGTGTCATAAAGCCCTGTGACATACCTTGGTAGAGCGGGAGGAGGTTTTTGGTCTGGCGACCTAACTGACTGCTTTACCTTGGGAAAAACTGGCATGGGGGAGGATTTGTAACCCTGAGGATCTTTGGGCTTGTATGGTAGGGTCCTGGAGAAGGCTGTTGGTTGAAGATACAGGAGAAAAGCTGAGTTTTGCGTCTCAGGCCGCCAGATAGTACAGGAGCCCGGGGCAGCCTAACCAGCATGTCCTGGCTGCTCCACCAGCTGGTGTATAATCTCGCCTGTCTTATAGCTCCAGGTGGTGCCTGGGTGGGGTCCTGCATGGCAGAGCGGGGGGCTCTTTCGAGGTCCCTCTGACTACCAACTCTGGGGTTAGCCCTGCTGTACTGCTCTCTGAAAATCGGGGTGAATCTTTCTCCTCCATTCTTCTACTTCAAATCAATGGATACAAAAGGTAAGTCTAAAACTAAAAACGCATCAAGGAAAATCCCCATTCCGGAATCTGGTTCATCCTCGGATGTTGCCAATTCAACGGACCCTTCCCTCACGGTTATGGATCCACAACAGGAGGAAAACCTGACTCAAGCTGCCAGTGGAAGTGGTGTTGTTAGCATTAGCGAGCGACACACGGAAACTGACGGTGGGGAAAGGGAAGTACTCACCAAAACACAAAGGCGCAAAATGAGGAGGCGCCAAAAGACTGAGGAGGACACTGAGAAGAAGAGTGGTGGCGGAACCAAAAGACTTTTGTCTGCTGGTAACACACCATCTCCGAGGCTCAGGACCACTCAAAAGAGACCACGTACTGATATTGGACCACAATCTTTTGCCAGTGCTGTAAAGGGGGTGAAGCTCGCCATAGTTAAGGACGCTTTTCCCAAAGAGAAAATCACCAAGGAGGAGGTTGATTTGATTCAAGTAGCGATACTGAAAAAAATTGATCGAATCTGTGATGGTGATCATCTTCCCAGGATACAGGGCTCTGTTTTCAACTCTGGCGCCCTTGTTATCCAGTGCGACGACGCTGATACCGTGGTTTGGGTTAACCAATCCTTCCACGAGTGTCAGCTCACGATTCCAGGAGTGACTCTAAAAGTCATCAGTGCCAGCGAACTACCTAAACCGGTAAAGGTTGCATGCAAGACTAAAGACGTCTTTACTAAGGAGGCTCGCGACCTGCTGAAGCGGATGAATCGCTACAACCCTGATTTGAATTCGATGGATTGGCGTGTTCTGCATAGATTTGTAGAACCACATTCCATTCGATGGATCTTTGAGGTTGAGCTGGAGTCCGCTGAAGCTATCAAAGCAGCCGACTTTGCAGCTTACACTGGTTTGGATCGTGGGTCTTTCAAGATCCTCTCTGACCCTAATCCACAACCTAAAGAGACGACCGAGGCCAGACAAACATCCACTCCCCAGGATATGGAGGCGGAGAGTTTGTCGGATACTCAAGCATCCTCAACTCAGGTAAGTGTATCAGCTAATCTTGCTGGGGAAGTTAACTTTTCTGAAAGTGACCTTCTCAGGCTTGGTGGGTTGGATATCGATACCTGCTCAGAGGGTACTTTGCAACCATCGTCACCCACTTCTGTTGGCGATACGGATAGTCTACTTTTGGACGATTCTGAGGGAGCTGAATCTACAGCTCCATCTACTGATACCCAACTCTCAAAACATGGGTAAAGGTATCAATGTAGGTCAAATTAACCTTCACCATAGTCGTTCAGCTTCTGCTATTCTTAGCAGAAAGATGACTAGAGGTGAAATTGACATTGCCCTCATTCAGGAACCCTGGATCCGTAATGGTAAAATCATGGGTCTGGGGGTTAAAGGTTATAATATCTTCTTTGATAATAACAGTGACAAACCTAGAGCCTGCATTTTAGTTAACTCTAAGATCAACGTTCTTAACTTGGTTAATTACCTCACTGGAGACTGTGTTGCTGTTAAGGCAATGTACAGTAACTCCCAAGGTTTTAAGGATGAGTTCATCCTTGTATCGGGCTATCTCCCCTATGAGGAGTCCGATCCTTTCTCCAACACCATCTTTGCTGTTCTGGATTATAGTGTTGCTAAACACTGTAAAATAATTCTAGGCCTAGATGCTAACTCGCACCACATTCTTTGGGGCAGTAGTAACTGCAACAAACGTGGTGAAGTACTCATTGAACATCTGTTGAGATATAACTTGTCTATTCTTAACACTGGCAATGAACCCACTTTTGTGAATGTTAACCGAAGGGAAGTCATTGATATCACTTTGTGTAAAAACCCTTGCCATGAGCTAGTTCATAATTGGAAAGTATCAGATGAAACCACTTTATCTGATCACAGACTAATTATGTTTTCAGTTTTAGGTCCGTCAAGGATCTTTACTGAGGGTAGGAACCCAAAGAAAACAAACTGGAGTTCCTACAAGGAGGAATTGGCTAGGTTGATAGAGACCGACAACCAATTTGGTAAGCTTTCCTCTGTTAATAACTTGGAGATGGCTGTTGATCAGCTTCAGCATGCCATCATCCAATCTTACTACCATAACTGTGACATTACACGCACTGCCTCACGTAGGATCGTTCCATGGTGGAGCACAGAACTTAGCTCATTACGCAACAAATGTAGAAAAATGTTTAATAGAGCTAAGAAGAGCTGTGACTGGCTAGCCTATCGCACCGCTCTCACTGCCTATAATAAGGCTGTCAGAGATGCCAAAAGGAAATCCTGGCAAACATATTGTAGCAGTATTGAAGATCTCTCTGCTACATCTAAGCTTGTCAAAATCATGTCGAAAGACAAGAACTGTAGCCTAAACACTATAAAGCTTCCAAATGGTGAGTATGCTTCCTCTGGGAACGCAATCCTGAAAGAGATGTTTCGGGTTCACTTCCCGGGCTCCCTTGAAGTGTGCACAGCAGCCACCCCTATTGAAACTACGATCTCGTGTGGTAAGAACAATTGGGATGCTGCAAAGATGGTTGTGTCCCATGACAAAGTTGTCTGGGCAATTAATACCCTCAAACCCTTCAAAACTCCTGGTATGGATGAAGTGGTCCAGGCCCTTCTTAAAGAAGGGCTTTTTGTTCTGGCACCTATTCTCTGTAGAATCTATAGAGCCTGCATTGCTTATGAATATGTTCCAACTTCCTGGATGCAAACTAAGGTAATATTCATTCCAAAAATTGGAAAAGATAATTACTATGAGGCCAAGTCCTTTCGACCAATCAGCCTTACATCTTTCTTGCTCAAAACGCTCGAAAAACTTATTGATAGGCATATCAGGGAGACTGTCTTGGTTTCCAAGCCACTCTCTGTCTCTCAACACGCCTATCAGCCTGGTAAATCTACTGATAGTGCCCTATACAATCTTTCCTTTATTTTGGAAAAAAATATCAGGGCTAAGGAGATTGCTCTGGCTGTCTTTCTCGACATTGAGGGGGCCTTCGATAAGGTTCCAGTTGAATCTATCATTCGTGCTCTTACTCAAAGAGGAGTCAACAATGTTGTTGTTAACTTCATTAATAATTTGCTCTCATCAAGATATGTCTGTGCCTCACTTCTTGGTGACGACTTGATGGTGCACGCAGTCACTGGGTGCCCCCAGGGAGGGGTTCTTTCACCCATCCTGTGGTGCCTGGTTGTTGATTCACTTCTAGAGACTTTATCTCTCTCAGGTGTGTCCTGCATTGGCTATGCTGATGATGTTGTAATTATCACTAGGGGTAAATTCATTGACACCATTTGTGATGTCATGAATAAGGCACTTCGCAATGTCGAAAAGTGGTGCCACAACGAGGGTCTTTCAGTAAATCCTCAGAAAACCAACTTGATTGCTTTCACTAGAAAGACATCCACTCTTGATGTAAACATCAAGTTCTTTGGTCAGGCCCTTATTTGTACTAATGAAGTCAAATTTTTGGGAGTTTTCTTTGACAAAAAACTTAATTGGATTAGGCACTCTGAGTTCTGTATTGGTAAAGCCAAGAGGATCTTTTGGAGCTGTAAAAATGCCATTGGGAAAACTTGGGGGTTAAATCCTAAAGTCCTCCATTGGGTATATACAATGATCATTTGTCCTATACTAACCTATGGCTCTGTTGTATGGTGGTCTAGGACCAAGATACTTAACTGCAGACTTGATATTGGAAAAATTCAAAGGATGGTCTGTGTTGCAATCTCTGGGTGTCTTAAAACCACCCCTTCAGCCACCTTGGAGCTCCTCCTTGGGCTACACCCTCTTCATATGCGAATTGAGGCTGAGGCTCTTATTTGTGTAAGAAGACTGAAATATTTAGGCCACTGGCATGACTACTCAAAATATCTGTCATGGAAAGACCTTAATCCTAAGGTAACTGAGCACCAGCTGTTCAACATGCCCTGCGACATTACGCTTGCAAGATTTGGCTTCAATAAGCCTTTTAAAATCCATTTCCCCTCACGGTCGGATTGGACTGTAGCTCCAGCAAGTGATCATAACCGTATTGTTTGGTACACAGACGGTTCTAAACTTGATAACTCCACTGGGGCAGGTGTCTTCTGCCATGCTGACAATACCAAACTATCCTATCCTCTTGGTCAATTCACCACAGTTTTCCAAGCTGAGGTCTACGCTATCCTTATGTGTTGTAGAATATGCATAGACAGAAACTATCATGGCAAACATATTTATATATGTTCAGATAGCCAGGCTGCCCTCCTGGCTCTTCAGAAACCTAATTTCACCTCACTACTGGTTTGGGATTGTTATTCTAACCTATGTAAACTGGTTTTGAATAATAAAGTCTCCTTATTTTGGGTTCCTGGACACTCGGGCATTCCGGGTAATGAAATGGCAGATGAATTAGCCAGACTAGGCTCTTGTTCCCCCTTTATTGGTCCTGAGCCAGCATTAGGTATCTCTAATGAAGTCATCAGAGGTACTGTCTTCTCTATTTTTAGGAATTTACAGTACGAGGACTGGCGCAGCGCATCAGACCAGAGACAAGCTAGAGAACTAAATAGTGGATGTCCTAGCTCTCGTCATAAGGAGCTGTTAAAGCTCCATCGCTCTGGTATTCGAAGGGCTATTGGATTACTAACTGGGCATTGTACTCTCAGAAGGCATCTAACTATTATGAGGGTCAAGGATGACCCTTTGTGTAGGGGGTGTAGGAATAATGATGAAACTGTTGCTCATATTCTCTGTGAATGTGACTTCTACTCCGCCCATAGGTTCGAGCACTTGGGACGTCACTTACTTGAGCCTTGGGAACTCCAGGATATTCCTGTTAGATCATTGCTGAATTTTGCTTCAGCTACGGATCTCTTTTCTTAAGTGATCAAGGATTTATTCCAGGGGATAGTACAATAGACCTCCGGTCGCAGTGCTTGCTCCAATTTGGAGCCCCCATCCTTAAGTCATAAGTCATAACAGGTTCTGTTTTCTAAAATATTATTCAAGTTTTATTTATGGAAAATGAAACACAGATAAATTTAAGGTTGATATTCGTACAATACACTCAGATGACACTATTTCGGCATTTTAAAATCAGGGTTTCTTTCTAGAACATTTTAAAGCGAAACTACTAATAACATCTTCAAATAATAAACAAGGTATTCACGAAATTTAGAGGGTCCACAAAACTGAGGGGTATCGGGCATGTGCTTTGTTCATCTGTGCTAATATCAGGCCCTGTGTACAAACAATTCCATAGCATGGTGTTGAAAAGGTCAAACCATAAAATCGTAAATTGGGAAGCAAATCAATGTCTCGTATCGAATTTACGAGATTATACCTATCTGTTCCTATTTTAATAACGTTTCCACGTAAAAATAGCTCTTTATGTCGAATTTATAATTTTATATCCTTCTTGATCATTGTTTTAATAAGCTTGTATCAAATGTTTCCACTGTTCAGAAAATTTATGAAAAACTAAAGTGTTTGTGTGAATTAAGTCATCTTTTCTTTTCATCCCTTCTTTGAAAAGTCTCTTCTACACTTCAGTCGTGCCGTACAAGAGTGTTTTGTGAATCAAGTGCAATGCTTAATTTCACTTGATTCACAAAGCGCAATTCCAGCAATAAACAAAAAGATTAAAAAAAAACTCATTCAGGATAACGGTAAGTAATGTAAATTTAATTCAATACTCCTTCATAATTTCTCCATAACTTTGTAATAAATGCTTCTATTTTTCAGGAAATTTATGAAATACTAAAGTTTTTGGGTGAATTAAGTAATCTTTTCCTTTTCTTGAAAAATCTCTTCTACACTTCAGTCGTGCCGTACAAGAGCGCTTTGTGAATCAAGTGCAATTCTTAATTCCACTTGATTCACAAAGCGCGAACCCAGCAGTGAGCGAAGATTTACAATAAAAAAAATTCAGAAATTCAGGATAACGATAAGTAATATGAATTTAATTCAACGCTTCGTGGTCATTTCTTTATAACTTTGCAATAAATGTTTCTAATATTTAGAAAATACATGAAATACTAAAAGTTTTGTGTTAAGCGATCTTTTTTTCTTCTTAGCCCATCTTTGAAAAGTCGCTTCTACACATCAGTCGTGCCGTGCAAGAGCGCTTTGTGAATCAAGTGCAATTCTTAATTTCACTTGATTCACAAGGCGCGAATCCAGCAGTGAGGGAAGATTTACATTAAAAAAAATCAGCAATTCAGGATAATGGTAAGTAATATGAATTTAATTCAACGCTTCGTGGTCATTTCTTTATAACTTTGCAATAAATGCTTCTAATATTTAGAAAATACATGAAATACTAAAAGTTTTGTGTTAAGCGATCTTTTTTTCTTCTTAGCCCATCTTTGAAAAGTCGCTTCTACACATCAGTCGTGCCGTGCAAGAGCGCTTTGTGAATCAAGTGCAATTCTTAATTCCACTTGATTCACAAAGCGCGAACCCAGCAGTGAGCGAAGATTTACAATAAAAAAAATTCAGAAATTCAGGTTAACGATAAGTAATATGAATTTAATTCAACGCTTCGTGGTCATTTCTTTATAACTTTGCAATAAATGTTTCTAATATTTAGAAAATACATGAAATACTAAAAGTTTTGTGTTAAGCGATCTTTTTTTCTTCTTAGCCCATCTTTGAAAAGTCGCTTCTACACATCAGTCGTGCCGTACAAGAGCGCTTTGTGAATCAAGTGCAATTCTTAATTCCACTTGATTCACAAAGCGCGAACCCAGCAGTGAGCGAAGATTTACAATAAAAAAAATTCAGAAATTCAGGTTAACGATAAGTAATATGAATTTAATTCAACGCTTCGTGGTCATTTCTTTATAACTTTGCAATAAATGTTTCTAATATTTAGAAAATACATGAAATACTAAAAGTTTTGTGTTAAGCGATCTTTTTTTCTTCTTAGCCCATCTTTGAAAAGTCGCTTCTACACATCAGTCGTGCCGTGCAAGAGTGCTTTGTGAATCAAGTGCAATTCTTAATTCCACTTGATTCACAAAGCGCGAACCCAGCAGTGAGCGAAGATTTACAATAAAAAAAATTCAGAAATTCAGGTTAACGATAAGTAATATGAATTTAATTCAACGCTTCGTGGTCATTTCTTTATAACTTTGCAATAAATGTTTCTAATATTTAGAAAATACATGAAATACTAAAAGTTTTGTGTTAAGCGATCTTTTTTTCTTCTTAGCCCATCTTTGAAAAGTCGCTTCTACACATCAGTCGTGCCGTACAAGAGCGCTTTGTGAATCAAGTGCAATTCTTAATTCCACTTGATTCACAAAGCGCGAACCCAGCAGTGAGCGAAGATTTACAATAAAAAAAATTCAGAAATTCAGGTTAACGATAAGTAATATGAATTTAATTCAACGCTTCGTGGTCATTTCTTTATAACTTTGCAATAAATGTTTCTAATATTTAGAAAATACATGAAATACTAAAAGTTTTGTGTTAAGCGATCATTTTTTCTTCTTAGCCCATCTTTGAAAAGTCGCTTCTACACATCAGTCGTGCCGTACAAGAGCGCTTTGTGAATCAAGTGCAATTCTTAATTCCACTTGATTCACAAAGCGCGAACCCAGCAGTGAGCGAAGATTTACAATAAAAAAAATTCAGAAATTCAGGTTAACGATAAGTAATATGAATTTAATTCAACGCTTCGTGGTCATTTCTTTATAACTTTGCAATAAATGTTTCTAATATTTAGAAAATACATGAAATACTAAAAGTTTTGTGTTAAGCGATCTTTTTTTCTTCTTAGCCCATCTTTGAAAAGTCGCTTCTACACATCAGTCGTGCCGTACAAGAGCGCTTTGTGAATCAAGTGCAATTCTTAATTCCACTTGATTCACAAAGCGCGAACCCAGCAGTGAGCGAAGATTTACAATAAAAAAAATTCAGAAATTCAGGTTAACGATAAGTAATATGAATTTAATTCAACGCTTCGTGGTCATTTCTTTATAACTTTGCAATAAATGTTTCTAATATTTAGAAAATACATGAAATACTAAAAGTTTTGTGTTAAGCGATCTTTTTTTCTTCTTAGCCCATCTTTGAAAAGTCGCTTCTACACATCAGTCGTGCCGTACAAGAGCGCTTTGTGAATCAAGTGCAATTCTTAATTCCGCTTGATTCACAAAGCGCGAACCCAGCAGTGAGCGAAGATTTACAATAAAAAAAATTCAGAAATTCAGGTTAACGATAAGTAATATGAATTTAATTCAACGCTTCGTGGTCATTTCTTTATAACTTTGCAATAAATGTTTCTAATATTTAGAAAATACATGAAATACTAAAAGTTTTGTGTTAAGCGATCTTTTTTTCTTCTTAGCCCATCTTTGAAAAGTCGCTTCTACACATCAGTCGTGCCGTGCAAGAACGCTTTGTGAATCAAGTGCAATTCTTAATTCCACTTGATTCACAAAGCGCGAACCCAGCAGTGAGCGAAGATTTACAATAAAAAAAATTCAGAAATTCAGGTTAACGATAAGTAATATGAATTTAATTCAACGCTTCGTGGTCATTTCTTTATAACTTTGCAATAAATGTTTCTAATATTTAGAAAATACATGAAATACTAAAAGTTTTGTGTTAAGCGATCTTTTTTTCTTCTTAGCCCATCTTTGAAAAGTCGCTTCTACACATCAGTCGTGCCGTACAAGAGCGCTTTGTGAATCAAGTGCAATTCTTAATTCCACTTGATTCACAAAGCGCGAACCCAGCAGTGAGCGAAGATTTACAATAAAAAAAATTCAGAAATTCAGGTTAACGATAAGTAATATGAATTTAATTCAACGCTTCGTGGTCATTTCTTTATAACTTTGCAATAAATGTTTCTAATATTTAGAAAATACATGAAATACTAAAAGTTTTGTGTTAAGCGATCTTTTTTTCTTCTTAGCCCATCTTTGAAAAGTCGCTTCTACACATCAGTCGTGCCGTGCAAGAGCGCTTTGTGAATCAAGTGCAATTCTTAATTCCACTTGATTCACAAAGCGCGAACCCAGCAGTGAGCGAAGATTTACAATAAAAAAAATTCAGAAATTCAGGTTAACGATAAGTAATATGAATTTAATTCAACGCTTCGTGGTCATTTCTTTATAACTTTGCAATAAATGTTTCTAATATTTAGAAAATACATGAAATACTAAAAGTTTTGTGTTAAGCGATCTTTTTTTCTTCTTAGCCCATCTTTGAAAAGTCGCTTCTACACATCAGTCGTGCCGTACAAGAGCGCTTTGTGAATCAAGTGCAATTCTTAATTCCACTTGATTCACAAAGCGCGAACCCAGCAGTGAGCGAAGATTTACAATAAAAAAAATTCAGAAATTCAGGTTAACGATAAGTAATATGAATTTAATTCAACGCTTCGTGGTCATTTCTTTATAACTTTGCAATAAATGTTTCTAATATTTAGAAAATACATGAAATACTAAAAGTTTTGTGTTAAGCGATCTTTTTTTCTTCTTAGCCCATCTTTGAAAAGTCGCTTCTACACATCAGTCGTGCCGTACAAGAGCGCTTTGTGAATCAAGTGCAATTCTTAATTCCACTTGATTCACAAAGCGCGAACCCAGCAGTGAGCGATGATTTACAATAAAAAAAATTCAGAAATTCAGGTTAACGATAAGTAATATGAATTTAATTCAACGCTTCGTGGTCATTTCTTTATAACTTTGCAATAAATGTTTCTAATATTTAGAAAATACATGAAATACTAAAAGTTTTGTGTTAAGCGATCTTTTTTTCTTCTTAGCCCATCTTTGAAAAGTCGCTTCTACACATCAGTCGTGCCGTACAAGAGCGCTTTGTGAATCAAGTGCAATTCTTAATTCCACTTGATTCACAAAGCGCAACTCCAGCAGCGTTGAACGAATATTACAACAAAAAAAAATCAGCAATTCAGGATAAAGGTAAGTAATATGAATTCGATTCCACTTTTCGTAACAATAAGTTTTATGAAACACTTTATAGGTCATGTATGCCAATGGATTATAAATTTTTGTTATAAGGTATTTATACTTTTTAATATAAGACTTTAATGTTTTTGTTATTACACATGATTAATCTTTTGATGTTTTGGCAAATAAATTAATTCATTAAAATAATTTATAAATTTAACATGAAATTTCCTTATTTCGCAATGTTTTTAAATATTGTTTTTAGTCCAGTGTTTTAATACTTTACATGTGGCTTTTACATGTGGTACATATTTAATGAAAGTTGAGGATACTATAACATATTTAAACCTCTCTAAGCGTTTTGGAAGTTTCATGGATCTGCAGTTTTTCTATCAATGCACATAAACTTTAAATTCATAAAAATATTTGTGTTAAAATAGTCTTTCAAATCTAAAGATTTGGGGTATATTTGAAAAGCTATTAAAAATATATTAATTACATGTATTAGAAATATAAAGTAAACTTTTCTACAGAAAGAGTAATTTTCCAATTTTGACATTTTCCAAAACTTTCTGGAAGTTAAAAATATTAAGACGAATTTAACTTTTTTCCGAAAAATAAAAAAAAACAAAGAATTATTGTGTCTGATTCATTCAAGTTAAACATTGAATTTATTTTCAAAAATAATAATAATAACATATATTATTGGTGGAGTTTTACTTTACAACATTTAAAAAATATCTTAAATTATTGATTTATAATCAACGTTACCAGAATACAGACAGGGATGGTTAAAGGCCCAAGAAACACAAGCAACCGCTTGAGGCGCCGGACTAAGGAGGGCGCCAAATTTTAGTGAAAAAAGAAAAACAAATAATTTTTGAGTTGAAAATTTATTATCAACATTGGACATTTTTTTAGGTTAATATTTTTAAATTAAATTACATATTACAATAAATTAATTACTATGAAATTCATTTATTAACTTTTTTACATGTATATTTATAGAAATTATATAGCTTGGATTTTATTTTAGTATATGAAAAAATAACTCTTAACCCTATAGACCAATTTTTTCAACCAAATTTAGCTCTTTGGAAAAACCAATATAAGTTTTTTTAGTTGAAAAAAAAATCCAAAAATTCAAATATTAAAAATTATCCCTCCCAAATAGCAAATTTGCTTTAAAATATTATTTGTACAAATAGGGGGGCCAAAATCAAGTTCGCTTGGTTCACAAAAATTCATTGAACCGTCCCTTTCTGAACACCCATGTTCTATCACTATATTTTTTTACGTTAAAAACAGACATTAAAACTTAATTCTGTGTATTTTTCCAAAAATTTACAATATTAAAGTTTGTGAACAAAATTTAATTATTTTTTCTACAAAATGTTGCTCTATTTACGCGAACACTGAGACTCCCCTCCCTCATGTCACGCCACAGTCACGCATGATAGACACCCCCTCCCCCCTCCGCTCCCCAAGGATATGTGACGTAATACGCAATAAATGAAAGGTCCCATTTGTATTTAATTTACATTTGATTATATTCTGCTTTCAACAGAGCATTTTTCTACGAAATAACAAAATCGTGTTTGGAAAGTTGACTATAAATTATTTGTATTGATAATTCCCTTCCGTAAGTACATTGCGTGTGCAATTTATGATTCACAAGTCCAGGTCCATCTACTTTTGTCACATTCATTAATATTAACTAGCACAACTTATTTGTTTGCATTTCGAAACATTAACCCTCTCGTCTTTTTCTGTGAGACTGAAGTAAACTTGGAGTGTAATGTATTTACTGATAATCATCACAATCAACTAACTTACGCGCACGATACTTCTTTATAAATCAATATGCCATATTTAAATTCATGCTGCTCTACACGTAACTGATTAAAACCCTTAACTACCAATAATATTGATTCAGCATATGGTTACGAAATTGATTCAGGGTACTTCGTGTTTGAACTATGGAGACAGACAGAACTTTAAATGTGTATACACACGAGGAGGAGAAGAGGAGTAGAGGGGACCTTATTCAGCTAGTCAAACTTATCAAATTGATAATATTGAAGGAATTAATTTAATACAGCCAATGGGACTACAGGCCATGGGTACAAACTATACAAACCACAACTTAATCGGGAAGATAGCATGCAAGATTTTTGTATTACAGTAATAGATAAATAAAATAACTTGCCTGAAGAGGTGGTTATTTTATCAGGAATATGGTTTTAAAGGACAATTTTGGATCGGCATTGAAGGACTGTTAAGATGTATTAAACAGGACCAATCTTACTGGGATTAGAGCCTGTAGTTTTTCTTCTTTTTGTATTTGTATTTCTCAAATAAAAATATTTATATAAATGGCGTATTGATAAAAGGACGACACGGACGAGATAAGAACTTTTGAAGATGGCTCTCTGTAATTGGAGAATGCAAACCATGTGGTTTGTATCCACCAATCGCAGAGCAATCTGCAAAACCTCGCGGCCGTGTATCACGCCTTTGTAGAATGGGACTAAGTTTTGCTCGAAACAAATTTTACTACATTACGGTTAGAAAACTTATTTATCGAACTTTTATTATCATTTTAAATATATCATTGATTAGTTCCGGAATTTAACTTCTTTATTTATTTGCTCAGTCACGTAAAACAGGCGTAACATGATATTTCAACTGCCCGTAAGTTGTGGAACCAAGTTTGTTCGAGATATATGAAAACAAATTATGCAAGTAACTAAATCTTAACAATGAAATTTCTATCGATTAAAAGAATTCTTTTGGAGCAAACTTAGTTAGTTCTTCAAACTTAGTTTTGAGCAAAACTTAGTCCCATTCTACAATGGCGTGATACACGGCCGCGAGCTTTTGCAGATTGCTCTGCGATTGGTGGATACACACCACGTGGTTTGCATTCTCCAATCACATAGCCATCTTCAAAAGCCCTTATCTTATTCGTGTCGTCCTTTTATCAATACGCCATTTATATAAATATTTTTATTTGAGAAATACAAATACAAAAAGAAGAAAAACTACAGGCTCTAATCCCAGTAAGATTGGCCCTGTCCATAATAAACCAGAACACAATATAAAACTGCGATGAGTCCTGCTTTTAAAAATTTCTTAAACTTAAAAACTACAGAATCATCTTTCTACAACAATATTGAGTTGTCTGCGATTGCATAGGTTAATGGATGAAGATGGCAACAAAGAGATATCCGCTACGAGTACCGTTTGCACGCCACCTGCAAATTCTAATAATTCTAAATCAATATTCCATTACTGTGTTATTTAAATAGTCTTCTTCAATAGACAAAAAAAAAGAACACTCGTCTAATTGTAAAACCCAACAGCAACTTATCGATTGTATGCTAAAAGGTGCTTCTGGTTTATGGACAATACTTATTTCTTATAAACAAATTGTTTAAAACGGATGTATACAAAGTTGGTAATATGTTAAAAAAAATAGTAGAGTGGTATACAAAAAGCTATTTTAATATCGTAAAATGATGGATATCCTGAGCAAGCATTCAATGAATGAAATGGGGCGGCCTATCAAAATTAAAAGTGTTCTGAAACCGGTTCTATTTCTCTTCCTTCTGAGTGGAATTGACTTGGGCAAATCCGGAAGAAAATGGCTCTTGTTCGCCTTCTCCTTGCACTTCCACGTAATGTGCTTGGGAATTGTCGTTTTTAAGACGGTCTGTCTCATTCAACAATTTAACTGGAATCTACTTGTGACCATAACAATGAAAGTGACGGCTCTTGTGCTATGGTGGTTCGTTTACACCAGAAAGGAAAGAATTATCTCGATGATAGAAGAACTTGAAGCTCTCAATGAAGAACTCAGTTATGCTGATTATAAGAAACTGAAGAGAACTTCGACAGCAGCTGCTACGGGTGCTGTAGTTACTCTTTCTGTACATCCAATTATTCTCGCCTTGCGGTTTTTCATTCCTTCAGAAGTTAAATTAACTTGCAAATATTTGAAGTTTTCTGGAGACAGACCTTGGAGCGCGGTTATCATCCTCTTTCACGAATTCGCCGCCGTATACATCAACATAGGCATGACATTCGCCATTGCACTGTTCTACGGCATGTACTGTCACACCTTCTCGCATTGCATCCTCAAAAAGAATCGCGCCAAAATTCAGACTCTTCTCCTTTACCAAACTGTTCTTCGCATCTTCAAGGGCATGGAAGATGTATTTTCGTCAACCATTTTCGTGATCTTCGTGCATTGTCTTCTAATCCTCTTCAAAGCCATGGTTGTATTAATTTTTGTGTTCAAATCGAGCAAGTCTGTTACGGTGTATGCATACCTCATCGAATTTACTTTGAATGCCATCTTAACAACCGTTGTGGTCCTGTCGGCTGGGAATCTTCAACAAAATGCAAACAGCCTGCGCCAAACTCTTTTTGGTTTCCCGGAGGAAGTACCAGAGAGCTCCTGCATGAGTGCACAATATATCAGAATCTTACAAGAACGTAACAACTTACAATTAACCGGTTGGGGTATGTTCACCTTACAGAAACCGTTGCTTCTCTCAATAGTTGCGTGGCTCATTACATACGGAGTCATTATATTTCAATTTTCTTGAATTCAAAGCTGGTTCATTATTAAAAAGTTTATGAGACAGAAATTAGCATTTAATGAACGAATTGTGTATTTTTAGGTATAATTAATAACCTAACAGTTTGCAGAATAGTTTTTAAAAAAAGGATGAATGTCATTTGATAAAGATTTCATACTGTTGAAAGCAACCCGTTTATCAAAACATTTACTTGCGCTCTATAATGCATCTAAACTATGGGAAATAAGCCTAATTTTAACATTTTAAAGTTTAATTTTTAACTTTATTTGATGTTTTACGTAAAAAGAATTATGTGTTCAATAAACTAAAAAACTGTTTGAAAAGTATGTTTATCTAACATTGCACTTGTTTGTTTGTTTTTAAATTATATAAAACAATATATATATATATATATATATATATATATATATATATATATATATATATTTATTTATATATATGCTTCCACTGCTCTGACGTATCTAAAAATTTACATGGCGCGAAATTAACGCTAGATCTCTAGATAATGCCGATGTTTTTTTCCGGAAGTTCAATACAAATTTAAAACTTACTAGACCTCCGGTCTTGTAAAAAAATTTCAAGTTAAGTCCACGTATCTATGCCTTTCTTACCATACGATAGCTACCGTATATACTCGCATATTAACAAAGAAATGTAAGTCAAAATCTTCTTCAAAACATATCTTTATATATAATTATCTTAGGCGGTGATTGAAAAACGCTGTTTTTCTTTACCCGGAATGGCAACAGTTAGTTTGTTTACTATATTATGTTGTGCCCGCATTTTTATTTTGCCATTATGTAAGCCATTTTGACGATTAACACCTTCAATTCATAGGTAAATAATTATTTTGGTGATGTCAGCTTAAATTAGGAAGAATATAAGCCGTATTATATTTAAAAATAGAAGTTTTGAAAAACTAATCAAAACTTTAAATGAGCGAATAATTGAGGGGGGGGGGGCATTTGTTGGCAATTTTGAAAACTAGATTCCTATGAACTTCATATTTATGACGTATTAACTCAGTAAATTACACACTTCTGGTAGGCAAGATTATGGTAAACTTAACGTCAATTGGCCAAAACAAACTACAAATAATGTTAGAAATTGAACTAAAACGCAAGGAAAGGTATGAAAATTACGTGGAAAATAATAAATAACGGTAGGCTTGCCAGTGGTACCATTGTTTTCTATTTGTAGTTAAAAATATTAGTTTAAATGATTTTATATTGATTTACATGGCGAAAAAATGTATTGCTGCCAAGATTAATTATAATTTAAATTTACAGTTTCAACTTTTAAAGTTTTTAGTAACATTATTAAAAAAGTATTGTTACTAGGACACATTGTTATTGTGTCCCACCTTTTAGCGAGCGAAGCGAGAAGTGGTTTGCGAGGCAAACCTTTGAGGATTGCTAATATAATTTGCTTAAAGTGTAGTATCTTCAGTGTAGTATCTTCGTATCGCCAGTGTATTATTCGATATTTCTACTACGTACATAAAAAATTGTTTTTCCCAAAAAATAACAATACTTTGTGAAAAAAAAACTAAAACTAATGATTTTTCTTGGTACAATATATTGTATTGATACAATCCTATCGTAAAGATTCCACATAGCAATTGTTTATAATTTACTACTTCAAGTCTATCTAATTATGTCGCAAAAATTAGTTATTATTCACGCAAAACAACTGTGTTTACATTTCGAAACATTACCTTTGTCATTGCAGGCTATTTTTTTGTGTGACATTGAAGTCAATTTAGAAGTGTATGCGATTATCATTACAATTAAACTAACAACTGCTCCTAATAGTTTTATAAACCAATAATCCCAGCCATTTTGAAATACAAGCTGTTTTGCACGAAAATGACGAAATTGATTTAACATATTTTTAGTAGACATATAGAAATAAATAATTCTTTCAAAATGTAGTAATCATCACATATCTAAAAAATGCTATGTTTATTTTCTATGAGCTGGACTCGCATTGCAGTTTACCTTTCTTTCTCTTTCAAATTATATTTTCTAGCATAAGGTAAGGTGGTGGGAAATGGAATATGGAGCAAAACAGTTATTTTAAATTAGATATTAAATTACACAATGTTAAAATTAGGTTTTAATTTCGTTCTATTTTTTTTTAATTTACTTCTTTTCATGGAGTACATTTGAGCAAAATAATACATTTCTGGACGATTAAATTCAAGTTCAAGTTCAACAGTCGATATGTTTGAGTATACAAAAAAACTTGTGATAGTTTGATGCATGAAAACTTTTATATAAAAACTAAAAAAGTCGAATTATTTACCAATATTCCTGGGCTTTGCATAAAAAAGAAACTTTTTAGTACATTCTAATGAAAAAATTAGAAAATTTTCTAGCTTTTTTTTTATTCTATGTTTTTCAAAATTGTAAAAGGAAAAAAAAGCAAAATTCGTAAAAATTAACAATCCCACGTCCCCAAAGTGAAATTATTCTTCAAAAATATGAATTTTAAATCTTATAAATGAAAAGAATTAACTGCAATATATTAAATACTGTTTATATGTTAATATAATGAAGTTTCATACCTTTTTTTTCAGTTAAAATGTCAACAAGAAAGACCCGTGAAAAAAAATTGATGTCACTGCTTGGTCACTGAAATGTAAAAAGACTGTTTTAAATTAAATAAAAAATCGTCTGCGGAACAAATAAATAATAACTTAAATACGGCATAGATTTCTGAATCAAAATAAGCCATGAATTATATTAGCGATTTTTTTTTAAAGATAATAAATAATAAAATAGTCGATTTTTCAAAATGGCTGATAAGAACTTACTTTTAGAATAGACTGTTACAAAAACGTTCCGTTAATAATCAAATATACAGCTTTTAAAAGTTGATGGTTTTCTTTTATTCACGTTATTAATTTGGCTAAAATATTTAATTTTGACTAAATTTTAATTTGACTAAAAAATGTGTTTTAATAACGCCTTTTCACACGAAAACTTCCATACCCAAAAATAAAACCCAATTTTTCCACATTCGAATGAAAAGGTAAATAATTATTAAAAATATTTATAAACCCCAGAATAAAATTTAAAAATAAAGGATTGTGTTCCCATTGAAAATTTTAACATTTTATAAAAATTAATAGTAAAGTTTAAAAAAAATCTGAGAGAAATAGATTTTGAACGTCAAAAATTTAGTTTTTAAACCCATTTTCCCCACATTGCTCTATCATTTTTCATATTATTAATGCATGCTCGACGTTAGTGCATCGCCAATTTTCTGACAGCACGACTATCCTTTATCGAAAGTTTTTCAACAGTACTTTCGAACACTTTGTTCTATGTATCAGCAATACAAATTATCTCTTGTAAATAAAACTACAGCGGCTGTCGGGAATTTAGATCCTATTTCCTTTTTCATATTTCGATTAAGGAGACCGTGCAATTTCCGATGAACAAAAATGTGTAATTTTTGTGCTTATAAAAAGCAGTACAACTACAATATTATTAATTCAATTGGAATAAAAATTTTATACAAATGGGGAATAACAATATTTGACTCACACAAGATTTAATCACAATATTTTCTGCATTTGGTGGATTTTAGCAGGGTGCACTTTTCCAAAAGTTTTCAATATCCAATCACCAAATTTTATTTTTATCTATAAAATATCGTATATTAACTACTGAACCTAATTTTAAGTTTTGGGTTTTGGACTAGAAAAAACATTACCATACTTTTTTTTTGAAAATAGAATTTTTTTGTTTACTTTTTGATTAATATTTTCGCATATATATTTTTTTATTCCAGTAAACCAATTAAGATTTAGGTTTAACATGCAGACTTTACACCAAACTAATGGTTCATAAAATTTTGTTATAATTAGAAATATAGTGTTTGGGAAAAGTGTACCCAAAAAATGAAAAAAAAAAAATTTTTTTGAAAAACTGTAAAACGTAAAATTACTGGTAAATTTTAAGTTGAATTTTTGGTCTAAACGAGAAAATATTTCTCAACTATTTAGGATCAGTGAGTTTACTAAATATTGCCTTTAGTTTAAGCAATTAAACTTTAAAATTTCCACTTCTGTTTAAATTTTAATTTCGAATTTTATATAACTTAATATTTTTCAAAAACCTAGTATCGAACGACATTCTAAACACAATAAGCTATAAACTGAAAATCCCATTTTTTGAAGGTTTGCAACTACACCGTCTCCTTAACATCTCAAAAAGTAACTATCATAATTCTGAATTTTTTTTTTTTTTTTTTAAAGTACTTTTTGTTCAAAAAGGCACTTATGCTAGAAGCTATTTTATGTTAAGTTGCACAATGCCAAAATTATCATAAACGAAAGTAAAACGCATGAAAATAATTTTCGCATAAATACCATTTTTAGCAATACAATAGCTATATACTTATCTGGTATAAAGAGATGTCCGCCATGAGTACCAAATGCCATTTGCACGCTACTCGCAAAGCTCTTTGATCAATAGTCCATTACTGCATAACGCTAAAATGTAAATCAACAAGCATTGCTTTATTGTAGAACATGATAGAAAATTAGGAAGGGATCTTTTGTTATGAAGTGTTTATGGTCTAAATATATATATTTTTAAAAAGCTTTTTAAAATGTGATGTAGTCTGAGTTGTTTATAGCTAATATACGAAAAATTGGCAACAAGTAAGATGATAAGATTAATTTCAGATCGTAAAACGATACATAATCTGAGAATGGAACAATCTAACAAGATTATGAGTGTCCTAAAACCGATTTTATTTCTCTTCCTTCTGTGTGGCATCAACTTGACCAGATCGGGAAGGAAATGGCTCGCTTTTGCATTCACCTTGTATTTCCACTTAGCGTGTTTGGGAATTCTAGTGCTGAAGACCCTCTGTCTCACTGAGGCATTTCACTGGAGTCAACTGGTGACCATGACAATGAAAGTGATAGCTTTGGTTCTGTGGTGGTTTGTTTACACTAGAAGGGAAAAATTCCTCACAATGATGGAGGAACTCGAAACCCTCAATGAAGAACTGAGTATCGATGATTATAAGAAACTCAAAAGAATCTCGACAGCAGTTGTCATGGGTACCGTGATTGCCTTTTGTCTATTTCCAATTATTCTTTCTTCGCGGAATTTGAAACCTTCAAAAGTTGCATCAGGTTGTAAGTACTTGACGTATACTGAAGACAGAACATGGCAAGTGGTTATCACCCTCTTTCACGAATTCTCCGCTGTGTATGTCAATGCAAGCATAACATTCGCAACCGCTCTGTTCTATGGCATGTACTGCTGCACCTTCTCAAAGTGCATTCGTGAAAAGAATCGCTCCAAAACTCAGACACTTCTTCTTTACGAACATGTTCTACGCATCTTCAATGGTATGGAAGACGAATTTTCGGCAACCATTTTTATGAACTTCGTTTATTTCATTGGGAATCTCTTCAAGGCTATGGTTAAAATAGTTTTTGTGTTCAAGTCGGGTAAATTTTCCCCGATTTATGCCTACCTCATAGATTTTACTTTGAATAGCATTTTAACAACTATTGTGGTATTATCTGCAGGAAGCCTTCAAGAAAATGCAAAGAGTTTACAACAAACACTCTTTAGATTTACCGAAGAAGTACCAGGATATTCCTGTATGAGTAGGCAATATGTTAAAACTTTAGAAGAACGCAAAAACTTGAAACTAACCGGTTGGGGTATGTTCACCTTAAAAAAACCGTTACTTCTGTCAATAATTGCTTGGCTTATAACTTATGGAGTAATTGTAATTCAACTTTCGTGAATGTAAACAATTATATTTTTATGTTATTTTATGTTTATGTAATTTTAGAGAAATTTTATGATAAAAAAAGAAATTATTGTTTGTAAGCTTAACAACACGTATGCATCTTGAAGTATCGTTAATGGTATATCAGGTGCCGTATTCACAACAATTTTTTTTTCTTTTAATTTGAATGACATATATATGAGAAAGATTTTAGATCGTCAATAGCAGCCCACTTAATCTAATGTTTACAATACATACTAAAATGAGAATCTACATTTTTAAATTCTCTTATGGAGAATTTAAAATTAAAAAAAAAAATGACTTTCTGGAATATTTTACCTAAATAAAAATAAAGCATTCTATCAACTCCAACCTTTATTTATGAAAATGTTGATATATATTTTTTAATTTTTATAAAACTATGTATTGTTAAATCTATAAAAACACGGATATTTTACATGTATATTGTGGATAAAAATATCACTGAATTAATTAGTTTATATCTACTTATTAAAAATAAAACTGAATCTAATTTTATTACCTCTTTTTTTTAATTTATTTTAAAACATTTCATTTATAACCTAAACATAAACACAATGAATAAAGTAATAATCTGCGATTAAAAATTATCAATTACAAATTTAATAATTCCGTACATTATAACAGTTTTTCTCTCTGAAAATATGATTTTGTCTTCTAACAATTTGTTACAATAAAGAAAAATTTCATTACGTTGAGATCCGTTTGTGTATCATAATAGATTTAACTAACATTAACCTCTTCTACACGGCGAAACTTTGGAGGACGAGTAGAAAATAACTCGCAACCATCCGATTGTGATACTTTATGAATTGAATCATCCTTTATGAATTTATGAATTGAATCACAGTCTGATTCAAATCCATCTCTGTTTTCCCCAAGGTGATAAGCAAAAATTAGACGAGGCAAAAATATGGTCCTCACAAACTTGATAAAAACCATGCCACCTGTGTTACAAAATTGTTGGAGGTGATCCTCATTTAACAATTTATATACTGTAAAAGGTGCCCTGCAACATTTATGTAATAGAAAATTAAATACGGAGTTATTTTAAAACATATTAAATTTTTAAAGCCATTTTTTGTTAAAATTGGACAAGTTTTATAAGTACAGTTTGACAAAAAATATCTTTTAAATAAATAAAAAAGCGAAACATGCAGTAAAAATTTCGATATATTTTTTAAACCAAAAAAAGAATATATTTTTCATGCATGGTTAAATAAAAACAAATGTTCATTTTTAAATATTCAAACTAATTACTAAAAGTTATTGTTTAGTTCCTTCGCTGAATTTGAAACACATACTAAAAACAATATACTAATATACTTTATATTATGTTTACTTGAAAGTTCAATGGAACATTTAAAACATGTATATAACACTGCGTAAAAAAGCTGAGAAAATAATATTTTGATTAATACATTGAAAATTTCTTTATTATTTATCGAGAGTGTATTAACTAACACATACTTCACTATTAAAGGACTATCATTACCATTAATTATTTTATTAAGTAAAAAAAATATTTACATTTTTGTAAAATAAACTACACTGTTAAAAATAGGTACAAAAATAAGTAAAATGAACTCATTTTTGATTACGTTCGATGTTTATCATAACTCTGAATACATGAGTTTCATTTTTGAAAAACATGTACTCAAAAATGTGTAAAAAGGACTAAAAAAATCAGTTACTTGCCTGCATAGTATGCCTTCATAAATCACTTTCAATAAATATCGGCAATTACAACCAAGACTTACGTGGGAATAGAACCCAGATCAACAGACATCGCAGTCAAGAGCCTTATCCATTGTACTACCACTACAGGACGACGTCAAGAAGTTATAAACAGAAGAAATATTAAAAAAAGGTATGCCAAAAGAATGGGAAGTCAGATAATTGAGTTGTAGTTACTCAGTTTCTATTTAAGCAACCGACATCAAATAACGTGGAAAACCATCTTCTGAACACCTATTTTAAGTTTGTCAGATCGTTTTGTTAAGATGACTTGAACAGAAGCTGAAATTAGCAATATTAAATCACACTGCTCATTTTCTGAGAAAGTATGATTATTTAAATTTTAGTACATCATCGCTCATCTACAATGCAATTCGACTAAAAGAAAAACGAGCATATTCAGGTACTCATTTTTAAATACCTGTTTTTTTTACAGTGTATAGTTGGGGGTAGCTGCACCTACACATTTATGCTGTAGGAGTTGATCCTTCCGCAGAAAGATGTAGTTCTAAGACAATATAAAAAATACATTCGAACGACAGTATGTACAGTGAACAAATCTTTCAACGTAGTTCGAAAATTCGCTTACTGGACTTAGACAATACCATGATTTTTATTCGTTGAAACTACGTAAATCCATCTTCAACGAATACAAAGCTTGGTATAGTCTAAAACCAGTAATTAAATTGGGCGAGCTAAACACGAGTTACGTGCATTAGATTTGTTTTTACACTTTCTTTTGATTTTTTTTTCTTTGTTCCCTCTTGGATATCGTCAGGGCCCTCGCAAAGGGGAACAGGGTGGAAGACAATTTGTCTTATAATTTACTTCCTTTCCAAAACCGTTCTTTTATCCATCATGTTATTCCAAAACTAAACCTACTGCAAAATAAAATGTCAAATAACTTTAATAGGTATTTACTTTAAAATATTTGCGAAATTTGATGTCATAAATTGTGAGGTTGTGTACAAGCCATATCAACAAGAATTAGGTGGAAAGAAACGCAATAATTATTTATAAATGTGTTTTTTTTCTTTGGGGGGGGGGGGGGGTAGTTTTCTCCAGAAGAGGACACAGAAACTTTTGGAACTGTGATCCTCAATGTAAACTACATGCTTCAACAGCACTTGCAATTCGAGAAAGAAGAGTCAAAGAAATATATTCCCCTAAATCTAATTTAATAAAGATTATACCTACGAGTATTTTATGATGAAATATGTAATTAAGTATATCAATACTTCATAAGTCGTCACTTTTAGTTATTCTCTACAAAAATAGTATTCTGAGTACTTACTCGTATGTTATTAATTAGTCCATCCAATTTCAAAAGAACCTTATTGTCGAAGATAATAAACTGTTTTGTTACAATGCTCTGAATGTTAAGTTAATTCCACGTAGGCGTTCTAAAAGTGTCAATTTATTATTCAATATTCCCCAGTATCAAGCATGTCGTGTTCTTATTCCCCGAAAAAGCGGATCGATGCGGTTATTGCGAAAATGACGTTTTCGTTGATTGCCAATTTATGATCTTGCCACTAAATGGATTTTTCGATAAAACTTGATATATAATATTTCCACCAATAACGTTAAGCAATCTCGCTGTCATAAATATAAAAATATATTTAAAAGCAAATATTAGCTTTTATCTTCAAAGAGCAAATGTTTTCTAACGTTTTTACTTTTTCGTGCAAGCTCTAATGATTCTTAGATCAATATCCCATTACTGAAGCATCTGCATTTTTCACACACAGTTAAAACACACTGTAGCATTTAATTTTACAACACTAAAGTAACTTAAGGTGTAAGAAGCTTTTAAGATTAACTAAAAACCTTTTATTTTTTCGAAATAAAAATCACAACATGGAAAAAAGTTATATGGGGTTTTACTTAAAGAAAAGCTTTTGTTCACATCGAGACTATTTTAAGAATCTTAAGAAGATTTCAGTGAAGAATATAAGCCGGTCTGAAGAAATTAAAAGTTCTCTAAAACCTATTCTATTCCTTTTTCTTCTGAGTGGAATTGACTTAACTAAATCCAGCAAAAAATGGCAAGTGGTTTTGTCCGCTCTGTACTTCCACATAATGTGCTTGGGAATTATAATTTTCAAGACCATCTGTCTCGTTGGGCAATTCCACTGGAGTGTACTGGTGACCATGACAATGAAAGTGACAGCTTTGGTGCTGTGGTGGTTCGTTTACACCAGAAAAGACAACTTCATCGTTTTGATGGAAGAACTCGAAACCATCAGCGGAGAACTCAATTATGCTGATTATAAGAAAATCAGAAGAATCTCAACAGCAGCTGCCGCGTGTGCAGTGATTTTACTTTGTGTACAACCAATTGTTCTATCTTTGCGGTACATCATTCCTTCAGGGGTAAGAGTGACCTGCACCATTTTGAAGTTTTCTGAAAGCAACCCTTGGAGCGTGATTTTCGTCCTTTTTCACGAATTCGTCTCCATATACGTCAACATAAGCGTAACGTTCGCCGTTTCTGTATTCTACTGCGTGTACTGTTACACCTTCGCGAAGTGCATCCGAGAAAAGAAGCGCCCCAAACATCAGACTCTGCTTCTATACCGAAACGTCCTTCGCATTTTCAAGGGCATTGAAGATGAATTGTCGGCCATCATTTTTATCATCTTCGTGCATTTTCTGGCGAGTCTCTTCAAGGACATTGTTGTATTGGTCTTCGTGTTCAAGTCGGGTAGATACACCACAGTGTACGCATACCTCATCGATTTTTCATTTTATGCCATCTTAACAACTGTTGTGGTACTGTCTGCTGGGTGTCTTCAACGAAATGCAAACAGCCTGCGCGAATCCCTTTATAGTTTCCCGGAAGGAATACCAGGAAGCTCCTGCATGAGTACACAATGTATGAGAATCTCAGAAGAGCGCAAACACCTGCAATTAACGGGTTGGGGTATGTTCACCTTAAAGAAACCGTTACTTCTCACTGTTGCCGCTTGGCTTATTACATACGGAGTTATTATATTTCAACTTTCATGAAAAAAACATTTCCTGCTGGTTAAAATAATGTGAATTAGCTATTAATAACTTTTATATTTATGTACCATTTTAAAAACCACAATATCCGATATTCAATATATTTTAAGAAATTGTGCTATATGTTACTATCAAAGAATTTTAATCCAAAGAAAATCAGTCTGTTGAGACGAAATTTAACTTACGGAAGTTTACGCTACAATTCATCCACAACCTTAAAATGAAATTTTTCTGTGAATTGTGAAATTTTTACCATTAACTTTTTTTAGCTAATTTAATCATCTCCTCAAACGAGTTTCGGGTAATTTGCAATTAAGTGAGTAAACCCCAGTAAATTTACCTTAGTACACTAGCGTACAATATCGCCTTGCCACATCACATTAGTATAGTTTATGCAAGCCATTTGAATTTGCATTCATAACTAAAATCCTATATATTATGTAGAATTAACTAATTAAAGATTGTTATTTTAATATATGTGAATAAAAAGCTTTACAGCGTAATTTTTTTTAGTTCTTAACTTTATATTAAGTGATAAACTGTGAAGGTGCCGACTGACAGATGATAGGGAAATTATTTGAAGTGTCACCTCATTTTACAAAATTTTCACATAAAAAACAATACGAGGACAAATAATGAAATGCGCACTAGTAGCACCTCTAGACAGTAAAATAAAAAAAAATCCCCGACATTTTGTTCTTCTCGATATCTCGCTATTGCGTCAGGGCTCGGATCAAGACTTCAAAGCAAAGGAAGCCCAATTTTAAATGATAGGGGCCTCCATAACTCTCAAATAGAAAATGGAACATCAAATCGAACTTTTATGTACAGCCGGAGGAAAAAAACGAACCACCAATGATTATTTCGTTAGTTTTTATAGTAGAGCTAAACTTAATGTACCATTTTGTAGGGAATAAAGTCTACTACACATTGATATACAAAAAATTTGCATAGTGGACTACCTTCATATTAAAATTCGCACCAACTTTAAAATTTCCAATAGCAACACCCAATTTGGTTGGTTGTATGGGGTTTTATGGCGCAAGGGCCAAATATGGCCAAGCTGCGCCCCCAATTTGGATTCAATATTTAGAATCTACGACAAAATTCATCGTTGAATATCAATTTGCAAGTCATTTGGTTAAGTAGTTTTTTAATTATGAATATCGAAAGTTTAGAACTCGTAATGTTAAATGAATTTCTTAAACTTTTAATCATATCTTTCGAAATAATAATTTTATTAAGCTGATATTTTTATTTGTGTTACTTCTAAACAACCCAAATAAAAAACACTAACTTTCATTACTTATATGTATATTTTTTAATTTTATTTAAATTAGGATATTAATATTCATAAAATTTATGAATAGCAACCATGCTATATTTTGATAGTGATGGATTCAGAAAAACGTTTTATATGCATATTTAAAATTTCATGATTTTCCTCTTTGTAGTTTTTTGGCGATATTAAAATGTGCATCAAATGATCATTTAAGGGGTCATACACAAATTTAAAATCTGCAGAACTTAACAGAAATCTACTAATATAGAGAATTAAAAGCGCTGTGATCGCGTTGGCATAGAATTCTAAATTCTTATATAAAGGTGAGGGGTATACAGGAGTAGGGGAATGAATGACCACGGGAAAAGAAGAACCACGGCTAACGCCAAAACATTTTCTACCAGCGTACTTCATCGAAGTCTCACTAATACTTTGTCCAATGTGGAAGTAACCCCTCAAATAAGATAGATACATATCGTCTAATATCTCTGCATATAAATGTAGGAAATTAACCAAAATTTAAATTGTGATTATTTTGAGGGCGGGGAACATTTCTGCGCTATCAAAAGTAGGTGTTGCTGTTGAAAATTTTAAAGTTGGTGCGGATTCGAGTATGAAGATAGTCCCCTATGCAATTTTTTTGTATATCAATGTATAGTAGACTTTATTCCCTACAAAATGGTATATTAAGTTTAGGTGATTAAGTTTAGGCGATATACTTAAAAACTAACGAAATAATCATCGGTGGTTCGTTTTTTTTTTCGCGGCTGTACACTAAAATATTGAGTATTCCTAGACTTTTGCATTCATTAAGTTTTCCTAATTTACGAGTATATTAAATTAAACATTGAATTAATGATTTTTTTTACTAAAGTTGTTAATGTAAGAGGTTTTTTTTCAAACAAATTTAATACCAAACTACTTAAGGATGTAAAGTATTTTTATGGAACGAATGCTTTAGGGGCCCCTCAGAAATATGAAGTGTAAGCCTTCACGGGCCTATTATGTAATCGGGCCCTGTATTGCGTAAATATTTTCGAATAATACAAAGACGAAAAATTATTATTTTTGTGCCATAACTATTACCCTAAAATACGAGTAATTTAATAGATCTGCATTTATTAATGGTAAATATGACTTAATTCAAAAATCTAATTTTTTTAATAAAAAAGACATTTAAACGTTGCAAAAAATTTTAGTATCTAGAATTCCAATATTTCTTGCAAAATATTTACAATGGTTACCTTTTCCGAGAAACAATTCTAGATCCGCACCTACTGAATGCATGAATGTATTTAACCAAAAAAAAAACATAATTTGCTTCATGTTTTTATAAAATCCCAATATAACTAAAAAAAAACATTCGAAATTCAATTGAATGAGCTTAGTAGATGGTTACCATAGCGACAACATCTGATCCGACATCGTCTTATTGTCTCTAGAGGGCAGCACACTCTATGCTAATAAACTTTGAAACAAAAATAGCTGTCAAGAAATAGAGGAGACAGGGGGAGTGAAGAAACGCATGTACAAGTCTGCAGCGATTTTTAGAAAGAGTGAATGTGGACTAAAGGTAAGGTATTTAAAGAATAAATTCTAAAGCTTAATTTTGCGATGTACTTAAAATATTACGTTTCAATTTTTCATTAAGGACGATTCTCACCTAATTTGTGTGTAAGGTAAGTATTTATTTTATTGACAATAGAGTAAAATATTACAAAAACATTTTAAATCAATTGAGATTTTTTTTTCTTTACGTTAATTCATTGTGTTCCTGAGTAAAATTTTAATAATATTGTTATTTGTTATATAGTTTTGGAAAAAGAACGTTTTAGAATAAAGTAATTTTTTTAATAAAATAAAGAGTTTTTAAATATTGCTCAGTCTAAATAATAACTTAAAGCGGCTAATACAAAAAAACACAATGTGTTGTTGGGATGGTTTTTGGAAGGGGTTGGTTATATATATATATATATATATATATATATATATATATATATTGTGTTTGTTCTGGTTCACAGTTTTAACTTTTTAATATACTGAGCTGATGTAATTCAAATTTATTGCGTTAGAAAAATTAAATATATATATATTTAAAAAAAATTCACATAAAAAATTAATACAGTTTGAACTTAATTGTGAACCCGTATAGGCATTCTGTTAGTATATTCGTAAAAAATATATAACTTGTGGATAAACTTACATTATTTTTAAAAATTAACAAAAGTCGAATTTTATGTAGCTGCATTCCAAACAGTGAGCGTCACAAGGCCAAAGCAACCTCTTGGGGTGCAGGAGAAACGAGAGCGCCAAATTTTTCGAAAAAATAAAGATTACAGTATAAAGTTAGTTTTCTAATTTTGACATTTTTCGAACGTTTTAACTTTATATTTTAATAAATTAAATACAACATTAAAATACAAATTCCTTATTTATTACTACTACGTTTATTAAATCATTTCTATTGATACATTCTTTTGAAAGCGATGTCAGTTTAGCTTATTTTCTTATCAGCAAAAATCCCTCTTATGAGATCAGAAATTTTCCACAATATCTGACATTTGGCTCGGCGGTAGCCTAACTAAATTCCGGTCTTTTTAAACGATGGATTTAAAATTAATTACTTGAAACCCACCAATTACTTGGAATATAATTAACTAGAGAACATTGGTTTTAATTTCTCTGATAGCTCATTGAGAATTTAATGGGCATAACTCAACATTTTGAGATTTAGAACATATGCCTATTTTTTACTAAGAAAAAAAGTTAAATGTGCATTTAATAACGCAATAACAGATTTTTGGTTCTAAGTTTTAAAACACAACACTGCTTGCGCCTATAACCTATTGAAATCAGTTCCTGTACTGAGGTTAATAATAAAGTTTACAGTTCAAAAAGTCTCAATTGAAATGCATTAATTATTGGTATGGGATACATACCAATTATGGGATACATGCTTTAGAGTATTGAACTAATTGCTAAGGTTCGATCCTAACGTCTGCAAAAATGACGAAACAAAATTACACTCCTCAATAATTAGTATTACTAATTGTCATGTCTAGATATTGTATTGTTATTGATATTAGGCAAGTATGCAAAGTTCAAATCCTTGACAATCAGAAGAAGGTTAAAATAGATAATATATTGGGTATTACAATAAAATCAAATACTTTAAATAAAAGTTAGTAATAAACTGGCGTATTTGATAAATAAAGGGCAAACAATTCATCAACTGCATTTCTGAATATAAACAACTGGAAAACTAGCTCATTAAGCAATTTCAATTTGTACGATAAAAGTGAAAGAATTCGTTTAAATTATTAAATAACATAAAATCTGATTATGATCACTCCCTAGTTAAACACTCCTGAAATATAGGAAAATACCATTATCAAACATTTTCATATGCCTATACAAATTTACCGAAAATGATTTTTCTGACATAATTTTTTTCGTAAAGTTTGGATTTTTAAGTTATTTAATAGTATTTAAAACTACAGGTGCAAATATAAATCTTTAATGTAAATTATATTTAATATTTTGCATTAATACACAGCATTGGCATTATAAAAAGAAAATACTATTTTGGTAGGTTCTCAAAACATCACGAAAGATGGAGTTCCAAATGCAGGCTACCCTTGTCCACACAACTGCTATATCTGTGATAGCTACGGCATGGTACCACGAACGGGTTCTAATATTATATCAAGATTACTCATCGGATCCATGCTTTGAGCAAATGTGGAGTGATACAGAAGAAAAAGTACTTGATAACTTAACTGCCCTTCCTGTACCAACATCTATCCAAAAGTACTTTTTGCATTTCTGTCAACCTATGGGCAAACAAATCAGAAAGTGGATGGAACAACATAAATTCTTGAGACTGAATAAAAAAATGACAACTGAAGTACTGAGTTGGAACACTTTGGGTTTGATCGACATGAAACGCACAGCCAAGAACATCCTCGCAAATTCAAAACCAGACAGGTTTTTATTCAGGTTAGCTTGTATGCATGGCTTTGAAAATAAGATCATTACAATATGGCCCCAAATACGGAACACCGTTGACATTTCCTTTCCCCAAATTTGCAACATGGATCCTACAGTCATGTTTTGGATATGTCACCTGGAACATAACATTGATACCCTAATGAAAGCTGTAGATTATATTGGCTACAAAGATAACATGCACTTTGCTTTTTGGCTTGCAATAGGGGGCAATAATGATATTGCAGCCGAATTCTACCTTACCAAATTACGACCCGAGGAGAGACAAAGACTAGTCAACATGACAGCAAGACAGTTATGTGAAGGCGATTGCACATACAATTTTCCAATGCTACCGTTTCTATTACTTTATTTAGATAAACCCTTACAAGAAGAACTACTTTGCAGCTATCCACAACCTATTCTTTTACAATTCTTGAATTGGGATCGACAGAATAGCTTCATGGATATAGCCAACAGAACATGGACTTACCTTCCAGCAAATGATTTTTACCGCATAATAGATGAGATTGCACACCATATATCTGAATTCCACAGAAGCGAGGCTTACCTAAACATCTTCAATGACTTTTGGAAAAAGGGTCCTAGTCATTGTCGTGATTACGTTCAGCGAATGTGCATTGATGGTACTTACTTGATACGATTGTCACTCGTTAAATTCACAGATCACATCATAAAAACCATCATCAGGAGTTTCCCACTAGACCAGAAACAGAGCATGATTTCTTCAAGCAATGGTATGCAGTTTTTTGCTAGTTTGATGAAAAAACAGAGGTGGAACACTATTCAAATGGTTTTCGAAGAATGCATACGATTAGATGAGAAGGAAATTTGGATCAAAGGCTTGTTAGATACATATGAGGATGCTTTCGAACACAACCCTATGTTTATACCTACATTAGCAACAGAGAAAGAAATGTTTCTAGAAATGTTAAATAGGTTGAGAAATTCACATTAATTGTTTATATTTAACCTTATGGTATAAACCTAGAGATGAGTTTTTCTAATGAAGAAAGTAAAACTTTTATATTGGCACATATAAAAGTTTTATTTATATTCTCACATAAGAGTTTTATTATAATAAGTGTTTTAAACACATAAGAGTTTTATTTATATTTTCCGGCAGTTATTGCAAATCCATTCATTACGTGCAGAAGTACAGACAGTGCTGCTAGTCAGTTTATTCGAACTTTTGGTTATTATAAGAAACCATTAGAGAGATGTGATGGTCAACAGATACATGTCATGTACAAGTCTGTACATTTTTTAGATAAATGCTCACTTAGTGTATATGTTACGACAGCATTATGTTCTGATTATTTTGATCTTTTAAAGTTTCTATATGTAAAACTCATAATATCAACCATCTTATACTAAGTAAAGAAAGGTGATATTTGTTGTAATATCATTCTTAACTTATTCACATCTTCAACTATAGAAAGAATTTAATGTTAAATGCTTTGTTGAAGTAATTATTTGTAGAATGTATATAAATTCGTAACCCCAATAATTTTTAAATAAGTAGACAATTTTGCCTTCTGTTATGGTTTCACAAGGTAATTTTAATATCCGTCGCTTCTGTCTACACAAAGAAAATTATATTTTGAGATTAATTCCTTTTCAGTCAATGTTTTTTTTTATTATTATTATTATGTTTTTATTTCACTTACAATCATTTACAAAAATGTTTTTTTGTATGTTCCATCCTGAATTCCAAATGTCTGGCCTGTAGTTCTCTATTTGTTCTATCCTGTCATTGTCTGGTTTATACGATCTCCTGGAGACAATACGGCCAGACAATGCTGGACACCAAGGCTGACCAAAGAGTTTATTATTTAATCTATTGCATAATTTTATAATTAATAAAAAAAAATTCAAAATACATTACAACTTTTCTTACACACAGTTGTAAATCAACATTTACACTTGTATCTAGTGTGATAGGTATATGTTTTTATTCTTAAAATGAAATCCTTTGCATTATGCAATTATTTTATTGCATGCATCTTTTGATGATGCTTGTAATAATAAACAATGAAATTGCACTTAACATTTGAAATTATATAACAAAAATTAGAATGATGGTTCATAACCTACATATTATTTCTAGGCACCTAAGAAAATTGCAGACCTCTTACCCTATCTAAGAAAATTTTAATTTATTTTGAAAAATTATTGTATATAATATGCAATTTAAAACTAAAACATTAAGCAATTTATTTAATTTAATTTTAAACAGCTAAAAGATTAAAAATAGCTTCATTTAAAAAAATGGTATTTTTGTACCTAAATTTGAATTTATATCACATGGGTAAATAAATACTAACTGTTTCAACTCACTAATGTTACAAAATATGATTTTATAAACCTGCTTATTAATTCCATGCATGACTTTTGAGCATCTTACACATCACAAGTATAGAACAACTGTTTTATATTGAATACAAAACAGTGCACACTGCGCTTTCTACAAATTAGTTCAATAGACAAAATCTTGCACATTTTTTTAAACAACAGGTAATTTTGAAAATTATTAACAGGAATACTAATTTTCGTTTACAATTACTGGATTACTTATTATACAGCTGAATACTAGTAAATAAGAAATTATAATTCCTCAAGTCAATTGTAAAGTAATAAATTGGTGGCATAGCCACCAAATGGTAAAAAGTCCAGACAGAGTTTTAATAGAAGAGCATTTAAATTTTGCAATTTGCCTTGGCTATAATGTTTAGTGGAATGGAATTATACTCATTATTGGGCAATCTATAGAACTAGCACCTACGCCCCTTGGCCAAATGATAGATCTGGCTACCTATTCATAGAAAATTATGTTAGTTCGATTTTGGATTTCAGTTATTTATATTTAGCGGCCAAGGTACCCAAATCCTAAATTACTTTTAAAATTTTACAATTACATATTCAAGACAGAAAACTTATGTTTTATGAGGCATGAACTATATGAATATGTATACATATCCCTTTAATGTTTAGTACAATAAAAAAAATCCAAAAAACTGATTGAAGAAGTTGATAAGCCAATTGAAATAAAAAAAGCACTTATAATAATAAATGCATTTATATAAAAATGGAATGTACAAGTTTGTACACTACATGAATATACATCATATGAGAAAAGACATGTGGATACATACATGTTTACATAGAAAAATTATACAGTGTCTGGTGATCTTGGAAATGTAATGCCTGGATGTGTTCACGTATGTGACATTTTATAACCTAAACGGCCAAAAAATTTAAACAGAAAATTAAAAACATTTTCTCCAAAATTTACAAAATCTAAAATGTATATTTTATTAATTAATATTAAGTAGTTGTAAGTCTTAAAAATTCTCATAGATTTTAATTTAACTTCAAGTATTTTAGATATGTATTTTATTATATATATTACAAGGATTAAGAACAATTGGATTTTTGAACAATGAGTTATCCTTTAATATTTGTTTTAAAACTTTAAAAACTCAGAATGGAATACCTTGACAAATAATTGCAAGCTGGAAGAATACAATCACCCCATCAGAATAATTAATTATCAGTATAATATTTTATATAGGATTTCATTTATAAGGACAATTAAAAAGAGTAAAAAAATCAAATGTTTAATAAATATTTGATTAGGTTAGCAATCATTTTGATTAAATTTGTAAATATCTTAATTAAAGTCAAGCAATAATAAAAACAAATTAATCAAAATATTTTAAATAAAAAATATAAAGATCTCTAGAATTTTCATATACAAAAAAATAAGCACTTTACCTCCAAGTTACTATTTCGAGGGATTGTGGTACGACACGTTCGCCAAGAGCACTTAGAACCGGCAGATGGAAGATCATGATCCGTTCCTGATAAAACATGCAGCTCCAAGTCTTTGTCTCGAGCAAATATCATATCACATTTTCCCATCTACAATATATTTCATTCAAAAATTTAAAATCATAGTAAAAATGAGAATTTTTTTAAATGCATACCGACGAGAATTGTATTATTCACAATTTAATTTTTGTCAATGAATATTTACTATTATTTAATTAAGTCATTTCAACACTCCAAATGTGAAAAACAATCTTAGATTGTTTATTTTTTTTTAAAAAAAGTATTGTTTCTGGTTTCTTTTTATCATGAAGATCAAAATTAAAAAAATATTAGCAATAAAGTTTTAAAATGTTTAGACATAAAAAAATACCTTTAAAGTTATAATAATATTGTTTTTAAATTTTATACTCATTTAAAAAGAAAAAAAGTTTAAAACGCTGGGTAGCCATGATTTGGTTTCTAGTTTCAAAGTTTGCTGAACAAGTTTTTTGTTAATGAAAAAATATTTTATAATACTTTTAAAAAATCGTAACATCAATTGCTTATCAAAAATTAATTGTATTCAGTTATTTTAATATTAATTAAAATTGTTATTTAATAATCTAAGTGATAAAATTTAAACTGTAAATAGCTTTAATGTTTATACAGAACAGTTATCTTAATTGAACAAGCATTATTTTGCATCATAAACAGTGAATGGGAATAAAACATATAATTCTTAAAATGATTGTTTACATGGGAATTTGTCTATCAGGAAACTTCACTTATGTGATATGTATCTGGGTACAAATAGGAATATGTTTTTTAAAGGATAAAACTTGTAAGTATGTACAGTTATTCTGAAAATAAAAGTTTTGAAATTACATTTAGATAATAGTCATATTATTTTTATATAAAACTATTGATTGTATGGTGGAAAACAGTTTAATTTTGAAAAACAACAGATACTCACTTGACATGGAAGAGAAGTATGAGGATCAAATTTGAAAACATCAACAGCTCCAAACCTGTTGCCCGTAAATACCTAAAATGACATGAATTGTTATGTTAAAACTTAATACATGCAATTAAAAATTTAAGATATTATTCAAACAGAATCAAAATAATTTAAAGTTATCTTTTTATTTTGCTTTCATTTATTATTAGAAGTGCAAAGAATTTTATAGAGAGCGGTAACAATTTTGAAGTCCCCCTTCAATTTAATCTCTTATAAATGAAATAACAAAATGTAATTAGACAACATGAATCGTTATAAAAATTTTAGCTCCTCAACATCATAATAATATAATGACTATTTGTTCACTAGAAATAAAAAAAAATCTTAAAAGGATTCCTTCATCTTGATTTGCAATATTTTTTATATGAGTTTCTCATTTGGTATAAAATGTTCTTGGAATTGTTCTGATACAAAGTATTTAATTAAGAAAATTTTTAACTTGTTAAAAATAACTAAATTTACTTTACAATATTGAAATACATTGCAAGCATTGGAGTTTTTCTCAGTTTTCTCTCAGTTAAATAAGTTAATAAACATGAATATATTTCAATTTGAAAAAAAAAGATTAACCTTTTTTTTTACAAAAAAATACCATATAATAAATCTTGTTGATTGCAGAAATTGTGTTTGTGAATGATTACTTAATAACAGTTCTTGATATTGTAAATTTTAAAAGAACAAATTTTATCTTTATTAAAGTTTTAAAAATCCTTTAAATAAACTTTATAGGGATGTTTTAGAGAGTGTAAAAAAACTAGAAATTAATTCAGTTACCTTAAATATCATATTATGAATTCATTAACACAAATTATTTTCACTACGTCAAATATAACTACCTTTTATTATTAAAAATATTTTAAATATCATTAACATAAGGACTTCAAATTTTATTTGTGTTGCCAAATGCAAATCTATATCATTCTAAATAAATTGTCTTAGATGTGTTAGTCATAAAAATTAAACTGAATTATTTTGCATTTAAAATAATTTTAAAGATCATGTAAAATTAACACGTTTGATAATTTTGTTTTAACAAATTGTATTTGAAGTAACAAACTTAAACGATTTTAATTTTAATTATTTTATCTAAAAACTTGTCAAACTTTTGTATACCAAAGATAATTTAGCTTATGTAAAATAGGATAGTTTTTTTTTTTCACCAATTAAATTTTCACAATAGATTTTTAAAAAATATTAACCCTTTGCACTCCAAGAACACTTTGCAATTTGTGTTCTTTCTATGGAACAGTTATTCCTCTTTACGTTCATTTCCACATATTTTTTTATACTCATACAGGGAAAAAAATCTTGATCTGTTTTGTATTTGCAAGAGAACAAGTTGAAAAAAAAGATTGATGTTCTAAACACAAGATCATGCTGTTCTCGTTTATTTTAAAGACCAGGGAAACAAAAGGAACTGGTCGTTATGTTGGCGCCTGAGAGGCGACATTGGAGTGCAAAGAGTTAAATAACTCAAATACTTTACATATAACAAAAAAATTAAACTATACTTCCATAACTAAAGAAAGCATTTAATATAGTTTTATTGCTCTTTGAAACTTACCCAACCATTGTATACATTTATGCACGTAAGAGAGGTATTCCCCGCCCCATAGTACACCTGCACAGCTTTTTCCTGAAAAGGGACAATCTCAAAATAAAAATGTGTAGATGTAGTGTAAAAGAATAAGATTACACAATATACACAATGGAGTTCTAATTCAATTAATATCTGGTTTACTAACCCCTTCTTGTGAATAGCATCTAACTAAACCAGAATAAGAAGTTGTGAAGATATGTCGATGGTAGGCTGTTAAGCTTGTGTATGGAGCTGAAAGGTCATATTGCCCTATGCACTTAGCTGTCTAAAATAAATAAAAATAAATTATAACCATAATTTTATTAAGTCTAAAATAACAAAAATTATTGCGAAACAATTAATATTTATGTTAAAGGTAATAAATCTCTGGAATAAATATTATCAAAAATAGTTCACAAAATACTATATCTGAACTGTTAACATTTGCGATAAAAAGATTCTAAAGGCATATAATATTAAAAGTAAACAACATTCCTATACTAAATTAAATAAGGATGCTTTGATTGTAACAGCTCTTCTCATTGGCAAGTAAGTTGAAAAGTTTATGTGTAGAAGTCATATATTTATTAAAAAAATAAGGAGAAAAACATTGCAACACTACAGAAAGATGACTATCGTTAACTATTGAAAGGCAACAGATAATTAAAGTTATAACAAAAAATATTTTATTATAAAAAATTCTTTATCTTTCTATTTTATTTTTAAAGCAATAAAAAGCTATGAGAAGCTAGGAAATGTTTGCATGTGGGATAAAAACCCCAAATAAAAACAAGTCATGTGTTTAAAAAAAGATTTCAAATAATTTGTCCATTCAATATTACTAAAAAATCGTATTTAAAGCCAGCAATAAACAAGTATTAGAAATATTTTTTTAAGAAATTGATAAGCAGTGGTGTTTCCTAAACATTACCTAAATAAATTGGTGTAATGCAGTAAAAAAGAACTAAAAAAGTCATACGTACTCCAATTTCCAAAACTATCAAAACTCCTGATCCACTAAGGTATATGCAGTCACCGTGAACTGTCATGAAGAGTGGGACATGTTTAATCGACTTCACAGTTCGGATCAACAGTCCATTTCTTTCGGCATCACGAATAGAAACACAGCCATTAACTGCAAGAGTAACCAGTATACTTATGCATCCTTGGTATGTTAAAGCAATGCTTCTTAAGTTATCTCCAATGTTTATAATTTCTTTTTGCTCCTGAAAGAATAAGAATTTTAAATATAATGAGACACTGTGAGTAAAAAAAATAAGTATTTTAAATTAGCATTTAGTTATACAAATGCTCAGTGTTCACTCTAGGCGTTTTTTTGAAGGGCGGTCCGCCCTGCCTGCCCTTTTTACTTCTCAATAGCGCCCTCATGCCGCTTTTTGAAAAAATGCCGCCTTTCTTGCCCTTTTCAGTCAAGCACAATCGTCTTTGCTTCCCTGGCTGTCTTTAAAAAAGGCATTGATTGAAAAAAATGTGTGTGTAAATTGGAATTAAGTGACTTATGACAGTAAAAAAACAAACTCCTTTTAACTACACGTGTTGTACAATCGCGATCATTCCTCGGTTATTTCGAGCATGGGGCATTCCACGATTCCTATTGGTTGCCCGGTACCCGAAATGTTATAGTTTTTTTTTTTTAAAGTGAAGATAGTTTGGTTACAATATTAGGCCTTTTATTACCAAATTTTAGATTTGAGTAGCCTTTTCATCAGTTTTGTAAAGGGCTACTTACAGATATGGTTTGTAGCGAAAACATTCTTAGGTGTCAAATTTCATATTTTAAATAGTATTTTCATAAAGAGACATCAATTTTGTACGGGTCTTTCCTTCAAAATAAGCCCGAATCGTCACCAATACCCCAATATGCAGCTCTAGCGCAATATCAATCAACAAATCTAAACTTTTTTTTGTTTGGTCACGGGTAGACACGCCCATCTCAAACTTTTTTTTTAAAAAAGTGCCCTTTTAAAAACAAGAAGTGCCTTTTCAAAACCGGGGTTCCCTTTTACAGCCAACAGCGCCCTGCCCTTTTTTATTTCTAGAGTGAACACTGCAAATGCTGATAATGAAACAATGTTAATGAAATGCGATACAAATGCTGAGATGATTGATTCCCTCTATTTTCTATAAAAAGAATTATTACAAAAACGTTGAGAAAAACTTTTCTGAAAATATTAACTTGAGTTTTAAAATAAAGCATTCATAGTTTGTTAGCAAAGCAGATAAAAATCATTTATTTTCCTACAAATTAAAAAACATTTAAAAATATGTGAAAGTAAAAATAGTAAGAACTATCTATCAGAGAAATTTAATGCAAGGAAGAAAACACTGAAGTTTTTATAATAATAACTTTTTTGTGCAAGGATAGACTAAAGTTAATAAACTTTAAAACTCAGTAAAGGCAATTAATAATTCAAACGTAAAAAAATAATGTTTGGTAGAGTAATTAAATGATAAAAATATCAGCAATTGAAAATTTATGTAGCAAACTAAACATTAAAACCTTCAAAGATCTTATGAAATTGCTCTATTTTAATTCCATAAATAAATTCTTTACAATAAAAGTGAATTTAAAATAGTTTGAATAATTTTTTTAAAAAAAAGGTATGTGACTGCAACACATTTAAAAAGTATTTCCCATGTTGAGGGAGGAAACTAAATATTATCCACAATGCCACAATTCAATATTCAAATTATTAAAATGATTTATTTTAAATTAACAAACTGTAAACTACATACTTTGAAAGGAAATACTGAAAATAAAATATGGTTGATGCACTGTATATTACTAATAACATGTAAATTATTAATATATATTTGTTTTAAGGTATTAAAAATTATTAAAAACATTTTTTTTTGTTTAGACTTAAATTAGATAAAATAAAGGTAATTTTTAACATCTTTCATTTGAACAATAGGGTAATTTCCAGCCAGTAAAGACCAATTTAAAACCAGTACCAAACCTGGGACTACGGAACTCACATTAGACTGTAAAATGATATGCGGCGACCATCTTCTATAGGTGTGGCCACGCCATTGTAAACTCCATTTCAGAAGGTTAATAAAGCAATAATAATTTATTTGATGAACACCATAGTATTTAGAGAATAAATGTTATTTAATGATGCATGTTTAATAGTTGAATATTTATAATTAAAGGTGAAATCTATGGCATTATAGTTAGATGTGGAGCACGCTGAAATAGCATGCAGAGCGTTTGAAGGAATGTCTGGGAATGCGCTCCTTTCAGTCCGTGTTCACATGACTTTGGCCGCACGCTGCGTGGGCGTCATGTGCTGGAGCTATCTCATTGGCTCTCGGTGAAAACGCTGAAGTGCAAACTCTTGATAGAGAAAGGAAGGTGAATGAACAGGGCCGCTGCAGATATTTACCTACATTTTAAAAGCCTTCGAGCAACATTGATTGAAGAGACTTTTAAAAACCTAATGATATGCTCTTAGTTTGAAATATAATATCCAAATAGTCGGTAACAAGTAGTAACAGGTACATTCGTCCTATTTTAGTTTCTATAAAATTGGCTCCAGCAATATACTAATTACATATATCTTAGTGCAACAACCAAATGTAGTGTACAAGTACAGGTGACTATGGGACATGGCAGCATGGTTGTAGTTAAAATTAAATATAGAAGAAAGGGAACACCATTGTAGAATTTCAACTTTCTAGTTATTGATCTATAACAGCTGGCTCTACAAATGTATTTAAATTGTTAGACAATGTATTCGTACTTGTTATTTAGACTAGGGTTAAAGAAATTTGCATAAAAATTGTATAAGGATGTAAAAAAATTATTTCTTCTTATGTAAGAAATGTTTCCAAAGTGAATTCATTACCTATATCATCAAGGTTTAAAGCAAAACACAACTAAATACTAAATTTGAGTCTACTTAATGCAGTAGTTTCCGAGAAAATTTTGTGCAGTTACCTTCCGAAGTTGTTTTTTGAAGCAAACTCATTTAAGCTTTTTGTTCAAGGTAAAGTTGTGTGATGTTGCAAACCAAATTTAGATTTTAAAATAATACTGTTTTTTCATATTCACAATTACCATATTTTTATTGCATAATATGTACATGCACTTTCTACTTGTTTCATAAACAATGTCTGAATGAATGCATAAGAAACAATAAGGCAAATTACTGCATAAAAATATACAATAAATACCAACCTTGCAATTACATGTGAAAATAGATCCATCTCTAAGACCGGCATATATTTTATCTCTTCCTCTACAGATACTAGCAACATTGTTTGAAAAGGTAAACGTATTTAAAACTGTGCCAGCCTGTAATAGTAACCACAAAATAATTAATATTTAAACAAATTAAACGTAATTTCAAATAACATAAGATATACATTTCGAGATATTCGATACTTGTTGACTTAATCTTCTCCAAAAATTCATATTTTACTAATAATATAAATCTGTCCAAGTTTTATTAAAAATACAAATTAAACTATATTTTATAACTTAATATTTTTTTTAGATTAATCATCCATTCAGTTTTGAAAGTTTAACAATGTAAATAATTCTAACAAATAAACCCTTTTTAGCAATATATAAATAGAAATAATTTTGAAATAGAATGTTGTATAATAAGTTATATAAGCATTATAATGGACTAATAGGGCCTAAAGGTTGTCCGTTTTAATGAAAGGTAGGTTTATAATAAATAATTCTTATACTGGTGAAATGCAACAGTGTACATGAATCAAAGTACAGTAATTATATAATAAACAGTTTTTTATGGCTATATAATATAACACAGCTTTCAACATAGGTTAAATTGAAAAGATGTGTATACATTGCTTATACACTGCATTAATCTTTAAAACGAGATGGTTCCCTTTCATGTTGATTGCTTATATTAATTGGCTTGAAAAATTCATTTATCACTGGGTATGTTTTCTGCGCATTTATTCAGTTAATAACTGACGGAGGTGTCATAATGTGCAAAAATGTTGCTTGTCGAAGCCTCATTAGACTGAATAACAGAATTGAAATGGTCTTAAATCCAACATCTAATATTTCCAAGTTTTATATAAAAAAAATTATCCATTATAAGTGACGTCTAATATAATGAGGTTCTACTGTAATAAGTTCAAACATTTAAAGTATAAAAACTTATTTGCAAGAATATCCTGTGCGTGACATAACTTTTTTTTTTAACAAAACAAATTATGAAGAATTTTAGACTCTTAACAGCAACCATAGCTTTTGTTAGAGAGAAAATAATACCAAAAGGTCTAAATTAGCAAGAAAATTATACTCAATGCGTCATATAAAACAATTTTGCAAGAGATGCACTGTTTATTTTGGACACTTATTTTTCCATTGTAATTTTTTTAATTTATAGCAAAATAAAGGTAATTCCTGACATTAATTAAGTAGCAAATTTTAAAAGAATAAAAATATTTATAGGACAGTGAAATATTTATAGGAGCAATATATTTATAGGAGTGAAGCAAAGAACTACATCATACTATATATTTTTTTTAATATAATAGTAAGATCTATTCGGATACGATTCAAAATGCTGATACCTAATACTGCATGTATATAAATAAACAAGAGTTTAATGTAAATGTTATATTAAATTAAAATTATAATAGACTTAAACATTTTAATCTATCCCATTCTTTACACTAAATAAAGTCTCTCAATTTTTAAATGTCTAGCTGTTGTTTCTCTTCTAATGGCGAATAAAAATGGTGGTTGTTTCTCTTTCGAATAAAAGTTTTAAGCTGGATTGCAAAGTTATCTCTACTGATATACTTATTTTAAAGAGTTCTTTAGCTATCTCAGGTATTTCAAAATCTACTCCAAAATTAGAGTTACCAGAGTTCATTATGTTGACTTTCATAAAGCATTTCCAATCAATCTTCCTTTAAGTTAATAGCTATTTTATATTATTTAGATTTGAAAGCATTTATATACATGGAATAAAATGTTTTGAAGAAGAGGGTGTTTAAGTTTAAAGTGAAAAAGGGCCCTAAGTAACAATCAATAAATAAACTTAAAACTCTGAGTTAGAACAAATTGGTATTTAAACAAGGGAAAACACAGGGTAATTTAGGGATTATTACCAGAGAGTGCAACATGGTTCATACAGATTTTCAAAAGTAAAAATTAAGTAGTTCTTAAGGACTTTTTAAGGACCTCTCGATAATTTTTAAGGATCTCTTAAATTTTTTGGCGCCGTTAGTGGAGATTCGCACATTGTTTGGTGCAAAATTGGCACATAATCACATGTCAGTGGGGTTTTGTAGCAAGTTGGCACAGGATACCACTTCCGGAAAACTCTGGTGCAGAATTCCCATCCCTCAAAGATGCTACATTCGTCTGAATTTTCTCGTTTTTTTAGAATGAGTATCGATTCTTCACAAAACAACAAACGAACTGAGATTTTCCAATGACGAAGTGTCGTGTATTACAATGAAATACCACTGACTAAAAAATCGAACAAAAGAAATCAAAACTTCACTTTTTTTTCTGACACTAAATACGTCCATTCATGCCTGTCTCTCCTTGCCGATTTATACTTGCGTAAAACGGTCAAAAGTGTGGACACGATCAACGGAAAATCCGGAATTCTATTGTACATTTCAATAATTTTAATGCACCCGGAAATCTGAGTTCGAAAATTAAAAAACCCTCAGAATTTCGGGTCAGACACGGAAAAATACCACCCATGTGAATTACTAGTAAAAAAACATGTTTGACAAAAATTAAGGACCTTAGTCGAAAATTAAGGATTTTAAGGGCCCTTAATTAAGGACCTACTTAAATTAAGTAGTTCTTAAGGACTTTTAAGGACTGTGCGAACCATGTGCAATGCGGAAACATCTGCCATTGGAAATGAGGAGAAAAAAATTAGTCATGGAAACCTTTGAAATTACCATGGGAATGGAATGGATGTGTGCGAGGACTGTTATGGTTTATTAGAGTAAAAATGCAGGGGTCAACAGAAACTGTATGGGAACGGGATACACAATGGAATTAAATAATGTGAAATCGTGAATTGGAGAAAGAAAGCTTTTGGTGGTTAGGAAATATGAATTCAAATTCAGGTAAAATCTTTATAGATGTGAATGAACAAGGGATGGTATTTAAAGAAATCAAATAGACTGGTTATAAAAGAAGGTGGTGAATTAAAAAGGGGGTGGCACATATATTTCATATATTTTAGATGAATAATCACCATGCACTTTTTTAAAAATCATTCTAACTTTTTGTTTCTTTCACAACAAAATTCATACACAAAAATACATCATTGCAATGTTAATCAACGTTTTTAGGTGAAAAATTTTATTACCTCCGCATTAAATGCTGTGATATAATTGGAAGCAGCACAAACAGTAAAGACAACAGTGCTTCCAGTAACTTTCTCAACACACAACTGAGTCACATTTTTCTTTTCATGTTGATAAGTAACGGTTTTTGACAAGTCCTGAAATAAAAAAAAATTGCAAATTATTAATATTTTATTTTTAAAAAAAGTTTTTTTTTTTATTATTTTAGAAAAAAAATTATTACAATATCTTTCAAAATTGTTAAACTTTTGGGAGAGAACACATGCCATGTTTAAAACAGCCTAATCTCATCCTAAGGTCCATAGGGATCCAAGAGAATCGAGGAAATAGGCAAAGAGAGAGCTTCAGAAATCGGAAGCACAAAGGGAAAGTCCATCTCATCTAACATACGCCTTACATCACACACACAAAAGAGTGAAACTGACATCACAGGGTAAGAAGGAGGATCAGCTTTAAGTAGTTAAATTTTCATTTAATCTTTCATTATAAATCTATCGATTCACTTCTAATCAACCGATCGGTTCTTAAGATACATCGATCTTTACAAAATAAAATCTACTTTTTTCTTCTTCAATATTTAATTGAAAGAGAGATATAGTCAAGAAAAATTTTTATTTTTCGCAATACAAAGTGGCACTATCAACCTTTTTAAAACTCTAATTACAAGCAATTTTTCATTTTCTTTGCATCTCTTGCCCACATCCGAGTTAAAAGGGACAAGGACATTAGAACAATTTTAATCAGATTACATTTTAAAACTATGTTTCACAAAACAGAACGCTTTTACTTATATGAGTACTGAGATCCTAATACAACAGAAATATCCTTTGGGTTCCAGATTTAAAAATATCCTGCAAACGCTGTCACATGCGCAGCAAAGTAAGCAACAAAGCTAATACTTTCTTTTCCCCTCTCAATATTTTGGAATTATACCTCGACTTTTACAAAGTGAGTTTTTTCTGTTAAATTATTCAAACTTTATTTCAACGATTTTCACTTCATATAAAAATATATTTTTTAAATTACATAAACATATCGAACTGTACTTAAATATCTGATTTTAAAATTTCAAACATAACAGGATTTTATTGTGAAATACAACAAAGTAAAGCTGTACAGAAAGATTTTATTTACAATAAAATACTTAAAACAAATTAAATCAATTGTCGATATATATATATATATTGGGTTGGAGGGAAAGTTCTGTCGTATTTTAAAGAAAATATTTGAATTCATTTATAAAAATATGTGTTTAATATTAATCAATTATATATGCTCCGTTATTTGTTACAACCTGTTGCCATCTTTCAGGTAACCTGTTTACGCCACCGTCTTTTAATTGTATAAAGCCCCACTAGATGGCAGCTGTAACAAGATCGCTGTTAAGCGTGAAGGCTTTAATGTAAACAAGCATTTTTTTTTTTTTATCATGAATCATGGACGAAGTCAGTCGCAATAGGCGGCTCCTTCATTTCAATAGTCTTTGTAAATAAACGTTGTTGTGTTTTAATACGGAGTACATCAATTAGAACTTTAGATTAATACAGTCCGCTACAGTCGAAAACCATAGATTTGCAACCTCAAACGGCCGCAACATTTTGGTCGTAACGATCCGGAGGTGAATTAGCGATAGAAATCTGAAGCGTATCAACATGGCGTCTTCGGTGAAACGAAACCTGAGTTCCCTTGCAGGACAAGTCACAAAGCTAGAAAAGGTCATAGAGAACACTGCAGTAGACATGGACAAAATTACTTTGGAAGTTAAACTACAAAGTTTAAAGAAAATTATGGATAAAATAGACCAACTCAAGACAGAATGTTTCAAAAACATTAAAGAGGAATCGGAACTAGAAGCTATCGAAAACCAGTGGATGGAATTAGAAGAAAGATGTGAAAATTTAGAGGTAAGCTTTCAAAAAATGCAGGTAGCCTTTGAACCCAAAAATGGGAATGAAATTATAAATGTTAGTACTAACAAAAGCGAAAGTTTAAACGTAAAACTCCCTGAAATACAATTGATGAAATTTTCTGGAAAATACCAAGATTGGTACATGTTTAAAGAACAATTTAAAAGCTTAATCGACTCCAATAATAGACTTAATGATATTCAAAAACTATATTATTTAAAATCTACGTTAATGGGAGCAGCAGTAAATATCGGAACCACAGACGATTCCTATGCATCATTGTTTAAAGCCTTGGAAGAAAGATTTGAAAATAAAAGAATCATAGTTAATAGTCATTTAAATGAAATAATGGCAATAGAACAAATAAATCAAGAATCGTCAACAGGTTTGAGAAGTTTGGTAGACAATTGTCTGAAACATATTAGAGCACTGGCAGTTATTGGTTTAGAATTGGATAAATTGTCAGAGATTTTGCTAGTAAATATAGTGTCCAAAAAATTAGATAGAGAAACTAGGAGACGGTATGAGTTGACCATAACTTCTACTAAATTGCCTGAATGGAATGAATTTATTAGTTTTTTACAAGAGCGTAGTTTGGTTTTAGAAAATTTGCAACAAAATTTAAATAATAGTGTAAAACCTAAATACGCAATGGATAGGAATCAAAGACAAAAATCTTTGTTTGTTAAGACTAATAATAATACTAATGAGTGCGTGGTATGTAAATCTAGACATCCATTGTTCAAATGTGAAGCATTCTTAAAACTAAACGAATTAGAGAGATACGAGATGGTAAAAAAGCACAGCCTGTGTCTAAATTGCCTCGGTAATTCACATTTAATAGCTCAATGTCCTTCCAGTCGTAATTGTTCAACATGTAATAAAAGGCATAATACGTTGATTCATCGGGACCTGAATAAATCAAAGCATTCAAACACCTCTTTTTCGTCACCGGACACTTGGAGAGAAGAAACTCAGACAGTCGCCAAATCAGCGATAAACAGTTTCTCTGAGGAAGGAGCATGCTCCCCAAGCCTTCACAGCGGAAAGGTAACGGAAAAAAGAAACGGTGTCAACAAAACACTCCTTTCGACTTGCATTATTTTTGTTGAGAATGAGCGCGGAGTAAAGGTTCCTGCGAGATGTTTGCTTGACTCTGGGTCCGAGAATTCCTTTTGTTGTTCAGAATTTGCGAACATCTTAGGACTAAAGAAATTCAAGCATCATGTTTCAATCTCAGGCATAAATGGAGGTATTACAAATCTGACTACAAGGATAAATACTATTATATCGAACCAAGATAATTCGTTTAGAAGAAATGTTGATTTACTAGTTATTCCAAAAATAACTAATCTAATTCCTTCTCATCCCATAGATGTATCAAACATAAACATTCCATCACATATATTCCTGGCAGATAAAACCTTTGCAAATCCTGGAAAAATCCATATTTTGATTGGAGCCGAATTCTTTTACGAAATGTTAGAAACTGGAAAGTATTCTAATAACAACTTGATCTTTCAAAACACTGTTTTTGGTTACATAGTTAGTGGTAGAGTGGAGGGAGACTCCGAAAAACAATATTGTGGATTTTCGCGGGAAATAGATGATTTAGCACATAATATAGAGAAATTTTGGGAAGTGGAGAAAGTAGAAATAGAAAAATTACCCCTTAGCAAAGAAGATCAATTCTGTGAAGATCATTTCCGGGAGACGCATAAAAGAAATAGTCAGGGAAGATACATAGTCAAAATGCCCATTGAAGAAGAAAATTCCACATTAGGATCGTCAAGAAAAATAGCCGAAAGAAGACTAGAACAATTATGGGAGCGACTGATGAAAAATCCTCCCATGCGACACTTGTACCAAGAATTCATGGAAGAATATGAAGAGCTAGGACACATGAAAAAGATTCAGAATATAGAAGACCCGATTGGTAGTTATTATATCCCTCATCATGGAATTTACAGACCCGAGAAGTCTTCTGGAAAATTAAGAGCAGTCTTCAACGCAGCTACTCCCTCAACTAATGGAAAGTCTTTAAATGACATTTTATTGAAAGGTGAAGTTAAGGAAGATGTTTACAGCATTATGCTGAGGTTTAGACAGCATATGTATGTTTTCTCAACAGACATTCAGAAAATGTACAGACAAATACTAATTGATCCTGCACAAAGGAAGCTGTTGAGAATACTCTGGAAACCAAGCATAAATGATCCAGTCCAAGCATACGAGCTTCTTACAGTTACGTATGGAACAAAAAGTGCACCCTTTTTGGCTGTTAGAACCCTTCAACAACTAGCTTTAGATGAAAGGGAGAGATTTCCACAAGCGGCTTCTGTGATATTGACAGATTGTTATATGGATGATATTCTGTTCGGAGAAGATAGTCTACCTGCAGCATTAGAGCTTCAAAAGCAAATAGTTGGACTTCTAGATGCCGGCGGAATGCAGCTGCACAAATGGAATGCTAACAACTCTAAATTGTTAGAAGATGTATCTCTTCACAAGGAAGATTATTCATTCACTTCGTCGGAAAACACGAAAGTATTAGGAATCCATTGGAAATCGGAGATGGACGTGTTTTCTTATAGAGTAAATATAGGACACTACAAACAAATCACAAAACGAGCAGTTTTATCTGATATTGCTCGCATTTATGACCCTCTTGGCTTAATCGGACCAGTAATTTCAATGGCCAAAATCTTCATGCAGAAATTATGGATTCAAGGACTCGAATGGAACGATCCTCTACCCCAAACATTGGCCGATGCATGGAACGAGTTCACTTCAAAGTTGAAAGCCATTGAGGATCTGAAAATCGAACGCTACATTTTAGTTCCCAATCATCAAGGACTTGTGCTACATGGATTTGCAGATGCCTCAGAGTCTGCATATGGAGCTGTAGTGTACATACAGTGCTTTGATGGTACACACGTATCATCTAAACTACTAACCAGCAAATCTGCAGTGGCACCCTTAAAGACTCTATCAATCCCTAGATTAGAACTATCAGCATGTGTGCAATTATCAAAGCTGATAACTCGAATTCTTCAGTCACTTACCATTAGCATAAAGGATGTCCAGCTATGGAGTGATTCAACTATTGGGTCATTCCATGTCAAATCAACACAGTCATTTTCCTCACCATCTCCGATTTTTATGAAATTTGGTGAACTTGTTGTACCTACTAGGAATGTAATAAATGTAAAATTTTAACCTCCTAGGCCTATTAGTTTTTTAGTTATTTGCATTTAAAGATGGCTGAAAATGAGAAATTTAGCTTCCGATGGCTACATTTAAATTACTGTAGCTTCTGTTCTAATTAACACAGATAAAAAATTTTAGTATTGTTTTAAAGTTCTTTAAATGACCTTTAATATGATACCAAACACATGAGATATTTTGGAGGGAAACATTTCAAGGTCATAGTATTTGACCTTTGACCTTGAATTGCTGAAAAACGAATTTCTTATTTTTTCTTATATTTTTTTCCTGGATAATACAACATCTTAACTATATGTATACCAAGTTTCAGAATGGGACCTCCATGGGATCACCCACAAAAAAAATAATTAGGAACAATAAAATACAATACTTGAATATATTGACATAACCCTTTGACAAGCTAATGCTGCAGTTTCTGATTTTGTGCATAAATGTACTATACTATTACAAATTTGACTATATACTAAATATTAGGCATATTGTTTGATTCAGTATTTATTGGGTTGATTTGACAGTTCTCCAAATATAATAGCCTACCGAAAATAATTAGATTCCGTAAATAGCCAAATATAGCTGAAAATTAAATTTCCTAGCTATAAATCAGTCTTTGGTGCCACTTTGTGTTTGCAGTTTGGGTTTTAGTTTGAATTAGAAGTGATTGGTTGATTCAGCTAGTGGTTTTGGTTTGCAGTTTGAATTAGAGGTGATTGGTTGATTCAGATGGTTTTGGTTTGCAGTTTGGGTTTTAGTTCGTATTAGAGATTCATATTAATTTACAGTTTGAGTTTCCAGTTGAAAAGTCAAACCACATATAAAGCTTTTAAATAATATTTTTGTAAGAATTTAATTTTTCAGTAAGGAAAAATTTATTATAATGAACAGTCAGTGGTTAAATAGATGCTGCAACCCTCTGGGAAAAGTGAAACATTCGTGCATAAGAAAAAATGTACGTCCTGTTTCTACTTCGATTTGTAAAAAATTTCCTGAATTTATTGGACAAATGATATGTGACTACTGCAGGAAAAAAATATGTAGATTAACAGATGACCTACCTGGATTAAGTGTCCCGCAAGTTAGTGATAATTTGGAACTAATGGATTTAGATCGTGAAGAAGCACTAGATTCTTTAAATCACAGTTTGAATATCATGGGAGAGTCACCGGTGAAAAAGAAAAAACTTAAACAACTTAAATATCCAAAAGAAAAGTCTAAAAAGATAGGACTTGCAATGCAAAAGTTGTTAGAATTAGACACGACTGATGAGGACATTAAAAATGTGGAATGTGAAATGATATGCCAATTAAAAGAAAAAATTTTTGCATCTACAAGCCGCAGTGAAAAAGTACAAATTCTTACTATTTTGCCAAAAACTTGGAGCATAAGAAAAATTGAAAAAGAGTTTAAAGCTTCTAATTTTATGGTGAGGAAAGCAAAGCAACTAGTAAACGAAAAAGGGATTTTATCATCACCAAATCCGAAACCTGGAAAGTCATTACAGGAACACGTGGCTAATACTGTGACAGAATTTTATGAATCTGACATTGTTAGCAGAATAATGCCAGGCAAAAAAGATTGCATATCTGTAAAGCAATTAAATGAAAAACGACTATGTAAACAGAAAAGGCTTGTCCTGAGCAATCTTAAGGAAGTTTATGCATTATTTAAAGAAGACTACCCTCATATTAAAATTGGATTTTCAAAATTTGCAGAACTACGTCCAAAACATTGTGTTTTTGCAGGTGCAAGTGGAACACATTCTATTTGTGTTTGCACTATCCACCAAAATTTTAAATTAATGCTGATAGGTGGAAAAATTGATAAATTAACATCTGAAGACGATGTTCCCTTGAAGACTCATAATGATTGCATATCTGCAATGATTTGTAATCCTCCTCAGTCTGCTTGTTACTTAGGAGATTGTAAAGAATGTGTAGAAGCTGACCATATGTCAATTTTACTGGAGAGGTTAAGAAGCTTGATGGATGAGAACATGGTTGATACTATAACATATAAACAGTGGTTATCTGTGGACAGGTCTACACTCGAAACCGTCACCAAATCTTCTGATGAATTCCTTGATTTATTCTGCGAAAAGTTACAAATTCTTATTCGCCATTCATTTATTTCAAAACAACAATCATTGTTTCAGGCCGATTTAAAATTTAAGCTGCATCCTGGCCAATATCTGGTAATATTTGATTTTGCTGAAAACTATTCTTTTGTTCTTCAAGATGAAGTACAAGGATTTCATTGGAATAATTCTCAGGCAACAATCCATCCGTGTGTTATATATTTCACTGATGAGGAAGGAAGACTGCAACATGTTAGTTTTGTAATTATTTCAGAGTCTCTGGTTCATGACACTGTTGCAGTTCATTTATTTCAAAAATACTTAGTAAGCTTTCTTAAAGATAAAATGCACCCAACTGTAATTAAAAAGATAATTTACTTTTCTGATGGTGCGGCAGCACATTACAAAAATAGAAAAAATTTCATAAATCTTTGCTATCATGAAGAGGATTTTGCTGTAACTGCTGAGTGGCATTTTACAGCAACATCTCACGGAAAAGGAGCTTGTGATGGCGTTGGAGGTTCTGTAAAAAGGTTGGCTGCACGTGCCAGCCTACAACGACCGTATGATGAACAGATTATGACTCCTAGACAGTTGTTTCAGTGGGCAGTTCACAACCTTCCTTTAATTTCATTCAAATACAGCACAACAAATGACTACTTAATCGAAGAAAAGAAACTGAAAGAACGATTTGAACAATCATGTACAATTGCTGGGACTCAGAAGCTTCACTCGTTTATTCCTTTAACAGCACATACAATATGCACTAAAGTGTATTCTGATTCACCTATATCAAAAATTGAACGAGTTACCAAATTAGGATGTGAACTTTCGATCAGTGACATCAAAGGATTTGTGACTGCTGTTTATGATGAAAAATGGTGGGTGACATGTGTAATTGATACTGATGAAGAAAATGCAAAATTAAGTTTTCTCCACGCATCTGGACCTTCACCATCATTCAAATTTCCAAATAAGCCTGATGTACTTTTGATACCTGTGCAAGATGTATTAACAATAGTTGATCCCTTGACAGTGACGGGAAGAGTTTACACTATAACTGAAAAGGAAACTGTAGCAGCAAATGCAAAATTGTGTTCATGGAAAAATTATTTCATTTAAATTAAGGTAAAAAGTCATAAATTTAATTTAAGGTTGTACATAAAACTGCAGCATTACTGAAATTTTTTAATTAATTAATTTAAATAAAAAACCTGTAAAAGGGTTATGTCAATATTTAAGTACCATTGTATTCTATTGTTCTTAATATTTTTTTTGTGAGTGATCCCATGGAGGTCCCATTTTGAAATTTGGTACACATATAGTTAAGATGTTGTAGTATTCAGGGAAAAAATATAGTTAAAAATAAAAAATTCGTTTTTTAGCAATTGAAGGTCAAAGGTCAAATATTATGACCTTGAAATGTTTTTATCCAAAACACTCTAAGTGTTTGGTATAATTTTAAAGGTCTTTTAAAGAGCTTTAAAACGATACCAAAATTGTTTCTTTGTGTTAATTAGAACAGGAATTATGGTACTTTAAATGTAGCTATCGGAGGGTAAATTTTACGTTTTCGACCATTTTTAAATGCATATAACTCAAAAACAAATAGGTCTAAGAGGTTAAAATTTTGCATGCTTTACATTCTTAGTAGGTATAACAAGTTCACCAAATTTCATAAAAATCGGTGAAGGTGAGGGAAAAAATTGCACTTTCTTGTGTTGATTTGACATGGAATGACCCTATTGCCCTTGCCTGGATCAAAACCCCTTCCTCATCAACTGAAAACCTTTGTGGGAAACCGAGTAGCCAAGATGCAAAGATTAACATCGAATTGCACTTGGAGACGTGTTTCGTCAGAAAACAACCCAGCAGATGTTATTTCGAGAGGTCAAAATCCTGATGAAATCTGCGAAAACAAACTCTGGTGGAATGGTCCCAATTTCCTTACCCAAGACATTGGTTTTAACGACGAGGAAGACTTGGCCCCAGTCAATCAAGAAACATTTTTAAGTGAACTTAAAAACGCTCATTCTTTGACTACTGAAACTTTAGATGGTTCTATAGACAATAATGAACAGATGCCTCTTACATTGACTGTTCAAAGTTCAATTCCTTCCCAACCTTTTAGATCTTACAAATAATTTTGTAAAACTTACTAGAATTTTAAGTTTTATTTTTAGATTTATCACTAATTGTAGACGACCAGACAACCGAATCCAAGGAGCCTTAACTGCCCAAGAGATCCATGCTTCTGAAATGTTTTTGGTCAGACAGGTACAAACCATGCAATTCTCGCAAGAGATTAAAGCATTGACCCGAAATGAATCTGTTTCCAGTAATAGTAAGTTAAGATTTTTAAATCCTTTTCTGGATTCTCATGGTGTTCTGAGAGTTGGTGGTCGCCTACATAATTCTAATTTAAATTATAGTAGCAAACATCCTATTGTATTAGATAAAAATAACAAGTTAAGTCATTTGATTTTTGAAGCTTATCATAAGAGATATCTTCATGTAGGACAACAATCACTGTTGAGTCATGTCAGGCAAAATTATTGGATTTTAAATGGTAGATCTTTGGCTCGTTTAGTAGTGCATAATTGTGTTAGTTGTTTTAAAGTCAAGCCTATAATCTCTAATCAATTAATGGGTGATCTGCCTAAGGAAAGAGTAAATGCAGATTTTACTTTTAATTCAACAGGTGTTGATTTTTGTGGTCCCTTTTGGATTAAATACAAAAACCAAAGGAAAGGTACATTTCAAAAGATTTATGTATGTATATTTGTTTGTATGGTTACCAAAGCTGTGCATTTGGAATTGGTGACTGATTTGACTTCTGATGCTTTTATTGCCACTTTAAAACGCTTTTTTGGTAGAAGGGGTAAATGTTCAAATTTATTTAGCGATAATGCAACTAACTTTACCGGTGCTGATGCTGAGCTGAAGCGACTAGTTAAATTGGTAACTGCATCAAATGAAATCTTGGCTAGTTACCTGGGTTCTGAAGGTGTTGTGTGGAAGTTTCTGCCACCCAGAGCAGCAAATTTTGGCGGGCTGTGGGAGGCCGGAGTAAAATCTTTCAAGTACCATTTGAGAAGAGTAGTTGGTAACACTAGATTAACCTTTGAACAGTTCCTAACTGTTACTGCTCAAATTGAGGGAATTTTAAATTCTCGTCCTTTGACACCCTTGTCATCTGATATTGATGACTTACAAGTTTTGACACCTTGGCATTTTCTGATTGGTCGGCCCATCAACGCAATAGTAGAGCCTAATTTAACTGATATTAGTGATAATAGATTAAAACAATGGCAATTAGTTTCAAAATTCGTGCAACTTATTTGGAAACGTTGGAGCAAAACATATTTGAGTCACCTACAGAACAGGTCCAAATGGATGGTCCAAAAGAAAAATATTGGGCTTGGTGAAATGGTTTTGCTCAAGGAGGATAATTTGCCCATAGCAAAGTGGATACTTGGCAGCATTGTCGAAATATTCCATGGTAAGGACGACCTAGTCCGTGTGTGTAATGTCAAAACTCCTTATGGTATTTATAAGAGGCCAATTTCAAAAATTTGTCTTCTTCCCATTGAGGACAACAGGGCAATTAGTTCATGTTAATCCTAAAGAGACATTTGTACAATGTACTTTGGATGATCTAGCTTCATTAATTTGATATATTTGGTGTTTATATAAATGTATAGTTGTAATATTGTGTATCACGTAACTCATTGTTTTCAATTGTATGCATATTTCATATACCCATTAGTTAGTTATATTTTAGTGTAAAATTGAATGTCGGGACATGTCAAGGCGGGCGGTATGTTTACGCCACCGTCTTTTAATTGTATAAAGCCCCACTAGATGGCAGCTGTAACAAGATCGCTGTTAAGCGTGAAGGCTTTAATGTAAACAAGCCATTTTTGTACTATTCTAGCATGAATCATGGACGAAGTCAGTCGCAATAGGCGGCTCCTTCATTTCAATAGTCTTTGTAAATAAACGTTGTTGTGTTTTAATACGGAGTACATCAATTAGAACTTTAGATTAATACAGTCCGCTACAGTCGAAAACCATAGATTTGCAACCTCAAACGGCCGCAACATAACCTGTGAATTCCTGTTTTGTAGAAGTTCTCATCCTACGAGTTAAAATAGTCAGCAACTGCCTTAGAAACACTTTCAAAAGCCGTGAATTTTTTTTCCCGTTAGATAATTTTGCAGTAAGATTTTTTTCTCTTAATATTCTTGTAAAGAATCCACTTTTCATCTCCAGTAACCAGCCTGTCCAAAAACGGCTCCACATTGTGTCTAATCAGATGTGATGAACACATTCTTACACGATCAGACAAATTCTTTTCCGTTAATTCATGTGGAACCCAAACACTTTGCTTTAACACAAACCCAACAGATTTAATGTGATTTCCAACAGTTGTATGATGAATGCCAAACTCTTCTGCAATTTCTCAACTTGTTAAATGTGGATTATTTTCCAACATGGATCGCAAAACATCATTATCGAGCTTGGATGGTCGTCCAGATCGATCACTTTCTTTAAGGCTCAGATCCCCGGAACGAAATTTGCTAAACCATCTTTGACAAGTACGAACATTTACAATATCTTTTCCAAATACGCACATAAATTTTTACATGCAACCGATGCATTGCTTCCTTTTTGGAATTCATATAAAATGCAGTGTCGTAAATGCACTTTATCTACTGAGATGTTTTTCACTTTAAATATCACAAGTAAATGATGAACGGTAAAAAAAGGCACCTTTTATATTATACAGCAGTCTAAAAAAACAACAAAAAAATCCGATTGACTCACTAGCCAGATGTACTTTTTATTTACAAGCGAAATCACCTGCCTATTTAAAATACGACAGAACTTTCCCTCCAACCCAATATATAATTTTAATTCAATTTGATATTTTTATAATAGTTGGAAATTTATCAGAATTTTTTTAACAGTTATTTATCAAATCGTTTCAACCATTTTAAGAGTTTAAAAATATGCATTTAAATGGCTAAAAGTTTTCATCATACATATGAACGATTAATTCTTGAATACAGGAATTAATCATTAAATTGTGTGGTGTGAATTTAAATAAACTCAAGTGATAATATTATATAAATCTTACTTTCAAATCAAATCTTTTAGCTGTACCATCATTAGAGCAGGTATACAAGAAATCTTCAAACACCTGAAATTAAGTTTTTAATAAAAATAAAATTAAAATAATTCTACATTTAAAATAACTGAAAATAACAACTTATGTTTAAAGAAACAAAATTTATATAATTATACAAATAACATCAAATATGTAAAATGATAATATTGAAGTATACTTTAAAGAAAGAAACTAGTTTTTTCTGTTAAATCTCACAGTTTACTAGTGTTAAAAATGACATATCAGCAATTAAAGTTGTTAATGCATGTAAGAATTAATTTCATACTTAAATTTTAATTAACTTATTAAAACCTTATCTCAGTTCCTAATAGTGAATAATTGGAAATAAAAGAAAATTATTTGATACATTCAATCTTTTATAGAAGAGTTAATAAATATCATACAAGTTTATTATAGTATTCTTTTAAAATTTTATCATCGTGATTCAACATTTGTCAAAATTTTTAAATAAATACTGAAACATATTACTAGAAAAAAAATTATCCTTTGGTACGACTAGCATTATAATCTTTATAATATAGTTGGAATTTTCAAAATAATATCATTCAATGATTGTCAAATTTTGTATACTTTTTCATTTGATTTATACCATATATACTGTCTTATTGCAATTTCAACATCGGATAGGAAAGGTTTTAAGCCAAAGCAATAGAAGATAATGGCTGTTTAATGGATAATGTTAGGATAATGATGCAAAAGGTATACCTGGATAGAATTCACCACTACTTGATGAGCGGCAATTACTTTCCATTCAGAAAGTTTACCTTTAAAACAAAATTTAAATTTTGTTATACATGAATAAGTATAATATAAATTTTATAAAGACAATCAAGCATAGAACAAAACATTGAAATGACATACTCTTATTTTTATAACATGAAATAAAATTCTAAAAGCAATTTTTATGGGGGTGAATGTGTGTCTTTTAATTTACTAACAATAACATGTTATGTTGTATCCAAGTTAAAAATCAGTCATAAATATATAAATATTTTTAATGTGAAAATAAAAATAACCTGTTTGAATGAGACTGCTGTTTTTCACAACTTTTATACAATGTGAATAATTATATGGTTTGGTTTTTATTAATTAAAGTCGCACTAGAGCTGCACAGTGAGCTATTGGCGACGGTTTGGGGCCTATCTCAAAGGAAAGACCTGGGAACAATGCCTCGTATTTTTTAACCATGGTCAGATGATGAGGAAACACCTGAACTGGCACCCAACGCCTTCAATAGACGTCAGGACTTTGAATCAGATTTATCGTGCACCAGTCCCGTATATACGCCGTTAATTTTTGCGGATGTTCTGGATGACTTTTCTAGTATTTTGTAGCGAAGCTGGCAACCCTCCGATTACAAGATCACTACTTTTTTTACTTTTCTTTGTAAAGTCCATCGCCTGGCATCGAACCAGGAACCTTCGTATTCCCAGCTGACGACTTTAACCGCTCGGCCACGGAGGCCCCTGAATAATTATATGATTCATAATTTTTAATTAATAACAATTTTATTATAAATTTAAATATAGAGCAGTAGAACTGATAGATATAGTTAGCATTACAATTGCTGAAATTTAGTTTGCTTTTTACTAAAGAAACAATGTTGCTAATATTGTAAAATTTAAATTACTCATTGCTTCCTTTTTATGCTTTTTTTATACATCATTTTGAGAAATATTGCATTTACCTTGTTAATCTACTACTAATGTATAATAAAATGTATATTCCTAAAGATAAAACAATATTAATGACATGCTATATTGACAACAAGAGTTAATCTATAACAAAATAGTGGCTGAAAAAAAGTTGTTTGTGTAGATGACTATTTAATTGAGTTCTAGTTTTACTATGGAGTAAATTATTAAATAGAATATATATCCTACACACATAGTTCAAGGTGTTTAACTCATGAAAAATAACTAACTTACCATCTAAAGAATCACCATTCAGAGCTGTTAAACTAAAAGAACTAAAGATTAATATAAAGTAGAATAAAAATAAAATAAACAATAGTATAGTAAAATAAACATTGCAAGTTTGACCGACTACTACCAAATCTTATACTTGTCATAGTTTGTTGTAAAAATTATCAATTTGAGATTAGCTCATTATTTTTGGAAAGCAGCTTCATTAAATATAATTTCAGCTGAAACATATATATATCAGCAATACAAGACAAGCAAGACGTACATACAAGAAAATATCTGGATTTTAGAAATTGCCAAGTGCTATTTGAAAAATGAAATATGAAATAATTATTGAATGACTTTGCTTGTGCGATGTTAAAAAATCAAAAAAAAAATTAAACTGTGAAATTCTAAGGAAATACAGTGGGCATTTCTTTCCATCGTTAAAAGATTAATTGCAGTCGACATATATTAAAAAAACAAACAGATACTAGTAAAATTTCAAACATAATATAAATACATGTTTCACCAAGTATGGTAAATAAATTCATGGAATGCTAATTTAAAAAATACAAAATTAGCGATTCCAGAATAAATTGTTGCTGGAAATCCAAACTTCCAAAAGAAAGCGTTGGAGCAGTGGCAGCTTTTTAAAAAAATATTAAAAATTATATTTTTTTTTTAATATATTAAAATATATTTTTTTATTATAACAATTTTATCAAATCTAAATAGGTATATAAATTCTAGAATGTCTTTTTAAAAAAAACTAAGTAATACAATTTTATTTTTCTCAGTCCTATTGTAAATAGCTATATTTTTTACTAACTTATCAATTACAAAATATTGGACAAAAAAATAAATTTCGTTTCATGTTGATTTTTAAGTATGGTTATAAAAAAAACATATGCAGAATAATGCAATAATAATGTAATAGAAATTAAATTAAATAATTTTATTTTATTATCATTTTACACTAAAGCTGTAAAAGTGGTTCTTAACAATGGTTTAGAATTTAAGTTACTGCAAAAAGCAATACTCAGAATATCAAGATATATAAATGTGCTTCTCGGATAAATTTTGGCAATTAGTAATAAGTAAAATTTGAATGAACCATAAAATTATTTTTTTGCTATAATTTATTACCCCACTTATCAGAAACAGGGTAATTTTTACTTTCAGGGGATTTAAACTTTTTGCTCACAACTTTTATAAAAAAAATCAATAGAACTAGGACAAGTCTTCAATACTTTTAAAGATTGAACACTGAAAAAAAGGTTTGTAGTTGCTATTTTAAGTAGCTGATACTACAACACAAATGTGGTGATTATATTGGTGTAGTGATAACACATTGGGCTACCACACAAAAGATGCCAAGTTCTAAACATTCACTCATCGCTAATAAACTTGCAATTTTCAACCCTCAAAGGCACATCTCCATTCAACCATTACGTATTTTATGACATGCACATAAAGTGGAACTCCAATTATCCAAACTCTAGTTTTGCAGATCAAACACAGCAGATTTTCAATTTGAGAGAAAAAAGAAATCATCAAAATTCATATTTTAAACATGTCTCATCAGTAAATGATATTGTTTTTAATAGTCATTAAACTACATTATATAATAAAGCAAAAAAATTGTTTCTTTATCCAAGAAAAAAAAATTGTGAATTATCCAATTATCTGGATATTCGATTATCCTGATGGGATCTGGTCCCAATGGATGCGGAGAGTTCTACTGCAGAGTTCACTCTAAGCGTTTTTTGAAGGGCGGTCCGCCCTGCCTGCCCTTTTTTCATCTCGATAGCTCCCTCATGCCCCCTTTTCAAAAATGCCGCCCTCTTTTGAAAAAATCCTGCCCCTCTTGCCCTTTTCAGTCAAGTACATGCGTCCTTGCTTCCCTAGCTGTCTTTAAAAACGGCATCGATTAATTTTTTTATGTGCAAATTGGAATTTAGTGAATTATGACAATAGGAAAACGATCTTCTTTTTATATACGCGTGTTGTGAAGTGAAATCAAGATGATTCCGTAGTAATTTCGAACATGGGGCATTCCACGAATCCTATTGGTTGCCTGTGGCCGCATATGAAATGCTAAGTTTTTTTTTCTGTATTTTTTGAAGAGATGATGGTTTGATTATGGCTACTTACAGATTTGGTTTTTAAGGAAAACATTAATTTTTAAATATCAAACTTCGGATTTTAAGTAATATCTTCATACAGAAACTTCAATTTTGTGCGGGTCTTTCTTTCGAGATAGGCCCCGAACCGTCAATAATAACCCGATATGTAGCTCTAGTGCAATGTCAATCAATAAATCAGAACTTTTTTTTTGTTTGGTCACGGGTCCGATGTGTCAATGTGTGGTCACGCCCACCCCAAATTTTTTTTTGAAAGTGCCTTTTCAAAAACGAGGTGCCCTTTTATTGCCAACAGCGCCCTGCCCCTTTTTTATTACTAGAGTGAACACTGTCTACTGTATATTAAAAAATGCTGCTCCTATGATAACACTTCACAGCCAAAAATCATTCATCTCAGATGAATATTTTGAGCAAAAATCAAATACACAGTACCAAAATGAAGAGAAGCTTTTCTACTAACAAGATAATCTTCTTTTTGTTTAAATTAAACCCATATAAAGAGGTTTAGTAAATAAAAACATAAATCATTTAGTCTTATTTAAAAGCTTTAAAAAAAATCTTGTAGTAAAATATGATTTCTGAATAAAAATTATACACACTTGACACTTTGTACAACAGGATCTTCATCTAGGTCAATAACTGGGATCTCGTCTGATTTACAAGGTACTGGAATAATTGCAATTTCTTCTTCGGCCGTTTCAATGTTTCGTCTAACATTTACTACAGGAGCCTTGATCAAAGTTCCTGGAGTTAACACTCTGCCTTGCTCAACATTTAAATTTTGAGGCAAATAAATAGGTTCACTGGTAAGTGGTGCACTAAGTAAACTATTGAATGCACTGGGTAATGGATGGGTATTAGATGTGTCATTATTTGTGATGTCAACTGAGGACAAAGGATAAGATGTGGAAGAGTCAAAGTCTGTATTCTCCAAAACATTGGGAACTGTGAAGTCTTCTGTCACTAAATCTAAATATACAGAATTGTTATAATTATTTTCTATTTAAAGAAATAACACAAATGTCATAAATAATTTAATGCTGCAGTTGTAGCATACAACTCCAACAAGATGGTGTTTGCAGAGAACTGGCTTATTAACATACTTTTAACAAACCACAAATTAAAGATTAATGGTCACACATTTTACGATTTAGCTTATACAAATAAAAAACCAAGTTCAATGAATGGCACTTAAATAGACAATACTGTACAGAACATGATATGAGAAATGGCAAATTGACATTAATAAGGAATTAATATAACTCTAGGTGGCAAAGAAATATCAAAATTGTAAAAGTTTTCACTGCAATAGAACTTAATTTATAATTGCAAACATGTTCTTTTTAAAAAATGTATATATATTTATTTATATTGTGGTGGTTTTCAAAAGATACCCGAATTTGAAAAACCTTTCAAGACAGCTAGTACTTCTGTTTCATGAATTCCTGTGAAAACTGGATATTCAGTAACAAATATGCATATAACATATCCACAAAACATATATGCAGTTTTTAGCTCAATAAGTAAAATTTTAAATAATTTAAAGAACTAAGAATATTTTTTTTATTTTTATCCTCCGTCCCTCATATTATTGTAAAAAGTACACATTTACTCTGTGGAGAAGAGACTTGTTTGTACCATTGTACAAAATATTGTACAGATTTAATGGGAATGTTTTTTATAATTAATTTCTAATCATAAAGACATTATTTCTTATTACGATATGCCTCTATTAGATAGCCTTGATTCTTGACTATAGTTCTAGCATGAATTTTTCGTGAATAAAGACTTTTTTGTAACACCACCAGTAAATTTCTTCCCACTCCTCTTAAGCAGCCCTCCTCACTCTTTTTAGCGTGCGTGGGTTCGTCTTACCATTTCCTATAAACACCAAATGCAAAAAAGGTCCATGAGGATAGCAGAAGATGATTTTACAGATATTTCTTTAAATGAGATACCATTTTATTACTGATTCTTTCTATAATTAGTCTCTATATCAGCAATATGTTATGGCAAAAGCAGATGAACTTTTGGTTTCAAATTTTTGTATATTTCCAGGCACATATTCCGGTGTTTTTTAAAAAAATTCTTAACTTTAAAAACCTCTTTGTCCGAAATACTATAACCTCAAATTTACAACTTGTTGTAATTTGTTGATAATTTTTTCTTCCAAAGTGCATTAACATAATCTTCGAGCCATCTGTCAATCTAAGAGTACTTTTCAAAATGAAGCTATTATATTTATTTGTCTTATTATTAGAAAGTATAGAGCAGCATTTGATTAGAACAAAAAATTCTATCAATTCAAACAGAAAAGAAGAAAGGCGATTTTAAAGTTGTTCCATAAACTGTAAATGGTTTTCAGTATATGTTACAAAAATAAAATCATTGAATTTTCATGTTGCCTTACAGAAAGTTAAAAAAAAAAGAAAGACAGTACCGTATATACTCGCTTATAAGCCGACCCCCTAATTTTAGAACGATTTTTTGTCCAAAATCGGAAACTCGTGTATAAGCCGAGTTGTATTTTCGTACGTGAAAAATTCCGATTAAAATCGGCAAATCCACGAAAAAAGAGTGAAATTTTAATTTAAAAAATAAATATTTAAGCCTAGAAATTAAAAGTTTAAAGAAAGTGGCTGAAGAAGCGGCCTTCCTCGAAGTTTGCGATGATTCATCGGGCTTAAAAGTGTGTACCACTAGCGATGTTCTGGTGTCTTTCAAACCTCCATCGGACTTCTTAAATTAAATCTCCCTTATTATCAAATAAAATATTTTAAACCACATATTTAAATACCAAAATGTGCAATTTCTAATCCTTAATATCGTTTTGTAAAGATTTAAAAACTTAGAAAACGTTAACTATTTTCTGTCAACATCGTCTTATTAAAATTGCATTTCAAACCAAATACAGATACATGCTATATAAATACATGATAAGTTCCAAATATTGGTTTTAAACATATGCATATATATTTATATTTTTGTAAAATTGTATACCAAATTTTTATATATCTTCTTTACACAAGTTTTAATATATTAGAAAAATAATAAATTCAAAACAGTATTTGATATTTTCTATTGTAAAGCTTGGCATTAGATAAACGAAGCTTTTTGCCCAATCTTATGTAATAATTTAATTATTAGCAAATCTACCAAAGATAAATCATAAAATGATAACATTTTGCACAAAATTCAGGCATTCCATGATTTTAGAAATTTTAATGACCAACTCAATCAGCCAATCTTAAATATCAAAACTAGTATGTAAAAATCCAGTTTACTTTCAAGTGCTTTTAATTGAAATTCATAAGATATAAGCTTTAGAAAATCATTAATTTTAAACTTTCGTAATTGATTCTTTTACAATCACAACTGATTATCAACCATAATTTTACGCTGTTATTTTTTTAAATTTTCACAGAACTTACTCTTTTATTAGTAAATACTTTTTGTAAAAAGTTAAAACTTATGCAAAAGGATATACAAGTAGACTTATAGTACCTAAAGTAATTATAGCATATATAATACCTATAGTACTTATAGCACCTAAAAGTATTGGCAAATATTTTCACACAAAATTACATATTTTGTTCTAAGTTTTGACCACTTTGTCTGACCTCTACCCTGCAACCTGTTCGACATGGTTGAACCTTCCAGTGGCAAGATCAAAAATGGCAAAAAGAGATTGTCAAATAGTGAAAAAATTAGGGGTGAAACAGATATCCGGCTGATTTTTAACTATCCGATATTCAGAAGCAGAGTGTCGGATATCCAATTACCATGCCGGATGAATAAAACTCCAGATTTTTTTTTGTGCCGATCTATTATCATTTTTTCTTGCTTTAAGTATTTTCCTGATAATACTACCAATGTATTCTGCAGATTCTTCTTAGAATTTTTCTTTGACTATTCGAGTGGGTAGGTAATGAAGTGATAACTTTCTTGTTAGAAACTGACCAAGTTCACTTTAGACATGGTGGGTCACAGAATAAATAGTACTAGGAAGATAGATATGCTGCAGACATTCAGAACCAGCCACTAGCTATCTTAAGAGTATCTTTGAGTTTGAACAATCCACACGCATGGTTGTGTGCATTTAAATATAGTACAATTTAGATAAGCAATTTGGAAATATTTCAAAATTACATTTTCAAATGCATCGTACAGTAAAGCTTCAGTCATTTCAAAATCAATATGAACAGTTTATTAAAGAACTGTTAAGAGAAGATCTTTTCATAAAAAAACCAGTTTGGATATCCAGTTTGCAATGTGCACCGGATATCTGGCATAACCACTATCCGGTTCATCCCTAGAAAAGATACATAACGTTCTAATATTGTATCCTAATAATAAACTATTTTAGGGAAGAGGGGATAAGAGGGTTTGAACCGTTATCACATGAAGAGCACAACATCTGAGCTGGTACCCCACACTTCAACTTTGACACAACACCCAACATGTTGGTATTTATACTCTGATAGATGCACCAGCCGTTCTATGATGTTAGAACTCACAAACCACCAATTACGAGCTCATCAGTCTTATGATCAAGGAATCAAGGTTGATCTGGAAATCCTAAGAGCCTCGCTAGATCAACCTAAGAAATACCATGTGAATTATAGCTATTGTTTGATTCAATACAACTATGTCATCTCAAAAAGCAGATTTATGGAATTTTTTTTCAAACTCAGTTTGCCATCTTTTAAACCTTGTCACCGACGACATAGCCTGCAGGATCTGAAAGGTACACAAGCCCCTCCACCAACGTCAAGGTGGGTCTACAGGAGGAGAAAATATTTTGTTTTTAAATAAAAGTTTGACTATTTTTGAAGTCACTTGTTTAAATATTTTCCAATTACACACAAACTAACTATTCAAAAATCATTTTTGTTCCGTGATACATTTGCATTAAATACTCTATGCTACATTACAAAAATTTGTAGTTTAATTTGTATCATATATGAGGAAAATACATTTATTTTTACTTTTTTCAAAAACAAAAAAGTTTTTACTAATGTAAATGTAATAAGTAAATTGGTTAAATTTGTACTCCCAACTTTCATAAGAAATACAAACACATTTGTTAATTTAAAAAATTTACTTAACATTTTGACTTACAAAAAGTTTAAAACGACACTGTTGTGTTTCACTTTGCCATGTTTTTTAAAAATATTCTGTTACTTTTATGGTTTATGAGAACTTTTGATGTCAAAATAGCAAATTTTTATAAAATGAAAAATATCACTTAAAATCTAAAACAATGTACAAGCTAATAATAGTACAACTGTACAAAATGCTAAAGTTTGTTTATTTTATGGAAAATTCCTACAAAATTAACATTTTATAAAGTGTCTTAATGTTTATAACCTGAAATTTTATCATGCATACAACAATACCTGAAATCTAGATATAAAATATAAACACATTATTTCAATGCTTATGTAAACTGTGAGTGGTGAGAATAAATTACATATTTTTATTAAATTTCAAATTAAACTGGCGGAATTTTTTTTTATTTGTGATTACTGATTAAATTTTTTTTTCTAATATCTTTTTGCCTAAAGCAGACATGTAATTGGTAAAACAAAAATTAGATAACATTTTATTTTTATGTTGACTGAAAAGATCATTCCTTAGCTGAAATTAATCATTCAATAAAAAATTTGAGAGCTCTTATCACTGATTTGCAGAAAAATTACATACTTGCTAAATGGTCATTTAAAATATAACAACTAAAAAATTCTAATTGTAAAAATGCATATATATATTTTTTAATTATTTATGTCTTATATACAGTTTAGGTATTAGGCAACGTGGTATGAAAAAAGCCAAACCTACTTGGCAAATTTGTGAAGTCATACAGTGAATTCTTGTTTAATTTGCAACAATTTTGCTTTATATGAAAATTATTTAATGATAATAAATTGGTTATTGGATGATATTAAAAAATAAAATATTGATGTGAAAAGTTAAACTTTGTTTTGTAATTCTAGCTTAACTCAGCTAAACTGCTGCTTTATAAAATCAAGCTTAAACACTGGTTTTATATGTCTATTTTATGTAAACTTTTATTCAATATAAAACATATTACTAAAACTAAAACAGTGAAAAATATTAAGCATGCATTATGTTCTTACTCATTTCGGTTTGAAGTTTAAAAGTTTTATGTTTTAATTTGCTTTCATTAAAAATAAGAAAAAAGACAAATCTATTGCAAAACAAAAGAAGAAGTTTATCTATCAAATAAAGGTACATTTTAAAGCGATTTACAACATACCATTCATTGATTTAACAAGGGTATTGCGTTGATGCCCCAGAATTTCTTCTTCACTTTGGATCTAAATTAGTAAAGAAATAAACAGGAATATTTGTAGCCAGTGGAATATCAGCATTGAAATTAAGATATTTATAGACCAAAAATAAAAAGACAACCAGGAAACTAATTTGTTTTTAAATCCCTGAGCACTTACTTTTTTAAAAAATCTTGAAATTTAATGGATTTTTCATGGCACTTTTTATAGTTATTAATGCTTGCTTAACGAACAAAATAGGAAAAAATTATTCAAAATCTAAAAACTTCACAAGCTAATCCTAAAATTAAACAAAATAGATAGTTAAAATTCCTACAGATTGGCAGGTCAATTATAGAATGCCATTTGCCTTTAATAAAAGACTATCTCCTGAAGACCATATATAATTAGATATTGCTTAATACCTGTTTTACGATATTATTATTGTATAATTGAATGAAGTTGTCTATGTCATTCACAGTAAATAATGAGAAAGTATCTAATAAATAGACCATCTTTGCTCCCAACTAGGACATACACAAAAAACATGATTTGAAAATCAATGAAACAGGTAGTTTCCTTTGATACAAGTTTGAAAAGTAAATTTCTGCTTTATGTATTTTTTAATGTTGTAGAGGTGTATTTAATTAAAATCTTCACTATAAGATTATTACTAGTCAGCAAGAGTTTGCTGGCAGCACAGATTATTTCGGTAACCCACAACAGCCTTAGATCCAATGATTTTATTTAACAAAGTAGGGAAAGTTATGTGTGCTATAACTTGTTAAAATGTGGCCTCAAAAACCAAATGCTATTGATCCTGACATGTGCTGAAATTTAGCAGCTGAAAAGCAAACTAAAGGAAGTCCGGGACCAGATAAAAAAGATATTCAGTTAAGAATGTATTTGTTTTAACTATCTTTGGATAGCATTTTTTTTAGGTCTTCTGAAACTTACCATGCAGTGGAGATTTAAGAATGAATAAAGTATTATTTTTTGTATTTTTTTAACCTTTTATATAAGTTAGTAAGTGATGTTTTACATAAAGAAATTAGGTAGAGGTTAAAAATGTTATCATTTTTAATGCATTTGTAATTTATAGACTAGATGCACCTTACCAAATAGAATAAATGGTTTTGCAAAAGGATTTCAATTATTCCAATACAGTTTTGGCAACAGCCAACACATTTTTTTCTATGAAATTGATTGAACGGTTTTAAGTCAAACATTCAATGTGAAGTATGCATGCATATAGAACATTTTATATGGCCTTGCCTGGATCATGTTAAAAACCTAATTTTTATAAACAATTTAAGTAATAGGTTTTGGACTGCTTTGTTCAGATTTTTGTGCTTTCCAAAAATTTTACAAAGTATAAGGTCTTTTAGTCTTTACTAATGAAACCACGGTTAAAGCTAGCTAAAAAAAATAAAACTTAAAACAGGGTGGCAACAAAATTCTGGGAAAAAAAGTTCCCTGATTTTCATGATGGTGTCACAAAAATTTCCCTGATTTTACAATTACGTTAAGAAATATTGAAATACATGGTTTGTATAGAACGCTACAATAATACAATAAATATATTGCATTATAAATGAAAAATTGTAAGCAATACTTATTGTCAGTTAAAATAATAATATGGATACAACACAAATTACACAATTGCAACAGGCATAATAGTAATTAAAAATGTTCTTTGGAAGCAAATAATGCAAAAAAAAAGCAAGTTTTTCAAATTATTTCTTTTGGAGACACTTTTAAATGTTTAATATTTCCTATTCCAATCTTCAATAAATTACATATTTATTAGCCCCTCACCTGTTGCTTACAATCTAAAGTCTATCACACTTTGCTTTTGCTTCTCCCTCCAGTAATAGTTTACATTTTTATAAAAATAAAACTGAAAATATAAAAATGTGCTTAGCCATGCTTTTTTTCAAATTCTTTTTTTTAACTAAAACAATATATTGACAACTAAACTACAGAATATAGGGCATAATAGAAGATAATTGCTGTTTTAATGATCCAAAATTGAAAATTTCCCTGATATTTTGAAAAATTCCCCGACATTTCCAGAATAAAAAAATACCTTGATAATTCCCCGATTTGAGGGTTTTGCAGGTTATGTTGCCACCCTGTAAAATAACATTTAAAATAACCTACCTTAATCTTTTTAGTCTTCCATTCATCCAAAAGCATCTGATACTCTTGAATCTTCTGGTCAGCTTCCTGCAAACTTTCTTTTATTTTTATTTCCTTATTGGATATCTTTTCCAGCTCCTTGAGGATGGCTTTCAGCGACCCAGTCACAGAATTGTTAGGCTTGCCCGACGGATGTCTCACTGCAGGGGACGGAATAGGGGCCTGACTTGCATTACAATTGGTTGCAGACTGGTCATCACAAACCTTATTCAGAACCGCAGGATCCAAAGTCCGGATTGCATCAATGAGAGGGTCATCAAACTCCTTCTTAACTTTGACATTTCCTGATGCAAATAAGTTGATTAGAGATTCCACTGGTGTCATAGTTGCTTCACTGAGGCCACTGTTTCCAAGACTTCCTTCTTGGTTTTGAAGAAAATCATTTAAATTGAAAGGCTTGGTATAGCTTTGATTGAGACCGTTTTCTGTGAAACAACAAGTTAATTAAGTATTTCATAATATATCGCAACATTAACAGTCGTTACTTTAGTATAATGAGGATAACACAAATTAAGAAAGTTCTTCTATACCAAATTAAGTGCTTGAAAATTTTAATATTATATTTAAGTAAAGACAGGGTTCCCACTCATTTTTCAAAATAAAAAAAAAATCTTTAAAGGCTTTCTAAGGGCAAAAAAATGTTTTTAAAGACCTTTTTAATTGTGCTGCTTTTGTCAATTCAAAAATTTTAAAGACAAATGACTGCAGTCATCTTTCAGATTAATTAACGAAAACGTTAACGCCACTAAGATGGGATGTGCCTTCATTGTCTACAATAACGGCCAGCGTACTTACTTTAAACAATCAAGACTTTCGGACCATGCAACAGTTTATCTAGCTGAACTATATGCGATCAGTTTGACGACGAGAAAGGCAGCATAAATCACTACATTTACGAATGCAGAGAATTTGAACTTCTTTGTTATCAGGCTTTCCCTCTCAATTTCGCAGCCCTACCGTTACAAGCTTTGCTCCTAAACAAGTCACATAAACTCTACTTTCAACAAGTGATTCAAAGTATCATGGAAGCATGAGACTTTTAAATGTTGAACTCTAGTAAAAGGTGAACTTTTTAGGTACTCCAAATTGCTGGAAACTTTAACTGTCTGAACTCTCACGAACATTACTATAAACTCCTTTTCATATAGGTTAACACCTAAGTCTATTATTTATTTGAATCTATGGAAATGCTCTGATAGTGAACAATGAGTTTATCACTCACTCTTCGGTACATCAATGTTCTTGTATAGAATTTAAGTTAGTTATTAAGTCTTGTATTTCCATGCACATTTTTCTAGAATTTAAAATAGTTATTAAGTTTTGTGTTTCCATGCATATTTTTTCCAGGTACGCCTCCACATGTGGGCAACCACCCAGCATTGTTGTAAAATTATATTCTTTAAATACCTTATGTTACAAATACATCGAGCATGTTGCTCACACTCACTAAGTGCTGGATATTTACGAGTACAAAATGTATATGGAGAAAATTACTTTGTAGTCACAATATGTTGCCCGAATATCCTTAGGGACAGGACGGGCTAATAAAATAATAATCTTTCAGATTAAGTAAAAAATTACTTTCTAAATGCAAAGTTGTGTTTAAAAGGTATCTTAACGAAACATCATACATTAACCGTATAAAATGGGTTTAGGATATAGCGAAAAAAACAGCAATTTCTATATTGCTTAAGATTTTGCTACAATCAGAAGATTTAGAATTAAAAAGATATACATAAAAGAATAAAATTTAAATTAAACAATTTTTAATAAAAAATTGGCATTTTGCAATGGCCTTTTCCCCCAATATTGAAAATGGGGATTTCTTTTAGCGAATTTAGAGCAAATTATATTAACTCATAATGGTATCCTTCATTTTTAGTTTAGTTTTAAACATTTGATTATCAGAAATAGAAGTTTTGTAAAAAAAAGGCACATTGTTTCTCAAATTTCATAATTTCAATATTCATATTTTTGACAAAAATGTATCTGGGTCATCAAATAACTATTATCAACAGTGTCACAGATTCTAAGTCAAAAATAAAGACTTCAAAGGGATCTTAAAAATGAAAACCAAAAATAAAGTTTTTAAGGACCAGTGACCCTGAAAGAATTAGTAATAAATTTTTTTAAGTTATTTGTACATTTTATTCAGTAAGTGTGGTTATTTGTAAATCCTAAACCAAACATACTATATATAAAGCAGTTAAAATAAATTAGAAATTAATTACCAATTGAATCGACTGGTTCCTTTTTGGGCACTATGGTTTCGGGAGCTACTTCCTAAATGTATAACAACAACAAAAATATTGAAATAAGGTCTTTAAATTCACTTTTATTTTATCATAAATTAGAGTCGAAAAATAGAAAACACATTTGAAAAATTTTCAGAATAAATCAATAACACTTTAATTATTCATAAGGTCTAAACTATGTGCATAATGGGTAAACAATAAACAGTTTGGTTGGTTACACACCAACCATCATTTTTTGATATTATGGCTAAACTAACCAGAAACTTATTGCCTAACATGAATTCTAAGCAGCAATGAACGTCCAAACATTTTTATTATTGAAATCTGGTATGAAAGTAGGAATTAACGGGATATTGGTTTTGATGGATATCGGATATCCAGTACACATTACAAACTGGATACCTGAACTGGATTTTGCCGGATATCCGGCAGGTTTTTCTTTACTACACGAATTTCTCTTAACTGTTCTTTAATTAACTATTCATATTCATACTGATTTTGAAACGGCCAGAGTTGAACTGTACAATGTGCTTCAAAATGTAATTTTGAAATATTTCCAAATTGCACTAAATTTAAATGCTAAAACTAGCTCTTATGACACTGGAGAATAAAAAATAAATAATATTATATAACGAACAGAGATGTAGCTGTGCACCCTACACACCACCAACCATGTGAGTTGTTCATTGTTCAAACTGGAAAATGTCTCAAATTGTCTGCAGCATATCTTATATCTGCCTTATTATCAATTATCTGAGATCCACCATGTCTGAAATGTACCATGTCAGGTTTTAACGAAAAAGTTTTCACTTCACACCTTACTCAAATAAATAGAACGAGAAAAATTCAAGATTTCATGCAGAATACGTTGGAAATATTTTCATTAAAATACTTAAAGCAAGAACAAAAGATAATTGTTCACAAAAAAAAAAATCTGCAGCATTTTATTCATCTGGATATCCATCATGGTAATCGGATATTCTGCACTTTGTTTTCGGAATAATTACCGGATAGTATAAAAGTATAATTACCGGAGTTTATATTTATAGTATAATTACCGGGTACTTAAAAATCAACTTGGATATTGGATATCCGTTTCATCCCTACATGAAAGGATAAACTTTTCAGCAGCAGGTGAGCGAAAGAAACGACTCTAATCCAATAAGTAAGAGGATCAACACAAAAAAAATCCTATGCACTCCTATATAAAATAATAATCTTTACATCGCCTATTTATTGCAAAATGTTGAATGTGAATATTTTACAGTTAAAAAATATTTAAAAAATTATTACTTTTAAAACCATATAAACCAAGCATATAACAATGTCAGGTGACTACTGCATAATACAAAAAAAGATATTTTTAGAATATTTTACAAAGTTATATGATTGACTTCATAAATCTCAACCTTTGCCAAAACTTCAACAGCACAATGTTTTTCACATGAGGAACTATTATTTTTAAGTGACTAAAAAGTTATTTTGTAGAAAATTTAAGATTTTTATCAAAATCTGCAAGAAATATATATATAATCATATATTCAATGTTTTCTGGGGAGGTGTTTTAAAACATCTCCCCAGAAAGCTATGGATCCAATGGGAAATATTGGACACATCTGGATTGTAAAAATAAACCAATAAATAAATCAGTTATTTATTGTCTTACCAAACATCCAACGATAGAGGAAAATATATATATAATCATCTACAGTTATGAATTGCTTATTCAAAATACTAAAAATTAATTTCTATATTTTTTTAGTAAAAGGAAGTTTAGGGTTTTTTAATTAACTGTTGGTAATTGATTTCACAAATTACTATTTTTAAGAAGAAGGTATTTGTACACAAACAAGCACCAACAACTTTTTTAATGTAAAAATATATAACTAATTACACATGTGCTAGTGAAACCACTATATTTCATGATAGTGTGTATAATAATGGATCACCAAATTTGTATTATATAATTAAAAAAAACTCTTAATTTTAAATAATGTATGAAAATAATAACACTGCACTGTAATATAATATTAAGTTATTTACCTCTAGAGGGGACTGATTTCTTTTACTTTTTACAGAAGGTTCTCGAGACATTGAAGAGTCACGACTTCCGCTTATAACTGCATCTAAAACAGATTCAAGGTTTGTTGAGCTTGTACGCTTCTTGGATGACTTTTCAGTTGATGATTTTCTTTTAAGTTCATTAGATGGTACTCTTGGACTGGCTTCTATCTGCAAAGAACTTGTTTTGGTTTTTGAGGACTTGGGGATTGAATAATTGGAATTAGGAGAATCCAATTCTGGAAGAGATTCAGAATTCAATGTTCTTTTTTTCGAATTAGAGGAGACAACCTTTTTATTTATTCTAGAACCCACTTGTGCCACTGTTTCACTAGATGTATCCCGAGGAGAAAGAACGCAGGCATCAACTTCCACAAGAGAAGCAAGAGTGTCCATAGCCGAGTTCATTTCATCAGAAGCAGAATCCCTTCGATCGATTCTGCTCTCAGACTGCTGCTTGAGCCTCAAAAGGTTTTCTTTCTTCTTTGATTTTGAAAATTCGGTTACTAAACGCCTGACTTCTGCCTCGTCTTTGGAATTGGAAGGGTTTATCCAATGGGCTATCCTTTTCCCTGTCGCGTGTTCCGTTTGCTCTTTCTTTTTTTCCTTATCGCCTGTGGCATCCTGCTGTGCATCATCACTATCCACACTGTTTCTAATAGCCAGAGATGCATTTCTAATAGCTCGAACACTTTGATTGCTTCTTTTCAATGGCTTTGCTACAGGAACCTTTGTTTCTTCATGCGACTTTGCTAAATTTACATCTGAATCGCCAGTTTCTACTTTTTCGGCATCCTTGGGTGTGGTGCTGTCTGATGGATTGCTTTGAAAACCAGCATTGCTTTCTAGAGGATACTGTGCTGATTGCAAAGGAAAATAGTTCTCATTCGAGTTAAATGGTTCATAATAGCCTCCAGTATCCAAAAAGAATGGGTTTGCATCATTTGGATTTAGGTTAGGATATTGGCCCTGAAAGTATCTATTATTTTTTACTGGCGGATGCCAACCACTTCCGTCATTATTCCATTTGTGAGGATTCTGATTATTGTTCCACCAAGCCTGTCTTCTGGCATTCGGATTCTCGAAATGCCTAAGGTTACCTCGAGGTGGTGGACGAAAACCGCTACTTGGATGACCCATGTTCCTGTATGCATAATGCTGATTCTCTGCAGGCATTGTCCTAACAAAAAATCTATCATCCCTATGGTTCCAAGTTTGAGGATTATTTTGGTTGCCGTCATTTGGCATGTTGGAGCTGACTTGAGTGAAATCGGAAGACTGTTGTACTGGAGATATTTCTGAACATGTGTTATTTTTATTTGATTTAGTGGAAGGGGAAAACAGAGATCGTTTGTTAGGTTGTCTGGCAGAATTTTCATAAGTTACTAGTCTTTTATCAGATTGAGAAGGATTTTTGGACGTTGTGTTTGTATTTTCTATATTGCTAGCATTGTTTTGGGTGTTTTCCGGAACTTTCTCGACTTTTGTAGGAGAATTTAAAGTAATCTTTATTACATTCTGCTTTTTTACTTGCCGCTCGAGTTTCTTTCTAGAAGTTAATTATGAATTTATTACATAAAGATAGGTAAATTATAAGCATTCCATTCTAAAAGACTATAACATTCTATATTGCATTCAGATCTACAATAGGTAGGTACATCAGAAATAAAAAAAAAATAGTTTTTTTTGTTGTAATATTGGCGAAATATATTGACAGTAAAAATTGGGCTTTAAGTAGCATCTGATAAAAGAAATGTGTGTTATTAATCCATTAACAATTAAAAAAAATTATCTTTCTTCTAATATTAACCCTTAAACTGAGTTAAAACTATTAACTGCAGTGTAATTGTATGAAATAAAAATTGCAACTTTATTATTTCACTCTGAGTGGATCTGGCCCATAAAGTCTAAGTTACTAGTCTTTTATCAGATTGAGAAGGATTTTTGGACGTTGTGTTTGTATTTTCTATATTGCTAGCATTGTTTTGGGTGTTTTCCGGAACTTTCTCGACTTTTGTAGGAGAATTTAAAGTAATCTTTATAACATTCTGCTTTTTTACTTGCCGCTCGAGTTTCTTTCTAGAAGTTAATTATGAATTTATTACATAAAGATAGGTAAATTATAAGCATTCCATTCTAAAAGACTATAACATTCTATATTGCATTCAGATCTACAATAGGTAGGTACATCAGAAATAAAAAAAAATAGTTTTTTTTGTTGTAATATTGGCGAAATATATTGACAGTAAAAATTGGGCTTTAAGTAGCATCTGATAAAAGAAATGTGTGTTATTAATCCATTAACAATTAAAAAAAAATTATCTTTCTTCTAATATTAACCCTTAAACTGAGTTAAAACTATTAACTGCAGTGTAATTGTATGAAAAAAAAATTGCAACTTTATTATTTCACTCTGAGTGGATCTGGCCATAAAGAAAACCATAATGGTTAATGCATGCTCCAAATTCTTATTAATACTAATAGTTTAAACAATTCAATTTAAAATAATATAAATATTAGTTTAAAATTTTTAATTCAATAAATAACTATTTATTTTACCTAGGACAAATTTTCGATTTTAAACATTTTAAAAAATGTCATTTTAAAAATGAATATTAGCAAAAAAAATAAAAATTTAAGTCAGTTTCAACTGAACTACAAGTCTTTTGAACAATTTTGGTTTTAGTTCTAGGATGTGAAACAAAAATTATTGCATCTTTTTATTACTTTTGATTACTCTACCATTCTTAAAAATGTCTCCACAAAATAGTAATAGATAAAATTGTTTTTCAAACTGAAGCAACATAAAATTTCATTGTAGAAAAAAAGGAATAATTTGATAACTATGATTAGGCATATTACTAATGTTTCTTAGATCACTAAAAGCAAGTACATACAAATTGTTAGTGAGCTGAAACATCGTGTCGGGTGTAAAAGTTATAGATTAAATAAAAGAACAGTACTACAATTAACACACATTTATAAAGATAAACAGTGGTTTTTGATGACTCAAAATGTTGATTTTAGCTATTTTGATTGATGTTACCTTTTCTTTTTAATGTGTAATGAAGAAGTCTGACTAGTCTGCTTGAGTAATTATTATGAGTTTTGTAAGTTCCATAATTAAACTCATAAATTTTGTTAGTGTGCCTCTTAGTTATTTACTTCCTTTCCCCGAAATATCGGTGAGGAGAGATTACGTCATGTATTTCACGGTTATAACGACAGCAAATAGAGTAAATGTTTTTTACAGTAAAATCAAATGTTCAAAAAGTTGCAAACCAGGAAATATAATAAAAACACACTTTTTTTTAATGTTTGGTTTAAACCATATTAAGCATAATTTATAATATTGTTTTCTCAAATAAATTAAACTAAAATGAAAACTGTCTATTTTGCAGTGAGCGACTTCATCATTCCCTATACTCACTTTTCAAATGTAATAAACCCAATCATTCTTATCAAATAATGTATTGATTAAGATAGATATCAATTTGTCTGAATACAATGGTACAGTCAATGGGAAAATGTAGACACAAGTTACAACTCTTCCCCTAGATATATATAGCGACTCAAATTATTTACAATCCAATCCAATGGAAAATATGTTACTATTACAATTTTAATGACTAAACATTTGGCAGTGTTTATTGAAGGCTTTTTTAAAGGGGCAACCTGTTCCGACTTATCGTTTTCTTGGAAGATAGTACCCTTTCTGGCCATTTTCTGGAAAACTATCACCCTTCCTGTCTCGAACCGAGCTGTTTAGAATACAAAAATCAGTTTTCTCTGGCTTCAGAATGAGGTATCTGTGAATTTTCAGATTTTAAAGTAAAGAAAATTTCTTTTACTTGCAAATTTAACCCCATTTTTATTTCTTTTTTGCTTGAATGGTTCTCTACAAATTTGATTTAATTCATTAGGTACTTTTTATCAGCAGGAGCTATTGATGTTAATACTTAAATTATTAAAAAAAATTGCATTTAAGGAGATGTTACTTTAACTTCGATAATATATATATATTTTTTTAGAGTATGTAATTTTTTTAGCTTCGCATTTTCCTTCAATATTTGATTAAGATTTTTAAGTATTTTATTTATTATCATTATTAGAGGGTGGTGTCTCAGAGTTTGAGGCTCCTGCGGAGACGAAAATCTCTGGAAAGTGGAGGAGAGATATTTATATTTAGAAAAAAAAAGGTAAAAAGAAGAATCTTGAAGTAAGGCGGGGGAATGCTTATGTTTGCCTCAAAATATATTTAGCTACGGTTAAGCCAATTAAATATGTAAAGTTTATAACGGTGGCATTTAGCAGCAGTAATTTCTTTGATTTTCAAGATGGAGATTTTAAGTTTTCGAGCAAATAAATTTAATGTAAATTATCTCATCCATAATGACCATTGTTTATTTTTACTTTGATTTTTCAACCATCAGAGAATTGTTGTACTTTCTCTAACTAAATATAGTTAACAAATTTGAATTTTTCTGAAAACAGCAATGAAGACTTTATTTATTTCTAGAATTAATGTACTGCCATCTAGAATTTATGTATTTGTTTGTTGTTGAAATAAACAGCATCAATTTGATCAGTAATACATTCTATGTATTAGAAGTTAGCTATGAGTGAAAACAAATAAATACAGTATATAATCTATACAAAAATTCAATCATTTTTTTTATTTCAGTCCAGAATTTAAAAAAAAAAATTAGTTGTAAGCCATCGTTATTCCAGAAATGTTACAACAAAACTTAAATGTAGCATAAGAAAATTGGTAACTAAAAACTCGGTACCTAAAATCTTTTAAAGCTCGGCCTTTGTTTAATAACAACCCAATCAACAACACATAAAATGCTATTTTTTAGTAAACCTCATTCTTATAAATTTTTTTTAATTATGTGCAGTAGAGTGTTTCCTTTAGCAACTTGCATATACAATTAACCTAACTACAGGACTTTAACCAAAATTTCGAGCAAAATCCCATGCTAATCAAACACCCGAGTTCTAAAGGTTAATAAAATATATTAATTTACATGGAATGTAAAACTATGTAAATGAAATTCTAACTTTAAATTATTTTGATGCTTCTTTCCTTTTTCATGAGCCGCCCGATTTTTTTGGCCTACTTGAACTTTGCACACTTCACATGCTTCCTTCAAGCTAAATGAAAGAAATCATGCAACAGGTTATAAATACAAAATGTATGAATAAATTTCAATTGCATACTAATAATTAAAAATATATAAGCTTATTTTTAAAAAAATTAACAAATTTTTTTATTGTTTGTCAAAACATCAAATGATAATGTATTACAACGGATATATTTACTTACATTTTTTCCACATTCTTTTTATAATATGAATGGAATGATGTGGATGTATGAATGGAATATTTAAAATCAATTAAAAAAACACATTTAATTACGTTATTTTATTAATGTTAAAGAATGCAAAATTCGTATTTCCAGACACATGGTAACTTAAGTTTCCACTTCTGACGTTGATGGTTACATTTTTTCTATGGGAAAACGTGATTAATTTTACAATATTTGTTAGGAAATTTTTTGGTTGAAAATAATGTGTTCAGTGGAAATTTCTGGGGTCTTAATATTTTCTGCACCCCTGTTGTGACTTACATCACATGGCAGCTGTAAAATACATACAGTGTTCACTCTAGGCGTTTTTTGAAGGGCGGTCCGCCCTGCCCGCCCTTTTTTCATCTCGATAACGCCCTAATGCCCTTTTATCAAAACTGCCGCCCTCTTTAGAAAAAATTCCGCCCCTCTTGCCCTTTTCCGTCAAGCAGAAGTATCCTTGCTTCCTTAGCCGAAGTTGCAAGACTAGTCATTTTATTACCAAATTGCATCAGTTTTGTAAGGGGTCTGATTAGGATTACTTACAGATTTGGTTTTTAGGGAAAACGTTAATTATTAAATGTCAAAGTTTGGAGATCTTCATAAAGAGACATCAATTTTGAACGGGTCTTTTCTTCGAGGCCCCGAACCTTCAACTATAGCCCAATATGCAACTCTACCGTAATGTCAACCAACAAATCGGAATTTTTTTTTATTTGGGCACGGGTCCGATGTGTCAACGGGTGTCCACGCCTACGCCAAACTGTTGTTTTGAAAGTGCCCTTTTAAAAACAAGAAGTGCCTTTTTTAAAAACAGGGTGCCCTTTTAATGCCAACAGCGCCCTGCCCCTTTTTATTTCTAGAGTGAACACTGATACATATATAGTGCAAAATTAAATTTACTTAATTCTGTATTTAGAAACTTAAGTACTACTTTTTAGTAAACACATTTCTTTCTTAATTACTATTTATGCACTGTGCAGTCATGCTAAAAAAAAATTAATATTATTATTGTATATTTCTTTTATTATCCATTTTTATTTCACAAAATGCATAGTGAAAAGTTTCAATAGCATTTTGTTTGGTAAAATGTAAATAATGCTACTTTGGCGACCACTTTTTCTCGCCAACAAAATAAATGTAAGCAAACTGTTCTATTTTTTTTATTTACATCAATTAATGATACCACATCTAAAAATTGAAAATTAAATAAATCCAATGCAGAATTCCCTTACCTAGAATCTTTCATATTTCTTGAATTCTTTATAATAATAGCCTAAAAAGTATTCTACAGTTATTTAAATAAATTTTTAAAAAGTTATTCAAAAGAAAATATGGTCAATTCCTAGTGTACAGTGCCCACGTCAAATGTGGTTTGGCGACAATTGATGTGCGACAAACTTTATAATTTGACAACCCTATTTCATAACTTCGCTAGCAATATCATGATGTAAAGCAACCCTATATATTTTTTTTTCTTGCACGGTTTCACGTTGTTCAACCAAGGCCTTGGCGCCAATTTTCAGGACAGCGCCAAGGAGGCATCGTACACTAGGAATTTACCGAAAATATTTTTTATGTATTAATAAAAATTACAAATCTTCAAAGCTCTATAAAATTAACATCATTTTTTTTAACTAAACTTTTCTAATGCATTCAAGAAATTATGTGAATAAAGTGTGTCACAGTTATCCCAAAACTCAGAAAACATAGAAAGGATAAAAAGTTATTTTTTTTTAATATGGTTGTATACCTATCTTTATACTTTATATACCATATCTTTTACATTTCATTGAAAAAGTTTAATAACTATTATTATTCTAATAAGTAAATTTATCCACTACGTAGGAAATTTCCAGCACCCAGCAAATGAAAAATACTGAGTAATATACATTTTTAAATATTGTTTTTATTTGCTATGCATTCTAAGATTTTAAGAAATAATTTAATATTTCTAAGATTTTCGTTCGGCAAGAAATTCCAAAACCTTACTAAGTGTTTTGTTCGCACCTGTGTCAAATTTCATTTCGAAATGAAATTTGTAAAAATTCATTTTAAAAACTAGATTACAAAATGAACCGATTATGTTGACAATATCATCCTACTGAAGTAGAATAATTGTTTGTCATCCTTTTCTATTACAGCACATAATACAATAAAAATATATTCTGTAAAATTTACAAAATATTATTCATTGGATATTCTACAAAAAGCATACTTGCGAAACGGATTTCAAAGAAACAGATTTGGATGACATTAGTTCAGCTAAAGATTACAATTTATTTACAATGGCTCATGCTAGTCTTGAATAACTTAGATAACGTTATTTTTTGTGGGAATACTTGTAAACTGTATTTCAAAAACATGTGTTAAACAAAATTCACTTTTAGTTTAATTATTGTTTACACTTTACATGCAAACCACGTGACATTACATGAGTTTAGTTGTTTACATCTAACCAGCAGCTAAACAGAGGTTCCATCACTGGACTGAGCTCAAATAATATTAAGGTTGGAATGAGGACTCTCCTGAAGGGAAAATTAACTTTATAGTGGCGCGCAAATTAATACAGTTCTACGCACGATAATGTCATGGTACGGTTAGTCTACTCTCTAATTCTCATTTGTCATGCCTTGTAAAAGGACTAATTTTTACCCTACTCGTAAGCTCATAAAGGCTCAAAAGTCTGTAATCCGGTCGCGGACATTCATCAAGTGGCATATACTGAGGCATAACAATATTGACCTTGGAGTGAAGACTAAGCATGCTCGACCACTTTACGATTTTTTTTAGCAAATGTGGAAAAAATATCCTTTTATTTGCATACATTTACGTTAGATTTAAAAACATATTTCTATAGTTTTCAAAAATACACTAAATATTACACAATTAATATTCCTAGAATACGTACAGCCGGGGGAAAAAAACGAACCACCAATGATTATTTCGTTAGTTTTTATAGTAGAGCTAAACTTAATATAGCATTTTGTAGGGAATAAAGTATACTACACATTGATATACAAAAAATTTGCATAGGGGATTATTTTCATACTCGAATCCATACCAACTTTAAAATTTTCAATAGCAACACCTACTTTTAAAAGCGCAAAAATGTTCCCCGCCCTCAAAATAATCTAAATATAAATTTTCGTTAATTTCCTACATTTATATGCAGAGATATTAGACAATATGTATCGATCTTATTTGAGGGCTACCTCCACATTGGACAAAGTATTAGTCAGACTTCGAAATGAAAGACGCGTGTAGAAAATGTATTAGCGTTAGCTGTGATTCTGCTTTTCCCGTGGTTCTTCTTTTCGTGAACAAACCACAGATAAGATAAGGCTAGCATATAATTGTTGATGCAGTATGTATTATCCTCTGTTCAATTCTCTGTTACTACTTTCAATGTGATTGTATATAGTATTTTTGATGGCGTCAAATTTTATCATTTGTATTCTTAAGAGTTTCTGAAATTATATAGGCAAATGACAAAATTAATATTGAAAGAAAAATTTAAAATTATAGAATATATCTTGATTTTTTTTTTATTTAAAGTTTAAATACACATATACCAATGATTTACTTTAATTTTAAAATTCAGATGATTTTTTTTAATTCTATATTTAAATGAAATATTGCAAATGTTATATTTACAAACTCAGTTTGAATTGAGGTTATGTAATTGCTCATTTTCCATAAGATTATGCTTGTCTTAGGTTATACAGGGTGGCCCAAAATTATTTTAATCAAAATTATTTTAATTGATAGGACATTGGACTTGGATCATATTTACCGTGCACCACTCCCGTGCACCCCTCGCCGGTATATAAGGATTTAAAATTTTATGCCAACACGATCACAGCGCTTTTAATTCTCGAAATTAGTAAAGATTTCTGTTAAGGTTTGCTGATTTTAAATTTGTGTATGACCCCTGAAATGATCATTTACAAATACAAATATTGACGACCAACAACAGGCTCAAGGCCCAACAAGGTTGATCCATCTAGTACCTCTTAACTATCCCCCAATGCATATCTAACTTCTTCTTAAAATCCGTTACTCCTTTACAATTAACAATATTCACTGGCAAGTTGTTCCATTTGTCTATTACCCTATTATAGAAATAGTGTTTTCTCCCTTCCCGATTAAAATGGGATTTGTTTAACTTAAACCCATGACCTCTCGTTCTATCACTCATATTAAAATCTAAACCCTCCACATCTCCTTGTTTGATAAATTTGAATAGTTGAATCAAATCTCCCCTAACCCTTCTTTCTTCCAGAGTATACATATTCAAATTTCTTAATCTATCTCCATAATTCATGCCTGAAAACCCTTGAACCATTTTAGTAGCCCTGTGCTGAATTTTCTCTAACAATTCAATGTCTTTTTTAAGATATGGTGACCAGAACTGTACAGCATACTCAAGATGTGGCCTTACTAAACCTCTGTACAATGGCAAGATAATATCCTTAGATTTTGATGAAACACTTTTCCTGATGTACCCCAACATTCTATTAGCTTTTTTGCTAGCCACTGTACATTGATTTGTTACATATTTTAATATAGAAAAAAAACTACAAAGAGGAAAATCACGAAATTTTAGATATGGATATAAAGCGTTTTTCTGAATCCATCACTATCAAAATATAGCATGGTTGCTGTTCATGAATTTTATGAATATTAATATCCTAATTTAATTAAATTAAAAAATATACATATAAGTAATGAAAGTTAGTGTATTTCTTTTGGGTCGTTTAGAAGTAACACGGATAAAAATGTCAGCTTAATAAAATTATTATTTCGAAAGATATGATTAAAAGTTTAAGAAATTCATTTAACATTACAAGTTCTAAACTTTCGAAATTCATAATTAAAAAACTACTTAACCAAATGACTTGCAAATGGATTCTTAGAGATAAATTTTGTAGTAGATTTTAAATATTGAATCAAAATTGGGTGTTGCTATTGGAAATTTTAAAGTTGGTGCGGATTTTAATATTTAGATAGTCCCCTATGCAATTTTTTTTTGTATATCAATGTGTAGTAGACTTTATTCCATACAAAATGATATATTAAGTTTAGCTCTACTATAAAAATTAACGAAATAATTATTGGTGGTTCGTTTTTTTTCCCGCAGCTGTACATCATTAACACATAAACAGCCCGGGTAAGTTTTCAATTCCGCTCTTTCATATAACTCCACGTCGTGGAATCATCCAATGAGGATGAATGGCATCATGCAAAGGAAAGTGGGCTGTATCGACCAGGTGATTATTAACCCATTCCAATGTCCGCTGACCTTTGTTCCGCTCCGCGTGAAAGAAAAAGTACATTGAAATCTCGATAATTGTGTTAAAGAATTTTCTAAAACTTAGCCAAGACATTTATCTTTATTTTCAAATTTAATAAGAGAGCTAACTTGTTTCAAATAAGTTTTATTGTAAAATAATAATTTTAAAAAAAAATTATTAAATATTTTTTACTGTGTATTTTAAGTTGTTATACTTCAAATAACAAAAAGTAGTGATTACATATAAAAGTGCAGTATTTATTTAATTTTTATTTCGGCAGTTAGAAAGGTGGTCAACGTGGGCACCTCCTGGATTTAGCATTCGCAAATTTCAGTGTTTAGAATAGTATAAACTTTGTGCAGTATTGTAGTAAGTAATGTTTAAGTAGTTTAGTAATGTTTATTATTACTGTTTAGTAAAAATATTACATCAACTGAATGTACAAACAGCTGTAGTTTCCTCCATGATGTATTTGATTTTGGCCACTTTCGAAGGCAGCGCACTGGTGGGGCCGCACTGCCCTACAAATAACGAATCCTTTGTCTTTTTAAGTCATAATTTTTTTCAGATAATATTTAATTTTATAAGAAGCTTAATCAGATATATGGCTTGTTGGGTAACGATTTCGCGAAAAATCTCCTAATCTATCTGCATTTTGTGTTTTACACATCCACACAAATAATTCCCTGACATTGAGCTTACAGGTCCATGAAACAACTGGAACAGTCCGATGATGTACATTACATAAACGCGTTTTATATCATTTTATTCCTCTATAAAATATTTTTTATTTTAAAATTGACAAATACAGCTGTAATAAAAGCGAAAATGCCTTAAATTTAACGGATATATCGAATGTGCGATTTCTGGATGATAATAATTATTACACTGCAAAAAAATGTGCTTAAAAATGAGTATATCAACGTACTCGTTTATCTTTGAGTACAATTACATCGTAAATGAGCGACGATGTACGTACTTAAATTTAAGTAATCGTCCTCTCGCAAAAATGAGCAGTATGATTTAACATTGTAATATCAGCTAATTCTGCTCAAGCCATCTTAACAAAGCGACCTGGCAAACTTAAAATAGTTGCTCAGAAGGTGGTTTTCCACATTATTTGATATCAATTGCATAAATGGAAACTGATTTATTACATCTCAATTATCTTGCTTCCCATTCTTTTGCCACACCTTTTTAAAATTTCTTATGTTTATAACTTCTTCATGTCACCCTGGTAGTACAACGGATAAGACACTGGACAGCGGTGCCTTAGGCTATGAGTTCAATTCCCGGTAAGTCTTGGTGGTAATTGTCGATATTTATTGAAAGTTATTTATGAAGGCAGCCAATGTAGGCAAGCTGCTACACTTTTTATTCATTTCTACTAATTTTTGAGTGCATGTCTTTTTCAAAAATGGAACTTATGTATAATGTGCTATGATAAGCATGGATGTAATAAGCATAATGTTATAAAAAATGAGTGCATTTTACTTATTTTTGAGTACCTATTATTAACAGTGTACCTTCTCTCAAAAAGAAGTGAAGTGATCGGCAATGCTTAGTTCTCGCTCCAGTGCTTACAGTGTAAAAAATGCTAAAAAATGAGTACATGAACGTACTTGTGATTACGTTCATGTACTCATTGTGAGTACTTTGTGAGTACTTTGAGTACAACTGCATCGTAAAGGAGCGATTACGTACTCAAATTTAAGTAATCGTACTTTCCCAAAAATGATCAGCATGGTTTAATATTGCTAATCTCAGCTTCTATTTAAGCCATCTTAACAAAGCGACCTTTCAAACTTAAAATATTTGTTGAGAAGAAGGTTTCCCACATTATTTGATGTTGATTGCTTAAATGGAAACTGAGTTATTACGATTCAATTAGCTTGCTTCCCATTCTTTTTCCACGCCTTTCTAACATTTCTTCTGTTTATAACGTCTACATGTCGCTCTGGTAGTACAACGCATAAGGCCCTGGACTTCGGAGTGGACGACATCAGGCAGACGGAATGGGTTCGATTCCCTGTAAGTCCTGGTTATAATTGTTGAAATTTATTGAAATTGATTTATGAAGGCAGCCTATGTAGGCAAGCAACTGCTCTTTTTATTAACTTTACTTATTTTTGAGAACTTGTCTTTTTCAAAAATAAAACTTTTGTATTCGAAGCTATGATAAGAATCGAATGTAATAAAAAAAAATGAATACATTTTACTTACTTTTAAGTACCAATTTTTAACACTGTAGTTATGTTATATTCCAGCTCAGTAATCCCGACTGGTCGTTAGTGACTGGTTGTTAGATCAGTGATCCCGACTGGTCGTTAGATCAGTGATCCCGATTGGTCGTTCACATGCACCTTTTCTAGAAACTCTATGGTCATGGGGTTTCTAGAAAAGGTGTTTATGAAGGGAGAGTGTTTTTCCTTATTATTAATAAAGAATGAATACATCAAACGCATCATGATCGCACTTTTATTAGCTTGTACATAGAAATGCAAACTGTCAAAAGAATCGTAATACAGTATCTAGTTGAATGAAAATAATGAGTTTTATCACAATAGTCCGTAACTGATATCTATGAGACGTTGCGCTGAAACTGATGCCTAGCACGTTTTGCAATATTTAGATTTATGATAAACATTAAGTCTTAAATGTAAGGTGGAGAAATGTAGAATATGTTTCTGGCTAAAGTTCTTGAGTAAAATAGAAAGGAGACGACGAGATAAATGTGTGACGTTTCAGTCCTTGAGAAGTTCCGAGGCTCGTTGGTTAGCCGCCGTAACTCTCGTCTTGTTTGATTCGGCCTGAAATACAAGTGAATACAAGAATGAAATGTAATTCAAAATCGCTATAAACTTTACTTTTCAATATCTATAACAACTACTTAACAACAACGAGAAACTGTGTTTCTCAACACAGTCAAATAATCACAAAAGCAAAGTCAAAAAGGCAAAGTCACAAAGGCAAATAATTACCTATTTCGGCAAAGTACCAAGTTAATTTAAAAAGAATTCCCAGAATATATTATCGTTTTCTAATTGATATAAGTTGTTCTAATTCAACTCTAGCTTTTTAATTTAGAAGATCAAAAATAAATAATTAAAAAATACGATATTATGCTTTTATTTTCTCAAGAATCTTTATAAGGAAATAAGAATTTTATCCTAAAATTAACCATTTATACACTTTTTATAACAAACAAAAAAACCTTTAAAGTAAGAAATAATGGTTAAAGTTGTAACATGTAAGAGGGTCAATTAATTAATATTTTATTGTATATTTATTTTGTGTTATAAAATTATTTGACATTGTAAAATTATAAAATCACAGAGTTTGAGAATTTGACAAAAATCCTTTATTTGAATTTTCATCAATGTTATCAATATTATCAGATATATTATTTTTCAGTAAAGATCCCTAATACGCCCCTTAGATGCAACGAATCTTAGAACAAAAGGTATCAAAAGATTAAACTTTTTTATTAGTATATAATAAATGAATGTATAAAATTCAGCACAGGGCTACTAAAATGGTCCAATGGTTTTCGGCATGAAGTATGTAGATAGATTAAGAAAGTTGAATATATATACTCTGGAAGAGAAAAGTGTTTGGGGAGATTTGATTCAACTGTTTAACTTTATTAAACAAGGGGATGTGGAGGGTTTATATTTTAATATAAGTAATAGAAGGAGACGACATGGGTTTAAATTGAACAAATCCCATTTTAATCGGGAAGGGAGAAAACACTAATTGCATAATAGGGTAATAGACATATGGAACAACTTGCCAGTGAATATTGTTAATTGTACAGGAATTAAGGATTTTCATAAGAAGTTAGATATTCATTGGGAGATAGTTCGGAGGTACTATCTGCACCAACCTTGTTGGGCCTTGAGCCTGTTGTTGGTCGTCAATATTTGTATTTGTGTCATTACCAATATATTAATTTTTTTAAACAACGTAATAGTGCGCGTCAGAAATAAATTGTTTGAATTTCTAAATAAAATTATAATCTCTAAATAATTTTTCTAAATGCAATATTCTTTAAATATTTTTTCTAGTATTTGTATGTTTTTTATTATTAAAATACAATAGAAATGGGTTTTTAAAATGTATACATATTTTTAAAAAATAAAAATAATTATAGTCATTTTAAACTTTAAGCAAACCACCAAGCTGTGATTAAATTAAAAAGTTTAATGGTCACAAATTTTTCGGCGATGGTCATTATTGGCTGTATCGCATTTAGCTGTATGGCATAATAGAACATTAATTATGCCCAACTACTTTGTTTACATTCTAAACACGTTGCTTGGTGGGCATGTCTTGTGTATTAAAATTGTCACATAGCTTTAATAGCAGCAAAGTAATTAAAGAAATTAAAAGAGATTGGTTTATTATGTGTAGTAAAACATCTAAACAATGACTATCTCCCAACAATTTGTGAACACAAAAATACAACTGATAACTTTTCAGGAAAGTTACCACAATTAACATATTAAATTTTTATTATCCCAATCTGAATGATCTCTTAACTTTAACCTTCCATTAGTCGTGTTACAACTGTAAGGTAAAATAGTTTCGTATCAACAATAAGAAAGTAGCAGGGAAACATGCTGTCTTTGGCTGTCGTCTAAATTCAATGACCTTTTTAAACTTAGTCCACCACACAAGATATTATTCTAAAATTTATGTTTTATAATAAAAAAAACATTAAAATATGTATAAAACTGAGTTTTGTATAAGTAAAAGTAAAAACATCGAATTATTTAAAAAAAAATATAGACACTACTAACGGAAGTATAAAGCAGTCTCAAAAACATACAAAATAGTTTAAATACTTTAAACTATGTTATCTAACGTGAAACTATATTAAATTTCAAACATTTTGTTCCACACTGCAATTAAAATTTTCTTATGAAGCTATTCTGAAGTTAAACGCAAATGGTCTTAAAGTAAAATAAACGTGGGCCATACTTTTATTGAAGTTTACCTCGTAAAGAAAACATTTGTTATGCACAGTAAAAAATTTACTTAAAAATGAGTATTTGAACCTACTTATTTTTCTTTGAGTGCAATTGCATCGTACATGAGGGATAACGTACTCAAATTGAAGTAACCCTTCTTTCTCAAAAAATGAGCAATGCGATATAATATTGCTAACACCAGCTTCTTTTCTAGCCATTTTAACTATGCGACCTGACAAACTTAAAATAAGTGTTCAGAATATGGTTTTCCACATCATTTGATCGATTGCTTAAATGAAAACTGATTTATTACAATTCAATTATATTACTTCCCATTATTTTGGCACATCTTTTTAACATTTCTTATGTTTATAACTTCGCCACGTTGCACTGGTAGTACAACGGATAAAGCACTGGGCTACGATCCCCAAGGACATGGGTTCAATTTCCAGTAAGTCTTAGTTGTAATTGTCGATATTTATTGAACGTGATTTATGAAGGTAGGCTAGCATCTGCTCTTTTTATTCATTTTTACCCATTTTACTTATTTTTGAGTACATGTCTTTTTCAAAATTGAAACTTATGTATTCAGAGCCATGATGAACACCGAATGTAATAAAAAAAAATTAGTACATTTTACTTATTTTTGAATACCTGTTTTTGACAGTTTACAAGATGAGTTAAATGACGCTTAGCTTCGTAAGTTTCTTATACAATGAATTCCTATACTTTAAGTAAAATAATTATAAAAATGCATGCAAAATGGCCGCTGAATAATAACCACTTCTATCATAAATCATAACTATTACAAACTCAATATTCTAATTTAATTTATTGAAAGTAAACGCTTGTTTTAGGTGAAGATATATAAAAACATGTCCAAACATGGTTTGCATATTTTTTAGGAAATAATATCAAAAACAAAACATTGCGATAAAGTTATGAAACTTATATTTATTAACGAACACAATATTTTTACATAAGTCACTCACATTTTAAAACAGGAAACTTCAACAAAATATCTACAAGATAAGAGTTTAGATATAATATCTAAATCGATAATACAGACAAAAAGTAAAATGTTTTATTTGTAAGATATAACTTTCAATGAATAAGTATCTTTCTATACAAAAGTTAAATGTTTAGAAACTTGAAAGACAGACTTAGAACAGTGCAAATGCTTTAAAAATGCAAGTATTCTGAAAAGCATAAATTCTTACTCATAGAATTTATTTAACATACAAGCCCTCTAAAAACTAATTAATTAAGCGATTCTAATATACCTCCTCTCATTTCGCCACATCTGCATATTTGAGTTATTTTTTTACTATAATTTCATTTTAAATAAAATAATTATTAGCTGTACTTAAAGCTTAAAGCATATACAATTTAATCGCAAATTGTCCGTGAAGTTCTGATAGAGGTCTTAATATAATTAAATTATTTTAACATGGGAATATTTATATATTTGTCACTTCTAATAAGAATCAAACAAACATAAAATTTAGATTAAATTTAAGGTTGAAAAATTGTTACAAGTTTTAATTATGATTGAAACCTCTTTAAAATAAAGTATTATCTTACGATTTATAATTTAAATCAGTAATGTTTTAATTTTTTTTATATATCTTTTTCACGTTTATCGATAATTACCCAAATTTTAATTATACGAAAGTTTTCAATTTTGTTTCTCTAATTTAAATCGAAGTTAAAGAAATAAATTGATGAAATTAATTGCAAATATTTTCGATAAAAAAAACACATAATGTACCCAATAATCAAATTAAAAACAATTTCTATAAACAGAAAATAATTAAAATTAAGTAAAAACAAAAATACCGAAATAGTTTTAAAATAAGCAAAAACTTTTAAATATGTTAAAATGCTCCAATTCTGCAGTAAACTATTTTTAACATTATATTTAATATTTTTTAATATTTCATAAATCATTAAAAAGTAATTTTGTTTGAATAAGAAATATATCGAAATTATTTACGGTTATAAAGATAACTTAGTTCTATAATATAGCTAAAATAATTTTTTCACTGATTTAAAGTTCACTATTTTATAAATATAATGCTAGTATAATTTTTAAAAAAAAATTAAAATTTGTATTCAAGTTGACGCTTTAAATTTTGTAATTACATATGATATTTTATAAAAGTCTTATGAAATGCTTTGTGTACAATGCAATTACAGCTTTATTAAATTGTTTGTTTTTTTAACTTTCGATAAAAAGTAAAGATAGATGAAAATTAATGATTGAGCAATAAGAGAAAGAGAGCATGCTGGAAGCATTAGAATAAATATTATACAACTGAATGTTGTGTTTTTCAATTTATATATGTATTTTTTAAAAAATCTGTCAAAACTTATATCGTTTCACTAGTACTACAATTAAATAACTCAATAAAAAGATTAAGGTATTAGATGCAATATTATATATATATTTATATATATATATGCTTCTGTTTGTACTATTGACGACACGGATAACTAACTTTAGTTACGGATTACTAAGATATAGTTAAAAAAATTAAAACTATAACAAGCGAAATCGGAATTTTTTACTGATTTGTTAACAGAAATATAAATATTCTGGATGTACTGCGATTCTTCTAAAGGTAAATAGTTTCTTTTAATTTATAACAGAAAAATTATGGTGTTGCCCAGAGCATTATTATTATTATTTTTTAATTTTTAAGCATTTTTAATTTTTCTATTTCATATTAAAAAAATGTTGCGATTAAATTTTATATTAATTTTGAAACCTTTAAGAATGTTATAGTAATTTTCCAAAATCACTCACATATGTTTTTAAGTGCCAGTTCAAACTATCACAGAAATTGTGCCATCTCGGTTCAAGGCTAAAACTATCTATAATGCCGTCCGCATAGTGCTAATGTCTTAGACATAGACTTGATAGACAGAGACTTGAGACTTTCGTTATAGACATAGACTTTCGTTAGACATAGACTTGAAGTAGTATTAAAAAATAAAATACTTCGTAAGCTCTTACTTAAAAGATATGCCTTTGGACACTAAAAATCTCGTAAAATAAAAATACAATACTAAAAACAATACAGCGAACTAGCCACATAGGTTCCTTCCACTCAAATACAAAACCCAATTGATTCAGCTTTTAAATAACACTTTAACTAGTTTAATATTTTGATTACTTATTTGAAAAAAACTTAATAATATTAATATATTTATGCAAAATTTCAACACAAAATTAAAATTTATGTAAATTTATCTCACTGTTAACATTGAGCTAAAGCAATTGAATCAGATTACATTGAGTGTGAGAAATTGCTTTTTTTAAACTGTCTACCCCTATATAACATGAGCGTAATTTGAATATGTAAAGAGAAGGTTAGTATAACATTTACACTACTTACTGAGATACTTGCATTTTATACTTTTTTTTTTTTTACAAAAAACAGACAAGAGATTCGTCACACACACAGAGAGGGAAGGTTAAACATTTTACGAAATACAAAGTATTTAATAGTTCTATGTACACCATATGACACTGATAGCTCACGGATTCCGTAGAATTAGAGAATCATTGATATTTATCTTCAACAAATCACAAAATATAAAGCCACACTTATTATAAACTCACCTAAATTTCACTGATTAAGTGAATAATTATTAATAAAGTAAAAGGCTAATTTTTTAAGCAATGAACACCAATTTATCAATAAATTAAGCTATTTCATATGTATTTAGAATAGTACTCGAAACATAGATTTTTCTCTTTCTAAAGAAAATACTTTAACAATCCTTTTATATATATATATTAGATTTCAGAATAAAAATTATTAATGTGATACAGAATAATTGATAAATTATTCTTATTCTATTTTGATAATAACGAATGCTTAAATTTCATAATTATAATTATCTAAGAAAAAGTACGTGTTTAACTAATTCTATAAACTAAGATATAAATTTTAATTATTTTGAAAGAACGTAAATTTAGTTTTTATAAACAGATAATTATTATTGTGTTGTTTTCAATTTATATCAATGCATCTCTATGTATAACATTTTTATAGTTTATAAACAATTACACTTACAGAAATATAAACTATTAATTACTAGTACCATACAAGGTGCATGCAATGTCGATATGTGTAAGTATTTTTACTACTTTGTTAGTGCTTATAAATTTACAGAAAATGCTGTGATTGAAATTTACCAAAAATTAAATTTTGGTTTTTGATTCCTTATGTCTAATTCATACTCAATTATTAATTTGTATTAAGACTACCTCGAACCATAGATTTCTCTTTTTCTTTTGATAACACTTTATCAAATATTTAAATTAATGAAGCGAAACTATTCTTAAAATTTAAACCTTTAACATTGAGTTTTTATTTAATGATTTAATATGACCTATCCTAATACATTTCTGTTTAAGATATAGATAGCGTTTATTATAATTTATAGTAATAGTTTTTCAAAAGGCTTGATTTTTAAAAATTGGTTTAAATGTCAGAGGAAAAAATATTTTCGACGCATATATATTGTATGGTTATTTATAAATGCCGATTTATATAATTTCAAATACATTTGAAGTACATTTTCAGAACTCAAGTAAAGTGTTTCTGATTATTAAAAAACTGATTATTAAATTTAAATTGGTCGTGTTAATCAGTTTCAGTTTATGATTTTATTAAAATGTACATAAAATTTTTATAAAATTGTAAATATGTGATATGATTTCATCTTTTGCCAATCAGAAAAAAGTTTGCTAAGAAGATTTTCAGACAATTTCATTCAAAAAGCAATATATCCAAATGAGCATTTGGAAGAAATACATCGAGTGCAGTGTATTTAAAAAAAATTACAAAACTGAATTTATGAAAACATCAAAATACACAAAACTTTGATGCGACGTGAATCTAGAAAAATAACAAATTTACCTCGCAAAGTTGCTGTTTTGTACTAATATTAGGTATTTAATGAATGTTTCGTTCATTACAAATATTCAAATCAATTCATGAAACATACTTATTTCTTAGGTAAAATTTAAAAATTTAATAAATAGTATTTTTTTAAAATTTAATTTTCTTCGTTTTTCCGTTTAAAATTTAAAATTAAAATAGATGAAAATGTATAGAATTACAATAGATTTTTACAAAACGACAGATTTAAAAACGTGTTAATTTAAACGTGGAACCTTTAAAAATAAATTGTTATATAGAATAGTTTTAATTTAACTAAAAAATGTTTTCACTTAAAATGCACCTTGTACATTGTTCCAAATAACAAGGAACTCTAATGTTACATTTTGATAAACTAACATTCACCTATTTACTATATTAAAACTCAAATCAATTTAGAACATCTTTCAAATTTAAAGTACCATTATTTAGGACTTGGATTTAATAATGCACTCTTATCCAGTGTCTATTTATCTATTTATTTATCTATAAATTGTGCATTTTTTGATTCTCACACATGGCTCGCAATACAATCGAATATTTAAATAGGATACTATATGAATAACACATATTAATACTTTAAATCCATATGATCAAAAATATACAATCGCTTAAAGAATTGAAACATGTATATATTATCACAAACTACCTAAATCACAAACTACCTCGCAAATAATTTCGAATTATTTTTGTGATAGATTACACAGATACATTCACAAAATGATGTTTTACATGGCGTTCCAAGTGTGAGAATGAAGTTGTCATACAGTTTTAGGTGTTAAATACAACATTTACTAGACATCCACGATATAGCATAACTATATACAACAATTTCAATCTACTCTATTTAAACAACGACAAAAAGCACCTTTAATGTGGAACAAAATGGGTATATATACCAGTTTAGCATATATATTCATTCAGTATAGGTGCAGTGTAGGAATATTTCGACACACTTAAAATCACTAACACAGATGCTTAGGTAAAGAGTGAACAATTAAAAGCTTTCGTTAAATATTTTATACATTAGTAAACAAAGGATAACATTAGAACAAAGTATTTTCGTCTAGGCACATTCTTCTCATAAACACATGGTCGCTTCATTTATTTGACTCATAGAAGTATAATAATATTAATAAAAAATTATTAAAATTAAATTAAACATTACCATCTGCATGTCTAATTAATAAACTCTAGTAAAAGGACCCTTTTATTTGTATACTTTAAAGCTACTCACGATGTTAAATTTAAGTATATCGCACATCTTAAGAGTATCAACCAATCAAATGTATGTATATCCAATTCTATACTTACTCTTTAAGTTCTATTTGGATATCTAGCATTTCGATGGGTATCATCCTTTATTTACTTTCTGAATTATATTAATTTATTTTTGAAAAATTAGGTTATGTTTTAAACTAAATATACGTTGATCTTAATTTTATAGTTCTTAAATTTAAACATAAAAAATAACCCTCTGAATTACAAACTATATCTTCAAGAAGAGATCCATTACATTTAAAAAATATGTTTTTAATTTATAAAATGAATAAGCAAGTCAAATATTTTAATTTAATATGCACCTTTTTCATTGGTCCTGATAATAAGGATAAGATAATTTACATTTTATAAGCTTATACTTATTTATTTTTTTAATTCTGTTATTGTTTATAAAAGTGTTTTATTTTTTTTAATATGCCAGACATTTTTAGGAAATTTATAAACTTTACAAAGTGTTGAAATTATTTTATTCACATTACTTTGTAGAGACTTAAATGATAAACTAACAAAGAAAGGATGGGGTAATCTTATTGTTCTTCATCTTATGAGTATAAGAATAGGAAGTAACCATAAGTATGAACACAATTGTGGTACCACATTGCAGAGAACTAACATACGGGTGGGTCGGTATCATGAGCAGAATAGGCGCATAAAAAATGTAGGTTGTTAATTTTTTTTTACATTTTTATGAAATAAAAACACTGAATGAAAAATAACATCTAAATTTTAAATAATAATCATTATCAGCAATATAATGCACGGTCTACTTTTTAATTTTATTAATTTAGATATTTAACTTAATTTTGCTATAAAAAATAGGTAAGTTAAATATCAAGAAATACAGCATTTCGGAAAAAATTTCAGATTTTTTTTAATAATATCGATTATAATAATCTCTATAAAGTTACAAAGTTAATGTTAATATGAATGGCATTATTTACTAACTCATTATGTATGACAATTTTATAATGCATCAGGAATCAAATTATTATAAATTGTATTATTTAATCACTTTATTTTGCAACTACATCTAATATCCTCCTTTTCAATGAAAAGACTGCACAAACAACTAAAATAAATCCATGCATCCCATTTTTCTACAAGGGGCCCTTTTAAAATCAAATACCACATTACTAAGTTCAACAAAGAATGTGGGTTTTGTACAACAGATAAACCCTTTCAAATTTTGAATAGGTATATCACTAAATAGTAATATATCGAAAGTAAAGTAGACAAATGTGCGACCGTGTTTCGCTTCGTTTTAATCCTTCAGCAGTTTCGATGCTCGCTGGTTAGCAGAAGTGACTCTTGTCTTGTTGGATTCGGCCTGAAATAGAAACCGGTTTCAGAGAGATAAGTACCCAAATATGGAATATTAGCTGTTGTATAGGTTTGCCGATGAGAATTATGGATGGGGTGGTGGCAACAAAAACATTATCGACTTGGATAATGATAAAGCGTTTTCAAAGTTTTTCCACTGAGCTAGAATATAAATACACTGGAGCGAGGACTCCCATTGAACGACAATATAATTTACAGTGCAGCGCGGATGCATATCATTTAGAAGAAAGGTTAAAAAACTTTCATCCATGTCTATGCGGGAATCTCACATGACGTCACAGAAATGTTTAAAATTGGGGGGTTTTTTCGGTACCTTTTATCGTCTTTTTCTTGTAAGTAAGTATTGAAAAACATTAAATGTGTAACATTTAATATATTTTGAAAGCCAGTTTTTAAATCTACGCAAACCTATGTAAAAGAACTATTTGTCCTACCTTCGTCAAAAAGTTTTTCTGCTTTCGCTCAAAAAGAAGTAAAGTGTTCGACAGCGCTTAGTCCTTACTCCATTGCTTATAGTTACGTTATTCTAGCTCAGTGGGTTTTTAAAAAAAAATTATAAAGAGATCCGAAATTCTATGATGAAAACAAAAGAAAGTTCTCTAGATACTCTACCATGAAACGTTTGATGGGGAAATATATCATTTGCGATTAAAATCATACGAAAAACTATTATTAAGGTAACATATAAGCTGAATACTCAACGGTACATTTAGTACTATTTTTAATAAGAAAAAAAAATTTCGACTGCTAAGACAAAAATATAACCTGACTAAGTGTATAATTTTGTTATTTAACTGATCAAACAGTTTACCTGAAACAAAGCAATTAAAACAAAACTAGAATATTATTGGTACCATCAATATTGGTAATTAACTACCCAAAGATATGCTCTATATTTAATAAAAAACGATTTAACTGACGTATGGGAAGGCAAAAAAAATAAAATGCATGTTCGTTTTCAGTATTAGTTGTTCTTTTCCAATATTGTTATAAACAAAAGGTTTCTCTGTACTTATATCTTAGTGTTGCCTTTAATATTACTAGTTAAATATGTAATATGAATAGATGAAATTTAATGGTATCATTCCACATTTGAGTACATACTTCTTTGATTTCCTTTATATGAATACGTATAAATCTATCAGGGAAAAAAATTATTATTTATTAAAAAGATTTCAAGACTTCTAAACTGATTCGAATTGATAGACAAACCTTTTCTCTGATGAATATCCATAGGTGGATGTGTTTTCTGAAAATTTATTATGAAATAAGCAGTAACAAAACAAATTTTACTGCAGCGTAAAAAATAGTAATTTACTAGATATTAATTGAATATGCTTAATTTGATAACAAAAGTCTTATAATTTTTTTTAAAGAGTCAAAGCTTAACGCAATTTATGTCTAAAGTCCTGTTTTATAAATATTTTTTATTTAAAATTAAAAAATAAGAAATCTAAATTTTAGAATTTTAACGATGTTTGTAAATATCTGAAATATTTATGTTCATTTTTATAATCTTACATTTGTTATATTAATGCTGCAAATACATAAGTTGTGTCTCAAAAATAATGATAAACACTTTGTAGTAAACATTCAAAAAGTATAACACTGAAATAAATAGAATAAAAAACATTCAATACCAACATCGATGTATACGTTAGTTAAATAGTTACTTCATGCATACAAAAAATATTAAAAAAGTTATGTTTAAGAAATTTACAAGATAACAGTGAATTACGAAAATGAATCGGATTTTAAATCATATGGGGAACTGATAAAATATTTAACTTTAAAAGAGAAGTTTTTGTTTAATAATTTTTCGAGCCATATAAATAGTTGTTAAAATTTATTTTTTCATATCAATTAATAAATTGTGAAGCACATTGTATTTAAAAAATATTTAGTTCGTTTTGTTTGTTTATAACATGTATTTTTTAAATTTGGATATTTATATTACTGAATTGTCTTAAATTATTACCAACTAATTAATTACTTAATTATTTAATTTACTTTATTCGATCCTGCTTTATTGTGTTTTACTTTATATTCATTTAATAAAGTTAAATATGTATAAACGTTAATTTTTTTAAGGGATACTCTCAAAAAGAGTTATTCAAAGTATTATTTCTGCATTGAAAAATTGTCTATTTTTTCACAAATAGAGACAGTAGAAAATTATTATTTTTGTGTTGCATACATTTGTGTTTTAAATTCACTTTTAGATGTGGTAAATTTATACGGAAAATAAATGTACATATATATACTTTCACACATAATGATATAGAAACAACAATAAATGGGATCCGTGCATAACACATATATAGGCTTAAAATAAACCAAAAAAAAGTATTTCTATACTAACATTAAATATTACTAAAAACATCAATAGAATAAAAAATTACCATATTTTTATTTAATTTTTTTCAAGATTTAATATTAAACTGTACCGTTACACAAATATATTAACATTTAGAAAAGTTATTTAAAAAGCTTGAAAATATTCATGTCATTTTAAACTACGTATATATTTGTATAGCTTTTCGTGTAAAAATGGCAATGTATGACTTAATAATTGCAAAATTTTAAAATTCAATTTCGGGTTTTACCATATTTTACAATTTTCTGTTCTGGCATAAAAGGTTTCGTTTTTGGTTATTTAATATATTTGTTTCAAAAGACATTCAAGTAAGATGTGCAATCCAAAAAGTTTTCCAATGGGGTTTTTTGTCTGCTGCTTTTAGCTTTATTTATTTATTCAAATTAATCAATTGAATATTAATGACATAAAAATTTGAAAGAATTACTAAAAAAAAATCTTCAAATTACTGCAAACTGCATTTTAGCTAATGAGTTTAAAAAAACGGCAAAACGTACTCTCAACGTGAAAAAAAGAACTGTAAGTGGATCACAACTTTATTATTTCGATATTTGTTAAATTATTATTATTATTATTTATTTTTAGGTGATGTTATGATAATCAAAATCAAACAACATACAAATATCAAATGCATACAAATTCACATAAACACAAATGCAACATCGAGGGTGGAAACATCGACAATGGGTTACAGTGAATTCATGCTATGAGAACAGGTGCAATGCAACAGAATAATAGCACAATGAAGCACCCTATTTTACACCTAATTAAATTAGATTCTCAATGTAATATATACCTTAAACGATATTTATTAACTGTACGTTATTAGTAACATAGTGCTCTTTAAAAATATGTTTAACTTATTATTTTAAGTATTACTTTTTTGGATAAAAGTAAGATTTTATCTTAAAAAGTAATATTTAAAAGAATAAGTTGGAAATATTTTTAGAGATAAAAGTATTAGTAATAATGGACAAGCTAAGAAAAGATTTTATTTGCGCTCTCTATGGCTTTTAGAAATTTTATACTTTATTATTTTTTACTATTTTATTATGGATATTGAGTGCTTGGTGAACAATGTCACTCAGAAAAATTCATAAAAGTATTCGACAATGTAATTTTATCCATTGACACTAATTGCAATTCTGTCAAATACTAATTTATAATAGTTACTTGGAAGAACTTTACAATCGACGATATAAAACGGTATATTTTAAAATAAATATCAGATACTGTTTATTATTTTATATAAATATATTAATATATAATATAGTTTTTAATGAATTATCTTGATACAATAACAGAAAATGACTAAGCTTCATTGTACTATAACGATATTGAATGTATGATCACACATGTGAATGAAAGGAGCTACACAGACAATAGCTTTGGTGCATATTATAGATGCGTGCAATTACAGTAGTTCACTAGGTATAATGTGCCAGTTCCAACTACAAGGAAAGGCGATGAACACAAGGTACAAATTCTACAGGATACAAAGTGTTTTTCAAGTAAATGCCTTAATCGAAGAAAACACGATGGCATTGACGGATTGTTTACAGCAACTTTCGTGAATATAATAAAAACTTTTTCAAACAATGATAAGTTTTTTAGTAAAAGTTCGATATGAATTAAGAATGATTTTTGCAAGTTGTATGTAGAATATTATTTTCATGAAAGTTGTGCTTAAAATATAAGGAATTCGTCTGTCATCGTTTCTTTTTTTACCTATATGGGGATATATACCAAATGTAATCACAGGTAACTCAATAAAATGCGCTTATTTGATCTTTGTGAATTATATTTGGTATATACGTTTACATATATTTTTATTCTGGATTTTAAGCTCTAAAAATACAAAATCAAAAGTGAAAATGTACAAGTATTTAAAAAAATATACAAATATGTTTGGACAATATGTTAATGTTGTATTACCTTTAATAATATAAATAGTAATAACATTATTGAAATAACGCTGCGATAACGTTAATGAACGTTAATAATATAGATAGAAAAAATAATGCTGGATATCTAAATCTGGTTGGTTTGTTCAAATGTATAAATGGATTTAATATATATATTTTAATTTATCTGTTTTTTAATTTTCTCATAGCATTTTATGTGTTTCATTCAGATACAAATTATAGATTTTAACAATATATATTGCGAATTTATTTATATTATTCTGAAATTTCTACTAAATAAACTCTATGTATAAATGTATGATAAAAATATTAAAATATTATCCACTTATGTATTGATATAACTTGGTATTTTTTCAGTTTTATTAGTTAGAGTGACACTAATTGTGCCCCTTTGACACATTTGGTTATTTTTAAATTAATATTTTCAATTGCATTTAAAATTACACCAAAATTATACATATTTATTAGATTTTTTTTAATGAACAAATTTACTTCATTTGGAAAGTTAAAATATGTTTTTAAATATTACATAAGACAGAAGTTTTTTATTTTTTAAACCCACGGGAAAATTCCAATTAAAAAATGTAAATGGGAATTCGTAAAATTTAATATTTCTTATTAAAAAATTTATATATTCTTAATATTAAGGAAAAGTAAATATTTTATTGGTCAAATTGATATTAATTTAACATTCGATTAACAGTTTTTCTATGTATTGAACATCAGTTTTTAATGCACTATTTGATTTATACCTGACATCAAACAGCTTGCCTTAAATATTTATACATGAAAAAATACAATTTATACACAAAATCAATGTTTTACCTGCATTAAATATTTCGCAAAATGTTATCTTCCATTATTATTATATTACTGCAATATTTAAATACTTTTTCCAACGATCGAAATTTTCGAATACGGTATACTTACGCGATTGAAGGAGAGTGTACTGTTTTATATGATTCAATGTGTTTCACATCTGATGTAACAATACGTTTGTTCATAATAAAATGTGTTATATTAATGAAATATCAATTTATCAAGATCACAGACATGTTTCATATAACGTTTATATAGAATGTTGTGGTCGAATTTATGTTTGTTTTAAATAACACTATTGACAACCCTTTCGAGTAAAAATTACGTTGATAACCAAACTATCACAAATCTCAAACGAGTATCTTAAACGGATAGACGAAAATTATTTCAACCCCCAAAAGTTGTGTTCATTTCACAACCTTTTTCCGATCACTTTCGACATATAAAATGCTTCGAAACTTAACTTCCGTAAAGCAAAAAAGCCACTAAACATTATTTACGCAGACACACAAAGAACTGAAAGCATGCAATCTGAAAAAAAAATCTCTGTTAAAATGCAAACAGCTTGACTCCAAGCACATTCGGACTAGGCTTGATTCTAAATCTGGAAGGTAGGGGTGCAAAAAGTGGGTTGAGGGATGGGTAGAAGGACGAAGGGGGAATATATGAGAAAGAGAGTACCTTGAGGTTAATCCTGTCGAGCTGTCTATTTTGTGATTCCATCTCACTTCCCATGTCGATAGCCATGTTCCTCAAATTGCCAATCATTGTGCTCACCTGGACCATATTGTCCTCCATCTCTTCTTCACGCGCATCATTTGTGATCCTGAAAGATAAATCATGTGTCATTTATCTCTTAATAATCTTTATCTTTAAACTAACTGAAGTGCCCGACATTGACCTGTAAAAAGATTATATTGGATGATATTTTTACATATATGACCATATTTTAGCCCATTTGGCGATATTTTTATTTAGTTGCAGCTTTTTATTCATTTGGCGACATTATGGCGGTTAATTGGCGATATTTACTCATCAGCCAAGTCAGAATGCGTAATTTAGCATCCTCATTGTTAACCATGTAAAATATGTGACCTTGTCACACTGTTGAACAATGTTTTATATAATACCCATACAGCTAAATCTGATACAGGCAAACAATGACCATCGCTTAATAATTTGTAACGTGACCATTCTGCAAAGGGTGACCTATCCGTGATGTGTCTCAGATCATACAAATCAGTGCCACCCTTAGGAGTGTGCGACGCGTGACACCGCACAGGGCTCCGCACTTCTGGAGGAGCTCCTCACTTTTTAGAGAAAAATGCTCAAAATGAGAATGTTATACATACAATTAATGTCTTATGCATTTTTCTTTTGACTTAATACGTTTTTTTTTAAATCAGCTAAATGGGGTATTAGAATAGAAACAGTATGTTGCGCTTTTAGAATTATACATTCCGACACTATAACTCCACGACAAACAGCACGACTGACATAAATGTTGCTTAGTTTGGTTATTACTAAATTAGTCTTATTTTTAATTTTCAATAAAAAAAGGCAGATTTTTTTAAGTAATGAAGTTATCAAATAAATACTATATGCATATTAAATGCAGCATTAAACATTTGTAACTACACTTGCAGTATGAATAAAAATCTGACGAACTTATTCATATTTTCCAGAATTCATACGTTTAACTAACTTAACTAACTTAGTTTTGAATGGAGTATAAAAAGAGGCGTCGCTACTATACTTGTACAGGAACCTAGACAGCTAAGGGCAATCCTGATGCCAAATAATAGTACAACTTTAACCTTAATGATTGTTGTGTTTAATTACACCAGTGCAAAGAACGGGTACTTCTAATATTTTTCGTAATTAAGAAATTTTAATTTTCGACCGGTTTAATGGAGTAAATACGTATGTGGAGATGATTCACTCACTTCGCGATATATCCCGATTGCGGTCCTGTTCCGTTCCGGTCGTCCATCACCCGTGCTGGCTGATTGTTAACAATCTTTCCATCCTCGCTTGCTTTCCAGGTACTTGCATCCTCTTTAAAATCCGAAGATCTGCAACAAAACACTCGGATTAACGATACTTCACTTTGCTATAAAATGGCTATCAATTAGATTATGTCATGGGACACAAAAATATAAATGCTACTTATGATATCATATTGTGGTAAAACTTGAAACATAAGCTTACTTGTTACAAGGGCACACGCAAATACCACAACATTTTTCCATGCCTTCCAAATTTTTTTCCGCTTCCTTCATATCAGCGTTAATTTTGTCCATGTCTTCTTCAATTCTGTCCATTTGTTCTAAAAATACACAAAGTTTACTTTCACAGAAACTTCTATATAAACTTTCCTCATGTAACATATCAAATTTATTTTTTCATGACACATATAGTAACATTCAGTTTTATTTTATAAGTAATTATAAAATCAAATTGACCTTTTTTTTTTAAATAAAACTAAAATTTTGTGATAATCGAACTACAATTTGTTATAATTGCGAATTGTAATTATTATTATTCAAACAAAAATATTGCTCAGAAATTAATTAAATGATCAAAATTTAATTTCACTTATTTACCAAATTATAATTCTCAAAATACTAATTTACCAAATACTTATTCTCAAAATATTAATTTACAAAATACTAATTTACAAAATACATGATCAAAATACTAATTTACCAAATACATGATCAAAATACTAATTTACCAAATACTTATTCTCAAAATATTAATTTACAAAATACATGATCAAAATACTAATTTACCAAATACTTATTCTCAAAATATTAATTTACAAAATACTAATTTACAAAATACATGATCAAAATACTAATTTACAAAATACATGATCAAAATACTAATTTACAAAATACTAATTTACAAAATACTAATTTACAAAATACTAATTTATAAAATAGTAATTTACAAAATACTAGTTTATAAAATAGTAATTTACAAAATACTAATTTATAAAATACTAATTCTCAAAATACTAATTTACAAAATACTAATTATCAAAATATTAATTTACAAAATACTTACCCCCTTGATCATCAAGCGCGACGAGAGTACGTATACCTGCTTCCTTGCTCTAAAACACATAACAAAAGCGTATAAGAAACTTTTTATAGATACTTTTTTAAAAGTGAAATTCCAAATATAGAGTAATAAACATGCAACAACACAAGTGAAATGTAAATATTTAAAATGTATGAAATAATTTAAATGCATAATTTTTGTAAATATCATATGCGCCAATTAATTATTAAAATTTTAATTTTATTCGATTAGTAATTTTTTATGACGTTTAAACCACTTAATCACGTTTAAATGTCAAGCTTATCAGTTGAGTGGAATAACTTTTAAACTTACCTCATCGCATAGGGCCATCATCCGCCGCGTGGATTCCAGCGACTGAAAAATAGAACAGTAATTTATTTAATATCTGAAAAGTATTCCTAATTACATTTTTACATTAAAATAATGATATCTGGGACTTTAGAATTTCAAATATGATATGTTTTTAAAACTGAATTCCAAATATCAAAATCTGTGTTTTTATCAATATTACGTTTTGTTCACATTTCTGGTATTATTTGAATTTAATTAATAACTTGGTTTATGTATTTTTAAATGAACATACTTTATTTAAGTTTACTCGATATGATTTTACTCACTGTTGGATTTTAATTGAATATAAATATCAGCATGGAAAATCTAAAAAATATACCCAGAAACGTATCTTTAAACATTTATGAACTCAAAACTCTTAACTTATCTTTAATTCAAAACTGTTTTGCGTTGTACAATTACATTATTATTATCGTCAAACAAAACAAAATAAATAGCATTTAAATAAAACAGAAATATATAAAATTACAAAAAATTGTAAAGTTACTTATTTAAAGGAAAGTGAGATTTATCTGTAAGCTAAAATATTCGAAAAGATATTTAATTCATTATTATCATTCGTTATTAATATTTAAATACTTTTTATACTGGATTCTTAAAAACTTAATTATTTATACAAATATATTTCCTATTAAATGCATTTGATTTCTTTAGTAATTTATTTCATTAAATAAATTTATAAACGACTCTCCTTTCAATTCTAGGAAAAACATATATATGTATGTCGGAAAACTAACGTAAATAATATGAATTATCATGATAAAAATTTTATCTAAAAAAAATAGTATTCCATAAAATTGTAAAAGTTGATAATGCAACTGACCCCCATAAAACCTTCATAAAAATTGTAAAATTGATTTTTTTAAGGTTTTATAAGGGGATTTGAAACAAAACACAGATTTTTTTAAAGTTTTTAACTTTTGCAGTCTTTTATAATGATATGCATTCTTTTATAATGATATGCAATCTTTTATAATGATATTCATTCTTTTATAATGATATGCAATATTTTATAATGATTCACCTATTCTTATTATCACATTCAGTGACGCAACAGTTAATTCACTGATAATAGCTCATCCCGCTATTACATTCAATGAACCAAACTACATTCCATGAAAGATCCGTTCATTCATACATCTGATGTTATTTTCAATGAACTAAGACACTTGGCCTTGACGCTCAGAAATGCACTCATAGAGTAGTGATATTCACTGTCATTTAATTCCCGACATTTTCCATGCCTAAACGGGCATAAGAATGTCAGAAAATTCCGGTAAACTTGTCACAATCACAAATTTAGTTGGTAAATTTGGGAAACATTCGACTTTTTTTTTAAAGTGAAACTTCTCAGTTTCATTTTTAAAAAAATATGTTTCACAAGTTTGCCAAATAGGTTTGTGATTTTGTTGTCAAGTCTACGGAAATTTATCAACATTGGGGGAAACCTCCTCATCTTGGCGAGGACCCTGGATACTGGAAGTGTGCATACTCACATCATCGGTGACTTGATTCGACTTGAACTGGATTTGCTCCAGTTCCGACTTCCCCCCCATGGGATCCGCATTGGGTTCTGGTGCTGGTTCCGGCATCTTAGCTCAGGTTCTTCTAGCCCCTGGAACAACAAAAATATAATTTTAAAACACAACACAGGTACACTGTTAAAAATAGCAACCCAAAACTAAATAAAATGTACTTATTTTTTATTACATTCGAGGCTTATCATAGCACCGAATACATAAATTTCAGTTTTGAAAAAGACATGTACTCAAAAAAAAGTCAAAATTAATAAAAAAAAATAACAGTAGCTTGTATCGGCTGCCTTCATAAACCATTTCCAAAAATACCGACAATTATGTTAAAAAGGTGTGCCAAAAAATGTAAAGTAAGATAATTGAGTTGTAATAACTCAGTTTCCATTTAAACATTCGACATCAAATAATGTGGAAAACCATCTTCTAAACAACTATTGTATGTTTGTTAGATCGCTCTGTTAAGATGGCTTGAACAGAAGCTGATATTAGCAATATTAAATCAAACTGTTCATTTTACGGACATACGATTGCTTAAATATGAGTACGTCATCGCTCATTTACGATGCAATTGCATTAAAAAAAACAAGTACGTTCATGCACTCATTTTTAAGCACTTTTTTTTTACATTGTGGCATGAAAAGGCAGCTTTCCTCACCTCATCTAATATTGGATGCAAAAATAGCAAAGGTAATAATTCGAATTTTAAGAGAGTTGAGAGACGGTCCATACCATAGTCCGATGTAATCACAGAGCCGGGTCCAGTCATATGTGTTTTCGATAAAATATGCAAGATCTGTCTCGTGTTGTTACCAAGTGTTAAAATTTGTATTATAATTGTTATACGAATATAACAATTGCAAACCAATATTAGCTGCCATTGTCAATGTCATAAGTTTACTGCAGACGATACTTTTCTAAGTTGAAGTCATTTTAAATCATTTACGTAGTGCTCTTTCCCAAGATCATTTGAAATCTTTTATGCTAATATCAGTGAAAAAAGGCATTAAAAAATACTTTTACATGAAATTATAAAGGTAATAAAACGTGTTGTGTTGATAATACAAGTAGCTGTTTAAAATTAATTAAACAAACGATAATCCCTTTGCGATGAAATTCATATAAATTATTATCTTTTAAAACTATTGCCATTATAATACAAGTGCTTTAAAAAAACGTTAATATTGGCTTTAAAATTATTGTTTTTTTAAAGAAACATTTAATGTATTAAAATATAATTATAGTACTCGGCGGAGTTTTAAGAAAAAAATTATAACAAATGCGCTAACTAATTTAATACATCACTTCTTAAATATTCATGTGTATCCATTAAGAATTAACTTTTATAAGAACAAGTAATAAGGTGAAATTCAATAAATGAAAATAACAAAGTTTTACTTTTTCAAATTATACATCAGTATGTTAATGACAAGTTAATTATGATTCAAATTTATATTTTATCTATAACTGTTTTAGTGACACTAAGAATTGTAAAATAGAGCTTGCTATAAAAATCGAATAACTAAAAAATATCAAATAAAATATAAAGTATATAAAAAAATTTAATTACTAAAATTTACAAAACAAAAATAGAAATTATACGAATACAATAAAAATACTACAAAACATAAATAGTAAACTGAAAATTAAGACAAACCTCAAAAATACGAAAACTTAAATCTATAAAACTTTAATTTCAAAAACAACAAAAAATCAACTAAAAATTATTAAAATCCTAAAACGTTATCTTCATAAAATAATTTTTAAGTTACTTTAGAAGTAATAGTTAATATATTGAATTTCTATCCTTAACATATTAGAAGTTGCGTCGTTCAAGTTATATATTTTTTAGAGTCTTACCGCCATAAAGGTACTTTATTCAGAAGATTTATGTCCGGAAATCTTGAAGATTAGTAAAGGAAAGATAGTAAATCGATATCAGGTATTGTTATCGAAATCGTAAAAATGGGTTAAAAGCCAAAACCATTTATTTTATTTCAGGAAACAAAGAAGACATTTCGTTTTGGATTTAAGATAATACTAACATGAAGGTAGAAAAAAGAAAAAATAGGGACATTTGCTATTTTGCGACGGAACTCATAAGAATTTTATTAGAATTTTTATTGATTTGTAAAGTAGATCATACAGGATTTCTTATAAGTAGTATTTGGTATGCTGAAAAGGTTAAATCAAATGTGCAGTATTTATATTATATATTCAAAACTTTAACTTATTTTCCCATTAAAATATCGACTTTTTTATTTCAAAAAGTAGTTTGAAACGTTTAGCTTTAGAATATAAAATATTACTCATGGCTTCTTTAAAATAATTTACATTTCAGCGTTTTATTTTGTTGCATATAAAAATGAAAGTTTGAAGATATGTTTTGAAAATATAATATGTCGTTTGAAAAATTGTAAATTCAGAAGACACAATCTAAATGGATAAACATTTTTCAATTTCAATTATCTTTCCCACGTAAGAAAATAACCAATAAATGCTACTAATTGTTTAACACATAGATATGTACAGTAATCTGTTAAGTACTAAAAATACCACTTAAACAAGATTAAAATTTGCAAGATATAAGGAAAATCGATATTTTATTTATTTATATTCCAAACATAAAATAATAGATAACCAGGGTGGCAACAACATTCTGGAAAAAAAGCTCCCTGATATTTCCCTAATTTCCATGATGGTGTCACAAAAATTTCCCTGATTTTACAATTACAATGTTGCAATGCATGCTTTGTATAGAAACAAAGTATCCACGCTACAATAATACTATAAATATATTGCATTATAAATAAAAAAATTATAAGCAATACTTATTTACAGTTTAAAATTTTTTTATGGATACAACTCAAATTATGCAATTCCGACAGGCATAATAGTAATTAAACATGTTTTCTGGAAGCAGATAATGCAAAAAAGCAAGTTTTTTCAAATTATTTCTCTTGTAGATAATTTTAAATGTTTTATATGCTCCATATTTCCTATTCCAATCTTCAATAAATCCCATATTCATTAGCTCCTCCCATGTTGCTTACAATTGAAGTTCCAACGCACTTTGCTTTTGCTTCTCCTTCCATCAGTGGTTCAGGTTTTTACAAAAATAAAACTGAAAATATGAAAACGCGCATAACCATGCTTTATTTTTTAATTCTTATTCAGAACTTAAACGAAATATTGACAATTAAATTACCCAGAATGGAAGGCATAACAGACGATAATTGCCATTTTAATTATCCAAATTTGAAAAATTCCCTGATTTTTTGTGAAATTTTGAAAATTTCCCTGACTTTTCCCTGATATTTCCAGAATTAAAAATTTCCATGATAATTCCCTGATTTCCCGGTTTTCCAGGTTATGTTACCACCCTGATAACTATCAAAAGAGATTATCATACTTTTGGAAATCAGAAGACCATATTATTACATTTACATGTAATTTACACGTAAAGCAATGTAATCGGAACTTCATTAAGCGAATTGCCATTTTATCAAAAGAGAAATACCCTTGCACAGGTGACCGAAAAGCAAGATATATCTTCAATTTACTGATACCCATCTCTCAAGAAGTGCTTGCTTCAAATCTTCAGCATACTTATATCAATTCTAGTATATTAAGAACCTTTCAATACATAAGTTCTACGACATCAATAAAAAGAATGAATATACGTAAATAGACCAATCTACTCTAACGAAGGAATGCTATAGCAAGAAAGTACGTTATAGTAAAGAAAACAAAAATAGCGATTGATGCTATTTGGATACATTCTCTTTATAGGAGTCATAAAGGGCGTTTCCCAATACGTTGGATTAAATTGAAGATTCTATGCGGGGATGAAAGTGTTCCAATAATAGTATCAATTGAAGGCCATTGTAGCAAAATCAAATTCCCCTACCTGATATACTATGATAAATTATGTTTTTTATTCTAATATGAAATTTCCATATTAAAAAAAATAATAACTTTTTTATTGATTAGAAGCATTTTGAATTCTTTAATTTCGTTGTAAATCGCAACAATGTAGTATAAAAAATTTACTTTAAAATGGGTATCTGAACCTTCTTGTTTTTCTTTGAGTAGAATCGCATCGTAAATGAGCGACGCCGTACTCAAATTTAAGTAACCGTACTTTCTCAAAAATGAGAAGTGTGATTAAATATTGCTAATCTCAGCTTCTGTTCAAGCCATCTTAACAAAGCGATCTGACAAACTTAAAATAGTTGTTCAGAAGATGGTTTTCCGCATTATTTAATATCTATTGCTTAAATTTAAACTGAGTTATTATAACTGAATTATCTGACTTCCTATTCTTTTGGCACACCTTTTTAACATTCCTTTTGTTTAAAACTTTATCAAGTCGCTTTGGTAGTTTAACGAATAAGATTCTGGACTGTGGTGCCTGAGGATCTGGGTTCTATTCCCGGTGAGCCGGTTATAATTGTCGATATTTATTGAAATTGATTTATGAAGGCATCCGCATCCTATATAGGCTAACATCTGCTCCTTTTTATTCATTTTTACCCATTCTGCTCATTTTTGAGTATATGTATTTTTGAAAATTGAAACTAAGGTATTAGACCCATGATAAGCATCGAATGTTGTTAAATTTGAGTATTTCAGCTCATTTACGATGCAACTGTACTCAAAGAAAAACGAGTATGTTCAGGTACTCATTTTTAAGTACCTTTTTTTACAGTGCACATACTAGAAATTAGAATGTTATGGAATTCTTCCACTGGAACTCTTCCACTTCGGATATCTGGAAGTTCTCTTATTATTATATTATATTATATTATATTATATTATATTATATTATATTATATTATATTATATTATATTATATTATATTATATTATATTATATTACATTACATTACAGTGCAGTGCAGTGCATTGCATTGCATTGCATTGCATTACATTACATTACATTACATTACATTATATTATATTATATTATATTATATTATATTACAGTGCAGTGCATTGCATTGCATTGCATTATATTATATTATATTATATTATATTATATTATATTATATTATATTATATTATATTACATTACATTACAGTGCAGTGCATTGCATTGCATTGCATTGCAGCATTGCATTGCATTGCATTGCATTGCATTATATTATATTATATTATATTATATTATATTATATTATATTATATTATATTATATTATATTATATTATATTATATTATATTATATTATATTATATTATATTATATTATATTATATTATATTAAATTATATTATATTATTTTATATTATATTATATTGTATTGTTAAGGCTATTGTTAAAGTATTTAACTAGTAGGGAGGGGTGTACAAAAGATGGATGAATAATAGAGTGACGTAATAAATAAGCAGCCCCTAAATGTTGCTTATTATCCTTATTCACCATATTAACGTAAATTTTTTGTAGCAAAAGAAATTAGAGAAAAACTTTCTAAAACAAACCCGCAAAACTTTTCCAAAAAAAAAAGTCTACAATGTCTTGCTCACTTTAGTCTGGAAACAATGTTTTAGTTCCGACCGAACGCTCTTGTTCGAATGTAACCTAATTTAGGGAGTATCTTCTATCTTCCCCACAACAACGCCGAGACACAACTTCATTCTGTCTCTGAAATATCGATCGCAAAAGGGCGGGAACGTCGCCACGAAGCACACTCGGCCCTAAATCACTTATGTCACGTGCTCAATGCACATGGGAACGGCCCCGGTGTCGAAGTTCCGATGTCTCGGGCGCTCAAGAGGGCCAAGCAGTTTGCCCCGGGTGTGCGACGTCTTTTTTGAGGCATCGATTTAATGAAGGGACGTTCGGTTCGATCGTCTGAATTAAATTAATGGTGTGGTGCTAAAGTGTTGTGCCTTGGGGCTGGAGTTTGTGGGGAAATAAAATTGAATGATCCGGGTTTCGTTTCCCAAAAGAGCACTTATGTATTGAGTTTTAAATTGCTTGATGTGGTAAAAAAAAAAGGACATAACATTACTCAAAATAAAAATTGTGTGTTTAATTTTATTTTTACTACTAAATTCGGTAAAAATGTCAAATAATAAAAACATCAAAATTAAGTTTGGTCTTTTTAATGGATGTTCTCGTTGAAAAATAATTGAATGGTATAAAACTGATGTAAATTAAAGTATTAAAGCCTAATATTTTAGAAAGTTAATTTATTTTTTATCATATTAAACTTTATAAAATAATTTTTCATCGTTGAGACATTACAATAGCAATTCCATTAATTATTATGTTATAAAAATAATGATAGCAATAAAAATAGTTATTATAATTGTAATAAACATAAAAATAAAAATAGTAATCATAAAAATTATAATAATTATAATAAACATAAACATAAAAATAATAATCATAAAAATTATAATAATTATAATAAACATAAAAATAAAAATAGTAATCATAAAAATTATAATAACTATAATAAACATAAAAATAAAAATAGTTATCATAAAAATTATAACAATAATAATTATAACTATAAATTTAGTTATTATGATAATTAATAATATAGTGATAGCAATGGAATAGTAATAATAATAAAAAACTTAATATTTATAATGTAAATTATAATTTATATTAATAATATAAATATTACTATTACAAAATATCATTATGTTTATATATTTTATTATCATAGTTATATTAATAATTATAACAATATTTGATATTTAATTAAATTATCACAAATATTATCATAAAAAAATAAATTGAATCCATAACTTTAAATTATCATTCTGAAAAATAAAAAGGGTATTTATGTTTTATTTAAGAAAAATTTATTAATGAATGGCAATTTTTCAATGACGCTAGTAATCAGCATTATTAAATTTTCATTGGCTAATTTAAGTGATATAATAATATAATAATTATAATTTATTGCGAATTTACTTATTGAGTATTTCAAAAATGTGATTATGGTTCAAATTAAATCCGTAAGTTATATATATTTCAGTTAAAAAGTATATTTTTCATAAAAAATAATTCTCTTGATCATTATAATTATATTGTTAGCATATTATTATTATATTTTAATTATGTATATGTTGTGTCTTTAACAAAACTGTAAAAGAACAATTGTGTGAAATTATATGATTTTAAATTAAAAATAAGTTAAAAAGAAAGTGTTATAAAAGTATTCTTTTGATAAAAGGTTCAGATACACTTCTTTCGTATTACTTAATACTTCATATATTTAATTACAAATATAGTTAAATATTAAACATAAAAAAATTTCAATGAAACATTATTACGCATGTTTCACACAACTTAAAATCAGAAGTTAAAGGAGTAGGTTGTTTCCGTATAAAAAATCTGCATGAAAACATCCGCATCCAATCAGAATACCTCAGTTTAGTATTCTTCATGGAGCTTGGACTTCGGGTAACTAATTTTGCTGATGGAACTAATGTAGCTAATGGGGGGGGGGCTCATTAAAAATGAACTATGAGCTCGCCCGAGTAAGTAAAAAAAGCATCCTATGTGAAGCCACACATTGGAATAACAGACGATCTATGCGTCGAGTTTTATCATATAATATTACATTGTATTTAGTTACTGAATAAATACTTTGTAACACTATAAGTTTATTACATTATATTAAAAATAGACGTTTGATTTTATCATTAATAGTAATAACTGTCAAAGTTGCTTTTAAAACATATATAAACTTACGGAAAATGTGCTTTGAGATAATAGTAATTAAAAATAAACAAACTATAATTATATTGCTTATAGATATTCGATTTCGTGCGTATTGGCGAATATAATTTTTGGAAATTGGCAAGGAGCCTTGGTGATGTCTCCTCAGAGTTTTAGTAGTTGGAATTTACAACCATAGCAACCCTAAGACATCAAATTTAGAAAATAATTGTCTTGACGAGAAATTCTAACCAAAGATCGCAACCTTTACATTAAAATCAATGTAAGTTATGCAGAAATTATACCAAAAGCAATTAAACAATTTCTAGCTATCTAACTTTAAATTTGGTTTGTATATCTACAATATTTTGAATTAAATAAGTTTTTATTTGTAAATATGTTAGACTAATCCTTGAATATTTATAAATTATTTAATTAACTATTATTCTTATTTACAAAGAAAGTTAGATTTTGTGTCAATTCATACAATTTAAAAGTATTATTCCGTGTTTAATGACAATTGGAATTTGATATCATCAAGAATCTCCATATGTTATAAGAAAGTTTACGAGTCTTATATATAATAAATAACTACATAAATATTATTTCTTTTTAAAAAAAAACACAATATATCTACTCAATCGTAAGCGGTATGAACTTCCAAATAAAAAATTTCTATTTTAGAAACAAATCGATATATTGTCCTTGACCAACAAATTATCGTTTGAACCTTATCCATAGAATAAGTTCGATTCTTAAAATAAACTCATTGTGGTAAATGGACTGCTTTTATTTTCGAAAAATACAGTTTAGTTTTATAACACGAGTTAGTATTTAGATATGATGGCGCTTAATAACATTCATTCGTTACATAAAGAGAAGAGATAGTATTCATCTTAAACACATAGATGAAACTTCTAAGAGTATTTTATTTGTATAATAAATAATAGATTGTATAAATTTGTTATTAAGACACAATTATTTATAACTAATAAAAAAATTTACTTTTTTTCTGGCTTTTAAATATTATTTTTTAAAGAAATCTTTTGTATTCATACTCAAAATAATATGTGTTGTCTTGTTATGTTTACCTTTTACATGATTAATAATTGCTATAATAAGTTGTTATTCAGTATTTTTTTTAACTTTGTGTAAATATTTCTTTCATGGCATTCTTTTTAAGTAATTATTTTGTCAATTAAATGATTAAATACGATTTAAAACAATAATGTATCCAAACGACAAATTTGGGTTATTAAAAAAACTTTTGATGATTCAATTATGACTTATACATAAACATATAGAGTAAAAATGTACTGTTAATGTTATTTTTTATTTATAATTTCGGTCTTTGCGAAATCTCTAATGATTCAAAATAGTTTACTTTCAATATGCTACATAATTTGGTATAATTAAAAAATATTTTAATCACTTTGAAAACGTAAAATTTTGTATCGTGGATTTAAAAGTAACATATGATATTTCTTTACATGGCTAAAAATAAGTCTTTTGCATGAAACATAATGTTTTATTAAATGCAAGTATTCCATTCAATACCGATTTAAAATATAAAATTTTGGGAATGAGAATTTAAATGATAGCATGTTCAACACAGATAAAATTTATTAACTTAGCTAGATGCAATGGCTTTTGTATTGAATGTAAATCTCAAACAAAACACAAGTTAAAGTAATTTTTGGGAGAATATCTTATGTTGCAACAGAAGTTTTGTACTTAGTATGCAATTAATATTTAGGTTATAAATATTTTTAAAGAACAATTTTTATGAAATAACCGTGGTCCAACACAAAAAAGGCAATTTTGTAGCTCAGAATTTTTCTATTGATACGAAAATTACCCAAAATGTATAGAAAAGAAAGAATCTAGTATAAAAAAGTATATTTCACCAAAATAAAATAAATTAAAACTCTTAAAAAAAATTACTAATTATTATGAATTAATAATTAATTATTGTAGTACAACAACCATCTCTTGGACAAAATTTTAAAGCATTCAGTCATATGGATTTTTAGTTATAGACATTTGCTTGCTTTAGAATGTATGGTTTTAGAATGTCTCTACGTTATTCAAGTAAAAACATTCTCTAAAAGTTTTTCCAAGTTAAATGTCACTGTTATAAGATATAATGGCATTAATAACTAAAGTTTATGGTAAGTTTGTTTTTTCTTTTCTTAGTTAGGTGTACTTTATTTTTGCAAGTAAACCTCAAGGAGATAGGGCGGGGCACTTGTGAACCAATCGTATGGGGCAAATGTAAACAGTTCATAAATGCCTTCGATTTTCCTCTTAAATTGGTTTTGTGCTTATATTTTGTGATTTAATTAGTTTCATTGAAGACACATTCCATAATAAATATACATTCATCGGAAAATATCAACCAATCAACAGGAAATTCGTTTACATAAATATATTTTTGTATCAGTTACAATATGTTAAATGAACGAATTCAAACTGATTCAGATAAAAAAAAGGCTTACAGATATGCTAAACATTTAATACGATCGTTTTTATCTGTATACCATTTAAACATCGCTTAGGTTCTATTCATGTTAACTCTTAAACCCTGATTATTCAGATCTTTAAATCTCTTGTAAAATTCGTTACTTACACACAAGCTTCAGTAACTCCACACGCAAAATAGTGATTTCATATTCCAAAGGGTATCGTACTTTTCGTCTTGAAATAAGTTTCAAGGACAAGCAGGTAAGAAATTAACTTGAAGGAAAAGGAAAAACTTAAATGGAAAAAAAAATCTAAATATTTTGCATTTGTTATCTGATTGCCTATACAGTGTTAGTAATACGTAAATTATTGTCAATTGATTAGATCATAAGGGAATGAACAATTTTTAACCCACCAATGACCAAGCTACTTTTTTATTATAAAGTTGCGCTGAAGCAGAGGAATTAAAAAAAGTTAACTTCCATTATACATGCTTTATAACTATGTCTCAAAACATCTTATTTATTTTTTAATATATGGATTTTATAGTATACGTCAAACCATTAGTTTTGAAAATATTGCAAAATGGAGCATTTTTAGGAATTTAAGAATCGGGTGCCTTATAAAAGAAATTCGTATACCATCACGACTTCGAGATACAAAGTCGTGCTATCACTTAATTTGATGAGTTTAACCTTTAAGGGGGTCCGATACCTTCGACATTTATTTTTTTATTTTTATACTTGTACAATCCAATTTTTTTTCTCTTTCTAAATATGCATAAAAAACCATTTTAAGACGCTCAATTTTTTTTTTAAATTGCACATTTATTTTTAAATTAAAATTTTAGTAAATTTTTTAACAATTTTAAAATTCCTACTCCTTTTTTGTTTTTCAATATTTTGAAGCAATTTTTTTTATTTAAGATCTTGAATAATATGTAAATAGATGTATGCATTCAAATTTTGATTCAGATACATCACTTTAAAAAAATAAAATATATTAGAAATTTTGGAAAAAAAATTGACGTAAAAAAAAAAATTCCATTTTAAGTAGTTTTAAAAAACAAATTATGGTAAAAATAGAAAATCTGAATGCATACATCTATTTAAAATATATTTATCTTGCTATACACACAAAAATTATGATTGTAAGTATAATAGTAAAAAAGCCTTAGCATTTTTAGTGTTCATTAAATTTCAAAACCACGAACAGAGATATTTGCTTTTAAAGTTTACATATGATACAACTATGTTATAGGAACACATCATTAAAACATTCATAACTAAAAAAGTAATAGGAATTTTTTGAAGCAGTTTTTTGTGAGTTATTAAGATAAGTTTGAATATTATTTTTTAAATATAAAAAAAAATGACTTTTTTTGCGAATTTTGGGTATCGGACCCCCTTAAGTATGGGTTGGAACAACATGTGTCCCACAGAGAATAGAGGTGGGCTTGCGACACTTTCGAACCATGGTATGGGGGTAAGAATTTTTAAAACGCATGTGGTCTGAAATATGCTATTTGCGGCATAACACCTGTTTGGATGACGTTTTGCTAAAAGTTTCTACAGATCGTCTTCGGTTGCGCTTTTAAGTATTTTGACATCTAAATGGCCCTACCCCGAATATGCTTACTTTGTGGAAAGATGGTTAACGATCCCTTCGTCAGATAGTAACACGCCTCTTATTGTAAGGCAAGTCCAAAAAGCATTCGTCCAAAGCTTCCACAAAGCATTGAGAACTTTTTTTTCCCTGCCTGCCAAAGCAAAACCCCCATCTCTCCCCACCAATAGGAATTAGCTCACAGCCAATGCATCTTTTCTGTTATGGAGCCCATGTGAAAAGGTTAAAGAAACTTAGCAAACACATTATTCAATAACAATGTTTTATAATCTTGTATTTAGATTTGATTGCCTATTTATAGAGAACAGATGACGCTAAAGAATATTTCCTTCCTAAATAAAGTTTAAATTACAACTTAGCCTATTCTTATCGCAGTTAAGCTCATTTTTATTAAATCGCCATTAAAAGAAAATAAACATATATTTTTAATAATATTATTACTCTTTAAGCATTATAAACATTCAACGTGGTCACAAATTGTTGGACCATGATCATTGTTTGAATGTATCACATTTATCTGAATTCGCTTAATAAAACATCTTTTTTTCACAACTACTCCGCTTATATTTGAAACAAGTATCGGTTAGCTTTAGTAGCAACAGAAGAGTTAAGTTATAGCAAAATAATGGTTTATTATGAGAAGTTAAACAGTCAAACAATGGCCAATTCCTCAAATTTGGGAAAACCATATAACTAACAAAAAAAGAAAAGAAACAATAGATTTTTAATACTGATGTTACTTTTTAGGCATTATAAACATATTTTATATGAAAAGTAGTATAAAAGCACATTTTTATAAAAATTAAAACATTTGCATTACGTATGATTTAAGTTCCCAAACTATTTGTTACACTTTGTTAAAGAAACTATCGATAAATATAAAATAAAACTTATTTCCGCATAAAATATTTATGTTTTTTTATATCATTCTTTTTACGTTGAAAGAAAGAAAAATATTCTTGGATGTTATCCAACCATTTTTTAGTAAACTCCGGTCAACTTTTTTTCCATTTCTCTGGTTTCAGCCTCAACAGTTCCGTAATGGGATGAAAATGTATTTCTACGTTCTTTTTAAGAGCTCTTATCAACTACTCTATGTAGGATTGGATTTACATCATTTGGAAACTTGAAACATGGTACGGGGATTTATGAGTTGCTATATAACATGTTGCGACGAAAAATAAATGTCGCATATTTTGAATATGTTTCCTTTTATTTTATACTTTAGATATAACATCTATCATATAATGACTGGATAGACAGTTTCGAGACCAAAGCAATACCTTACCTTAAGCATAGTGTCACACAACGTAAATATCAAATTGTAATGAATTATTTGATATAAGGATTTTATCATGTTTAAAATATCTCCCTTTTACTTTAATATTAGTTCAACAGGGTAAGGTGGAGGGAATGGGTCTTAAAACTCGATTTTTGACGTTTAAAGTACACTTTCTTGCAAGAAAAAAAAATTGTAAAATTACAATTGTTTTACAAAAACGTTCACTTATTTATTGGAAACATATTCGTATATACAGTGGCTCCCAAAAGTGTTCGTACACCTACGAATTTCAAAGAAATACTGCTCTATTTATTATAAAAAAATAATATTTCAGAACGGGAATTTTTTAATAAGATATAAAAAAAATTATCAAAACCACATAAAATATTTTAAAAACATAGTAAAACTTTTTTTTTAGAAAATCAATAATTAAAAAGAAACAAGAAAATTATCTCACAAAAGTCTTCGTACACTAAAAAACTCTCTAGACATTAATAAATATTGCAGTATTTCGGTAAATTATAAACATCTGGGCATAAATTTCAATATGTTTTTTTTGTTTCGTTTCTGTATCATTTTGTTCTATACTTCGATTATTACTTTTATAAGTTCGCTTATCGTTTTAATTTTGTATCTTCGTACTCTAAGCTCCAGTTCTTTATATACAGTGGCTCCCAAAAGTGTTCGTACACTTACGAATTTCAAAGAAATACTGCTCTATTTATTATAAAAAATAATATTTCCGAATGGGAATTTTTTATTAAGATATATAAGTTGTTCTTAACAAAACTATATAAAATATTTTAAAAACATAATAAAACTTTTTTTTTTGGAAAATCAATAATTAAAAAGTAACAAAAAAATTATCTCGCAAAAGTCTTCGTACACTTTAAAAAAATGTCTACACATTAATAAATATTGCATTTTTTCGGTAAATTAGTACTTAGTAGGATGTCCTGTAACATCCACAACAGCTTTTAAACGACTAGTTTTAATTTCATTATTTTTTTTGTAATTTTTGTATCAATTTCTTCTATACTTCGATTATTCCTTTTTTAAGTTTGCTTTTCGTTTTAATGTCGTATCTTCGTACTCCTAACCTCTAGTTCTTTACATATGGGTTTTATTAGGTTTAAATTCAGCGACTGATGTGTTTTTTCAGAACTTGGGGACAATTATAGAGGCAACAGAAGCAAATATTAAGAGCCGTGTTCTAAAGATTGTTATCTTGACAAGAAACAAAGTTGATTCCGATACCCAAATTTTGAGCTTATAATTTGAAATTGTGCATTAAAATATTTAAATAAACTTACTGATTCATTATGCTATCATCAAATACCAAATTACCTAGTCCTGATGCTAATTTGCACCCTTGCACAAGGACACGTCCAAAGCATGCTTTACTGTTCCGATTAAGTGATTGATATTTGCAAAGGTAAGCCTAAGATTTCTATTTTTCGCACTAACAAGAAATTTTCTTCGGCGGAACGCTCATGTAATCCGGCCCATCTGAGCACTTGTCGAACAGTTTCAATTGAAATTGAAGTAGAATATGTTTCATTAAATACTGTAGATATTTTTACAACACTCAACCGTGGATTTTTTTTTTTTAAATTCTAACTATAAATATCTGATCACGTTGAGTTAACTTTGCCTGATGACATTTTCTTACCTTGTTTTTTATCCTATTTTCTTCTTTTAAAGAGTTTTATCACATACTGCACGTAGAATTGGATAACTTTATTAATTTAGATATATTCCGAGATGATTTACCGCAATTATGATGTGAGAAATTATCAATATTCGAATGCTATTCTTTGTTTCCTTACGACTACGATCCATTCTTAAATAGTAAATAGACTATTATGAAGTAAGCAAGCAAAATAATACCAAACGAATATTAAATGTCATACAATGCAAAAATAAAAAAAAGCCGCAAACGATAATTTTATTTATGAATTTATTCGAAAATGTTTTGGTGTACGATCACTTCTGTGGCGTTTTTTTCTCTGTTTCCTTATATTTTAATTTTTATTAAAAAAATTCAATATTTAAAATATATATATTAGGTTTTATTCAGAATAACATGAAGATTATGTTAAATAATATTGGACTTTATATTCGAATTCAATTCTAGAATACAGCGCTTTTTCTACAAAGTCTATTCTAAAAGCAAGTTGTAATGCGCCGTTTTGAAAAAAAAACCGCTATTTTTTAATTAATCATTATATTTGAAAATGAACATCAGCTTTATAACTTGTCTTGCTTTATTCAAAACATCTATGCTGTATTTACGTTGTTTTTAATTTGTTCCGCAGACGGTTTTTTATTTCATTTAAAACATAATGTTTCACTTATTAATAACACAAGCAAAAATGTCCATTTTTTTTATCGAAATATATTCTTTTAATGAGAGTTTATTTGAAAAAAATACAGGTATGTTACTACATTATATTAAAAAATAAACGTTGCTAAATATATTGCAGTTAGTTGTTGTCATTTATAAGCTTCGAAATTCTTAGTTTTGTAGAATTATTGAACTTTTACAGTAGATTATTACATTTTTAAGAATTTCCTATTCTTTAACATTAATAATTCCAAACACTATTTTTTTCGCTTAGCAAAACATTGAAAAAAACTAAATAAATTACAATTTTTTTTTATTTTTTGCATTGAAATGTATTAAAAGGGTTCTATTCTATACAAATCCCAGGAATATACGTAAATAATTCGACTTTTCTAATTTATATACATAAGTTTCCATGTATCAAACTATCACATTATTTTTGTATACTCAAGCAAATCGACATTCGGATTTTACTTAAAACACCCAGAGATGTAATTTTTTGCTAAAATGTACTTTATTAACGAAGTAAATTAACAACAAAAAAAGGATCAAAATATAACTTTAACATTGTGTAATTAAATATTTTATATAAACGACACGTCTTACCCCACCTTACACTATACATTTAAGTTATTCGCTCTTTGCAAGTTAAACATACCATTTTGAAATGCAATATGTAGTTCAATAAGTAATGCAGTTCTGAATGGGATGATACATATTTGCTTTTACTTATGGCGTTATACCTTATGTAATACATTTTTAGTCTACTTTAAAAAAACTGGGGAATGTCAATATATGTCTAAGTTTCTTTATATGTTTAATATATTTCGAACATAAAAAGTCTGGACAATAAAAATTACAGTCCTTTCTGTGTATTAAAACTCATTACGTAAAATTGTAGTGTTGGGTGAAACCTGTGGTATTCTATAATACATATTTCTTTAAAATACTTTTGACATATTTTTTTAAAATTATATGGGAAACGTTTTTATACATTTAATTACACTAACTGCTTTTTCGGGGGATACTGATAATGATTTTTTAATATTTTTAATTATCTTTATCAAAGGGTTTTATTTAAAATATTCCTAATAAAATACAACTAAATTCTCAAACTAAAATGGCTAGGAAATTTATTTTTTTAATTATGACTTACTCGAAGTTTTGTGGTTTAATGATACGATAAATTTCATTAGAATCTTCCAAACTGTGAGCAGTCCTTTCAAATTTTCCAAGTCCAGAAATTAAGGTATTCATCTAATAAATAGAATTCACTGCCCTCCAGCGGTTTGGTTTGGCTTTACTTATATAAGAATAAAAAATTAAATTCGAAAACTTAACCATTTTTTTATGTCACTAGTTTTTTTACGTCTTCTAATTGCATTAGAATTGATGATGGAAAAGCCTGTGAAATATGACTTGGTGTCAGAATTTCCTAAGGTGATTAAAGTATTTTATTTCTTTTAATTGTCTTTTTACAAGTCATGCTAATTAATTATCCAATTAAGTAATTTATAATTTATTGCTCTAATTTTTATTTTGAAGTTTTAATGCGGAAACTTACCGAGGTTTTACATTTAGGTTTTTAATCCTAGATGGATGTTTCAAAGGTAAAAACATGCATTTTTTAGAGATTTTTTAAAAAATAAATTAAAATAGTAATTAAAAGTCCCCATTAATAAATATTAAAACTATCTCCTTCTAGTTGATTCTCATTAAAATTTAATATGTGCATTATGTTTTTTCTAAATGTTTTACATGTTCTCTTAAAATTTCAAAATGAAAGTCAATAAATAATACTTTATGACTATGGAGACATTATACTTCAATGGTAATTTGTAGCAGTTATTTTTGTGTATGGTAACTATTTTCTTTTTAATTTAGTGATTTAACAGTAAATAGTGATTTTTCAATGTATGTTAATTTATGTTTTGGTAAAATTCATTTAAAATCTTTATTCGTTTTTTACATTTGATTTATATACAAATATTGCTTGCATTTTTGTTTATATGTTATAAAAATATTATTTTTTGTTTACGATGAAAATATCGCAATTAATATTTAAAAAAATTATATTAAGTACTATTTTACAAAACAATATAATTCTATTTAGAGTTTTACACATATTTATGCCTTTTTAGTCCAAAAAAAGTGTTGTGTTTTATAAATTATGTGTGTATGTGATTGAAAGTGTCTTTAAACAATTTGTTTCAAAAACTAGAAATGTGACCACAAGTTTCAACGTATATATTATTAATTTCAATTTTATATGATATCAAGTTCAGTATCAAATTGGCAATATTATATTTTTAATTGTTTAAAAATATTTAAAGCGATTGCCCTATGGAAACTTCTTGTTAAGGAGTTAATCATTTAACAATTTATAGATTAAAAACATTTTTTTTAATGTAAGTGAAATCCTGTGAAGAAAATACTTAAAGGGCTCGAATTTGTTTTATGTTTTGTTGTTATTTCTTAGTAATCTGTACCTAGTAGTAACTTTATCAAATTTGCCTTCTTACAACATTAATGTTCATATAAATTTGAAACAAATAAATGCAATAGTTTCAAAGAATTATTATATTTAACCAATTAGAACAGCCGCGCATTATTTGCATCGATTAAAATTTAGTATCACAGCAAAATAAAGGTTTTTACTCACATCAAAAACGCTCTCTTTACACTAACTTAAGATTTCAAAAGTTCCAACGTGAGAACAAGACTATTTTATAAACAAGAACATTTTCGGGAGAGAAAAACATAAATACGAAAAAAACAACCTGAAATATAAACCTTACAGCATAACAATAGACTCAAACCAAATCTTTTCTCATTCCACTATCTCGTTAAGACCTTTATCACATAAACACTTTCGCAGGTATTTTAATACCCTTTATTTTTACAAAAAAAAAACGCAATAAACGATCTAATACCTCCCCGAAACGATCAATCCCTCCAATCCATTTATAATCACCAGTTCCCCTATCGATCCCTGAATAGCTGATTACCTGGACCGAGTATAAAGCTATTATACTAGGTGCTACACAGATTTCTGCCAGGTACTTGCACCCATAGATACTGCCCCATTCCAGTCTTGGCAGTCCAGGGCAATTACCGGTTTAGTATCTTCGCGTGTGGTGTGATATCAAGTGGAATGAGCTCACGTACCACGGTGTTTTTTTTTATTTTTCGAATGCTAATGGCTTTTTGTAATAAATTTCCATCGTGGCCAGTATTGTTGGGGGTCGTGATAAGGGTGTTAGATAAAAATAGTAAATTAACACCGTTTTTATTGAATTTGAATAGGTCTTTGGATTGAAGGTAAAATAATGATTCTTCATTGATTGCGACTAATTTAATTTTTACTATACTGTTAAATGTACAATAAATAATATACAATAGAATAAATTGCTATTAAATTGTTAATTACTTAAATTGGTAGTTTAAATTATCAATTATTTTATATGTAAATATTAGTTTAAGAAAATAGTAATTATTTTTAAATTTAATAAATTATTAATTATATAAATTATAAATTATAAATTTTTAATTTAATAAATTATTAATTATATAAATTAGAAATTATAAATTTTTAATTTAATAAATTATTAATTATATAAATTACAAAATTTATAAATTTTTAATTTAATAAATTATTAATTATACATTGTTAAATTAGTAAATTATTTTTTTATAAATTATTTATTTTATAAATTACTTATTTGTAAATTACTTATTTCATAAATTATTTATTTTATAAATTATTAATTATATAAAATATTAATACATTATATCATTTATAATGCTTATTATTACTTTTTTATAAAAACTGCTAAGAAATTATTAATTATGAAATTAATTGTTAAATTATTTAAATTATATTTTTTTTATTTCCTAAATTACTAGTTATATAAATTATTAATTATGCAAAATATTAATTATATAAATTGTTCAATAAACATTGAAATTATAAGTTCTATGCAGAATATAGTGTGTACTCGGATGAAGAAACTTCGGTGAGTTGTATAAAAATCGTTAGCCCCATTTTTTAGTTAGAATATGCTACATTGATGGTAAAATATTCATTATTTTATTAATTATTAACAGTTTTTTTTTACTATTTAATATTATAATAAGTCATATAAAAATCCGGATAAAACGAAAATAATCAAAATTTTATTAAAGACAATATCTCGATGGCTTAAACTTGATAAAGAGTTGTATTTTCATTGAGCTAAGATGTGAAGCGGAAAAATAGGAGATAGTCCATAAAAATAAAGCTTTAAAATATACCTAAAAATTTTTGTTACAAAACTTATGTACCTAATGGTATTTTTAACATAAAATATAAATAAAACAAATTGAATTAGTTGTTTGATAATGGAGTAATTGGTTGTTTGATAATGAAGAAATTGTTCTATTTCCCTATAAGGTATAAGTCTTACTATTTAGGTCCTAATTTTACTATTTTTATTATAGGTGCGTTGAATCCAAAAAATGGAATTGGTCTGTGTGCTTAGAATACTAGAAAGTATTCTTACTGCACTCAAATTTGGCAAACATTTCGTGTTATGCTTCATTCAGTTTTCACCTCTAAGTACAATAAAGTTTCTAATCAAATTGCATATTACAAAATAAAACATTTAAAACATATATGTATTCAAATAAATAAAATATTTTTTTACTTTGATTGGGAATGTGTTCAGTAATAACCATTAAATGTAAATCAGCCTTCAGCTTAACATAGATTACGAACAACAAACCATTCAAACTGTTTCAAAACTCAAACCTGTCATCTTTACTCTAATAAAACAGACAGATACTCTAATGCAATAACACAAATATAGTAGGGTTATTAATAAATTGCAGTTGGGGTAAACTATATTCACTCAATTACAACCAGCACAATTATTTTTAGCAAACTGTTTTCAAATTTTTATTATTTTTTCAGAGACAGATCTAAAAATAAGAAAATAAATGTTTGTTACCCAGCTTTTGTATTCAAATTAATATCCATTATCTGCTTTCACAAGACAAACAATATTTGTTTGCCAATAAATGTCATTCCCCTCATGAACCTTACTCAAATATTGTTCTAGAGAATTGGTGGACGTATTAAAGTGTTGTATAGCGTGCTTATAGCCATTCACACGATTCCGTAACGGCCACAGTAAATTTTCTTGTTGCAAATGTCACTCTCACGTTGATAACTTCTATTTTCTCTCATAAGAAGTTAAGCTGTCTTTTTAGAACAAACCCAACTCAAGAGAAATGGTTCTATGAAATATTATTAAATTACTAGCTGTTACCTGCGGTTTCACACGCGTTAATTTTTTTTTACCTCATTGGTTCGTTCCTTCTCTTTTATTTTCTCGAAGACCAAATAACTGGTCTATTGATCAGACTTCTCTGGTTCGAATGTTAGCTTTTCCGTTAGCATTCCCCTTGAAGTATAATTGTCAGAAATAGTTCTTTCGCTAAAGCAATTTTTGATCGCCAACTTTCAAATGTTGAAATAGGTAAATATATTTAATTTATTTTAATGTATTTCATGTCAAGATCTTATAGTTTTATAACAATGTAGGTACTATTTTTATCAATTGACGATTAAAAATGTAGCTTCAAAAACTATTCTAAACGAAAAACTAAAAGGAATTTTAAAATTTCAAGTCCCAGGTGGACAATTAGAGGTTGAATAGTTTATATATATATAAATTTAAAATGCACAATTAGAGTTTGAATAGTATGTAATGTATACATTTTCAAACGCGTCCGAGTAGTTGAAGATAGTGTTTTACGTGCTACAGAAATCCAAGATCCGTCAAAAAAAAAAAATAACGAATCTAGACTTTTTTTATAAAATTTTAGACGGTATTACTAAATTTGACTCATCTCAAACTTTTTTTTTAAATATTGTCAGGATTATTGGGGTTTCCTTGGGACTGATAACTATAAAGAATTTTAATTTCTATTTCGAAAACCTCTAAACGTTTTTAGACAATGCAGTAATTTAAATGGATGCGTTTACAGTCGTGTGCTAAGCATTCATCGATTGATTTAATTGTATTCTCTCTCCCATTAATATTAATTCAATTAGATGGGATGCCAGCTGTTTTAAATGTACTATCTATGTTGCAATTAACCATATGTTTTCCATATATTTGTGATTAAATTAGAAATCCCATCAGAGAATTTCAAATTAGTTCATGAATAACCAAACAACTTAAACTTTAGCGATTTAAAAGTTGCTAATTATCCACTCTCGTGAATCTCTAAAACAGTTTATTAAATACGTTGATTACATTCATTAGGTACATTGCTTGATGGAATTTTCCGAACTTCTGATAGTTGCAAACGCATTTTTTGGTCCTTATATCTACTTATTTTTAAGCAATACATATACATTTTTAATTCATCAAAACCTTCAATTTCCAAATAAGTAAAAGCTCATTATAAAGACTTATAACGGACATTTAAAGAAATTGCCAATAAACACGAACCAGGACCATCCACTTTTAAAGATTAATAATATAATTTTTTCTAATTCAATCTATGCAGCCTTCAACATAGGTTGAATTAGAAAAAAAATTTACGTATATCATTAATCTTTAAAACTGGATGGTCCTGTTTCGTGTTTTTTGGCAATTTTTTTAAATGTCCATTATAAGCGACGTTCTTTATAATGAGGTTCTGCTTATTTCAAAATTGAAGGTTTACAGCTCTTATTAGTCCATTATAATGAGATTCTATTGTATCCTAAGGTATTAAAGTATTTTGTGAAAGGTATCTCTTTAAAATATTAAAAAAAAAAAAAAAATTTGACAAGGTACATGTTGGCAATATAAAATAAACCGTTTCGCAGGGAAAACATCTTTACAATTTTGATGAAGATTTAGACACAAATTAAAGTAATAACAACCGACTACAGGATCAAAGCCATGCAAAAATGATCCCATGTAACAAATTTGTATAGCTGAATAAGGTATCCTATTATAGTCCTCAAGTTGTTATATGTTCTACGAAGCCACAAAAAGTTTGTTTATTACAATTGTAGTATCAGTCATTAAATATTGCATTTTTTTAAATTATTTTCATTATCTTGCTGTTGTATATTAGTTTTAAAATCAATAAAATGTATATTTAGGAATAAATGAAGAATAGTGAGTTGTAACACTTTATCATCAATAAAAATTCAAAATCAATAAAATATGCATTACGTTAATTATATAAAAGACATGTTTTTACTTTTTTTATAGCCGATAGATTATTCGAATTTTTTTATAGGCATTGAACCTATTTCGATAAATGATAAAGAGCTAACCGCAATCAATATTATTTTTTAAAAATTGGCTGATTTTAACAGTATCATCAAAGTGTTTCTTACAAAACTGTTACGCTCTTGATCACTCTACCATGGACGATTGTAGTTTACAAATATAATTATTTCAAACTTGGAAATTCAGAGCTTATACGTGTCATTGACAAAATGCAAATATTAAAAAAACTACCACAATAGTTTCTTATAACTCGCAACTTGAACTAAATGTTTGGGCTCTGAAGTAGCAAAACATATAATTGTTTTAAACAATCTAAAATCTAAAGACTTTCTTAGAAGACTTCATAAGACTGAAGACTGGTAAGAATTTAATAACTGAATATATCGTAGAATAAAAGAGAAAAAACTACTGCCTGTGTTTAAGCTTAAATTATATTACGTCAAATGTATTTCAGTGCTAATTAAATCAACACTGATGATTTTGAAAAACAACAAACTGTACACTTATACACACAAACAGACTATTTTGCATGAGAGATGACGTATTTTGAAGTATAGATAAAATATTATTGTAGTCGCAAACAAGTAATATAATGACATTCCCCATAAAAATAAAAAATATGTATACGATTTCTCTATGAATTTTTATTTTAAAAAATTACAAATTTCTAAAGGACTTTATTTGCCTTACAAATTTTTTATATTTCTTCAATTCAATACTTCCTTAGCACATTCTCTTTTAATATAAGTTTAATATTATTAAAAGACGCACTAGAACTACGAATGCTTAAATATAGAATATCTACATTGTTTCAAATGTTACCCAAAAGAAAAACACAAATAGAAATTTGCAACATTTTGCCATATACAGCGAACCAGGGGTATGGGTTACGGGGTTTTATCATACTATCTTCCGATCGCGATTTGCGAACTGAGTCATAAGTTACTTATTTTTGTTCTATTCTCAGCACAATTATTGTTTTATGTTTATCTAAACTAGATCTAAGCTTAAGATAAAAACTCGTCTTATAGAACATTGCGTTAAGAATATTAAAATACAAATGCAACGTTAAAATACGCAATTACGGATTATTACGGACTATTACGATAAATATTACGATAAATAATTACGGATTATTACGGACTTTTATTGCGACGGATTATTACGGACTTTTATTGCGACGGATTATTACGGACTTTTATTGCGACGGATTATTACGGACTTTTATTGCGACGGATTATTACGGACTTTTATTGCGACGGATTATTACGGACTTTTATTGCGACGGATTATTACGGACTTTTATTGCGACGGATTATTACGGACTTTTATTGCGACGGATTATTACGGACTTTTATTGCACGGATTATTACGGACTTTTATTGCGTATTTTAACGTTGCATTTGTATTTTAATAGATCTAAGCTTCATGAGTACGCAAATTCTAAATGGATACATGCGACGGCATTCTTTTTAGATTAAGAAAGGACTTTTAATTCTAAGATAAAAATTATTATCTCATTTTAATATTGTCTTACGTGAATATCTCTTTACTTACCAAACCATTTAAAATGTTTGTTAATAAGATTATAATTAAGCGAATACATTATACAAGTAAAAATAAATGTAAGCTTAAGAACCTTAAAAGCGTCTTAAAAGAATTCGTTATGTTAAAAAATTATAACTAAATTCAAAAATCCAAACTAGTACATTAAAGAGTACCATATATATAATACATTATCATCGGTAATTGGCTTTAAATAAATTATTTACAAAGAAAAGCCATTAAGAAGTTTTTTTGTAAATGGCTTCCTATGCTTATTTAAATTAACGTTCCATTAGTGTAATTAGACCGCGATTAACTTTTAATGTATCTATTCACTTTTCTATGCACTTTTATTTGAATAAAACTTCATTTGATATTTATAAAGAAGCATTTATTACAGACAGTTGTTTGCATAGATATGGAAACCAAAAGTTATGGTATAAATATTAATAATAAATGTGTAAGGTAGATGTAGCATGCAACATATACTTATTAGCTCAATTTAGTGCCATAAGTTCTTTACTAATTTAGAATGTTGTTTGTATGAAAAAGTAAAAAATAATAAACTCTTTATAAAATAAATTCACATATTTATAAAGATATTAATTTCAAATATATTTAAGAAACGTATTGATATATTACTTAATGATAGGCAAAATACTGATATAACATTTCTGGGCAGTGTTTGATATTATTTAATTGTATTGTACCTTGATTTTTATTAAAGTAAAATTAATTATTTAAATAGTAAAATTTAATTTTTTAAATGTTTCTATATAACTGCTTTTGCATTTGGAATACTCATAAGAAGACTTAAATAATGATGTTGGTACGAAATATCACAAAAAGTTGCTTTTAACCAGTAATTCATATTTTTAATTTCAAAGGTAAAGTTTTGTACATACTATTAACTCATTTTAATCCAAAGTCAATTGATTTTAATATTAGTATATCCATTTTTTAATTTGGAACTATCAATGTGTGAGATAAAATTAATAATATACAACGTTACTAGTAATACATTAACATTTATAAACATTAATGTATTTTCATTTACAAATTATATTTTTGAATGTTATTCACAAAGCATATAAGAAGATATCTGACTTATAACAATTTCATCCGTAATACCATGTTATTTTTTTAACTGTGGTTTTCTTTCTTTAAAATTATCTTTAAATCTAAATGTACAATTTACATTTCTTATTATAATTTTCGAATTTTTTTTATTTTAAAACACAAGAACACTATACAATTTTACATATTTTATTACACTTTAATTATAAATTGGTCTTATGATTTAAATTAATTCAATTAAATTACGAAATTTATTATTAATTTGTGGATATAGTAACTAGTTTTGACTACAGTTTAAATTGCAAACATTTTCGTTATACTATAATTTAAAATCGTTCATAATATCCCCTATTTTTCCCTACTTGATAATGAACAGTATATTTTCCTGTAAAAATGTGCAGCCAACCAAAATTGTGATCCAATGATTTAGTTTCATCAGTCAAATAAATTAACGCCATGTGAAAGAGTCTAATATATTTTAATGTTAGAATAACGATCTTCTATTAGTCGTAAAGCAATCCTTCATAGTTTCCATTACTATTATTATTAATTATGTAGTGCTTAATTTATAAAATTTTAATAAATGATAATATATAATTTTATAACTTTTTTAAATCCATTAATTCACCTATTGTTGAGTATTATTAACATACAGATTATTAGTAATATCAATACATTTCAAAGTCATCAAACTACTTTCTTGCAATTTAAAAACAATACAAATATGTTTATTAATTGTATGTATATCCATTTTATTAAATTTGAAACTATCAATGTGTGAGATAACATTAACATTTACATTAACATTTATAAACTTTAACGTATTTTCATTTACAAATTATGTTTCTGGATGTTATTCACAAAGCATATAAGAAGATATGACTTAGAACAATTTCATCCATAATTTCGTAATACCACGTTATTTTTTAACTGTGATTTTCTTTCTTTAAAATTATCTTTAAATCTAAATGTGCAATTTACATTTCTTATTATAATTTTCAATTTTTTTTTATTTGAAAACACAAGAACACTATACAATTTTATATATTTTATTACACTTTAATTATTAATTGGTGTTATGCTTTAAATTAATTCAATTTATTATTTATTTGTAGATATAGTAACCAGTTTTGACTGCAGTTTAAATTGCAAACATTTTCGTTATACATTAATTTAAAATCGTTCATAAATATTCCGTAATATTCCCTACTTGATAATGAACAGTATATTTTCCTGTAAAAATGTGCAGCCAAAAAAAATTGTTATCCAATGATTTAGTTTCATCAGTCAAATAAATTAATGCCATGTGAAAATATCTAATATATTTTAACGTTAGAATAACGATTTTCTATTAGTCGTAAAGCAATCCTTCATAGTTTCCATTACTATTATTATTAATTATGTAGTGTTTAATTTATAAAATTTTAATAAATGATAATATATAATTTTATAACTTTTTCAAATCCATTAATTCACCTATTGTTGAGTATTATTAACATACAGATTATTAGTAATATCAAAACATTTCAAAGTCATCAAACTACTTTCTTGCAATTTAAAAACTATACAAATATGTTTATTAATTGTATGTATATCCATTTTATTAAATTTGGAACTATCAATGTGTGAGATAACATTAACATTTACATTAACATTTATAAACTTTAACGTATTTTTATTTACAAATTATTTTCCTGGATGTTATTCACAAAGCATATAAGAAGATATATAACTTATAACAATTTCATCCGTAATTTCGTAATACCACGTTATTTTTTAACTGTTGTTTTTTTTCTTTAAAATTATCTTAAAATCTAAATGTACTATTTACATTTCTTATTATAATTTTCGATTTTTTTTTTATTTGAAAACATTTAAATTTAAAATAATTTAAAAATCTAAGTCTAATTGTTTAAAATATCTAGCAAATAGAAAAAAACAATAACATATTTGTTACTAACGTAATTTAATATGATTTAATGACATTTAATAATAATATACTTTAACCCACTGACGCTCACGTGATTTTGATAATTTTAAAGTTGTTTTCACTTCTTGGATTTTAAATAATTTTTCCTTGGCGTGCATTTTTATTTTTTTACCAAATTTTTAATTCATTGTCAAGAGATAGATTTCAAGATATATCTCAAACAATTAGCTTTAAAAAATATTGTAAAATAGAGTATTTTCATTAATTTAAAAATCGAGTGCATTGATGGAAGAAATGGAGATGCCTGAACGTGATATCACGTCCATGAGAGTCAAAGAGTTAAACATGAGAAATAAATAATACATAAAATACTTACCTGTAGATTACCACAACATATACCTTATATTAGTCTCTAATGTAAAATCTATTAGCTTCAAAAAATATTGTGAATAAAACTGAATCGTAATAATTCAACTGTAAAACAAATGTACCAAAGTGTTACATGTCAATTATTTTGAAGAAATAGATGAGACAAACAACTATTATGCAATTTAAAATCCGTCCCTTATAAATACAACAAAAATTCAAAATTTTACTAAATTAACATCAATTCCCAATTTGGGTTAAATTTGACACTTTTTAAATACCACTTCGGAAAAACTACAACCCAGTGACGTAATATGTTTTGTCAACGAAAATTCCGATGACGTAATATTTATATAAAAAAGAATTATATGTAATTCAAAGTAATAAACGTCAATAAAAATTGCATGTAAGTATAAGGACCTGTATACTCTTTAAATTTCTCTTTTTAGTCAACTGTCACCCATCAAAAGACTTTATATTTTGATTGCACATAGGAAAACATATATTCTAAATATATATTAAATTGAAATGGGTAGAGAACTTCGCTATATTAGGTTTTTTGTGAGCACCAACACGTAAAAACACGACGTCGATTGAGAAAGAAAACGTTCGGCGAATCTCACCTGCGCACTTGTCACAACACTCCGCCCAGTGCCAAAACCGGCAACAACCCCCCCTTTTCCCGTTTCGGTCATTAACCAAACACCTACGACACGCCGTCTCCTGGAAATCCAGGAGTCGTAGACCCCGGAGTCGCAGACATAACCTCAGAACACACTTACCTCTCTAAGTCCTGGTGAATTAACTTGAATCTTGACAGTTACAGCTGATGCACCAGGACTTGAGGTTCGACCATAAGATCGTGAAGATTCCGGGTTGGGTAGTATGGGGGCCGCTCCTGGTAACTCCCGTATCTAGCCGAGTCCACTACTGCAGTGTGTCCACGCGCACGCCCGGCTGCGCACCATCCCCTGGAGTTCGACCACTAGGGGGCGGGAAAATCCTTCCGCAATATTTGAAGGCCACCTTTACATTCCCAGTCCAGAGAAAAACCAACCCAAACCCCTTTCCCCCCAGTTATTTCCCCCCTTTTTTTTACTTCCATCCAGAAATGTTTCTCTAGGGTGATTTATTCCATTTCCTTCATTCCTGTACAGAAGGGTTCTTTTTTTTTAATATTATTCGCGGAGTTCGAATATTCGAATGTGTCTCTGGAAGAAAAGTTTGACGTTCGCTTTTGTGTTTATTGATTAAAGGGTGTCGTTCCTCTCCTTGTTGTTTCTATGGCTCTGGGGCTGGGCTGCCACGTTTTAAAGTTATTTCTGTAACATAATATCGCCTGGTGGATTACAGGAAAGAATTGTAAAGGTTGAAAGCTGCCCCATTCTCTTCGCCAATCGGGTTGGAGGTATTGATTGGAAGTTGTCAGTGAAAGCAATGGTTGCTAGCCTAATGAAAAAAGTTTATAATAGTGGACACTGTAATAATTTGAGTGCCGCCGACGTTGTTTTATATATATAAATTTATAAAAACACTAAAACATTTTAATAAAATATATAACATTAAGTAGACACAGTACCTTTCACTTTTTTTTTCTTTTGATTTTTAATATAAAATTTTAATGAAATTATTTAAATTTTACATAGGAAAACAGTATTTTATACAAAAATTTCATAATTGTTTGTATTTTTTTTAATTTAAACTTTTTCAATTTTTAAAGCTTATTTTCAAACATTTTTAAATATTTATTTATTTTCACAATTTTTTTTTCTATGATCGTTTAAACTATAATGCATAAGAGTTGGCATTACAATTTTGTATGCTACATGTATTTGATTTTTCTATAAATGTTTATTCATATTAGTACAAAATTTTTCATTAAAACTCAATTTTTTTTATTTTAGTATTTAATAAAAACTGCTACTCACAGATCTAATTCGCATGCCAATTTATAATATAAACACATTTTACAATATGTTTAAATATATATATTTCTTCAATAAAAATAAAAAAAAGCCCTAATGTTTCAAAAAATTTAATACCAAGGAAACCCAAACACAGAGAAAAAACTATTTAAAGATTTCGTTACTTGAAAAACATATACTTCTCAATCCAGCATTAAATCTCAATGATATTTATTTCCGTTCCGTAACCGTTTCGATTATAATGTGTTGTGCATATTTTTATTAAAATCTCTCAAAACGTGCGTTTTTTTTATTAACTTTGTTGTTTTTTTCAGATTTTTAAATGAAATCTACATTTTTGTTTAACCGATGATGTAATAAAAAAGTATTTTTTCATGTGGCAGGAATGGATTGGTTTTGACAGTTAATTTTGTTTTTATAATATATATTTAAATCAGTCTGAAACAGTTCATAACAGTTCATTAAACACTTATGAAGTTAATTTTGGACAATTCCACAGAAGCAGTGATGCTTACTGATAAAGCAGGAATCACTAGAAAGACATGCTGAATTGTTTTTAAGAACTCCGCTTCCTAGATACACTTTTGTTTATTGGATAGCTAACTTTTGAAATTTTACATCAAACTTTTTTTATTCACGAAAACGACCCTGGCGCCAATTCATTCGAATGGACACTATGCGCAACCTGTTTCGAGATTAAAATTTTAAAGGATTAAAAAGAAGCGCATGCTTGATTAGCCTTTGTAATTGGTGAATAAAAAAACGTGGTCACCACTAACCAATAACAAATCAATGAATTATGTCACAAAATGACGTAATGTGTAATCTCGACACCAAGTCGTGCATAGTTCTTTATACGATTAACATTTATTTGTTTCTTATATTATAAATTAATGCATTATGACAATATTACATTGAAATATACATTTAAATCAATAACAAAGTAAAAATGTATATCTAACATTGCAATATACTTTACTTTTTTTGTAATGAATTTTATTAAAATGTCAAATATTTTTTCTGTTAATTTTTTTAAATGAAAGCTTTAGGAATCAATTTCGCACTATTGAACATATGAGTCACAGTAACCATATTTTATAGAAGAAAAACAATAGATGGAGAAAAAAAAACATATCCATTGCATCTAATCAATAACTTCAAGAAGAAAAATAGCTTTATTTACAACGAGATGACTTCAGAAACAAAGAAAAATATGTCGAAACATTAGTGGCAACGGAATACTTTATAACATTCTTTCAAGAGCGGAATCCTAGTATTCTTCTTAAAATGAAGATCATTATTCTTGCCAAGTAACCTAGAGTGCCTAAAAGAAAGAGATAAAAGTTAATAAATTACTAGAAGTTACAAGCATTATATAGAGTTATCTTATTCTATTCATAGCATATATGGAATAATAAAGTAAAGAATGGAGAATTAAATTGAATAAATTCTTAATGCAAATATCAAATTAGAAACACTTAAATGTAATTTTTAAAAACATTTCCGTGTTGCTTTCTAAAAGTGAATATTCAATCAATTCCAATTATCTTTGTGATGTACAGTGGATTCTGCATTTAGTCGGACTTATTCCTAATGGAATTTTCAAAACTAATTTTTTATTTTGTGTTTGGTTTTTAGGAGTTTGGTACAGTTTAAAATGATTTAAATATTTGGGTAATCGCTTATTCGTAAACAGTCTAATATTCCTGAAAGAGCAAATTTAAAATTTATGAATCAACTGAGTAATGAAAGAAGGTTCTGTTTGTGAATCGTAAAACACATAATTCCTCTTCATATAAAAAGCTGAAGATTTATATATAAGTAATATCTGTCCTCAAGATGTGTACCTGAGACTCGGATATATAAAATTTCGTTTAGTTTTTCTAATGATTTTAACAGTTTTAGAAATATTGTATAAAGAAATATCTTTCAAAAAAATATTTTCACACTTTTCAAATGTCTTTTTGTAACATAACCGATAACTTTGACATAAGATGTCTCTGGTTCGAGTCCTGTAGGGGGCCACTAAAACTTTTGATTTAAAATGTATATAGCTTAACGGGTTCTCCAACAAGCTAGCTAGCCAAGCAGCTAGTTTTAAATATCAGAGAGTGAGATGCCAAAAGTTACAAGTGCCTTTAAAAAAAGATATTTAAATGGATAAATGGTTATGGATAAATGGTTATGGATAAATGGTTATGGATAAGTGCAGCATAGTTAATACATAAGAAATGTAGGTGGCAAAGGGATATAAGTAAATGTCTATCATGTGCTGAGATCTAGAGGTGGCGAAAGTTTGGTTTGGTTTGGTGAATTAACGTCGCACTAAAGGTGCACATTGGACTATTGGCGACAGTTATTGAGCTGGCACCCACATTTAATCCGGATCAGATGTAACGTGCACCAGTCCCGTATACACGCCGTAGAAATTGAAGGAAAAATTCGGAAGACGTATAGTTACTTCGCAGCGAATCTGGAAACCCTCCTATCGCAAGCTGTATTTTAATATGTTATTAAGTCTCTTGATATCAGCCGTATTCAAACTCGCAACCCTCTGGTTGCTATCCGAAGGTGGTACCTCGGGGCTATAGCGAAGTAAAAGTCAACTATTTCAAGAATCAGCTGTTGCGTTAACTTTTAAATGCGTTTTCACAAAATGATAAAATTGTCATTTGTACCCTTTGTCTTCTCACCTCCTCATATAAAAAAAAAGCTTAAATAAATGTATAACCCTTCATTCTATTCATGTACGACATAAAGCAGGAGCATATAACGAATTCAAAATAACTTAGGATATAATTCTTAGCATAGCTTTTGTCCCTAATTTGTATTATTGATCACTCATACATGTAATATTTATTAATATTTATATATAAAAAAAACCCATCTTTGTTAAAAAAAAGTCTGACTATTCTTTAGATATAAAAAAAATAGTTTTATTTATTAAAACAGTAAGTCAGACTTTGTTTAAAAGAAAAATCTATCCCTGAGGATTTGTGCCATCACAAGGTTGTTATTAATTTATATTAAATTTTATGCCTCTATGGCAAATGTTTATCAATGAATTGCATTTTTGAAAGCGAGTCCTCAATCATGAGTATTTAGGTAAGTTAAATCACATTTGTTTACATGAATGTTTTTTCTCTGTAAAAAAAGGGCATATACTCACTTATCTCAGAAAAATATTATCTCAAAGAAAGAATCAGTAGCAAAAATAAAAATATCAAAGCTGACTTATTTGGTCATCAAACTACTATAATAGATATTCTTGTCATGGCATTAATATTATTGACATGCATTGTAAAATGTTTAATAATTTAAAATACTTCTTAAAGTAAATTACACTCTACTTTCCATTGTGTAAAATATAACATTGTTAGACTTTAATACAAAAAAATAAATAATTCCATTAAAAACTTTATAGATAACTACAAACATAATTAAAACACTTTTCCATAGTTTAAAATTTAATTTGAATTGAATAGATTGATCCACACTAGATCCCATTATAATGTTAAACTATGATTTATACTTAAGAGGCGATATAGTTGCCAAATAACATTAATTCTGCAATGTCGCTAAATATGGATTCACGTACAGCATTTAATTTCACGTCAAGGTAAATACATTAGCCATGGAAAATGTCATTAGATACGATGATATCTCGCAATTCTAAGTAGATTGTTATATCATGCATTATTTAATTATCGCTTTATTAATGTCAATTTCAATTAATTTTATAATCAAATTATTAATGTGTTGATAAATGCATGAACTTAAAAATAGTTAAGAGTGATTAATAGAATTATTAAACTCTATTTTAATGACCTAACCACACACACATGCTTTAAGAATAATGGTCGTTAGGATTTTCTTTAAAGCTTTGGTAAATTTAACGCATATTCAAAAACAAATTTTGGCGTGCAATGTAGCACAACTTTGTTTGTTTTAACATCTGTAAAATAACAAGCTTTTATTTCATTTACAGACGTTATCGAGTATATTTTCCCAAAATTTTATATTTGAATTATTGTTCAAGTAAATGGATTGAATAGATTTTCTACGAAACTATGAAATTTGTGAATCAACGAAAAATAACAACAAAAAAACTGGGAAAAGCTTTTGAATATATATTTTTAGCATATATATAAATTACCACAAGAATAACATGGTGCTATATTTTTTTTACTTATAAGTTATTAAATATGCTTTTAACAGCTAATAAAAAGATATTTTACATTCATGTATTAGAACAATTATATGAAAAATTACTTTGAGACAACATTAAGTAACCATGGACACATTTCCAGGAATAAATGTTTGGTTTATTCAAAATTATATAATTGAAATAATAAAATTAAAATGTTATTATATAAGAAGAAAAAAAGAGTTTATTTTACTCTGATATAAATAATCAATAGGCGGCAGATTTCCAAGCAATAAAAAGTCAACCCTGGGGGACGTCTCGGGAGGAGCAATAATTGGTAAATATTTTGCTAATATTGAAAGGTGATATACTAATAATTTCTTACTAGTTTTATACATCTTCGTTACTAATAAAACCAATCACTAGATTAATTAATTGATATTTACTAATAATGAATGCAGACATGTGACTGAAAGTCATTATTTAACAAAAGTCCGTTGTTGATTATATTACGAAGGCATTTACAAAGTAAGAAGTTATACATAAGAACAAAATATAAGAAGACATAAATAAAGAAGTTTTTTACTGGTGAGGTATCACTGTGTAGAAGTATTAGTAAACAATGAAACTGTCTTGGTCCTGGCGTTGGGGTTTGGTGGGAAAAGTTTGTAGAATGAAGTGACATTTATCTCGATTATCTCTCCATGACTCTAGACTGGAGACAGCATTTCCAAAACATTAAGTTGTAAAATGCAAGTTCGTTAAAGGGATATAGGACACATTTGACTTTTTTCATTAATTTGCAGATATGTGCTTGGGGGTATTTTTTTTCAATCTTTCTTTGAAAAAAGTATAGAGAGAATATAAGAAAACACATTCGAGGTAAAAGGAAAGAGCGTCAGACAACATATTCCGCCCTGCTCATAGCTATCGAAATCAATTAATATTGTAATTATACATTAAATATAGTTTCACTTAAGGTGTATATACACACTAGGAAATGCGAAATTGACAAAAAATTACAAAATATTTTTTTTGTCCTATATTATTTCCTAATTTATTGTCTTCCAGGTAAACACTATAATTGAATGAATATTTCAAAAAGTTTTTTATTTAAAAAGAGTTAAACTAGTGCCCTGCTTGCAATGGGAAAATGTTTTGAAAACTTTACACTCAATTTCTGAAGAATTGTATTTTCATCATATTTCGCTTCATTCCAAACATGATAATCTCAAGTTTTCTTAAACTTTTTTAGAAAATTATTTATTCATTCAACTTTATATTAACTGTGAGATGTTGTGAACGTCAATCATAAAGATTCGTTAAAAAAAATGATTTTTAGTAGAATATTAAAGTTTGAAATTTTAAAAGAACATGTGGGATTTTTTTTAACTCTCGAAGTAAATTATTATTTTAAAAAAACTTTAAATGCTATGTATTAGTAAATGAGGATTTTAAAATGAGTCATCAATGTACAACGGCTAGCAAAAAAGCTAACAGAATGTTGGGGTACATCAGAAAAAGTGTTTCATCAAAATCTAAGGATATTATCTTGCCATTGTACAGAGGTTTAGTAAGGCCACATCTTGATATGCTGTACAGTTCTGGTCACCATATCCTAAAAAAGACATTGCATTGTTAGAGAAAATTCAGCACAGGGCTACTAAAATGGTTCAAGGGTTTTCAAGCATGAATTATGAAGATAAATTAAGAAATTTGAATATGTATACTCTGGAAGAGAGAAGGGTTAGGGGAGATTTGATTCAACTATTCAAATTTATCAAACAAGGAGATGTGGAGGGTTTAGATTTTAATATGAGTGATAGAACGAGAGGTCATGGGTTTAAGTTAAACAAATCTCATTTTAATCGGGAAGGGAGAAAACACTATTTCTATAATAGGGTAATAGACAAATGGAACAACTTGCCAGTGAATATTGTTAATTGTAAAGGAGTAACGGATTTTAAGAAGAAGTTAGATATGCATTGGGGGATAGTTAAGAGGTACTAGATGGACCAACCTTGTTGGGCCTTGAGCCTGTTGTTGGTCGTCAATATTTGTATTTGTATTTGTATACACTTTCTGTTGGTTCATAACATTAAGGAAGATCCTACAAGTTATTTCCGACCAAATTATGCTTCTAGATTAATTACAACTTACGTAATCGTATTTGAAAAATCATACTAATTAGCTTATAAAACACTCATTAGCTTATTAACATTTGACTTTATTCAGTTTTTTTTTTATTATGAATCATCAGGGCATTTAAAGTATTTTCATCCACAAAAAACTAGATTTAAAATTTTTTTAATTAAAACAAAATATTCAAGTGTCCTTAATCATTACCTCAAATGTGTTGAAACATTCATCAGAACAGAAAGAGGAAACTTTATTTCTTAATACAAACGATTTTATTTTAATGAAGTTTACCAATTAATAATTAAACGAGTAAATGAAATAAATACAATAGCAATTCTCTCATTCACATAATACAAAATGCAGTTGTTGCATTTTTGAAATATTTATTCGGTCTGACTTCATTTAATCCAAAAAGACTTCACTTCATCAAAATAATATTTTTCTTAAGAAGATTTTATAGTGGGCCATTAAAGGATAAATCCACCCACATAAACCCTTTTTCAAACATCAAACTTCCCCCAAATAAATCCGAACCTTTCACCAAATCGAATTATTCCCCTCTGTTTGATCTTCCCCTATTACTTTCCATCCACCGCCTTCTTCAAAACTTCCGAAATCTCCGGCCTTCGTACGAGCCCTCAGAAGTCTGCAAAAGCAATTTATCGATCCCTCCAAACCAGAGAATGCCGCTTGTAGAAGGAGATGGCAGAAGAACCATTAGCATAAATCGAAAGTTCAAATACGCGATGCCTCTCGGACTCGTGGCGTCTATTAGCAACAAAACCCATTTCCCAGTTAATGGCGGTTTTCGGCATTTGTCAGTTATGCACTGAACGGAAGGGCCGCTGTTCCATCCCCCACTACATGCAGATTTTTGCAGTGGCTGGTGTTGATTAATTGTCAGGTCGGGGAGATGAATCGACGTTTGAAGCCATCGATAATACTGTCGATGTTCTTCCGAATTTAAACATAACTTGGTAGTTTGCGTGGTTGAGAAAAAAGAATGGTTTAAAAGAATGGTAAGAAGAGGTGATTTCTCATTGGGATTTGGAGAATTGTTGGTAGTTTTCTTGATTATATTTTTATTCTTTACTATGCTAATAAATTAAAGAACGTTACATTGGTTTTTGAAAAATGGTCAGATAAATTGCTGTTTTGAATATAATTTTGATGCCTAAGTACAAAACTGTGTTAAGTGCATATTTCGTAGATTTGCTAAAGAAAGTTATCTCATTTTAATTTTTGAATTATAATCCATATAGTACGTAATTGTGGTTTGGAGAAAATCAATTATTTAAATAATCAAAAACCCATGACGATTGTTATTTTTCATACATTTTAAATACTTTTAAACTTTCAATAAAGAAGTATTAATATTAATGATGAAAACTATTCAAATAAAGAAAGCATAATGTTCGAAAATACTAAAAATTATATTACGCATTGAAAACCATCTGAATTTATTCACATATCGTCACCTCAGAGCAACAGCAAGACATCTAAAAAAACGAACATGAGTTTTCGGTCTTGCTAATATTTAAAAATGTTGCTTTATTTAATGGAACACTCGGACATATTTATGTCTTCTTTGAAATCCCTGAAGTACAGCCTTAGATATGTAGCATTGGAAAAATAGCAAATTTTAAAATCAATTTTATAGGCAACTCCGTTTTTACTCATAACCTACTGTTGATTTGAAGCATGTGCTCATTCCTATTTGTAACAAATAAAAGATTATTGCCTTTGAATTACTTACCATCATAAAACTTATATTGATCATGTGTATTCCTCGCGGATTTACAGAAGTATCTGTGACAAAAACATATCGATCATACGAGACCCCATCTACTTCAACTCTTTATTATTATTTTAAATGAACTACATCCTAATATCTTTTTTATATCACGCATTAAACGGATTAAAAAAATAAGCATATTTTATGGTAGTCTGTGCTGGCACAATCTTTACTATCAAATATGCGAGTAGTCTGAACAGGGAATATTTTTAAATGACATATTTCAGACAAAAAACCACTTTAAAGTTCCCACAATGCCAAATACTTATTCCTATTTCATAAAGTTTCAACTTATAATTTTAAATACAAGTATACACTGAACGAAATTTAAATATTAAAAACTAAATATCGTCTAATATCGTAACTTAATTTAAAGAAACTTAATTTAGGTTTAGCGTAGGGGAGACTGTTGTACATTGGATCACTTTTTAAAAATCTCATCAGAAAGTACCTATTTAATACGGTTTTTCTATTTTAAACCACAAAATCTCATTCTAACCTTATTTTTTCATTTATAAGTATTAATAATTTAATTTCCTAGTTCTTAAACATTTTTTTAATATTTTTTTAAAAACTGCACAACAAATGCCCAAAGGTACAAGACCCTCTTCTACCTTGGTTCACAACCTAATGTACTTTGGATCACTCGTAAAAAGAAAAGAAAAACAATTTTTTTTATAATTTGGCCTACTCGAATAATTTCAGATGTTTTGAAAGATTTAATTTACCACACTAAAGTAGCAAATTATACTTTAAAAACTTTACAAAATTCTCTAATAAAAAATATTTTCTAAGGCGGTGCTGTAACCACTACTATAATCTGTTATATGGATTCAAGATTAATAAGATACCTTTTTCCCCTAAGTTTGGCTTCTCGGCATCCTCCTGTAAAAAT